>OX155895.1:46084259-46825299 GCA_944588485.1 Phosphuga atrata | reverse complement strand
TAGACAGACAAGACTAGACAGACAAGACTAGACAGACAAGACTAGACAGACAAGACTAGACAGACAAGACTAGACAGACAAGACTAGACAGACAAGACTAGACAGACAAGACTAGACAGACAAGACTAGACAGACAAGACTAGACAGACAAGACTAGACAGACAAGACTAGACAGACAAGACTAGACAGACAAGACTAGACAGACAAGACTAGACAGACAAGACTAGACAGACAAGACTAGACAGACAAGACTAGACAGACAAGACTAGACAGACAAGACTAGACAGACAAGACTAGACAGACAAGACTAGACAGACAAGACTAGACAGACAAGACTAGACAGACAAGACTAGACAGACAAGACTAGACAGACAAGACTAGACAGACAAGACTAGACAGACAAGACTAGACAGACAAGACTAGACAGACAAGACTAGACAGACAAGACTAGACAGACAAGACTAGACAGACAAGACTAGACAGACAAGACTAGACAGACAAGACTAGACAGACAAGACTAGACAGACAAGACTAGACAGACAAGACTAGACAGACAAGACTAGACAGACAAGACTAGACAGACAAGACTAGACAGACAAGACTAGACAGACAAGACTAGACAGACAAGACTAGACAGACAAGACTAGACAGACAAGACTAGACAGACAAGACTAGACAGACAAGACTAGACAGACAAGACTAGACAGACAAGACTAGACAGACAAGACTAACAGACAAGACAGACAGACAAGACTAGACAGACAAGACTAGACAGACAAGACTAGACAGACAAGACTAGACAGACAAGACTAGACAGACAAGACTAGACAGACAAGACTAGACAGACAAGACTAGACAGACAAGACTAGACAGACAAGACTAGACAGACAAGACTAGACAGACAAGACTAGACAGACAAGACTAGACAGACAAGACTAGACAGACAAGACTAGACAGACAAGACTAGACAGACAAGACTAGACAGACAAGACTAGACAGACAAGACTAGACAGACAAGACTAGACAGACAAGACTAGACAGACAAGACTAGACAGACAAGACTAGACAGACAAGACTAGACAGACAAGACTAGACAGACAAGACTAGACAGACAAGACTAGACAGACAAGACTAGACAGACAAGACTAGACAGACAAGACTAGACAGACAAGACTAGACAGACAAGACTAGACAGACAAGACTAGACAGACAAGACTAGACAGACAAGACTAGACAGACAAGACTAGACAGACAAGACTAGACAGACAAGACTAGACAGACAAGACTAGACAGACAAGACTAGACAGACAAGACTAGACAGACAAGACTAGACAGACAAGACTAGACAGACAAGACTAGACAGACAAGACTAGACAGACAAGACTAGACAGACAAGACTAGACAGACAAGACTAGACAGACAAGACTAGACAGACAAGACTAGACAGACAAGACTAGACAGACAAGACTAGACAGACAAGACTAGACAGACAAGACTAGACAGACAAGACTAGACAGACAAGACTAGACAGACAAGACTAGACAGACAAGACTAGACAGACAAGACTAGACAGACAAGACTAGACAGACAAGACTAGACAGACAAGACTAGACAGACAAGACTAGACAGACAAGACTAGACAGACAAGACTAGACAGACAAGACTAGACAGACAAGACTAGACAGACAAGACTAGACAGACAAGACTAGACAGACAAGACTAGACAGACAAGACTAGACAGACAAGACTAGACAGACAAGACTAGACAGACAAGACTAGACAGACAAGACTAGACAGACAAGACTAGACAGACAAGACTAGACAGACAAGACTAGACAGACAAGACTAGACAGACAAGACTAGACAGACAAGACTAGACAGACAAGACTAGACAGACAAGACTAGACAGACAAGAATAGACAGACAAGAATAGACAGACAAGACTAGACAGACAAAACTAGACAAACAAGACTAGACAGACAAGACTAGACAGACAAGACTAGACAGACAAGACTAGACAGACAAGACTAGACAGACAAGACTAGACAGACAAGACTAGACAGACAAGACTAGACAGACAAGACTAGGCAGACAAGACTAGACTGATAAGACTCCTTCCTTTGGGGTGGAGACGTAGCAAACACGATAGACGTTAACTTGCCAAGTAGCCCCCCTGAATCACGAGCATCTTGGTACCGCTATTAACATATCCTCAAGATGCCGCTGTATATGCTGTATAAGTACTTGTCCATTACTACATCCCCCATTCACATCAGTGTTTAGGGGTTCAGAATTTATTTCTATCTACGTCTTGTTTCGTTCTTTCGTCCTTCTCTTTACCGCTGATTATGTTTTGTAACATCTCCTCGGAGTACGCCCAGTCGGTAGGCGATCTAAGCATTATGTCAACTAATGTTGTCACTTTTAGTTCGGATCGTGTCTGGTTTATTTATCCGTATATCTCTTTCTGGGGCCATCGATCGCTCTCAAAAATAGTATACTGGACACTATCTCTGCAGTCACAGTATATGCACAGATTGTCTGCTGTGCTGCCGATGTGGCAGGTGTATTCTTTAAAAGAACCATGGCCGCTGAGTGCCTGGGTAATATATTAGCTAAACTTCCCATGTTGTCTTGTAGCCCATGGTTCTATCTGTGGGATAAGAAGCCTGGTCCACGACCCGAATTTAGCATTGCTCCACATTCGTTGCCATTTTTCAAACGTTTGCGCCCTAGCGTTTTTCTTCTTTCCTTTTTGTTTGTCACTGTTAGGTCGTTTCTTGCTTTGTGAGGCAGGACTCTTTCTTTGATGGTATACTCTATTGACGCGATACCAGCTATCACAAGTACAGCATCTCTTGATATTGTCCTATATGCGCTGTAGACTCTTATTTTATTTTGCGCTGGAGAGAAGTTAGCATTTTCCTTATGCTAGATTTTTCTATGGCGTTAGCCCTTACCGGAGCGCCATACAAGATGGTAGAGTGAACTACCGCAGCTAGCATTCTTCTTTTACTGCTTTTTGAACCGCCTACTTTAGGCATTAACTTTTCTAAGGCCTTGGTTATTTTAACAGCTTTAGTCGTCACCTGTTTGTGCTCTGTGCTCAATGTGCTCTTTGAAGGATAGTTGCCTGTCAATAATTATCCCTAGATATTTTACAGTTTCTTTTGGGATTATTGTCTCTCCTATTATTATTTTTCTGTTAGACAGGTAGCTGCCAATAAGACGCAAAATGTATGGGGAAATTTTTCTTTCTTGAAGCTCTGTCATAATATCTCTCCAGGCAGCCGAATTGAAGGCATTTTGAACATCTAATGTTATGAGCGCACTAATCTTCTTTGTTCTCTGTGTGCCAGCTGAAAGTTTTTTGTTGGCTTCATATACCCTCAAAACAGCATCCACGGTAGACCGCCCCTCTGGAAACCCATACTGCCTATCTGAAAGATTTTTGCATTTTTTTGAGTTCTTCCTTTAGTCTTGAGAGAAGTAGCTGTTTCAGTAGTTTCCCTGTTACATCAAGTAAACATATTGGACGGAATGAGGACGGTAGGTCTGTGGGTTTATTCCCTTTTCTAAGAAGCCCAGCTTTGAGATAGAACCAGCTTTGCCTTTCTCCAACTTTCTAGAAATTTTCCGTCTGCCATAATTTTGTTCAAAGTTTTCAGGACGACTTTCAGGACTGGCTTCTGATGGGAGGTTATCTAGTCCTGGCGCACTACCTTTTTTTAGGCGTTTGCTGGCTACCTATTTAGTTCTTCTGCTTTGAATTCTGGTATTTCTTCAACTGCTAGTAGTTTCCTCGGCAGTTGCTCGTGTGCTGGGAATAGCACCTCCGTAACTTCTAATACCTTCTCCATTGTTAAAAGGACATTCGGATGCCTCAGTTTTAGCTCCCTGGTGACAATTGAATAAGCATCCCCCAGACATTTTCGTCGAGTTCCCGCCGGTGGTCTATTTTTGCCCTGGTAATTTCTATTCGTAGTTCTTTTTTTGCTGCAACGTAGGCGTTTCCATATACTGCATCTTTGTCTCCCATTATTTTTCTCTAACGCTGATAAGTTCGCCTTGATGAAATACAAGTAGCCCTAAGATTGGCAATGTTCTCATTCCACTAATATACCCATTTTCTTTTCCCCTGTTTCTTTTTTGGTCTGAGGATAGCATCGCAGGCTTTTTGCAGGCTTAATATGAGTCTTTCCGGTGTACACTCTTTTGTTTTCCAATTTGAATTGCGACATATATTTCCCGCATTGTGGCAATCAGAAGGTCATGCGCAGCACAGTTACGCATGCAGTTTACTTGTATAATGTTTATCGCCATTTTGGCAGTTTATTTTTGCGTCTTGCCTCCGACAACGCCTTTTGGTATACCGGACAAGCGCCTGAGTCCGCTCTGTGACCTGTTTGCTGGCAGATTGGGCAGAAAACTTCTCCTTCGCAGTATTTTGCAGCCTGACCTTCCTGGCCGCACCTAAAGCAAAGATATTGTCTATTTGGACCTTTATATTCTCCTTCTGTGTGCCTCGTTATCCAACATTTGCGGCATTTGACTAATTGAATTCTCTCAATTACTTACCATTTTCGACAAGCTTAGAGGATTACTCTCTTGGGAGTGAAATTGCCACTTGGTTTTCTCCATAGGAGGGTCTCATATTTGTCACCTTAACCGGTATCATTGGATCTAATAATTCCAGTTTGACGGCTTCTATCACTTCTTCAGATGTTGTGAGTGCATCTAGATCTTTTATGTGCATAATAGCGTCGTTAGATTTCACTCGAATTTCGGTGGAGGGAAATTTTTTAGTCAGCTCTTCTTTCAACTCATTTGCCTTGCCTTCCTTGACTTCGAACAGTAGTTCTCCCTTTTTTGTACTCCTAATTTTAGTGATTGATTTCCACGTATCTTCTTTGGAGTCCAAATCAGACTTTACCATTTGTAAAAGATCCGAGTAGGATCGGCCTTCAGCTTTTATGAAAACTGCATCAGTCCTTGGTTTCATTTCTGCTTTTTAGCAGGTGCTCCCCCTGTCATTTGCTTGCTTTGCATAACTGCTTCAGTCCATGTTTTCCTACCATTTGTATGCTGAGAAGGCTCTGCTGGCTCAGCGAACTTATCCTTTGATTAGATTCTGACTTGGGCGCTAGTTTTGGCGAATGTGTATTCTATTGCATTTTTTGCTAATTGCCAGTCTACTGCTGCCGGTTTTATAATAGTAATATTCTCTCTGTTTGTTTTATGCATACGCTCTATAAGCTTTTGTAGCCCATCGAAGAGCTGTTTGATGTCCGTAGGTTCCCTATCCATCTTTCTCGTGACTATCTGCTATATATATTGGTCCGTGAAGTTTATTTCACCGTTTGCGTCTGGGAAGCCGATGAAATGTCGTAGGTATATTACATTCCCAGTTTTTGCTTGTTGTTTGATTGCTTCATTTGGGCGTGTGTATGTTTCTATTAGAGATCTTGGAACCCCTTCGTCTGGGTGCAAATCTTCCCCAGTGCACTATGCTATATCCCATTCTGATGAGGCCGTCATCACGTTTCCATGTCCTTCCTTTACTGAACGGAATGCTCTCAGTGGCCAGTCTTTCTCAGCGACCTCCTGAAATATCTCATAGAAGTTTCCTTCTTCTATTTGTTCGAGTAATGTTGACAATTCTTTCTCATCTTCGTCGCTCGTCACTATCGTTTGTGTGGCAACGTTGCAGGTTTCGATCTTTGCGTTTGGTTAATGCTGTGTCAGCTGACCGATCGCCCATAATCTCTCCAACGTTCCCGCCAGAGTTCACAGCTCTTCTGAGGTTTTTTTTAATTCCAGTTTTGGTGCTAGGACTTGATTTCACCAGTTTTTTCAGTTCTTGTGCTCTCGCAACTAGTTTTTTGGTTATTGCTTCCAGTTCATTTCTTATATGGTCAGGCGAACATTGATTGCTCACTTCTGATATTTTCCTCTTAGGTTGTTGTTCGTCAGTCAGGACTACTTCTCTATGAATCTTCTCATTCAAGGAGTGGGATCTTTCCCTATGCAGTTGTAATGGAGGTGGTGTTTGTTCTTTAGGCACCTTCTTTCCTTACAAAAGGATTTTTCTGTATCCTTCTCACTCATGTTTATGCCTTATATGTCGCGCATCAGACAGATAAGACTAGACAGACAAGACTTGACATACTAGACTAGAGAGACAGGAGCACATACAAGTCTAGAGAAACAAGACTAAGCACGCAAAACTAGACACACACAAGCCTAAACAAGACTAGACAGATAATACTTGACAGACAATACTTGACAGACAATACTAGACAGACAAGGCTAGCCGAACAAGACTAGACCCGGCTTTTGGCACTTCCATCAATTTTGCCATTCGATAGTTCCTCTTCCGTAAAGGGGGCCGTTGTGTAGACTTCAGGTTGTACCCAAGCAAAGGGTGTATGTTCCGGGAATAGTACGTCCGCTACCTGACGTACTCCTTTCATAGTCATATGAAGATCTTGCGACCGAATTTGCGCCCAATAATAGACAGGCAAGACTAGACAGACAGGACTAGATAAACAATACTAGACGGACAATACTTTCTTGTTAAATTAATTTATTATGTAATATTAATAATACAGAACATAAAACATGACACCCCGGGCCCGCTCTTCGCATTACTGCAGGGTGTATGTGCTATTCTACCCAGTGGGTATGTTCAGATTCCTCCTCTGTCTTAGCTTATCGTCTTCCTCCTTTTGTGTCATTATGTCTTTTACTGCTTTGTTCACGTTGTCCCAGTTTTTTTCTGTTCTTAACATGTAGTCTATTATTGTTCTTAGTTCTAGCAGTCCGTCCTGCATTTTCGTTGCTCGTTTCACGTGGTACATGCTGTCGTCCTCTTCGCAGTAGTCACACTGTGCTTTTCTTGTTCTGCCAATGTTGTGTAAGTAGTCCTTGAAACATCCACGTCCTGTGAGAATCTGTGTCAGGTGGAAGTTGGGTTCTCCGTGCTTTCTGTCTTTCCATTTGATTTGGTCCGGGATTAATAATCTGGTCCATTGTCCCCTTTCTGTATGCTCCCATTTTCGTTGCCATTCCGTTGAGTATTTTGCCTGGCTCTTTCTTTTTTCACTTTGTCTCGGCCTGCTAGGTAGCAAGACATGCGTTCTTTCGCAGTCAGCCCGATAGGGACGATACCGGAGATTACGAAAGCTGCGTCTCTAGATACGGTCCTGTATGCACTGCAGACCCGTAGTGCCATTTTTCCTTGTACCTTGACCAGTTGCTGCTTCTTTCTTTCTGTCAGTGCGTTAGCCCACACAGGAACCCCGTACAACATGATGGAGTGGGCCACTGAGCTAAGCAGTGTGCGTTTGCTGCATTTTGGACCACCGACATTTGGCATCAGCTTTTGTAGCGCGTATGCGGTTTTTGTGGATGTTGAGGCAGCACAGCTTATGTGTGCTCAGAAATTTAATCCTCCTTCTATGATGAATCCCAGATATTTTACCCATTTTGGTGAGAATTGTCTTTTACCGCTCAGAAGCACGGCCTCTGTTTTTAAGATTAAAAAACAAATCTCAGGTTGAAACAACTACTTTATTTGCTAATACCACGCAGGATATTGAATTATACAACGTGGCGTAGTGTTAGCAAAGGAAGTAGTTGATTCAACATAAGATTCGTTTTGTAGCCGAAAAAAAATTCGTTATTAAAAAGATTTAATAGTATTATAGGGCTACGGAAAGGTTAAATAAATCCATATATTCAGGCTATGTTTTGCCTTTAATAAGTGTATCTAAAATGTAGTATGTTTTCACCAATAGTAGAATATTTATGTTAAAAACAGAAAACGCATTGTTGCTTTATCTGCATAAAGGAATTTGAAGAATTCTAACTTGCGAAGTGCGTTTATGAAAATATGTTTTGGTAAACAAAATTAATAGTTTTGCTTTCAAATCAATTCTAGTTTTCCTTCTGATTTCAATGTACAGGAAACAACGATATAATTTTGATATTAAAATAAAAGTCATGCAACAGAAATATATAAACATTCTATAGCTCAGGGGTATTCTACCACTATATTAACAAATACAGATACAATTGCTGACGGACTATTGAACATTCGTGAACACGGGACATACAGGGTCGTCTGTAACCTATTAGAGCAGTGATTCCAAAACTTATTTGACCTATCGCCCGCTTTCCAGAAGAAATATTACCCAGCGCCCCCTGGATTTTTTTAAATTTTAATAGCAATTAATAAGGGATATAAATATTATTGTATCTGTGAGAAGAGGAATTAACTAGTAAGAAACCAATTTTGATGGAGTGCACTATTTTAATAAATCATAAAGACATATTATATTTGTAATAAAATATATCTGCAAAATTCGATATGCTGACTTGCGGTCCTAGAAAATTAGTACACCACTGATGATGGAAAGATTTTTTCCCGAAACGTTTTATGATTTATTTATTAAAATAATGATCATTATCAAAATTAGTCTTTTACTCGTTAATTCCTCTTCAGTCTTCACATTATATGCAAGACTAAATTATTTTATTATTTTATATTATGTTAAATAATTTTATATCATTACTGTATGTACGTTTTTCGTAAAATATAGTAAAGAAAGTTGTAAATTAAGAACATCGAAGTTTGAAATTATGAAACTATTTATTAAATTCAGAATAAAGATGATACAAAAAAGTATCTTAATTTTAATGTGAAGGATGAATGATGTGCTGATACCAATTTAGCAATTTTCGGTTCTATCATCGTCAGCAGTAATCTTAAATCACCACGATCGACTATTTGCAATCGGTTTCTTTTTTTTTGTTAATAAATTGGTTACCGCACTGAATCCACGTTCCACCAAGTATGATGACGGAATTTCTGGATAAGCCGTAGGGATCTCTTTTTGCAGCCAGAATTGTTGGTAGCCCCTTTTGAATTTAAATTGCAATTCATCATTTGTAGTTACTTCCATCAATTCTTCTTGTAACTGTGGAGAATCTTCTGTATTTGCACTTAAAAAAGGATCCAAAATCCAATCAGGTATATTCATTTTCAATATATCATCAAATCGTTTATTAAAATCTGAATGGAGTGCATCCAAGTGCTCACAATAAGAAAGTATGTCGCCTTTTGTAAAGTATGTCGTAAAACTTTTTTTTTCTGTTCCTGATAAATTTTGAAACTGGCTGAATTCCCCTCGTCCGAAATTTCGCTTGTACACAAGAAGTTTTGTCATAAATGCAGAAAGAACAGATTTTGTTTTAATTAAATTCAATTCATCACCTAGAAGTTGAAGATTGCTTTCATTAAATTTTTGAAATAAATCGGTCAAGTAAGCAATGTCACTTTTGGATTGAATTAGTTTGGATCGCAAATCCTCATTTTTATCTTTCAAGAACTCCAGCACCGAGTTAAATAGCTTGGAAAACCTATCTAAAAAGCCACCCTTTGACAACCATCAAATTTCTGTATGAAGCAGCAAACGATTAAATTCTTCATCGTTTTTTAATACAAAGCTGCTTAAATAATCTATTATTCAATGATCTGCTTCTGATTGTGTTGATAGCTTTAATTACATATTGTAATGAATTATGTAGGCGTGCACTTAAATTTTGGGCAACAAGATGTTGGCGATGAATGACAAAGTTTACTGTAAATGCATTCGGCACCTCCCTTTTTAAATATGCAAGAAAACCCCTGTAGCGCCCTACCATCGCTGGAGCACCATCTGTGGCTATTGATAAAATATTACTCAGAGGTATTCCTTTTTCTTTAAAAAAACTCATCTAATGCAAGAAATATCGATTCTCCCTTCGTGTCAGTTTGCAAATATTTAGCAAATAATAATTCTTGGCAAATTTCTTCTTCCTTTATGAACCGCACGTATGCTAAAAGCAAAGCTTCGTTTCCTGGCAAAGTTGATTCGTCAAACTGAATAGAAAACCGAGATGTTTTTAAATAGCCACACAATGAATCTTCAACATCTTGTGCCATTTCATCAATTCTTCTTTGCACTGTATTATTGTTCAAAGAAATTTTCTTGATAATATCAAATGATGGCTTGTGTAACACAGTATGTATTACTTCACTTATAGCTGGTATTATTAGTTCTTCACCAATAGTATGAGGTTTTCCCGATTTGGCAATCATTAGTGAAATATTATAAGAAGCAAGCAAGCCATCGCCATCTTGTGAGGTTGCGGTTGAAAAGAGTTTTTCCACTGTCGGTTGTCGGCTAAATTTTTCTTTTAGTGTACTAAAATAACTTAAATCCTTATTTTTTTTATCACCATGAATTTTAGTCAAATGTTCTTGTAGTCTAGAAGGCTTCATAGCTTCGTCTGATAATATTTTCTGGCAAATCAGACACACTGGCAATTTAATATTTACAGGCGACTCAATAAAGCCATATTTCAAATATTCGATATTATATTGTCTGCATTTTTTCTTTGGTTCAGCCATTATTATTATCTGTAGAAAAAATAAAAATTTTATAGAGGTATTTAATGAAATATATATAAATATGATATTAATTGTGAAGCACATATAATTACAACAAAAAAATATTAATACTCACCAATTATAGTCGCACTATTTATTACTTATCTTTAACAAATATCAATCACACTGACTTACGTGACATCAACAGTAAGAATTTGAGGTTATGTTGCATTCTTCTTCTTCTTCCAATTTATTGGAATTGGGTGGTAAGGTTATGTTGCATGTTGATATATTTTAAAACTACTTCTTTATCTTGTTTCAAAGTTGTGATATCTTCTTTCATATATAAATAATATTTACTTTACAATTTTACATTTTATAATTTAGTCATCTAGTCTTCAAATGCAACAGGTATTTTTTACGTATTAAATTTTTCTGTTTTGTTTTATATTATTATTAATACCATATATATATATATATATATATATATATATATATAGGTCGATTTATAAATTAGTTAAGTTAGAATAAGTTAAAATAAATTAAGTGAAGAAAAAATAACACCAAAATCATGTTAACAAATGAACACATTTATAAATCTCAACTTAACTTACATTATTTTATTTTATTTATAAATGTGTTATAAGTGTTACCATTTTTCTAATTATTTTCTTTTTTCGTTTATGCTTTCACCGTCCCCCTGGTTTCCTGCAGCGTCCCCCAGGGGGCGGTAGCGCCCACTTTGGGAATCACGGTATTAGAGGCTCTTGGCATATAAGGATAATGTGGCCTCTACGACCTTGACATAGCGCTATTTTGCTTGAATAGACAAAGAAAGTAATTCATAAAAGTAATTTTAGAATTCACAGGCTAGTGCTTAAAAATCTATGTTGATTGAAGAGGGAGGTACCCTTCTAGATTTGAGATGGGCTAAATCGTTAATCACCTCTTCAAAATCTTATGTTTTTGAGCATATCACATTCTATGGACATCAGCGACAAACTGGTTAATCTTTCTTGAAGCATTGTATTTCTTAATTCATTTTTTATTCTTTTCAATTTGGAGAAATTCCCCACTGTAGTTAGTTACTCAATGCGATTTCTACTTTTGTATGTGTGTACATGGAAATGTTTTCTTTCAAAAGGTGGATATATTTCCAATATACTATTAGTTCCTTCATCGCCACTATGAACAATTTTCAAGTATTCTGTTAAATGCAGACATTCCATTTCCAACTATTTCTCGTTAACGTCTTCATAATAGATTTCAGCAAATTTCAGCCCAAAGAAGAAGTTGAAGTAGATTTTTTTTGGGGATATATTTTCGGGTATTCATTACCTTGTAATTGCATTATTTCTTTTCAACATTGTATCAACTTCCCGGAATTCAGAGTTTTTAAGCGAAAAATGAACCAAAACGTTCATTAACATGGACGTAATTAAATAATGTTCCAATGTTCTATACGAACTAATGTTCTTATACGAACTTAATCCCTGTTTTAGATGAACGCTCAGGGATCAATTATGGGAAGAAAGGTTTCTACTTTGTTTATTTCTAATTTCACTTTTCCAGTCAGTTGGACTGACGATGCAGAGCCATAAAAAAACTCTGGCGTGAGCTTCTAGGTTTTGTTTTTCGAGATTAGTCCTTGTCAGATTCCGGGTTTCTTTCTTTGCCGAACGATTCGAAGTAATCACATTTATCCCTGATGTTAATAATAAAACCATCAAGTAAAGTAAACAAATTAGTTGCAAGGTCCAGTGTAATTGTTTCTTTCTGAAGATAATTACTTGTTTTGTCCATTCTTTCCTATATAGAGCTCCAAATTTCCGTTAGTATAATAAATTCTAGGTTTACCATTTTTCTACGTCTCTAGTTTCTGTGCCTGTTCTGTACCTTTTACGATGGACATGAAAGCTTCTTAATTTGTTTATGACCTTCATGCAAGGCGCTTACTGCAGTAGCTCTTAAACACCCTTATCAACACTTACTCATCCATCGGAATTTTCTGTAAAAATGAGTAAGTTTTGATAAGTGTGTTTAAGATATGTTTTAGAATAATTATTGTGTTGTCTTGTTTTATGTCCCGTATGTGTTATTGTGAACGATTTTATCCAAATTTAATTCAAATTCTTGATCAATCTACTTATAAAGGAATGGACTAGCCAGAAAATTGCTGGCTAGTGCATTCCTTTATAAGTAGTTTGAGAAAAAAAGTGCATTTGCATATTTTTGTTACTGCCCTACTAATAGCACGCAGTTAATAATTGTTCACAAATGTTCACATATGCACTTGTTAACATAGTGCACGCCAAAATTAATCTATGCTGGTAATCACTTTTTGGGTAGCTACTCCTATTTTTCCATTTTTGTACAAAACATTTTTAATTTTGCTGTAGATTGTAGATTTCGGTAGTGACTTGTACTGCGACCTTCATAGATCTATTGTACCCGACCATCTTTATCTAATTGTTGGTATACTTACCCATTTAGAGGGCCTCCTCTAGTCCTAATTCCTTTAGGAATTTCAGGATGCGGGTGGAATTCAACTCCAAGAACTGCAACTCCTCTGCGTTCAAGCAGTGCGCCCAAGATACATCTGTCTCTTGCGGAGCAGTTCTCCGCAGTCTATGACCAAATGTATGGGGGTTTCCTCAGCTCAGCCGCAGAATCTGAATCTGTCATCTTCCTATAGGCCTATGGCCTTGAGGTGTTTTCTAAGTCTGCAGTGTCTCGTCAGGACTCCTATCAGAATTCTAAGCTTGTTCCTGTTTATTTTCAGGAAAGCTTTTCTTCCTTTCTGGTTAAAGGATCCCAACATTACTTTGGATTGTCTTAGCCCTGGAAGTTCTTTCTAGGTTTCATCCATTGTTGTATTATTTTTTCATCTAAGCTGTTGTGGATGCTGTTCATACTCATGCCGCAAAAGGGTTCCGGACCTATAAAGAGATTACTAGATCCCTTGTTTGCTAGGTTATCGGAGGCATCGTTTCCCTCTATACCAGTGTGTCGTGCTACCCAGTATAGCGTTACTTTATTTTCTTTGCCAAGCTTATTTAGCTTTCCCACGCAGTCCCATACCTGTGTGGATCTGATGGTGTATGAGCTAATGGTCTTGATGGCTACTTGCCTATCTGACAGTATAGTAATTTTTTGTGCGATAGTTTCTGTCGAAGTTAATTTGTGCACATCTTTCGATTGCATGTACCTCTGCTTAGAAGATACTTGGATAGATTTTGATGGATTCAAAGTATTTGGTACGATCTTCGAACGATCCGTATACCACTTGATAGCATTTGCTCTATGTGGTATGTAGAGGATTCGCCACTCCAATCGGCTTTATTACTATACAGTGCTGTGTATTTTTTCTCGAAATGATATTTGCATACCATTTCGTCTCTAGGTACTTCCAGCCACGGGATCTTGGCAGCGAGGCTGTTCCGGTCCCTGCACCCGATTAGTTTACCTGTGCCTATCCCTTCCTTGCTGAACCTAACAATCACCGATCTGGCGGCACCCTCTACGACAAGGTGCAACGGAGTCAGATCCAGCAACAGCTCCATTGCTGCTGACGGGCACCACCCCATCGGCCCCGTGATACAGACGCACTCCAGTCTTTGAACTTTCTCAAGCTGCTTCTTCATAATGACCAGCTTGGTTCTACTTACCCACGCAACTGCCCTGTAAGTGATTGCAGGTCTCACTTTCATGGTTTACATCCATCGCAGGATTGTGGGGTTACAAGCCCACGTTTTTCCTGCCCGATTTCTGCACACCATTAGAGCGCGTTTTGGTTTTTCCTACCGCTTCTTCATCGGAGTTACCACCTACCGCTATTTCATCGGAGTTTGTTATCTAGTGTTAAACCCAGATATCTTATCTCCTGTTTGTATTCTACTGCCCTCCCATCTAACAGTATGGGCTGTAGGCAGTTTAAGCCTGGTTTACACGGGTATAGTAATGGGCAGAGTAGAGTAGAGAGTAGAGTAACTCTACTCGTAGAAACCCCCAAAAACTGTCCGAGTAGAGTAGAGTGTGTCCGAACAGAGTATCTAGTAGAGTAGAGTACTATACTGCGTGCAGTAAAGTGGACTCTACTCTACTTACCCCCACCACAACGCCCACTCTACTAGCCTCTTCACTCTACCCATGTAAATATCTTCTCCCCTACAACAGCAAGTACCAGTAGAGTTTAAGTTTAAGTTGCAGTGTACACGTTGTTGCGCAATATTTTCTTTACAGACATCGTTTATATTCTAACTAATCCTCTACGGCTAACTCTTTTAGTAGAAGCGATGTTGCTCCGAGTGAATCTCTTCTTTTGAGCCATTTTTTCACCCACATTCTTTCTTCTCTGTTTATTTCCTCATCAATCGCTTCCGCAAATTCCCTACTCAGAGCTATTAAAACTCTAGGTAAATAATTGTGTTTCAATTTCTTAACAACCATTTTGATTCATATAATATAGCACTACTGTACTATACTTGTTTAAATGAAAAAAAATCAAAAGTGGTAGAGTAGCTATTAGAGTGAACTCTACTAGATACTATACTCTCCTGATTACTATACCCGTGTAAACCAGGCGTAAGTCTTCTCTTAATAGTAAATGGTATCACCGTGATTTTACTCGGGTAGAGTTTCAGTCCCACTATTTGACACCATCTACTAGTAAGTTTGAGGCCTCTCTGTACGATCTCAAAGAGCGCTAGCTCAAACTTCCCTCTGGCTATGATAATTATGTTATCGTCGTAACCTTGACATTTAATGTCTAGGTGGTTCAGCCTAGCCAATAGTTCATCAACTACCAGGTTCCACATCAGTTGTGATAATACTCCTCCCTGTGGGCACCCTCGAGTTGTGGAGATCTGATGGTGTCTTTTCCCACTTATGCCTCCGCCGTTCTAGTTCTTAGTATTTCTACCATCCACTTTGAGGTAATTCTGTCGATATTCCTTCTTTCAAGAGCCGTGTTAAAGGCTCCTTCTATGTCCAAGAAGGCACATATCGCTACTTCCTTTGTGTCTAGTGCTGCTTCTATTTAATTTGTCAGATGATACAGGGCGGTCTCTGTGGATTTCCCTGCTCTGTTTGCATGCTGACAGTTGTCTAGTGGTGCACCTAGCAGCACTGTTGGCCTAGGATAGTTGTCAATTACCTTCTCCATTGTCTTTAACATAAAAGATTTTAGACTAATGGGTCTAAATGACTTCGGTTGAGTGTCTTTAATTTTGTTCTTTGTTAATTGGTTTATAAAACTTTAAGAAGAACAAGAAGAAGTTGTTCAACAAGTCCATGCAGTCTAGAACAAAACCGAGAATTTTCTTAATTTATTTATTTTAACAGCATAAACAAATAAAGTTTCACAAAGCCGTAAACCTTTACACATATTTATTTTTGAGTGGAAAAGAAATATCTTCAAATACTTGTGTGAACTACTCAAAATGTGGGAACGCGGTAGGAATAATAAAGCTTTTCGTTGCTCTTAAGTTATACTTGGCCCGAAACATGACTACTTCTATGTAGCCCAGAGAAACAAAAAGGTTGAACACCCCTACCATAAATCGTAGAATAGACTTCATAGTTGAAATTTTTTTGTGCGCATGTTTCAAATTCCGCCATGTTATACGTCAAAATGTGCCCGAACTTTTTGACGTATAACTAAATATGTGCCCGTAACTTTCATATTCCCGCTTTTCAAACTAGGCGGATACTCATGCGCTTAACTAACCGTAAAAAGTACTATTGAAATGATTTCCAATATAAAAATTCAAAGAAGTCTATACAAATAGCAGATTTGGAAGGAATTTTGGTAAAGAAAAACGCATTTTCTGTAAGTCTTTTACTTGATGTTGATTGATTGTTTTTGCGCCTCTGCGACACACAACAAATATAATGGGATTAAAAGTTGGTTCTTATCATCCTTATTATTCATTATTTATTTCAGGAAGCCAACGAAACTTGTCAGACAAATAAATACTAATAATATAGAGCCTTTTAATAATTTCCCATTCCCAATAATAAATAAATAATATAAAGGAATTATTTCCTTAATTATCTTCGAAAATATTAAATTGTGGTGGTTTTCAATTTATAAATTATTTTATTTTTTATTTATAAAACATTAAAATAACTAGGCAAATTGTAATACACATCGAACTTGGTAAAATCTACGTTAGTAGATTAAAATAAACTTGAAAAACTGGTATTCAAGTAGATTTGCAAAACTTAGTTAAACGTTTTTTATCTACATTTGTTTATCAACAATTCCTACAAAATTTTAGAATGTTGAAAACTTCGTTATCAATAATTATTTTCATTTTTTTAAATAGTCATACACTTTAAATATAAGAAATAGCAAAATCAAAACGAATACATATATTACAAATGCTTTGTTTTAATATTTTTAACATTAATTGTTATGTAAATATTATATAACTTGTGATGTTATGTAAATCTTCACACTTTACACGACTCGAGTTTCAACTATTGAAGGTCATTTTCAAGTGGATTACAAATTGATGAGATTGAAATTATACGAAGAGTTTTGGAAGGGAGGGGAGGTGTCTGTGGTTGGAGACTTATCTGGAGACAATTGCGTTAGATTAAGAAGTTGACAAATGTTTAGGTCGGTGTGCTCGTTAAGGGGACATACTGACGGATTGCGGCTTTTTTGAAAATTTCTAATGACTCTAGGATATTAAGCTCGGGCCTTTGTTGCAATTATGCAAGATTTTTAGAATCACTATTTCGGGGAATTTATGATAACATTCTGGACCAGCGGTCGAGGAACCGGGGTAAATTACCCCAATTGGGGTAAAAATAATTTTTTTGGGGGTAATAATAATAAGTAGGTAAATTGTTCCAATTTGCCATTTTATAAACGGGTTAGTATTTTTACAAATCATTCTTTAAACTTAAACAATTCAGCGAGAAATACGGGCCGGGCCATCGCGCATCAAGTGATTGGCGTGATCGCGCAATCGTACATACGTGGTCTATTAGAAAAGTATCCTTATTATAACCTTATTTTTTATTTTGAAAACCTGGTGGATTTGAAGCAAGCGCGCTTGCATGAGCCGACCTTGAACCTTCGTGCGCATGCGTGATTTTTTTCCCGCCTGTAGATAGCGTCAGTTGATGTCGAGCAGTGTTCGGTGTTTCGGTGACGAAGTGTGTAGTGCTCTCGTCTGTTTTTCAATGCAAATAAATTGAAGGAACGACTGGAGCAGCGCTACTGTATCAAATTTTGCCAGAAACTGATAGACAACCAGGTGGAAACCATTTGGAAGATTTGGAAGCTTTCGGTGACGATGCTATGGGCATCACACAGATTAAGGAGTGGTACAACCGGTTTAAAGACGGTCGCACATCGATGGAAAGCGAGTCACACTCTGGTCGGCCATCAACATGCCGAAATGACCATGTCATTGCCAAAGTGAACGCTGTGGTGATGCGGGACCCTCGTGTGACTATCCGAGAAATTGCGACTGGAGTTGTGGTCATCAGGAAATTGGCGACTCCATCACGACAATGCTCCAGCACATTCTTCGCACTTGGTTCACATTTTTTTGGCGAAAAACCAGACTCCTCTGGTTCGACATACTCCTTACTCTCCTGATATGACTTCCGGCGACTTCTGGCTATTCCCCAAAGTCAAGACGCCATTGAAAGGAACGCAATTTCAGACAAGAGAGGACATTATGGCTGCAACGACAGCCGAGCTAAAGTCGACTTCGAAAAAGGCTTTTTCGGAATGCTTCCAACTATGGCGGCACCGCTGGGAGAAGTGTGTGGAGTCCCAAGGAGACTACTTTGTGGGTGATTAGGTTTCCAACGCTCTAGGTATGCTAGTTTTTTTACCGGCTAAAGGTCGGATACTTTTCTAACAGACCACGTACATCATTTCATATTCATACATCATTTACATAATCATACATCATTTACATACATAATCATACATCATTTAATCTCCAATTTCAACGATCAAGGTAAGCCGCAATTTGAAAATTTAATTTAATGTAAGTGTTTTTCAACCGCTGGTTCTGTCACCCTTCAGATGGCAGCAAATAAAAATAGGAAAAGGAATTAATTCCTTAATTATGATTTTACACAAATAGAGGACAAAGGTACAATGAAACTACAGTGTGATGTATGTTTGAAAATACGGACTTCAGAATGTTTCAGAAAGAGTAAATTGAAGAAACATTTGGATAATTTGTATTCAGATCTGTCTTCCAAACCGCAAGAATACTTTGTAAATTTAGAAATGTCTGTTAAACAGAGATTTAACAGAAACTTGTTAGGTACCCTTGATCAGCGTTCAGCATCAATGGCTAGCTTTGAAGTAGCTTGGTTGGTTGCCAGAAACAAGAAACCATATACTATTGGTGAAGATTTGGTTAAACTAGCAGCTGTGAAAATGGCAAAGATCATGTGTAGTCAGAAAGAGGCGAAGAAAATGTATTTAGTGCCCTTGTCTACAATAATTGTAAAAGAAAGAATTTCTATCTGGACAGAAAATGAGGTTATTTTCTCACTAAAACAGGCTAAATATATTGCTATTCAGCTTGATGAGACTACATAAATCATTAGCTAATGGTTTTTAATTTATTTTAGTTTCTAATTTATTTTCGCTACATAGCAACGCATGCAATTGAAAAGGAATTGTTGTTTCGTTCTCCTCTCGAGTTGAGATCTCATTAAAGTGGGAAAACTGTATTGATGTGTCTGTTGATGGAGGTCCAGCTGTGCTGGGTCATATTAATGGTTTTCCGGTTTTCGTTGAAAAAAGTAATCCAAATGTTATAAGTTACGCACTGTATGATCCATTGCCAGGCACTTCGTGTGCAACATTTGGAACCTACACTGGAAGCTGTCATGCATGATGTCATCAAGATTGTCAATTCTATCAAAGGACAGACACTATACACGCGGCTATTTCGTGAATTATGTCAGTATGGCTAAGCAGAATATACGAACCTACTTTATTATACAGAAGTAAAGTGGCTCTCTCGCGGAAATGTTCAAAATCGAGCAGGGCCCTATTTCCCACTGGGCACACGGGCACTCGCCCAGGGCCCCGCGATCGATAGGGTCCCCCTAGTTTCTGCCAGATCACCAAACGATAACCGATATTTATTACCAAATACATATTTATTTCGAAAGAATCAAACGATAATGGACCCATCTCAAAGTATAAGACGTTCAAGCTTAGGCCAGAGCTTTTTTTTATGACTTTGCGCCGTCAGCCCAACTGAATGAAAAAGAGAAATTCAATGTCCAAACCTTTCTTCATATAATTGATACCCTGAGCGTTCATCTAAAGCAGCGATTAAGTTGGTATAAGAGTATTAGTCAACGTTTTGATTTATTTTTCGCTTGAAAACTCTGAATTCCGGAGAGTTGAGACAAGGTTGCAAAGCATTTACTGAAATCTATTATGAAGACGTCAATGAGAAAGAGTTGGAAATGGAATGTCTGCATTTAAGAGAATACTTGAAAATTGTTTATATTAAAAATGAATGAAATGAAACTAATAGTATATTGGAAATATATCATCTTTTGCAAAGAAACAAAATTGAAGCCACATTTCCAAATGTAGAAATCGCATTGAGAATCTTTTTAAGCTTGATGGTAACTGCAGTGGAGAACGTTCCTTCTCCAAATTGAAGAGAATAAAAAAAGAAAATGAAATGAACTAAAATGCTTCAAGAGAAATTAACTAAGGTGACCAGACGTACTGCTTTCGGCAGTACAGCACTTCTTTGAGATAGTCTGTACTGTCCAATTTTTAAGCACTGCATTTGTACTGGCTTCCTTATAAAATATAAATTCATAATATCGTAAAACTAAATAAGCATAACTGTGATTTTATGCATTTTCAAAGCGAATGCCAAATCATGACAAGCTGTTGTATTTCATATCACTATTAAAGAAATTGAAAGCTCTAAATTGTCAGCTCTTCAGAGGTGAAAACTGTTAAAATCTAAAAATAATGTGTTGGAGCAAATAGTCGCTATATGTAATACTGGATTTGTTCCATTAAAGTTAATACAGAAACTCGATACAATCGAAGAGTCAACCCCTGGAAGCGAGGCAAAATTTATTAAAGAAAGTATTTTTTTTTTATAAAAATTCCTTTGAATATGAAAAAAAAATGGACTGATTGTTTCACATTTTTGGAGGGATATTATTAAAATGCCAAATGCCAAAGACGATTCATTATGTGAAAGAAAACTACCCTACCCTACCAAAATTGTTATCGATGATTATGAACCCTTCGATGAAGGCAAGCGGAGTATTGCTCCGCGGAAAAAATAAATAAATGGAAGAGCTTAAAACTACTTTTTGAGGTTGCAATGTGTTTACGGGTTACCAATGCGACAGTTAAATGAGTATTTTCAATCATCAATGATTTCTGGAGCAGCAATGATCAGCAATGAGTAGTGGCTTCAGTGAAGGCGAATCAGTATACATTATTTTAAAAAAATTCCTTCAATGAAAAATATTATTATAAAAAATAAAAATTACTCAAATATTTCCTTTCTCCATTTTTTGTAAAGCATGTGCACAACCATTACCCCTCCATCCGTCTTAAACCCTGCTTATCAAAGTCTACAAAACCGCAAAAGACTACAAACTAACGAATCAGTTCAATCATTACTCCAAAACAGAAGGTTTTATGTGGAAATTCAAAATAAAGCCGCTAGAGGTACCAAGGAAATAGTCTTCCACAAGGAAGTGTTCTAGCCCCCACTCTATTTAATATATACACCAATGGCCAGCCTATAACAGAAAACGCCAAACACTACGTGTACGCTGACGACCTAGTTATGACAGTTCAAGGTAAGACATTCGGGGAGATAGGTAAGGTTGGAAGATGCAATGGGAACTAATGTCCAAATACCATCGAAAAACTCGCTAAAACCGAACCCATCAAAAACCCAAGTAAGTGCTTTCCATTTAAATACCCACAAGGCTCACAACAAACTAAGAACTTAAGAACTAAAATACACCGAAACACAAAGTATCTGGGTGTAATCTTGGATAGAACACTAACTTACAAACAGCACTGTCACAAAACCAGATAAAAAGTAGTTGCTAGAAATAAAACGGTGCAAAACCTCAAGTCTTGAGAACATCCGCGCAAACCCTCTGTTTTTAACTGCAAAATATGCCTTTGTACAAAGCAGCGGGCTTCGCAGAACCAAGTGAAAGAAGAATGGGTATAGAGCACGTAGAAAAATTTAAGCAAACCTTCGATGATCGCTGTGTCCTTTATGGCTAAGAACAGCAACGGAAAAGGCTCAAATCAAGGCAAAACTTCTTCAATTTGTGCTGAATCGATTAGAGAGGACTAGAAGTTTCTGTGGTGAACCGTTCAAAAGTTATGGCAGCGTCAAATCAGTCGGGAATGCGAGATGGTGTACAACGACAAAATATATAAAACTTGTTTATTTGTAACTTTAGAGCGAAATAAACTGGAAAACCTTATTCAGCACTTCGATTTCCTTCGTTTAACCAAAAAAAAAAATTTCCATTTCGTTCGAATTATATGAGCATTTCCGTTTTTTCTCGATTTTCTCGAGAACGGTAAAAAGCAGCGAAATCATTTTCGGCACACAGAAACTACACGACAAGACGAACAAGGCGATGTGCAAATTGTCCGGAAAGATTCAAAAATTTGTCGAGCAATTTTAAACTGAAATTTACCCGATTCTCGATTTGCTAAGAAGATGTCTCGGAAACGGTTGATTCTTTGAAAAACGGATTGCGGCATCGTTTTCAGAAGGTCATTTTCCTGTTAATACACTAAAACTGTTGGCGGGAAATTCACGACTTTCCCAGATATCTACTCGAGCGCCGAAATTTCTTATTTTTTTTCAATTCTTACAGGCGATAGTGAACGGAAAGAGCTAGCGAAATATAATATTTTGCATATATGTAATCATCAGCAAAAATGCTTTCATAAACGTTTTTAAAATTTGCTGTTACGCATAAAATAACGATTTTGACAAAATCGATTTTCTCGCATTTCGTCGTTTCCGCGGTTCAGACTCCCCGTGTCGATGATATTTCTTAACTGAAAGCTTCCTAAGGAATATTATATACGTCTTCCGACTAATTTTGGGACGCTGAATCGATTGGTGAAATGCTGAGCCGTTCAAAAGTTATGACAGCGTCAAATCAGTCGGAAATGCGAGATGGTGTACAGCGAAAAAGTATATAAAACTTTGAAGCATGGAACCGTCCTAGAAGTTCCCTATCAACGAAAGCCCCTGTGCAGGGTCAAATTTGGACTGGAAGACATGGGAACGCTAAATAGAATACGAACCAGTGTGCCACCCGTAAAAACCGATGCCGATGTCCATAGAATGTGATATGCTCAAAAACATAGATTTTGAAGAAGTGATTGACGATTTTGCCCATCTCAAATCCAGAAGCATTACTTTTCAATCTACATAGATTTTTAAGCACTAACCTGTGAATTCTAAAAGAGTTCAATTTGTGGATTATATATTCATTTAATGTGACTGTAAAGAAATAAAAATAAATCTAGAAGGTTGCTTATGTACTTTCTTTGCCTATTCTAACAAAATAGTGCTCTGTCAAGGTCATGAGAGCCCCATTATCCTAATGTGCCCAGGGCCTCCAATAGGTTAAAAACGGCCCTGAAATCGAGTATGGGATCTCAAAACTGAACTCGAAATTTTTATGGTTGATTAAAAGAATATTGTCGCAGATAAGTTTAAAAACCCTTTGTGAGTTGCACATCTCGCATATTTAGCTGACATTTTTGAGAATATAAATATATTGAACAAAGAATTGCAAGGAAAAAATATTAATATCATTTCAGTCAGAGAAATGAAAAGATTGTCAGCGTATGGATTAAAGCTTCAATATTGGAGACAGAAAGCAGAACAGAACAAGATTGCTTCTTTTTCAAAGCTTTGTTTTTGTAAGATTGTGAAAATATTACTTTTGATGACATCAAGGATACAGTTATAAGACATCTTACCAAACTCAGAGTGCGGTTCACTGATTTCCAAGTTTCCAAGATACTTAGCAGATCTTGATATACATACTGTCAGTTGGGTTGTAGATCATTTTAAATGTGAAATTGCATATGAAAAAGCTGCAAAGGCTTTCAAAATTGCACGTGAGGAAGCGGTAAAAAAGTTGCAGCCATTTGCAACAACCTACCTTTGTGAACAAGGTTTTTCCACTCTAATGAACATAAAAACCAAGAATAGAAATCGATTAAACGTCGAAGACTGTATGCAAATTGCTCTTACATCAAAAGCCCCAATTTTGAAGTTATTGTATCAAACATGAAGCAACAGCATTTCTTCAAAACCCGAAGGGAGAAAATTTTTTATTAATTTCTGTTTGTTCCAATATGAGAATTTTATTTTGTTTTTCTATTACATACTTACGATTTTTGTGTAACTTTTTTAAAAAATTAAAAAAGTCTCATTTTCAAAATGAGGGAGTAATATCGACTTTCGCAAAAATATTATGGTTTAATGGTTAAAAATGTTCCCCGACCGCTGTTCTAGACAATGGTTAGAAAATGAACTAGTATCATTTTTAAGACGAAAGGCACGAAGATTCTGAAAAACGAGTTGAAATACTTCGTCTGATCTGCGTACCTACGAATAAATTTCGTATAAATTCACTATCATCAATTTGTAATCCACTTCAAAATCACCTTTAACAGTTGAACATACAATTATCACGTAGTAACGGTCGCAACCATCCTTTTCATTATTAAAAATCATTTATATTTGAAGGAAATTGTTTGAGTATTCGTTTCGATATTCACAAACAAACGATACCAAATTATCAAAATATGAAATAAACGAATTAAACGAATGTTTTTCAACAAAATTCGTTCAAATGTAGGAATTTTAGTCATTAAACCAACGGAGAAAAAAGAAGTTTTTCTGTCGCTCACAGCATCAGACAAATGTTTTTTCTGCCGCTTGCGTTCATTTATCAAAAAAGTAGAACTAACTGTTTTCATTGAACTGTGTTTTATCAGCTTATTTTAATTATTTTCGGTATAAAATTAAATATTTTTCTTATATTTAGGTTATATGTTATATAGGTTAAAATCATGGTGGATTTTGTTGCTCAAAAACAACTTAATAATCCATAAAATCGACGTTCACCGCACGACGCTGCATCCAGTTCGCGTTGCATAGCCTCTTCTACCCAATTCCGACTCTCACACGAAGCCTTGTAAGAGGTAACAACTCGTATGGAAGCAGGTATCAAGGCTAACGATAGCGCGTGAAATGGCAGTTGAGCGTAGGGCCAACCTTGAAAAACCAATCGTTACGAAACCGAATCAGAAGCCGTGGACAGAACTGCCAACACGAAGACGACCACAGAAAAGAAACATTGAACATAAGGAACCCATTGAACCGTTTACCATTTCAGGAGCAAACATACTAGAACAAATAAAGAATTATTAGATAGACATCTTAGCTGATCATCGTAACGGAAAGAGAAAGCGCGAGAAGTAGGACTAGAAATAAACACGGAAAAATCAAATGTAATGGACTCCCTAGAGTCCATTACATTTGATTTTTCAAACATTTGATCATGGTTCCTAAACCATGTAATGCACTCTAGGACAAGACACTAGGAAGACCCAGCCCAAATTGGACCATCGAAGAAGAAACAATAGAAGTAGTGAATAAAAATAAAAGTGAACATTTAAATCCAAGTTGTTTGAGAGACAAACTAAAATAATAATATACAGAATCTTAATAGGAAGTTATGTGGGAAAGTAGAACCAAGCTGGTCTTTATGAAGAAGCAGCTTGAGAAGATTCAAAAGCTGGCGTGTGTCTGCATCGCGGGGCGATGGGGTCATGCCCGACAGCAGCAATGGAGCTGGAACTGAGTCCTTTGCACCTTGTCGTGGAGAGGGCCGCCAGAGCGGTGATTGTAGGATTCAGCAAGGAAGGAATAGGCAGAGGTAAACTAATCGGGAACAAAGACCGGAACAGCCTTGCTGCGAAGATGCCCTGGCTGGAAGTACCGAAAGACGAAATGACATGCAAATACCAAAACTACACAGCAATGTGTAGTAGTAAAGCCGATTGGAGCGACGAATCCTCAGCATACCACATGGAACAAAGTGCTATGAAGTGTTATATGGATGGGTCGAAGACAACGGAAGGTACTTGTGCAAGAGTGTTTGGACCTCGTACCAAATACTTTGAATCCATGAGAATATACCCAAGTATCTTCAAAGCAGAAGTACATGCAATCGAGAGATCTGCCTGTGAATTTAACCTCGACAGGAACTATCGCAAAAACAATTGATATCTTCTCAGATAGCCAAGCAGCCATCAAGGCCATTAGCTCATACACCATCAGTTCGAAATTGGTATGGGACTATGTGGGTAAGCTAAACAAGCTCGGCAGAGAATATAAAGTATGGCTATACTGAGTACCAGAACTCACAGGTATAGGTGGAAACGAAGAAGCCGATCACCTAGCAAACAAAGGATCCAGTAATCTATTTATGGGTCCGGAACCCTTTTGCGGTATAAGTATGAACACCATCCATACAAGTTTAGATGAAGAAATAAGAGAACAATGGCAGAAAACCGGAAAAGAACTTCCTAAGGTCTAAGACAATCCGAAAGTAATGCTGATATCTTTTAACTAGAAAAGAATAAAAGCTTGCCTGAAACTAAACAGGAACAAGCTTTGAATTCTGACGAGACACTGTAGACTTAGGAGCACATATGCAGATGCTGCGGCTCAGTAGAGGAAACCCCTATACATTTGCTCAAAGACTGTAGAGCACTGCTCCGCAAGAGGCTGACGTACCTTGGCAGCCACTGCTTGGACGCAGAGGAGTTCCTTGAATCCCACCCAGATCCTAAAATTCCTAAAGGAATCAGGCCTAGAGGAGGCGTCTTGTACCACGGGAAAAAGAAGAATCCATATAATCATACTAAATAATTCATATATAAATGTTTATTAAAACTGAATTTCTTCGATGGAAAATGTAGTAAAAAGTGAAACATTTAACCATTGCTATTTACAACTAAGCAGATATGCAATTTGCAATCTCCTTTTACATAAAAATTTTTACATTAAAACACATTAAAATCAACAATTTTCTTTTAAAGAAAACTATTGCTCTTCATAAAAATAAAACACATGCACATAATTCTTCACATTTTTAAAATCTATTGTTTGTATTCCTTCTCGATATGTTTGGCAATCGTGGTCAATTGAATGTTGTACGTTCCTTCGTAGATGGAACCAATCTTGGCGTCGCGGAAGAATTTCTCCTGTGGGAAGTCCTTGGTGAAACCAACACCACCCATCCAGTCAATGCACTTGATGGTAGCTTGTTGCGCAATTTCCGCGGCGAAATATTTAGCCATAGCGGCTTCCTTAGCAAAAGGTTTACCTTGTTCCACCAATCGAGCAGCATTATAAGTCAAAAGACGAGCAGCTTCAATTTGAGTTCGAACAATGGCAATTTGATGTTGCATTCCCTACAAAAAACAAATATCATTTTAAATTGAGAGTTTCGTAAAATAAGTTTATCTTTTTAATATCTTCTGCCTCTTTTTATACCAGCTCAGTCTGAGAAGGTTGAAATATAAGAAGTAATGAGATAATCTGTCTGTACAGTTTGCATAGAGTGACTCAGACTAGTCTGCCTATTACTTTTGAGAGGTGTGAGGCTTGAGAAGAGGTTGCTAAATCTTACTTGGAAATGGAAGATTGGTTTTCCAAATTGTTGTCTTTCCAAAGTGTATGGAATTGTGGCATCAAAACATCCTTGGGCACATCCCAACATTTGTGCGGCGATGCCAATACGGCCTTCGTTCAAGAAACCGGCGGCGTATTTGTAACCGTGTCCAAACTCTCCCAAGATTTGGGACTCGTGTACTCTGACATTGTCGAAAGTAATCATGCAAGTACCAGAAGCGCAGATACCCAATTTGTTTTCTGGTTTGTTGACAGTTAATCCAGGAGTGTTCCTTTCAACAATGAAACATGTAATACCTTTGTATCCCTAGAACCATAGAAAAAAAAAAAAAAAATCTTTGGAATTTTTTTTAAATATATATTTACAGCTGATGGGTTTGCGTTGGCCATGACGAGGAAAACACCGGCAAGATCTGAATTTGAAATCCACATCTTCGATCCGTTGATGACGAAATCGTTTCCGTCTTTCTTGGCGATGGTTTTGAGGGAGAAGGCATCCGTGCCGGCGCTGGGCTCAGTCAGGCAAAAACTACTGACGGTGTCTTTGGCCAACATTGGCAAGTATTTCTCTTTTTGTTCCTTCGTTCCCAACTTGATTATGACCGCGTTGATCAAGGTATTTTGAAGATCGACTAGAATCGCGACGGCGGGATCAACTTTCGAAAGTTCTTCGACTACTTGGACAGTGGTCATGAAACCACACCCTGAACCTCCATACTCAATTGGAATTTCAACACCCATTAACTATAAAAAAACGACATATTAAAAAGATAAAAATTTGGAGTAGGCTAAGCACACACAGGTGAGATTAAACGAACTACAATAGATTATTCAAATACGACTCGAATAAAAATCGAGATTAAACTAGAATAAAGTAAACGGACGTAACTAAACTTGCGTGCATAGAAATCGACTTTCAACTTTTTTCAATCAAGTCTGTTATACAAGTTAAGGCAGGGTTGGTAACCCGCGGCTCATTATTATTATCATTATTTAAGTTGTGTGATTTTGCAACTCAACCATCACATATATAAGTTTAAAGGAAAAAATCAAACTTTCATTTATTAAAATAGAGATTAAAAAAAAATATATACGATATGTTTAAATCTATGGAGAAAATACTTTTCCATTTTAAGATGGACATTTTCACCTTCCATTGCATTATAATTATATCAAGAGGTGCTTCCCTGTATACGCAAACATTTCCTGTCAAGATTAAAAAGAAATAATGGACTTGGTACTAAAGTGTACCTATGTAAAATAGTCAATCAAATCTTTGCAAAAGCATTAAATCATTTCGAAAATGTTCTTTAATATATCAGTCAATGTATCAACGAAGAGTTAACATATTGACACATTTTTGTTATCAATCGACTTCGAATACTTGATGTTAAACCATCGTTTAACTCGGATTGTTCGTAGCCCTTTATCGTCATCATGACTGGTTACAAAAATTTATTTTGCTACTGCAATCAGACAGCGCATCTTCACAATTTAAAGATGTCATAAGCTAAGCTTGATGTCACACTACCTAAGAAGACGTGGCCAAAAACATGCGGAGACTACCGTATGATAAGCATAATGAGCCATCTTCTCAATCGTATCGCTCGTCTCCGAGAATCGTGGTAATGGTATGACCTAGGGATCATACTTGTTGTACTTGTTGTCTCAATTCTTCCCTATTTTCAGCAGCTTTTCTGCAATCGTGTACAGTTGCGCCTATGACTTTGGATATTTGATCCACATAGGATGGGCTTTTGGATAGTTTTGCTCAGTCGATCGACGATGTTAAGTTCTCGTAGAATGGATTCATTAGTAGGTTTTTCCGTCCATGATATCCTGAGCATGCGTCTCCAGGTGTACATTTCAAACGTATCAATTCGTCTTCTGTCTGCCATTTTTAGTGTCCAGGATTCCGCAGCGTATGTGACTATAGGAAATATAAGTGTCTTTATGACTGCCATCTTGGTTCCTTTAGAAATGCTGTGATCCTTCCAAATACGTAAAAGTTTGGCAATGGCGGTTTTGCCGATAGCTTTTCTTCTTCTTATTTCCTTTTCACAGCTGCCAGTTCTTGAAATTTGTGAGCCCAAATACACAAACTCCTTTACTACCTCGAATCCATCAATATGCGTTGGGCTTTGCAGTCTTTCTTGGGATCAGCCTATTATCATTATTTTGGTTTTTGTTTTATTCATTTCAAGGCCCACCTCTCCGCTGATTTCTTTCACCTTTTGGAGCAGGTTCTTGATCTCTTCCATGATGAGTCATACGCTGAAGATATTCCTTAATATAATATATGGTCGATTATACTGTAAATCCGAGGAACACCTCTCTGATACTCAATTTGGATTTCGTAGCGGGCTGGGGACCTGAGAGGCCCTATTTTGCATACAGGTCTGAATACAGAGATGCCGTGACATGTCCACCGATGTATACGCGTGTTTTCTCGATTACCAGAAAGCGTTTGACTGTGTTGACCACGGGAAACTTGTCAGCATCCTTCAGAATATGAACTTAGATGACAGAGACGTCCGCATTATAAAAAAATCTATATTACAACCAAGTCGCTGCTTGTACGTTCCCATTCAGCGAGGTGTGAGGCAACGGTGTGTCATTTCTCCACTGGTCTTTAACATATACTCTGAGCAAATCTTCGCCGAAGCATTAGACGAAGCACGGGAAGGAATTGTTGTCAACGGAGAAGTAATAAATAACTTGCGTTACGCGGACGATACAATTCTGCTGGCAGGAAGTGCTGATGATTTTCAGGCGCTACTGGCTAGGGTTGCGGCTAAAAGTGAAGAAAAGGGCTCAAGTTAAATATTAGCAAGACCAAAGCTATGGTTATTAGTAAAAATGGAGAGTTTCTAGCATACCTGTGTACAGGGAACCAACAGAATCAGCAAGCTTCAGATATCTGGGATGCTTGTTGAGCAGTGAGTGCAATAACAAGCAGGAAATAAGATCCCGTATTGAGCAGGCTAGGGCAGCATTTAGCAATATGAAGAAGGTTCTTACATTCCGAGACTTGTCAATACCTCTGCGTGTTCGATTACTAAGGTGCTATGTATTTCCAATTTTGTACTATGGAATGAAAGAATGGACTTTAATGAAGGGAATGTGTGACCGACTGGAAGGGTTCGAGATGTGGTGCTACCGCCGCCTGCAGCGAATATCATGGGTAGACAGAGTCCGAAACACCTAGGTGCTTGCCCGTCTCCAGAAGCAACTAGAAATCATGTTTACCATCAAAAATCGCAAGCTGGAATATTTTGGAAACATTATGAGAGGGGAAAAGTACCGTATCTTGCAGAATATCATGCAAGGCAAAATCCAAGGTAGAAGAGGTCCAGGAAGAAGACGCACGTCCTGGATGAAAAACCTGAGAGAGGGGTATGTTGTCAGTTCTACTAGCCTGTTTCGTGTCGCTGCTGATAAAATAAAAATCATTATGATGACGACGTTTTCGGAGGACATGGCACGTAAAGAAAAAGAATAAGCTAAGCCGAAATCTAAAGATGGTCATACGTTTGGTCAAAACTTGACGATGGCCCTTTCATTCTTCATGAATGTTTGTTATGTTTTCCCTCATTAATGTCTGTCACCTGATATTTCATCACCTGTCTGATGTTAGCATTCAATCATCATTCAAGCAAGTCCTATCACCTAGGTCTATCAAAACTCAACAACCTCAACCAACTTGATCAAAATTTGACCGACTCAGACAGACCGACAACAACAGACCCTCTTAGCCATGATAATCCTCCTAACTAAACCCCAGCCTCCACAAGTTCAACGCGACTTCAAGAAAAGAATAGGCATTCACTTGTGGAACTCCAACCAAAATCATTTTGAAATCCGGAAAACCAACGTATTTTCTAGTTTTCCATCAGAAATCGTGCTTGTGATGAACAAGGGACAGACCCAAACTGGACTCGACCAACAATCAAATTTTGATCTTGAAACCCTAAACATTCAACCACCTAGGTCGTTATCTGAAGGAACTCTGTACATTTTAACCAAAATCATTTTGAAATCAGGAAAACCAATGAGTTTTCGAGTTATCCATCAGAAATTGTGCTATGAACAACGGATAGGCCCAAACAGGACTCCACCAACAATCAAATTTTGATCTTTTAAAAGGTTTGCACTCAATTTGGCCGAATTGTTGCAAAACCCAAACCAAACCACCTAGGTCTATCAAAACTCAACAACCTCAACCGTCTTGATCAAATTTTGACCGACTCAGACAGACCGACAACAACAGACACACTTCTCTCTCAATAGGAAAAGATAGTTCGGTATCTTTACCACCACAACCCAACAACGTAGTGGACGGAAAGTAGACGGAAAGTGGACGGAGTGGTCGGAAAGTGGGCGGAAAGTGGATATTGGTGGAGGTTGGGAGTGGGGGACGAGGAGTAAGGAGTGGCCTAGAACGAGCTACCTTTCCCTACTTCTCTCGTCTCGTCTATATTTGATATTGATTCCATAGCCTTGAAACCGACGATCCACGGTACTGAGTCCTTTCAACGTCAGCAACCCCAGCTTCCACAATTTTAACACGACTTTGGAGTCGTGAAAAACGAAGTTATAGGTAGTCAAGAAGTTATTAGGTTGGGAAAAGAATAGGCATTCACTTGTAGAATCTTTCTTGGAGTATGAAAACCGATGTGAAACGGGAAAAAACTTCCAACAAGAAAAATTTTGCATAATTTTTTTATTTGAAAAGACTACCTATAACTTCGTTAACAAGAAAGATTTTTCAAAATGTACTTCACAGAACCGTTGTATAGTAAGTCGCCTGTTATACTCTGTGATCAAAATTTGATTTTTTTTCCTGAAATTATGCATATTAGTGATTTTGTACACAAAACTTGGTTTCCAAACGCGGAACGACAAAGTTGATTATTTCTAAAAATTTTCCGAAATAATTTCCACGATCTTACTATGCTATGATATTACCATTATTTCCCAAAAATATATTTTTTTAAATTCCAAATAATAAATGTACAGCGATTATTTTAAATAGCGTATTCCAGGCAGGAATTAAAAAAATAGACATATCACTAAAGAATTAATCCACCTATCAAAGAACGAAAATATTCTCATATATTCCAAAAAACTATTTACCCAGACCCATTTTTTTCTCAAATTTTCTTTCGTATTTCACTACACGATGAACTAACTAGATGTCTGCGAGCATTCTACAAAATTTAAAAGTATTTTCACCCCATCTTCTCTCGTCGGCACCGTTTCGTCGACAGAGGTACCAAATTAGGTAAAATTTAAATTTATTTATTTATTTCTCGCATGCCACACATCACAGAATATGTCGTGAAAAAATTAACTCTACAACATGTTGCACAATGTAAAACACAAAAAATATAATATAATTTACAGTTGGATGTCTAAATTATTAATGTACTCAATTGAGTCTGGTGTCGCTGTCAGGATATTATTTGGATGACCTGCGTATGATCTCAGATTGCAGTGTTCCGTGATGTGAAGGAATCGTCTGCCTTTCAGCGTCGCAGTCGCACTGCAAGGAGGGTATTATGTTCCACTTGTAGAAGGCATCGACACACCTGCCATGGTTCGTCCTAATCCGGTTAAGTGTTGTCCATATCTTACGTGGTAGATTAAAGCCGGCTGGGGTATTTATTATCCACGGCATATTAAGTTCCGGTTGGGCTGCTTGGGTCCATTTCTACCTCCACTCATTTATTGTGTTGAAGTCAGTGATCGCCAGGTTTTCAGCTGTTGTGATAGGGGGGTTTCTTTAGCGCAGCTTATTCCTTCCTATGTCATCGATATCTCTGTTCATTGGTAGTTGTGGGTTTTGAATAACCTTGTTGTACTCTCTGACAAGTGCAGTGAATCTCCTTATCGCTGGAGGTGGAATATGGCTTAGTACTGGTAGCCAGTGACTTGGTGTAGATCTAATTGTGCCCGAGATTGAACGCATCGCATGGTTCAGTTGAACGTCGACCATTTTAACGTGTGGGCTATTTAGCCATGCCGGAGCAGAGTATTCCGCCGTAGAATAAACGAGTCCTAAGGCGGAACAACGAAGCGTGGTAGCGGAGGATCCCCACGAAGTGCCTCATAGTTTTTGTATTATGTTATTTCTTGTTTTGAGTTTTAAGGCAGTTTTAGTTAGGTGTTGTTTGAAGGATAAAGTTGTGTCAAGAGTTACTCCTCCAAGTTCTGTCAAGAGGTATTTCGGATACCGGTTGTGGTGCAGCAGTCTGTTACCGAAGTTCACACTGAGTTCTCTATTGGCTATGCGGTTGTTTAGGTGAAAGCATGCCACCTCCGTCTTCCTTGCACTGGGTAGGAGTCTCCAGTTATGGAAGTATTTCCCTTGGGCAGGGGTGGCGAACCTTTTCATGACCGCGTGCCATTTTTCTTAAGTTTCTACATTATGAAATGCTGACGTGCCTGATAATTTTGCCTGAATATCAGTTGCCGTATTAACTTGAATATAATATAATACCGTATTAGCCTGAATATGAGCTTGAAAGTATCAAAGTCCATCCCGATTTACAAAAATAAAGGATCATAACGGGATCTCTTTATCTATAGACCAATCTGCATTCAAATCCAATTTTCAAAAAAAATAAGGCAGCATTTCTGACTCGATTATCCAAGTTCTTGGAAAGTAATAACATGCTGGCAAAAGTCAACTAGGGTTGTGGAAAAGTAGATCAATAGCATCAGTTGTTAGATAGTGTTAATTTTATAATTACTCTCTAACTCTTGTCTCTTTAGATTACAAGCTCCTTCCACAAAAAAATGAAGATATGCGAGTTAGAGGCGTCGCCAAGAACTGGATAAAATCTTCGTTGCATCAAACAGTGATCGCAAACGGCTCAAAATCGGAAAGGTTGTTGTACCTAATGGGACCTAGTGTACGTTCTCCAATGGGACCAACTCTATTCTAGATATTTTTTAACGATCTGGCGCAAACAAATAATGTTGCAATTATATTTTGTACGTTGACGATACCAACATTTTAATATCTGACCTAGGTATACACGATTTAATTAAAAGTAGCAATTTAAAATCAGAAACGTTAGGAAGATGATCTATACATCTTTAATGGACTTTAAATATACGCAAAACATACTTCATGATTATAGTTTCTGCAAATATTTTACCACGCCATCGTTGAGTCTAGGTTTTTTTGGGGTTAGCAGCTAATTTTGATGCGGTATTTAAAATGCACAAAAATATATTACTAGCGATGTTCAATGTACACCCTCTTCAATTTTGACGGTCTTTGTTAATCAAACACAACATTTTAAAGGTAGCGTCAAAATGTTGTGCTTGTTGAACAAAGAGGGAATGGTCTTTGTTCATCAAGCACAACAAGTGACGCTCAAAGTAAACATCAAAGACGCTCCTCTCTACTTGGAGTTGAGGGAAGCCAAGATAAGGCGAGTTAAGTGTTTTAAGAGTTAAGTGATTTCAAATTATGAAGGATACATACAACAAACAGAGAGAAAGTAAAATGCTCCGAAAAATCCTAGGCCCAAATAAAACCTAACAAAGAACTATACCTGAAGACAGAAGGAATTGTAGCCCTAATTAGAAAAAGGAGAATACAGTTTTATGGGCACTTGATGAGGATGAACAGTACCACACTGTTCAAGTCAGGATTGAAGAGGGTGTGTACATTCTTCCTTCTCCCGCGTACCAATAAAAATTTTCAACGTGTCAGCTGTGACACGTGTGTGTGTTCAGGTCATCTGTAAGCGTTTTCTCCATTTCTTCCATTGATTTGCTTCTGATTGCTATTGCCCAGTCATCAGCATAGCCCAATTTTCTGGATCTTGTTGGGGGCATATCAGCAATGTAACAGTTGAAGATGAGTGGGGCCAGAACTGAGCCTTGAGGCAGGACGCTATTGAGTTTCTTCCAGTCGCTCAGTGAATTTCCCATGCCAGCACGAAATCGTCTATTGCTCAGCATGTTATCGATTAATCCCACTGTTGTTTCGCAGGGTATTTGGCGAAGGAGTTTGTAGAGCAGTCCTTGTTTCCAGACAGGGTCATATGCTGCTGTTAGGACTATGAATACGACTGATGTTTTTTTGCTGCTTCTGGTACCCGGCCTCTACATAAGTCGTAATTGATTAGACTTGGTCGGCACAGCTTCGCTTTGGCCTGAATCCAGCCTGCTTAACTGGTATGCTTTCTAGGATCTTAGAGCTTATTCTTTGGTACATAAGCCCCTCTAATAGTTTGTAGCTAGCACTTTTGTTTGTAGCGCGATGGGACGATAGTTCTCTGGCTTGTCATTTGGCTTTCTTGGTTTTAGGATCGCTATTATCTTTGTTTGACTAGGCGAGGGATAATTCCTGTATTTAGAATATTAGTGAGGAGCTTAGCCAACCAGAGACGTGTATTTTTTCCAAGATTTATTAGAAACTCCGGATGTATACCACCGAACACTGGAGCTTTGCCTGGATTGACATCCTCTAGTGCTTTTGTAATGTCTTCATGGGTAAAGGGCCGAGAGTATTCTGATTGTTGGTCTGTGGCCACTTTCCAGCATGTGACGAGTTCTAGTTTAATCTCGACTTTAAAGTCCCTTTTAACTTGGGTAGTGTGTTGTCGATCTCTGAGTGCCCTAGAAGTAGAGATAATATATGAGGCGACAGCATTTGGTGTTAGGACATGGTTGGCAAGGGTCGGCACGTTTCTACTTCCTAGTTTTCATAGGAGGGACCATGCCTTCCTGCTGGATTGTTGAAGTCCATAGCCTCAACATATATATAACATATAACATAGTTTCGAAACACTTTTGTCTGCGAGCAGCGTCTATGTAAAAGCTCATCCGCTATTTCCTGTTCACCACTCTCAAGAAACTCTTGGTATAGGGTTTCACTTGTCTTACTCCAGCCAGAGATATATTCCTTTCGGTAGACACTAGTCTTTATTACCAAGCCGACAAAACGTTCGAAGGTTTGCGCTCGTTGGTGGTATAAATCTGAGGCGATTTTCAAGCTTATTGTTAGTGGCGAAAGCGGGCCAATTTGATTTATTAAAGTTCCAACGTGGTCGGGGAACAGATGACACATGCACAATATAGTAACTCGTAATATATAGTAACTCGTCAAATGCGGTAGTGATTTAAGGATTTTATAAACACTTGCTTCGTTTCCAAATGCGGAACGCCAAAGTTGATTATTCCTAATAAAACTATTTACCCAGACCGAAACATAAAATGCATCTCTTCTATTCGCTTCCTACATAACCGCGCTTAGCGCCATCCGTGACCAAAAAGAAAACTTCGTCTCAATAATGGTGTACAAAAATAAATGGTGTATAAACAAAAATATTTTTTTGTTATTGCCTGTACAACATGCAAGAACAAAAAATAATTAATTTAATAAAATAATTAATATTTATATATTTAAATATTTAAATATTTAACAGCAAAAAAAATATAGGTTTTGTAATAAATAAGTTCTGTAATAAGAGATAATGACTATAAATTAAACAGTGTAATTTTTTCATTGAAAAAAAAATTATTTAAATGGCGACTTTAAAAGTATCATAATGGATAAAATTATTAAAACTGGCTTTGAAAAAATTATGCACACCAAGTTGTTTATGTTGAAGAGTTAAGAATTAAAAATCAAGCAATCACAATTGCTTATCTAACCTAATTTTGCAATCAGGCAGAATTTTCTCTGTTTGTATTGTATTAACAAAAAAATGTGTAAGGTTTTTCGGCAGACTAATCTTACTGAAGCTCCATATAAAGTCCAGTTTGTGTTTCATATTATGAAACTTAATTATAATCTACTATTTTTTTAGCTGAATGATAAACGACACGTTATTCAAAGGTCTTACACGTGCGTCTCTCAAGCATGCGGAAAATGTAAACATATTTATGCACTGATTGATTTTATTATTAACGACACTAGTGAATCGAAGACTTCTGGCTAAAACCATCGAGTAGCCAACTTGCGAAAGAATTTTTTGCAAAATCATTGTTAATTTACTATTGACTTACGTACAATACGTACAATACTCAATACTAATTGGAAAACAAATGTTCTTTTAGATTAGTATTAAAACAAGAAAATGAATGTGCAATAAAAACAACTGCTAGAATATTTGCTAAATACTGCTAGTATTTTTTTTTCAATATTTTCAACCAGTGTTCATGTCTCTGCACTTTATGTGGAAAGTTAATGTTAGCTGAAGGAAAACAATAAAATTCATAGTTTCATGTAGTATTTTTTCGTGTAGAATTTTGTGTAGTATTTTTACAGTTCGTCACAGAACACTTGAAAACGTCTTATGGGCTAGGATCCATTATCAATTTATGCACTTTATTAGTTTTTGTAATATAATAAAACACTTTTGTATTTAGCAAAATACATGTCAATATACTTATACACATGGGCGCAGCCAGGGGGGTTCAAAGCCAGGGGGTAAATTGGTGCATTTCTTTTATTGTATTTTCTTAATTTTTTTCAAATTTGGATATAAAATATCACTGCGCCAGAAAAGGAGAGGATCTGCTTCTCTTGATATATTGGCGGCTCTTAAATATCTCCCTAATTCCTCTTTCAGAGAATCAGTGCTCAAAAGAGAGAGAGGCTCATCTTCTTCAGCCTCTTTCATAATATTTTCACAAGTGCTCCATATCTCACATCTCGTAGATGGCTCAGAACTTGTACTTGGTTGTAGCATTATCGATTCTGAAGTAGTTTGTGAATTCAATAACTCTCCAAGCCGTCTTTTTGCCATACTAATAGTAGATTGTTTATGAAATATTCGAAGTTTATAACGCGGATCTATTACGGTGGCTAAATAATACGATTCTTCAGTTTCCAAATAATTAAGAGTTTCCTCTTTAAGTTTCCTCTCATTAAGAGCCAAAATCATATCAGCCGCCATCTCATTTCACCATCACCATTCACGATTCACCATCTCATCCATCAATATCCATTCTTCCGTTGTGAGTTCTACGTTGCACTTTATACTAGGCAAAGAAGCTTGCACTGCAACTCGTTGTTCCAGCAATCGCCTTAATGCTTGCAGTGTCGAATTCCATCGCGTAGATACGTCCTGTATAAGTACATGATTCGGAACGTTATGAGCGTCCTGCATTTCCTTTAAAATCTTGCTGATGCTCGTAGAAAAATGAAAATGACCGATGATAGACCGTACTTGATAGACCGCTAGCTTTAATTACCAATTGAAGTGAGTGAGCCAAACATTTGATGGGGCACTAAATTGTATATTTGTTGAATATCTCTGATAGCGACACCCATATTTACAGCGTTGTCGGTAACTATGGCTCGAACTCTGTCCTGTTTAATCCAATACTGAAAAGCCTTCTTTAGATTACATGATATGTTGAATCCTGAATGCTGAAAACCCTCGAATGGAAATACTTCGAGACAATAAAGCTTGTACTCGAAGTTAGAATCTATCCCATGAGCTGTTACGCTAATAAAATCATTAGATTGCGAGGAAGAGTCACTTGTCCATATGTCCGTGGTTATCACAATGTGCAACAACTCTTTAACAAATCTACTACTTTAGTTCTCACTCGCTCATATATTTCTGGTATAACTTTTTCCGTAATATGGAAACGTGATACCATTTTATAATTCGGGCATAGCTTTTTTAATAACCGTTGATAGCCTACCTTGTTGACTAAATCGAATGGCTCCATATCGACGCATATTTGCTCAGCAATGGTATGAGTTATTTCTTTTGCCCTATTATCGTCATCTCTATAAAATGTTTTTTTATCGATCATCACTCTTAGAGTTGCTTGCCTCTTAGTGGTAGTGGGTCACTGTCATCACTCCTTATTGTCTTCAGCACTGAAACAGCGTCCAATTCCCTCGGATGGTGTCTTTTTAAGTGGATCCATAGGTTCAGATCCATAGGCAAACTAATATCGGAGATTCCGATATATCGGAAAACCAACTATATCGCCGATATATCGGTATCGATATCGGTATCGGATGCATCCCTAGTTTCACTTAAAATGTGTTCTATGTCGGGGTATATTTTGCTAGTCAGTTCACTTAGTGATGTCACCACTGTGGCCTGACTTTGCGCAATACTAATTTTACCATCACAGGTAGGGTTTTCTCTGTGTCCTATATTTAATAACATTTCAGAAAAATGTCCCTTAGTTGCATCTCTACCTCTTAAATGGACCCTCATATTTTTTTAAGCGAGTTTCTGAATTGTTGTCCATAAATACGAAGACTTTAAACATGCTTTGACTTCAACGGTTCATCGGACTCTTAAGCCTCTGAGTACTATGAGTAAAGTCTGTCGAAAGTCTCCTGCCAAAAGAACAGTAATAGTGCCCATCAGGCTCTTATTTCCCTTTATGTCCTATAATGTTCTATTGAGCGTTTCAATACCCCGTTTGTGAGCCATTGTGCATTCATCCAACACCATTAATTTGGTCTCTCTTAGAACCTGCGCTGTGTTGCTCTGTTTAGATATATTACAGATAGGTGTCTCAAAATGCATTAGATTTAGCGGCAGCTTAAAAGTAGAGTGTGCTGTTTTACCTCCATCCATCAAAGTGGCAGCAATGCCAGAAGAGGCAACAGCCAAAGCTATTCCGCAGTCTCTCCGTATTGTGGCTAATAACAAATTAAGGACAAATATATAGCCGGTGCCCCCAGGACCATCAGCAAAAATATTTGACCAGTGCCCTGAACTGACTTTCTAATATTTGTTTGCAGACATGGTACTGTTCTTCTTTTAGCAAAGTTTTGTTATTACAGACAACTTGAGCCAATAAATTAATGTCGTAGCTAATTTCATTGAGGTAGTGTCTATTTTGAAAATTTGCTTCCGATCTTATGTTCTAAATATTGCTCTCCTAAACACAACACAATATCTTCAATAGAGATCATACATTTATTAAAAATTACATCCATAACCATTTGAACATTAAGTGTTTCTATTTGATGCTTTATATCCTCCGATAGACTATCCTTTCTATTTTTCCCAAAAACTCAAAGCGTCAGACAATTGACAGAATAGCAATAACATGCAGAAAAGTTCCCGTAGTCTAAATGGGGAACTACAAAGAGCAGCGTCTTCCATCGTAGCATCCCAGTGCTTCTCATCATCTAACAAACCTAGAGCCTTACATTCTGCCTGATATGTAGGATGAATTACACTATTAACAATCTTCATATTCAAGAATTATGTTGGACCTCGGACTTCATGAAGTAGAAGATGAATATAGTAAACACTCAGCATTATTAGGGTGGACGATATACACCCTGCCCAACGCTTGATCTTTCTTTAACCTAATCACCGGGTCCTATTGTGAATCTAAATCATCCAGGGACAGGGAAAATCGGTTCAGCCGTTCAGGAGTTCATTGATAAACAGTTCATCCCCTATTTTATACACTTAAGGGATGAAGTTTGGCAAATGCTGAATTACGTGTTAATTTATTTTCATTGATTTCATTTTCATTCGTTTCAAGTTAATTGGTGAAAATTTGTTTTTGTCTCCCATATAAACTTAGTTACCCCCGTTTACCCCCTTAGGGGTTCAAATTCGAAAAATCTTAGATCGAAAAATCTTCGTGGTGAGTCTATGTGTCACAAAAAGAAACTACTATCCAAATTTCACGTTTCTAGCTTCAGTAGTTTCGGCTGTGCGATGATGGGTCGGTCAACCAGCTATTTTATATTATATAGATAATGGAACCAACTAGATATGTCTGCAAGCATTCTACAAATTTAAAGCAATTTACTACAAATTTGCAAATGTAAAGGGGTTTACCCCATCTACTATCGCAAGCACAGTTTCTTCGAAAGAACAACCAAACGCAGTAAAATTTTATTTTTTTCACATTTGATTAAAATTCCTAATAGGAGATGAAATATTGTAACATTCCATAAAGTTATTTAAAAAAATTGTAAAAAATAATTGACTTTAACACTAACATACAACGCTCGACGTGTTGGGATTTTATTGCTGGGCGACAAAATGCAGTAAAATCAGAATTTTCTCACTTTCAATTTAATTTTCTAATAGGAGGTGAAACAGGAAATTAAATCAAAATTTAAATTTTACTGTATTTTATCGACCCATCAATAAAATCCCAAAAAGACGAGCGTGTGCATTTTGATTTAAATTAGTGTGAAAGTCAATTATTTTTGAAAAAAAAATTGAAATGGCTTTAAAAATAGTTTTAAATTTTACTTAAACTTTTTACTCTTTTTAAGTGAGCTTCTAACCAGCTTGGCCGAAGATCACAATTTACATTTAGTATTCGATGCGAAAGATCGATGAACCTTTAAATCTGCTGTTTGGCAAAGGGATTACAATCCCGACATCTGTCTTGTTTCGATAGACAAAAATAATCTCCCACTAGCGACTTCACGAAAAGTGCTTCCTGACTTTCCACATAGCCAGCCGTTCTCCCGTTCCCGTTCTCATCGATATTGGTACTCAAGTCGCCTATGTACTAATATGCTTAATTTAAGGAAAATAAATCAATTTTTGATAATGATTTAGAAGAAAATACAAGCACACATTTACCTTTGCCTGCAGGAGAGCACTACTCCAGAGAAGTGGCATGAAGCGACCACCATATTGCTCCATAAAAAGGGAGATAAAGCAATCTGATAAATTACCACCCTATAACTCGAGCCATCGATATAAACTGTTTACCAGAATCCTAACATCAAGACTGGAAACAACATGACAGAACAAACATGAGCTTTACCAACCAAGAGAGCAAGCCTGATTCCGATCGGGCTTCGGAACTAATGATCACCTTCAGAGTATTAAGACCCTCATCGAGAAAACCGTCGAATACAATAGACTAATTGAATAGAATATATACCTGCGCCATGAAATACGAATATCAAAGGACAACTAGACATGCAAATTACATAGAAGAATCAACCTTGGATGGGCAGCCTACGGAAAATTAAACATGTCTTTAAAAGCGATCTTCTCATCTGCCTAAAGAGAAAAGTGTTCGTTCAGCGTGTTCTGCCGGTACTCACGTATGCTCCATACCTTAACACTAACGATATCATCATCGAGGAAGCATAGAGTGGCAGAACGAAAAATGGAGAGATCAATGCTAGGTTTAGATTTAAGAGACTACGTTATGAATCAGGGCCTTCGGCGGAGGACCGGGGTGACATTACCAAAAGAATAGCGACATCAAAATGGAATTGGGCCGGTCACGTGGCACGTGAATGAAGAACGACAGGTGGACGAAAAGATTGTTGGAATGGGGACCACGCGATAAGCGAAACAGGGGAAGACCACCTACACGCTAGACGGACGACCTAAAAGGAATTGAAACCAACTGGTTTCAGGCGGGTCAAGACAGACAACAATGGAAAGCCATGAGGGAGGCCTATGTCCAGCTGTGGACGTCGAAGGCTTGTTGATGATGATGATGAAATCAAATTTTGATAATATATTATAAACTGTTTTGATAACAGGTTAAAAAGTAGGTACGGTTCTGTGAAGAACATTTTGAAATTTTTTTGTTATTAACGAAGTTATAACCTTTTCAAATAAACATTTTATGCAGAATTTTTATTACTGTAAATTATTGCCACTTTCACATCATACGATAATTTTTTACTTATTTTTACTATTTCTTTCACGATAATATGAAATATTTGAAACAGTTTCAAAATTACAATTAATTAGGGCCGGTGGCATTTGAAATCTTATCAATTTGCGGGTCCATATATTATTGTGGGCAGCTTTTTAACAATATGAATATCCAGTGTATAAAATGGGGGCCAACCAGCTCAACGACGTTAGTCTTCAATGTTATTTGATTACACTGTATGTGATTTTTTTAATTAAATTATTTGCCTTAATTATTATTTATTTGGCTATTTATTTTACAATATGTGAAAATAAATAGGTATATCAAATAAAATATTTAAAAATATCATTAAATATACAAAACTTTGGTAATTCAAACGATCTACAGTGTTTTAAAAAATAATATTATCCCTGCGGCGCTTGTGTAAGATTTGTAATTTTATTAAGGAAAATGGTTTTTCACTTGAAACCAGATGCCGATCCTTGAGTTAAGGCAAGCAAGTTTAAATAGAGAATAGAATAGAGTTGAGTTTATGATAGGTAATACAATACAAACAGAAGATTCTGCAACATATGCAAAATTAGGTTTAGATAAGCAATTCCAGACAGTTTATTATAATCTAAACTAGAAAAATTCAAATCAAATTAGATTAATCTAATAGAAATAGTTACTAGAAATAGTTAATAAAAGATATTTCTTAAATATCTTTTTTTTAATATCGATATGTAACTATTTTTTTGTCTTTAACGCAAGATGATTTTATATTGCAATGACTTTATTGCAATGAATTTTATATTGCAATTATGCAATAGATTGATAAATTCGTTTTGTATGCACGTCTAATGTACGATAAGAAGTTTTTTTTATGCTCGTGTTTGTCCAATTTGCGTTGATGGATTGATTTGTTTATTTAACCATTTGTAATGTAATGTTTAATGCTATATTTGCACCATTGCCGTAGCGTGGGTTTTCGCCGCCCGGGGTCGACCGGAAATTCTCCGCCCCCTATTTTCATTATTAGACAAGAAAATTGGTAAAAAGTCCTGGAACGAACCTGGATTAGTTAGAACTCAAGGGACCGCGATCTCTTTCGCATATAAAGGTTTCTCACTAATCCGAGTTCCTAGCTTATAGAGGTATAGTGAGTGCTTTTCTCACTCATAGAGTTTAATAAACGACAGAGTAAATTTGTAGTGAATAAATGTATGTATATATTATGTACATAGATTTACTTATTTACAAAAAGGAAAAAAATCTTACACATTTATTCAAAAAAATCCGTTATTTTTTTCTATTATTCCGTATTTACATTTTGTACATTCTTTTCTAATTCATACATTTTATCGAATATTTTCTTATCAACAACCGCCGTGTATTCAAAAAACTTGCGTATCTTCTACAGTGCCTTAAAAATTTCTTGCTTTTTGGAATGTTCTCTACTTCTGTATTCAAAGTTTGTATTCGGTCGGCTTCATCAAATAATTATCAAATAATTCTGCACGATATCGTTATCGCTAAATTCTCCTGTGGTGGCCAGGTCGTCGTCAATTTGTACAAAATCTTCAAAGGTAGGCATTACCACATCACCAATGGATACTTTAAAATAATGGTGAAGAACATTAACGTAAAGAACTCGGCACACGGATATACTAGAAATTATACATAATAAGCAAAAGAGACCTGAGTGGTATGACAATGAATGTAGAGAAAGCGTTATATAAAGAAACAACGCCCATAAAAGAATGCTTCAAATAGGAACAAGAGAACGAAGGGAGGCATTCAAATGAGCACGGATTAAGCTCTGCAGACAAAAAAGCGCAAATTCGAAAACGAACAAATTCTAAATATGAAAAAAAATATTTTCGAACATACAATGCTAGAGATGCGTACAAATCCTGAAAAAAAAACCTGAAGCAGAGAAGAGAACGTTTCAAACACGTTTATGCAGAGACGAAACGGGAAAAATCATTAGTGATCAACGCTAGATAGAGGACACCTGGAAAAATTACTTCGAAAAGTTGCTAAATCCGAGCACTACGGATAATAGACAGCAAAGTATAGCTCCGGTAACACCATTAAGACAAGCAGAGCTACTGCCAATGGAGGAAGGCAGCGAACACACTATGGGTACCAACTATAGAAGAAGTTGTAACAGCAATCAACACACTAAAGGCTAACAAATCTCTAGGCATCGACGAAATACAAAGCGAAATACCGAAACAGGGCGGCGAAAAGCTAGAATGCTACCTACACCATCTCCTAATGGAAATATGGAACTGATCCCGCAAGAATGGAACGAGAGCATAATATGCCCGATATACAGGAAAGGCGATAGGATGACATACTCAAACCACAGAGGAGTATCACTGGTGTGCAACTGATTCAAAATATTCACGATCATAATTATCAACAGACTTAAGCATTTTGCCTCAAATATAATAGTAGAGTAACAAGCAGGTTTTAGACCTGGAAGAACGACAGTAGACCAAATACACAACGTCAAACGATACAACAATCGATACAACAAGGAAGTATATTAGACACTTAAAGACCAACCAGTGTCGATATACGTAGAAAGTATATACGTGAATGCCCAAAAGAATCCTGAACGGTCGAATGGAGGAGAATAGGACGATAGGAAGAGCAAGAAAAATATGTGAGGATGAAGTAGACCAGGACGGCAGACGAATCCTTAAACTAGGAAGATGGAACGAAGTGGCCCGGGAAAAAGAGGAATGGAGGAGGAAACTAGGGGAAGCCAGGACTTAAATTGGGCTGTAGCGCCAGAAGAAGAAGAAGAATGGATTATTTACCCACAAGCTTGGTCCATTCCTCATCGCTAGGTTCAGCGTCAACTTCATTATCCTCTGGCAGAAATTCTTGTTTATCTCTTACAAAATCTGGCTTGCTTGAAACAGTTTTTGACAGAAATATCACTTACTGTAAACCATGCTTTCCTTGCAAATTTCATGGCTAGAAGTACGTTGGTATCCGGGCTATGATTTGCTTCGAGGCACGTAAGAGGATGTTGAACCACTTCTCTGCGATAAAAGCGTTTAAATGTGTGTATGATACCTTGATCTAAAAGTAGAAGTTTACTGGTGGTATTTGCAGGTAAGAACGCGACTTAATTATCAAATTACACGTTAATACACGTTATCAAATGTTGGTAAGTCCGTATGGGCAGCACAGTTTACGATTTTATTACATTTTACTTCATTTCCCTGTTAACTTTTTCCAACCAATGATTTGTCATCCAAGCTTTTGTATTATTAGCATAATCAATAGGTAGAGTTTTGACAGCTTTAAAACATATTTTCCGTACCGGTCCTGATTACGCATTAAAGAATAGTTAGACGTTCCTTGCTTTGTTTCTCTCCTTGACATATTTCGCCTATAAATATAAATGTTTTATCGAAAAAGCACTTGAAGAACAGAGCAGTTTCATCCGCATTGTAAACACCGTCTGGATGATACTCCTTTAAGAAACTAGGCAAATCTGCTGTCCATTGGTAACACACGCTTTGGTTCACAGATTTCCTTTCTTCTGCTACTTTTTTTAAAGCTATAAATTACGACTTTTAAAAACCTCTAACCAACCATTACAAGCCGAAAAGTTTTGAATTCCCAATTTTGTTAACAAGAGTCCATCTATGGGAATGTTCTTGTCGAGAGTTTGTTTGGTCCATTCTAAAAGGCAGTTTTCAATATCGGGAAACTCGGGAAGTCGACTCCTCTTAATATTTTCATGTACCTCAGAGCACTGTGACTTGATAAAATCTTTTGACTTAATAATTTTATAATAGGTGGATTCTGGTAGACCAAACTAGCTCTGAATTTCACTACGCGATTTCCCACACTCAAACGCATTTGCGAAAAATCGTTCACTTAAAAACAACACTTGGAGTTTTCTTTTAGACATGACGTAGGTATTTAAAAAGATTTCGTTTAGAAATGCGTCTCCGACTTGAGAGATTCGCAGACTATTAAACAATGAGATATTTAATAGTGAAATCTAACAACTTCTACTTATTTTACTTAATTAAAACACAGATGTTTTAAGTCATAAATAATCGACTCTCTTATAGAGGCTTCTATTTTTCACTCATAGAGGTTTTAGAGCCTCAAAATGACGGGGCCATGCAATTACTCTAGTTTATAGAGATTTCTCGCTTACCCAGTTCTCACTTACTCAGCTTTGACTTTATTGAAAATTGATTGAAAATGTACTCTTCGTGTTTTTCTCAAAGCAAATCCTTTTATCCAATTATCAATATCAATATATATGTTATGCTCGATTGCCAATATAGTTAAATTCGATAGCCTCAACGTAAACATCGTCGATCTTAGATAATGTTTAATTAACATTACTTTCGAGAAGCTTCTCACGCAACTGGCATTATTAATGTAAGCTGTTAAGAATATTAACATTAAGACGATATTCGATAAGCCATCTTCAGGTTTTTTCAATAACATATTTACCCTGGCTTCGAAAGCCCGTAGACGTATGCGCTCAAGTTTGAATATATGCCCAATATCACTGCAAGTCCTAAAAAGGCGTATTTTTGTGCCAGATTCTGCAATTGTTGGAATCTTTCTTGAATTTCAGCTCTATCTATTGAAGAAAACATTGTTCGCCTCAAATCTTCTTCATACAATAACCCAACAACTTTACTTCCGTCGCCATATATATGTGCCTCCTAATAATTCGTCTTTGGAGTACAAAAGAAATTCCAAGTTCTTCACATAAATCATTTTAGCTTATTTTAAACCTTCGTCTAGAGAATCTCGTTTTCTTCAAATGCGGTCTGTAAAGCGCTTATTTTGTGATTAATAAAAATAATATAATTAACTTCACGCAGCATGGGTGGCCAGAGGCTTAAGTAACATGAAATATAAAATGATTACGTACGATTCCATCGTGACTAATAAACTTCCTGCATCCCTCCGTCCATGTGTTCAAACTTTCGTCCATTTCTGTCAGATTTTCTAGTTAAAGCTTCCTTGTAATGATCTATAATTAAATTTATAGCATCACCTCTAGCGCTACAACGTGGGCCATGAACTGTCTTCAAACTTTTTCCTGTGGCTGCAAGAAGAACTTCCCACCGGTGCATCAACATAGCAAAAACGTAGCAGCGTTCTAGCGTACTAAAGAAAGTACCTGCTTGTTTACCTCCACTGACGCCACATGTAGGTAAACTAGGTTTTTTGAATGGTTTGTGCAGAAGTCAAAATCCGCATTAGGACTGACATCATTTATTCGCTGTTGTAGGCCTGTGTGGCATCCAGCCACCGTAGTAACATTATCGTAAGCTTACCCTCTACAGTGCATAATGTCGAGCCCCTTAGCCTCGAGTTTGCTTAGTATCATGTCACTAATACTTTGCACAATTTTGCTTTTCGATTCAATGAAATCTATAAAATATTCCTCTACTCGAACCACTTGGTTTTCAATCATTACATATCGTAGTTCCTAGCTTGTTTGATCTTTGTGGGAAATATCCGGGGTGCGGTCAAAAATCATGGAATAATTCTTTTGATTTGAAATGGGATTTTATAATTTCGTATTAAAAAAAAAATACGGTGCTTGCCGCCCCCTTTTCATGTGCCACCCGCTCCCCCTGAGACCCGCTCCCTCGCAGACCACGCTACTGATTTGCACCGAACTGTCGAATATAATAACGTGTAGCAAAGGCTATTTTACGGTCATAAGCACATATAATATTTTTTAACGGCATTGAAAATATTTTAATGAGCTCTGAAAGCAAGGTCGAACAAAATTACACTTGGATATCTAATCTGAATATTGCAAATAAAATGAATAGTTTTATGAAAATTAATCATGCATTTGATTTTCATTTTTATTATCACATATCATCAAATTAACTATTTTAAATGAACTTGAAACTTTAAATGAAAATTAACACAATGAAAAATGTGTAGTAAATGCAATTGCCCAATTTTAGCACGAATTGAGTTAAATTAAGAAATTAACTAGAATTTCATCACAAAGATGGAAAACATATTTTGAAAAACTATTAAACAAAATACACAAGCAACCGGAGAGACAAGAAAGTTCCAGGGTAGACGCGGAATTGAGGAACCCTCCATGGAAAAGCTCAAAGAGAGCATACTAAGATTGAAAAACAACAAAGCTCCGGAAGTCGATAACATACCCTCAGAAGCCATTAAATCAGGAGGCGAAGTTATTAGGAAGGAACAAATGCATACATTAATAGCCAACATCTGGGACAAAGAGTAATGCCAATAGAGTGGGAGACAGACTTAATTTGCCTGGTACACAAAGGAGCGAGAAACTGAGATGTGGAAACTATACGGGCATCTCACTCGCATCAGTGAGAGTAAGATGCAGCATCACGACAGACAATAGCACCATACGTCGAAGAACAGATCGGCGATTACCGAGGAGGGTTCATCATCAGGCAAGTAATGGAGAAGGCTTGGGAAATGAATACATGTATGCCACAATTATTTGTGGACTTCAAACAAAAGCCTATGACAGCGTGCAAAGAGACTGACTGTGCAAGGCAATGGAAGGGGAAATAGGAATCCCAAAGAATTCCCAAATGGAATAGGAATCACAAGAGACTGACAAATCTGACTAAAATGACGATGAAGCGCAAAGGGTAAGGTCAAAACATAGCAGACCTCATCAGAGTAATTCAGCATAGGACAAGGATTTCGCCAAGGAGACGGACAGGCACCATTGCTATTCAGCATAGTACAATAACACGAACGGACAATAATAATCCAGCAAAGTAAAATCGTGGCATACGCCAACGACATAAATATAGTAGCAATTTCAGAGAAAGTAGTGAAAGAGAAATAAGGAAAAAGTGAAAGAGAAGGCACGAGAAGTAGGACTAGAAATAAACACGGAAAAAACAAAAGCAATGGACTTCAAGCGAGGCCGGATCCAGCTTTCAAGTCGGGGGATAATATAGTCGAGGTCTAGTCAGGATAGGCTTCAATTTGATTACACAAATAAATCTAATTAAAAAGAAATAGTATTTTATTGTTATACGTCAAAGTAATGTTAATCAAACAACAAAATCAATTTTTCTCTTCCGTTATCTCGAGAAACGAGTTATGACTTCCTGCACTTCAATGGGTATGCTTTTGTGAACGTGGAGAAGTGCCAGTCTACTTAGGTGGTCTCCTGCCATTGATGTTCTAGGCCAAGTTTTGAGCCTCCTAGTGGAAAAGGACCTTTCTGCCGTGGCTACACCAACTGGTAGTGTAGCAAGTGTATATAAAAATTTACTTACATTAGAATACATCTCAGCATCACAATTTTTTATAGGATTAGAAATCGACTGCGGAATATTCTGATTCCATTGCCATTTTGCCTTCCATAACCGTTATTCGTTTATAATTACTGAAACTGGAGTTTTATCTATCAGCAGTTTATAGTCGTTTGCTAGGGAGTCAACACCCTCAATGACCCTCCCCCTGCATCCGCCCTTGACTTCAAGACACTAGAAAAACCCAGTCCAAACTGGACCAATGCAGAAGACGCTATAGAAATAGTATCAGAATGTACATATTTCGGAAGCAAGATCAACAACACAAACGATATAAACCTAGAAATTTGGTTTAGAATAACGTAATGAAGTAAGCACGCGCTACAAAAAACACTAAAATCCAAACTGTTTGAGAGACAAAACAATTATAATATACTAAACTCTAATACGAACCATTATCACTTACGGGTGCGAAACCTGGACCCTAACAAGGAGGGCCGAAAAGATACAAAATATATTCGAGGGGAAGGTACTTAGGAAAATGTACGGACCAGTCGAAGAAGAAGAAGGGTAAAAGATGTAGATTTAGGTGGTAACTTATACTGCGACCATCATAGATCTATTGTACCCCACCATCTTCCTCTGATCGTTGGTATACTTACTAATTTAGAGCGCCTCCTCTAGTCCTGATTCCTTTAGGAATTTTAAGATCTGGGTGGGATTCAAGGACTGTAACTCCTCTGGATTCAAGCATAGGCCCGAAGGTACATCTCTCTTTTGCGGAGCAGTCTCTTTTGCGGAGTAGTTCCTCAGCTAAGCAGCAGAATCTGAATCTGCCATCTTCCTCTAGGCCTATGACCCTGATTTGTCTGGAGTATCCAGACAGGACTCCTATCAGAATTCTAAGCTTGTTCCTGTTTAGTTTCAGGCAAGCTTTTCTTCTTTTCGGGTTAAAAGATCCCAGATTCACTTTGGATTGTCTTAGCCCTGGAAGTTCTTTCCAGGTTTTAATCCATTGTTCTCTTATTTCTTCATATAAACTTTTATGGATGGTATTCATGCTCATACTGCAAAAGGGCTCCGAACCTATGAAGGGATTACTAGATCCCTTGTTTGCTAGGCGATTGGCTTCTTCGTTTCCATCTATACCAGTGTGTCATAGTACCCAGTTTAGCGATTCTTTATTTTCTCTGCCGAGATTGTTTAGCTTTCCTACGCAGTCCCAGTTTGGATCTGATGGTGTATGAGCTAATGGTGTATGAGCTAATGGTGTATGAGCCTTGATGGCTGCTTGTCTATCTCACAGGATAGCAATTTGTTTTTTGAGATAGTTCCTGTTAAGGTCAAATTGTGCACTTTCGATTGGATGTACCTCTGCTTGGAAGATACTTGGGTAGATTTCCATGGATTCGAAGTATTCGGTACTAGGTCCAAACACTCCTGCACCAGTACCTTCCTTTGTCTTCGAACCATGCGTGTACGCGGTAGCACTTTGCTCTATGTGGCATGCTGAGGATTCGTCGCTCCATTCGGCTTTACTACTACACATTGCTGTGTAGATTTTCTCGATATGGTATTTTCATACCATTTCGTCTTTCGGTACTTCCAGCCAGGGGATCATGGCAGCGAGGCTGTTCTGGTCTCTGCTCCCGATTATTTTACCTCTATTTTTTCTTTAATGAACCTTACAATCGTCGATCTGGCGACGTCCTCCACCACAAGGTGATACGTAGTAAGATCCAGCAGCAGTTTCATTGCCGCTATCGGGCATGACTTCATCGCCGCCCAGACACACGCCAGCCTTTGAACCTTCACAAGCTGCTTCTTCATAGAGACCAGCTTGGTTCTACTTCTTCACGCAACTGCCCCTTAAGTGATCGCAGGGTGCAGGATACGATACAACTCTGAACCGAAACAACTCTACCCATACACGAGCATGTTAAAAATGTCGATCATGTAAAAATCCAAAAATTCCGATGGGACGTAGAGAGAATGGACGATCAACGAGTAACAAAAATGGTAGCAAGACTCGAGAGGAGACCCTGAAGCAGAAGAGATGCAGAATTGGCAGGTGGCGACCAGACATGGACTGATTTGGAGCCAGAAATTGTAGGAGGTCTCCCTCGAAGTATTTACACCTTTACGAAGTCATTATGCAGGATGGGGGAGCTTGCGTGTCCTTATGCTCCTGAGAGATACACTGACGATAGCGTTGCTACCTGAAGGGTCACCCAAGTCAGACAGGTCAATGGAGAAGGACCAGACCAAGATAGATACGCGGTTGAGTCGTGAGGCCAGCAACCTTACAGCTGTAAAAACTACACTATCGCCAAAATACTTAATAAAATTATGCCTAGGATATTGGATAGAAAACGAAAACAGCAACGAAAATGGACTTTGAATTTTGGAACATGGAACATATGAGGAATCCTAAAGAAACAGCATGAAATAATATCAGAATTCACAAATCGCAATATGGATATTGCCATCGTAACGGAAACCAACAAATAGCGAAACGGAAGTGAAAAAAATAACAAATATATACATTTATTCAGCGGAGTCGACAAAAGCTGCAGGGCTAAAGCCGGGGTATCTATTTTAATACACAAAAGGTTACAAAAGGTACATAAAAATTTGATCAAAAATTAAGGTCCAGGATGTACGGGTCATGAGAGGGGCTAACTGCGGAAGCAATCACTGCCTAGTAAAGGCGGAGATCTATTATACCTTAAATAGCACAAAATGAAAATAAATCGAGGAACAAGATGTAAAAAGATTTGACATGGAAAGTCTTGAACACGACAGTACAAAGTTTCTATACCAAAGACGACTAGAGCAGAAATTGGTGCAACAAAGGGGTACAGAAACCGAATATGAACGTATTACACAATGTATAAAGGAAGCTGCGATGGAATCTTTAGGGACGACGGATCTGAAGAGCAAACCGTATTGGTGGGATAGAGAAATAGAAGAACGAATAACAGATAATAAACAAATATATCAAAAACTTCTCCAGACGGGAGACCCTGAGATCAAAGAGAGATACAAGCAACTAAATAGCTGAAATAGTGAAACATGTAATCATAAATAAGAAAAACGGTTCTTGGCTCAAAAAGTTCGAATACGTCGAGCAAAATATAGGCAGTACTAAGAGTTCAGAGGCATGGAAGACCGTCAAATTGCTAAGAACCTCATCAAGAATTGGATGCACAATTAATAACATCTCCTAGGAAGGATGGGTAGATCATTTTACAAAAATTTTAACAGGAACGAGGCCACAGTATGTAGAGGAAAATGAACCAAACTACATTGATGGGGAAACCTTAAAACTAGATATTTCCCTCGTAAAGGAAGCAATCAAAACGACTAGACTTAGAAGATCCCCAGGACCTGGAGGAATACACCCGGAATTTGTACGATTTGGCCCTGAAAAGCTGAAGGTTCTGTTGAAGAATTTATTTGAGCGGTGTCTAAATGGTGCAGGTATTTCAAAAGCCTGGCGAACGTTATATATCACAGCCATACATAAAAAGGGATCACGAAATGACCCACATTATTTCCGGGGAATCGCTGTCATTCCTACAATATGCAGCATATATTCTCGTCTACTGAAGACCCTAATAGAAGACCATTTTAAAGATAAACAACCTGAAGAACAGGCTGAATTTCGAGCTGGTTGCTCAGCGAACTAGCCAAAATAGCCTTAGAGAAGCGTATACAAAGAGTCAGAGAAACACATATAAACCTTATTGATCTAGAAAAGGCTTACGATAACGTCCCGATATCACAACTATGGGAAAGAAGGGAGGAATTGGAGTTCAGACCGACTCACCTAAAACACCTAACATGCACCTAAAAACTACTATAGGGACAATTCTGCAAAAGTCAAGCTAGGAACAGGCCTGACAGAGAGTTTTAAGACCTCCAAGGGACTCTGACAGGGGTGCTGTCTATGCCCTATTCTCATTCAAATTTACCTTGACCGAGCCCTTAGAGCAGTGGTTCTCAAACTGGATGCCGCGGCACCCTGGGGTGCCGCGAGCGTATGTCTGGGGTGCCGCAGCAATTAAGAAAAGTAAAAAAAAAATGAAAAGAAAATTACATGAGGAGGTTAACGAATTTGAGTTCCTACTTTTAATGCAGAATTATGGACAATTGGCTAAAATTTGAGTCTTCAAAAAGGATAAGGTGATGAACTCACTGTACTGATTCAATTACAACCAGCATCGTCGGAGGAAACGTAATATCCAAGCAGACACCTGCGAATCTAAATCATTCAAGTTCGTCTGCCTCAGTTCGCGAAAACGCAACTCACTATCAAAAGATAATCCGATGAACAATAAGGAAACATGATCCTAGCTACCCCACATTGTTTGGCTGCGGATACCCGCCAGTATCCGCATATGCAAAGATACAGTGGTCACAATGGGCAGACCACATCACAAGAATGCATGAGGAAGGACTGCCAAAACGGGCCCTCCAAAGAAAAATGGTAGGGAAGAGACCGAGGGGCAGACCTCGGAAACAATGGGACGCGGTAGATGAAGATGTCAGAGGGTTGCAAAGGATTAGAAGCTGGAAGACGGTAGCAATAGACAGAAGCGCCTGGAGGAATAAATTGAGGGAGGCCAAGGCCCAACCTTGGGCTGTGGAGCTATAGAAGGAGGATTTGAACTAAAAGATGCACTAGTAGTTACATTTACAGAAGAACATTTTATTCAAAACTTCATTGACTGCTTAAATTGGGATATCTTCACGACATCTCTGAAAAACTAAATGAAACCGCCACTTCTCTCAATGTTGCATTCTCAACATACGCTTACATTAAAAACATTAAACGCTTACATTCGCATAAATTTCGCGCATAAATTCGCGAACGGAATGTCAACGTCAAAACGAAAATTTGTAAATTTTGGAAAATTAAATTAAATTTAAATTAGTTTCCGGAATTTTTCGAATTTTTAGGCACATCGTCGAACAGAAACCTAAACCGCCCAGACAACTCGCCACACATACACAATCATCAACTAATCAGATCTTAGTAGAACAGCCTACACCGAAACTAATGGAACAGCCTAGACATAAGCTATTGGAAAAGTTTAGGAAAATATTAGTGGAAGAGTCTAGACAAAAACTAGTTAATTAAAAACTAGTGAAACAGCCTAGGTAAATACTAGTGGAAGAGTTTATTTGCCAAGTCCAACAGCCTAGACAGAAAGTAGTAGAACAGCCTAGACGAAAACTATTGGAACAGACTAGACAAATACTAGTGTACAAGTCTAGGCAAATATTAGTGGAAGAGTCTAGGCAGAAACTAGTCGATCAAAAAGTAGTGGAACAGTCTAGACAAATATTAGTGGAAGAGTCTACTTGTCTATTCGAACAGCTTAGACAGAAAGTAGTGGAACAGCCTAGACGAAAACTAATGGAAGAGTCTAGGCAACTATTAGTGGAGCAGCTGAGACATAAACTAGTAGAACAGCCTAGACAAAAACTATTGGAACAGCCTAGACAAATACTAGTGGACGAGTCTAGGCAAATATTAGTGGAACAGCCCAGACAAAAACTAGTGGTAGAGTCTAGGCAGAAACTAGTGATAGATTCTAGGCAAATACTAGTGGAAGAATCTAGGAAAATACTAGTGGACGAAAGTAGGCAAATACTGGCGGAACAGCCTAAATTACACATGCAAGGCCTAACTGAGGACTACAAATTGGCTGGGCAATCGATTGAGGTGTAAGGCTGGGCAAGCTAGGATAATGTTAATGGGAGCGTTTAAATTGTTCAGTGCGTTGGGAGATGAGCTTAAACTAGCTTTTGGCAAACCCTCGCCGGTAAATTTGTAGGTATTAGACTGTTTTTGGAGGATAAGCCTAAACCTAGGCAAATCCTAACGCATACCCTTGAAGGGATTAGATTGATTTTAAAGGATGATACTAAAGCTAGGCAAACCCCAATGGATAAATTTGAGGGTATTAGGAGGTTTTAAGAGGATAAGCCTAAAACTAAGCAGAAATTTGAAAGGATTAGATTGTCTTTGTGTGACAAGCCTGAATCTAGGTAAATATAAATTGATAAATTTGAAGAGAATTTCTGGTTTTTGGATGATAAGCCCAAACCTAGGCAAACTCTAACGGATAAATTTGAAGGGAATAGACTGTTTTTGCAGGATAAGCCTAAACCTAGGCAAACCCTAACGGATAATTTTGAAGAACATCAGCGTTTTTTCGCGGATAAGGCAAAAACTAAATCTGAAGGAATTAGATTGTTTTTGGGAAATAATCAAATTCTAACAGACAAATTAGAAGTGATTACGAGGTCATTAGGACATAAGCTTGGATCACCTAGACGCTATGTCCGCGCACTTCGGGCGCGCGGAGGTCGCGCTGCCCGGCTGCGAGAACTTCTTCTACGCCATGCACAAGGACAAGGACAATGTGTTGGAAGGCCTTCAACATCAGTCTCGAGATGGTAAAGCTGATCAAGGAGAAATTAATAAAGCTGCACTCTGTGGCAGAGGAGATTCAAGATTTGCATTTGATGAACTTCGTGGTGACAGACTTCATCGGATAGCAGGAGAAGTCCATCTACGAGTTTGGAAGGTTGTTATCTAGATGCAGACGAATGATATGCGGGCAATGCTAGTGCGGGGAGTTTCTGTTCGACAGGGAAATCACAGAGAATGGGCGAAATTGCCAACAAATTGTACAAATAAACAGGTTGTTTGCGCCAATTTTAATAAATCTGTATTTTTAATTCAACATTTGAATCGATTTCGGCACGGATTAACAGAAGGGGAAGGGTGTATCGACTTGAGCCGAAATTGCGCGATTTACTTATCAATTTACTTCTCGAATGTATATTATTCGGAGAGTATTCTTCGAGTGTGAGAAGCGTAAAGACGAGAATCGAAGCGCGAACCAAGCGGGACCGACACGTGCACGCATCTTTATCGTGCAGTATATCGTTTTAAGTCAAGTTAACCGGGAGTGTAATCACGAGCCCAAAGGGCTAAAGCGGCATCCAACGTCTGAAAGACAATAATTTGAAGGGAATCCCTCCACTTATTATCCCCATTTCCTCCCTTAAACAAGGCGCCGGTAGGACGATCACACGTGGCGGTGACGCGAGCAACCCTAACAGGTAAGTGATTAGACCAGCCCTGTTTTAAAACTGGAAAATTTGATTTTCGCGAGACACGGTCCAAACACAGGTATTGGAGCGAAATCTCTGTATCAAGTGATTTAAGGGTGAATTGACCAAACTTCCGATAAACTTAAAGGAAATAATCTTCCAAACAATTTCATTCAAACCGTTTTTTAGGGTAGCTGTGCCGCGAAATTTTGGTAACCCGACAAAGGTGCCACGAAATTTTATTAGCTCGATAAGGGTGCTGCGGCCAAAAAAGTTTGAGAACCTCTGCCTTAGAGGGTGGACAAGAATGTGTGCATAAATGGGACTGAGAGTGGGATATGACACGCTCTATAGTTTATACTTTGCTGACGATCAGGTTGTGATAGCAGAGGATAAAGACGAATTTGGATATATGGTCAGAAAACTGAAAGAGGGATACGAAAAAGCTTTTCTATCGATGAACATGAGTAAATGCGAATACCTGGTAATAGGCACAAACAACCAGAATAATCTTCTCTTAGAAAACGAATTCATAAAAGAAGTAGGAAAGTCCAAATAGCTAGGGGTTGTATTTAACAGAGAGGGCAATAGCCGGGAGGAGATAACAGAAAGGAATAATAAAGATAGAAAAATGATAGGAGCTCTAAATTCAATCCTTTGCGAAAAGAATATAAGAAGAACAACAAAAAAGCGACTATATGAAAGTATCGTTCAAAGTGAGTTAACGTATGGAGCAGAAGTATGGGATATAACAGAAACACTGAAGAGAAAACTACTTGCAACTGAAAGAGATTTTTTAAGAAGAAGCTGTGGAGTGTCACGGAGGGATAGAGTGAGAAACGAAGAGATCCAAAATAGAATAGACACGGAAAAGAATATTTCAGGCGAAGTTGAGAACAAACAACTGACTTGGTTCGGTCACACGAAAAGAATGGATGAGAATAGATGGCGTAGGAATGTGTTGGAATGGAAACCGCCGGAGAGGAGAAAGAGAGGAAGACCTAGCAGAAGCAGGAGGGATGGAATAGACGAAGCGATGGAAACAAGAAACCTAACCGAGGAACAATCTCTTGATAGGAAACAGCCGTAGAAATCCGTGAAAAAAAAATTGTAGGAGGTCAGGGTCCAGTCGGACTGTAGTAGCACAGGAAAAAAAAGAAGAAAAACTATAAATTACTGTTTCCTGTAGGTTGCCACCTTAAGTCGCAAAGTATTTCATTAAAAATATCGCAGAAAACTTGAATGAAATAAGTGTAAACGTTAATGACGAAGATGAACACATATATAAGAAATTAACTGACTATTTTATTATTCAAAACATATTACAAGAATCGACGTCAAGAATCGCTTAAATTTTTTTAGAAATACTACCTAAAACACGTTTGACTGCATTTTTGTTGTTGGATTAATATTAAGTATTTCCTAATCGTATTAGATAAAGCATATTAAACAAGACATATGTTGTCGTTGTCCATCTAGCCCCTTATGTCTACTCTGTCTAGTTTGATCTGACCTGTCTGTTCGGTCTGTCGATTTATTCTAGACTCTCTAATATGGCTAGTCTTCTTACAATTAGTCTGTATAAAATGTCTAGTCTTCCTTGCCTGTATAATATGTCTAGCCTGTCTAATATGTTAAAACATATTACAAGAACCGACGTCATATGTCACAAATGTTACAATATGTACTACTTTAAACACGTTTGACTGCATTTTGGTGATTGCATGAATAACAAATAAATGATAAAACAGACTTATCTATCAAATAAATTTGTTGCTGCAATTACATTTTATTATGAATATTGTTTACAAAACATTTTGGCGATTTTTACGTAACTTTGATAACAGAAAACATGATAAACACTACGATAAAATATCTACGACGAAACAATAGATATGCAATTATTTTTTTAATTATTCGGTGTTAAATAAATTAAACATAAACAAAAGATTAAACTAATATTAAAGTTATAAATAATAATCACTAAGGAAATCTATAACAATAAGTTGAAACAAACTAAGAAGACAATAATTGGTCCAAAATTATCGACAAGGAATCAATAATTAGTCTAAAATGTGTTTAATTATTTGTAATAAACGTTTAGTTGCATATATTTAGTACTTTGATAACAGACAGTAAACTAACTAGTTTGATTATATAGGTAGCAGTAAATAGTTTAAAATGGAGAGATAACAAAAAAAATTCCTACAAATAATATTTTACTTGTTACTAAAATTGTCTGAAATGTATTTTTTGTTAACGCGTTCGTGTCTAGAGTAAGATAATATGAATAAAGTTATTCAAGGCATGCACGAGCATACTTGACCATTGAACGCAGGCAACGTGGAGGAACTGTCAAGGTTAGTGTATAGAGGCGAGATAGTGCGTAGAAAATCTCTTTCAATTTTGTTAATAAAATTACTTTTAAATTAGCTTTCAACTGTAAGCTTTATTGAAATTGACAAAGTTTAATCTGCCAACTAGTTTAGTTTTACATATACAGTCAATTTGACTTTTTATTCTGATATAAGTACCGTGTTTCCATTTTTCTTTGTTCCATCCAGTACTACTTCCTATTGCCCAGATATACTTCCGTTGTCCACCTAGAGTCGTCCGTCTATTCATGTCTGCCATTTTTTTATAGCTTCGTCTTGCCAATTATAATATTTTAATGTAATTGTACATATTTTAGACTTTCATCTCTTATCTGTCGAGTCATTTGTCTGGTGTGTCTAGTCAAATAATATTTTTTTGTTTAGTCTTGTCTATCTAGTTCGGTCTGTTTAGTTAATGTTCATTCTTTAAAATGAAATCAAATTTAAAAATATAGACTTGATCCTCTGTTCTTTTCTTACCAATTTTATCTATCTTCTCTTGTCCTGATTGTCGAGCTAAATTCATCTATATTGTCTTGTTTATCTAGTTTGTCTAATCATATTTTTTGTCTAATTTTTTCTATTTTTTGTCTAAACTCTTTACTTTTTCTATTCTCTTTCGTGTGTCTAGGCATTTAGTATGTCTAGTCCATATAGTTCGTTTAGTCCGTTTTGTCTATCTTATCCGTCAGTACCCGTTCAACATTTTTGCCAATAGTGTAGATTTATTATTCTATTTTACCATAGACATCCTAGACTTCTTCTACCCGTCTCTTTTCAATTCCATCTATTTACTCATTGATTAGCTTGATTCATCTATAATGCCTTTCCTTGTCTAGATTATTTAAACGTATTAGACTCAAAATATTAAAGAAGACATATGTTGTTCGTCTAGCCCATTCTGTCTAATCTGTATAGTTTCGTCTATTCGGTCTGTCCTATCCGTTCGATTAGTCTGGTCTTTCGGATCATTCTAGCCTGTCTAATATGTCTAGTTTTCCTAGTCTGTCTAATATATCTAGTTTTCCTAGTCTATCTAATTTGTTTACTTATCCTAATCTGTCTAATATGTCTGTGGTTTGGAAGAACCTCTCACTTAACTCCCTTTATCACTAGGCTTTTAGTTTGCGACACCCCGGTATCGCGTATTTCGGATTTCAGGGTAAGCCCAGACGGTTAGTGCCGTCCTGGTCGAAATTGGCTCCTCGGCGGGAAATCGAACCCCAGTCTCTCGCTTGTCAGGCGGGTATGTTGTACACTACACTACCGAGTAGGACTATCTAAAATGTCTAGTCTTCCTAGTCTGTCTAGTTTTTATAATCCATCTGTCTAACCTCCCTATCTATTCCTATATGCTCGTATGCAGTTCATAACAAATTTATTCTGTTTAGTTGTATGTGTGAAACTTTGTCTATCTAAGTTACATGATCTAAATTTTCATTATCTATTTTGATTAATTTCATTATCTAATAATTAAATCCTTTCATTTTAGATTAATTTCATTATCTATTCTATAGATCTATACAATTAATTGAACTTTTTTGAATTATGATTTTGAATAGTTATTAATTTTTAGTTAATCTACTCAATATAAACTGTTCTAATTAAGTAAACTTACCCCATTTTCGAAAAGCATATCAACAATGTGTGGCTTAATTTTGTGTTCGCTTTCCATTTCTCTGACCACTGGACCGATTTGTTCCTTTGCCAATCTGGCCACTGCGAACATATGTACAAGAATTAACGCAAACAATTACGAAAACTTTAGCAGAAATAAACTTACCCGTTTCCTTCATCATTAACTCATCTTCAGTCAGCAGAGTCAAGGGCAGATGAGTCGCAGAAACTTCCGATTGCATTTTCGGACTCGTCAGAAAACTCCTGCTCCATGTCTTGGCGAGACCCTACACATCAAACAATTCAACACGTGATTATAGTAATCGTTTTATTTCGGCGATATTATTACGTGGCTTTTTAAGATTTGCTTGAAGCTCTGCATCTTGAGTACCTTACGCTGCGAGATCGCGTGCAGAAATGAAAGAGATTCGGCTCTAGTAGCTTATCATTAAAACACGTTCGCGTGGGTTTTTAAACCCGTTTACGTGCCGGAAAGAGTCAGAACGTTCGGCGATTCGTTAAGTGGGAAGAGGACGGGATTATTGGACGAATCACAGAACAGACTCTAGTTAAGAAACCTAAACTTTTAACTGATCGTGTGAGAACTGGCCTTAAAAAATTGCTAGTGGCTATGAAGTATATTTCTTATATAGATGAGGTTAATAAAATGTATAACACCAGACAGACAAGAATAGACGACAAGACTAGAGAGACAAGACTAGACAGACAAAACTAGACATACAAGACTAGACAGGCAAAACTAGACAGACAAGACTAGACAGACAAGACGAGACAGACAAAACTAGACAGGCAAGACTAGACAGACAAGACTACACAGACAAGTCTAGATATACAACGCTGGACAGACAAGACAAGATATTATTATTGTTATTTTTTCTAGACATATTTCATTCAGTTTCTGTATTCTTACATGTGCTTATATTTAATGAAATAAATTTATTGATTGATTGATTGACTGGACAGAGAGGCCTGGACAGACAAGACTAGACAGACAAGACTAGACAGGCAAGACTAGACAGACAAGACTAGACAGAAAAGACTAGAAAGGCAAGACTAGACAGACAGGACTAGACTGACAAAATTAGACAGACAAGTCTAGATAGACAACGCTGGACAGACAAGACTAGACAGACAATACCTGGCAGATAAGACTGGACAGACAGGACTGGACAGACAAGGGTGGACAGACAAGACTATACAGACAAGACTAGACTGACAAGACTGGACAGACAAGACTGGACAGACAATACTGGACAGATAATACTGGACAGACAAGACTAGACATATAAACCCGGTCGAACAAGAACGGACGGACAAGACTCGACAAACAAGGCTGGACAGACAATACTGGACAGACAAGACTGGACAGATAATATTGGATAGACAAGACTTGACAGATAAGACTGGACAGACAGATAAGATTGGACAGTTAAGACTGGACAGTCAAGACTGGACAGTCAAGACTGGACACACAAGACTGCATAGACAAGACTTGACAGACAAGACTAAAAGTTGCCAGACTCCACTATGGCTTTTAGTATGCGCCGCCCCGGTATCGTATATTTTGCATTCATTCAGGGTGGGCAGCCCGGACGGTTAGTGAAAACCGCCATAGTTTTTGCCTCCCTGACCGAGAATCGTACCCGAGTCCGCGGCAAGCGGCGAGTATGTTGTCAAATAAACTACCGAGGAGGGACAGACAAGACTGGACAGAAAACACTTGACAGACAAGACTCGACAACAAGACTGCATAGACAATCGTGGTCAAACAAGACTGGACAGATAAGACTGGACAGACAAGACTGGACGACAAGACTGGACAGACTAGACTGGACAAACAAGACTGGACAGACAAGACTGGATAGACAAGACTAGACGGACACGACTAGACAGACAAGACTGCAGAGACAAGACTTTTTTTTTGCACGTGCTGGAGGTGAAAATCTGCAAAAAGACATCACCCGACCCGTGCCGAGTGGTAGTGTGGGGCTGCCCCCCAAAGGGTCGACCCAGTAAAAAACCCCACCAATAAGACCCCCCAGCCAAAACCGGAGAGATCGTGATGGAATCCAAAATTTGGCAACTTCATCATGTTCTTCCCCCTTATTCCTCCCCCGCATTCACTCGTTGTGCCGGGCGCTCCGTTAACCGCCGTGTCAGTTCTAGGGTCATTACCTTCCCAAACTCTCACCCTCTCATGTGCCATCGAAGTCATCAGGGTACCCGACGAGTGTAACCCCATCTGGCAGCCTCAATCTCAAAACCTCATCATAAAATATGTTTCACAGTAGCGGCCCAAGAACCGAACCCTGTGGAACACCCGCACTCATTTTGACGATTTAGGAGCTTTTGAGGAGCTACCCACATCAGTACCAAAGTCTCCATAATTCCGCCCCATTGGACCGAATTAAAAGTATGTTAACGTCCAGGGTTACAAGCACGCAGTAGCTACGGGTACGCCATGGACTCGTATTAGCTAACCTTTTGCTCTCTCTATCACACGCATCATTGGGTTCACCGTAGTGCAGCTCTGAACCCATACTGTTCCTCTGAAAGAGCCACTGCCCTCTCGAGATCCTCATTTATCCTAGCTTCAATCATAAGCTCAAACATCTTCGCTATCCTATTCAGTAGGCAGTTTGGCTTGTATTTGGCTTCCTCTTCTTTCTCGCTCTCTACCACTCCTTGGAGAAACTGCAATTCATCAACATTTTATTCATCATGCTCAAGCACATGTCCTCGCACACATGCCTAAACACCTTGCACGCTTCTGGTGGAACACCATCAGGACCCGGCGCTTTTCCCTCCTACATCCGGGCGACTGCACTTTGAAGAGACAACTCGACTCGACTAGACAGACAAGACTGGACAGACTAGACTTCACAGACAAGACAGGACAGACAAGACTAAGCAGGCAAGACTGGATAGACAAGACTGGTCAGACAAGATTGGACAGACAAGACTGGACAGAATAGACTGGACAGACAAGACTGGGCAGACTAGACCTGGACAGACAAGACTGGACAGACTAGACTGGACAGACAAGACTGGACAGGCAAGACTGGATAGGCAAGACTGGTTAGACAAGACTGGATAGACAAGACTGGACAGACTAGATTGGACAGACTAGACTGGACAGAGAAGACTGGACAGACAAGACTGGACAGACAACACTGCTCAGACAAGACTAGTGAGACAAGACTGGAGAGATAAAACTAGACAGACAAGACTGGACAGGCACGACTGAACAGGCAAGACTGAATAGACAAGACTTGTCAGACAGGACTGGACAAACAAGACTAGACAGACAAAACCAGACACATAAGGCTTTTTTAAATAAGTGGTTTGGTTAGGTTTGGAGGTAGTTCTCACTTAACCCCCATTCCACTTTGGCTTTTAATATGCGCCACCTCGGAATTGCATTTTTCGCATTGATTCAAGTTGGACAGCCCTGAAGGTTACTGAAAACAGCCCTAGTGGCTATGCTCTTCAAGCAAGACCAGGTTGGTATGTCTACCCTACGCTAGCGAGGAGGACAGAAGGCTAGAAGGCATGAAGCGGCAACCTGGATTAGATTTAACAGGCAAAAATAGATTATGATTAAAAGTTTACGTATGCAAGGTTATATGTTTAAGTTAAATGTTAATTAAGTAATAATTTGATTGATATGTTGATATTCTTTTATCAGGTTTAAATGAAATATTATGTTTATACTGCTGGTCGAGATATAATTTTATCGCGCGTGGAATATATGCTGTATAATGTTAAGGTATTACATAATTTGTAGTAAGATTATGGGAACACAATACGTTTAGTTTATTAGCCAAGGTCTCCTTCTTTTAGTTTATGTAAATTAACAAACAGGAATTTATTGGAAAAATATGCATACAGTTTATAATCTCTACTTCGAATAATTGGGCGGTCAAAAGAAAAATACTTTTTTTTAAGAGAGCTTGATTTAGCGTAAAAAAATAAATATTAAAAAAAAAACTTGATTACTACTGTTTGATTCAATTTTATTTACACAATTAATATTTTTATCATAATACAATTTTATTTTGTTGCACAAATGCTACTGAAAAACACACTATTTACATATCGAATGATTTCTTATCAGCTATCATAAACTCACGCCCATTTTAAGGCATTTTAGCGCTCGGAGCTACCAAAATTCAGTTCCCTTGCAATGAGTGCACGTTTGATTCCAACGCTCTTTCAGTGACCTTGCAACAGAGTGCTACACCGCTCTTTAGGCGTCGCGACGCATCGGCGTCTTAGCGCTTAATCCTTATAGTAGAAACGGCTCTAGCGAAGCTTCGATTAATAAAAAAATCAAATACAACCAAAAGCATCCCATACCATTTATCGTTTTAGATTACATTACATATCTAAAGCAATAACACAGATAACATTATAATTATATCAAATAACATTATAAATAAATAATATTCACGGTCAAAATAATAGCAAATTCTATATCTTTATAGATTGTTTATCTGCTTAGTTGGGAAACATGTTCTTTTTTTATTAAGACATTGTAGCCAGTGAGTCAAATACCCGGGATTCCGATAACCGAGATTTCAGTCTATTTTGCAGTAGTGGAAAATTGATATTACAAAAAAATACCGGTATTTCGGTATTTGTATAAAATGTATTATTTTGTATTATATTAGTTATTTCAATAAGCAAAGAAGAATAATAAATACATATTTAGGTATACCCCTTCAACGCATAGTGAAGTTAGTCACTGAATTTCGTTTAAAATAAACTTGCACCTAAACAAGTTATTAAAAAAGCAATAAAAATGAAAGTCTAGCTAAAGTAGTATATCACCTCGAGACGCCTTATTATTAACGCAAACGCTCTGCACCAATCTGAAGGAGAATTAATTGCGAAATTTCTAGAAACCATAAAACAAAAACTATTAAATTCCCCTTACAATATGGATCTCATTCTATCAGAAGCTCATGAACGTTTTCAAAGATCTAACAACTTGATGATATATAATGTGGAAGAATCTGCTGCAAACGAATTGAATCAACGCATTGAATTCGATAGAAGTATAGTACAAGAAGTTCTGAAGTCCGTGGGTGTTCAAGATAAGGATATCGTTCGAGTGATTAGAGTTGGAAAGAAATCCAAGCCAAGACCTGTCAAAGCAGTTGTATCTAATCCAAATGCTGTTTTTCAAGCCTTGAAATCAGGAAGAGTTCTATCCTCCTCTAGATATAGCATTTGTCCTGACAGAACGAAACTACAATACGACGCATTTAAGAAGGTTCATAATGACTTAAAATTACGGAGGGAAAATAGACAGACAAGACTTTTTTTTGCACGTGCTGGAGGTGAAAATTTGCAAACAGACACCACACCTATGCCGAGTGGTAGTGTGGGGCTGCCCCCTAAAGGGTCGACCCACTAAAAACCCCACCATTAAGACCCCCAGCCAGAACCGGAGAGATCATGATGGAAAATTTGGCATAACTTCATCATGTTCCTCCCCCCATATATATATATATATATATATATATATATATATATATATATATATATATATATATATATATATATATATGTTGCTGTGGAAGTTAAAATGTTGGCTGCTTTGAACTGACCTCTAGAGGATTCTCTATATTGTAAATGATTCAGAATACGAATAGCTTGTTTCTGAATTCTAAAACATTCTTTACGTGGATGCTATTTCCCCAGAACATTATCCCAAATCTTAAATGGGAGTGGAATGTGGCGAAATACACCATCCTAAGAGCTCCTGTGTCTATATAGCTCTGGAGTAATCTCATCGCAAAAACTGCCTTGTTCAGACTCTTTGTGACACGATGTATATGTGTAGTCCAATCGAGCGATTGCTCTATATAAAGTCCAAGGCGCCGAACTGAATGTTGCACATCGAGGTTTTCTTCATCAATTAGTATTATCGGAAGGTATTGGTTTGTGTCTCTTTTAGTTTGAAAGATTGTCGTTGAACGTCCGACGCGAGTGGTAGTGTGCTCGCAGTGAATCGAATTTTCAAGAAATTATTCTGTTTTTAATCAAAAAAGTGTATAAATTAAATAGCACAGAAGTTATAAATCAACATGCCAAGAGATTTGAGATCTACCGTACCCTCAGACAACTACAGTGATATAATCATTACATTTTTACGTAGTCCAGATTTTGCTGAAATAATTAATACTGCAGTTAATAAAAGTGTAAAACCTCTTAAATCTTGTATTGCTCAACTAAACGAGCAAATCACTCATTTAAGTAATGAAAATAAGATTCTTAAGGAAAAATTTCTTAATATACCTACCGAAATGGCCCGTTTAAACAACTGTGTTGAAGATAAGGCACATACTCCAAGCGATAAAACAAAAAAATGTATTCCCACCGATATCAACCAACCGCGGTCCGACACGGGGAATCTAGAATCGCAAAAAGATGCACAACTAGACGAGATAGAAAGCATTCAGTCAAACACCGAAGTCAACCTCGAAAAAGAAAAATATCCCGATAAAGAGATTTGGCAAACTCAAAAAAAAATACACGAAAAGAACCCGTCGCTCAAATTTAATCATTGGCTCTAATACAGAATCTACTTTAATTAGGGCTATTACTAAATACACCCATTTACATGTTTCTCAACTAGAACCGCAATTAACGGAAAATGATATAACATCTTACCTGAAAAGCAAGAACTTTAATCAAATCCTCTGCAAAAAGCTACCCTCTAACCGCCCCGAGGAATATTCCTCCTTCAAGGTATAACTTCCATTGGAGAACTTAGAGGACATCAGGAAACCTGACCTATGGCCATGTAACACACGTATTAATCGTTTTTTCCCAATTTGGCGAAGAAATTACTAAACAAGTAAATAAAAATTATCACCAACAATCGGAAATTCTTATGTATTTAAATATCCAAGCACTACGTAAGAAAATCAACCAACTAGAACTAGCTATTGAAGACAATAACCCTTATTTTATCTGCCTCGCTGACATGGTTATCCAGAGAACATCTTCCCTTATTCCATATTCACAACTATAAGCTAATCACATACTACAGCAGAACCCAGTCAATGGGAGGGGGAGTAGCTATATGGGCCAGGTCTTCAGTGCATCACAGCGACATGAGTGTGGATAGACTAGATGTTGATGTAAACTCGATTGTGAAGTCATCGAAATATGCGATATTGAATGGAAAATGAATGGCGTCTATAGTTATTCTAAATATCTACAGACCACCGGCGGGCCTTTTTACTCACTTTTATGACAATATTAGATGATATTCTCCATAAGTATTCAAATAAATCTAAAGACATAATTCTAGTTGGTGACTTTAATGTCAACTTTTCCGAGAACTCTAAGGATAAAAGCACCCTGACTAATTTATTTGAGGCTTATGGAATGATGGAATATGTGCACCAGCACACTAGAATAACGTCATCGACAAGATCAAATATCGACAACATCTTTGCCATATCAAGAAGCCCCTTATTTACGTCAGTCGAAGATACACCGATGTCAGACCACCGGTTAATTAGGCTAAGCAGCAGCCTGAAGACGCAGTATAGAAAAAAATACCTCCTCGCCAGAAATATGTGTATTTCTAACAAAAAACGTTTCGCTGAACAACTTCAGAGTGAATCATGTTCGGGGATCTACAATAATCCAGACTGTAACGGCAAAACTGTGTCATTCATTAAGACCCTCCAACATCACTTCTTTTCCTGCTTCCCCATATCGAAAATCAACGCCAATCATAAGTCTTGGATTACCAAGAAGGTAAAACGTCTGCCGCTAAGTTAAGGGACATGTTTATTCTTACCAAACAGTATCCAGTGTTGAATAAAAGGTATCTGCATCAAAAAATGAACCACAACAATTTAATCCAATCTGTTAAAGAAAAATTTCTTCACCAAAGAGTAATTCAAGCACCGAATAAACAGAAAGCTTTTTGGAGGGTAGTAAAGGAGCAAACCAATAAAACTAAAAATTCTGAAAAGATCGAAATTTGGGAAAATTCCTAGCTTGTCACTGCACCGAAGCAAATAGCGACAATCTTCAGCGACTATTTTGATCAAGCGCCGAAGTCAATCAGCCAGAACATCACACCAACGGAAATATCCAACAGCCACTTTAATTTCAACCCAAATACTATGTTCCTTGACGAATTTTCGGCGAACGAAATTCTACAAATTATGGGGTCCTTAAAAAACACTAATACATGTGGACCTGACTCGCTTCCTACCAACATCTTTAAAGAATTCAGACATTTGCTAGTTGATCCAATAACTAATATTGTGAACGCCTCCTTCGCTGATGAACTATTCCCAGAAATCCTGAAAATATCCACTATTATTCCTGTTCACAAAAAGGGAGACAAAAAACTTGCTAACAATTATCGACCAATATCGCCCTAATATCTGTTTTAGCTAAGATCCTGGAATACTCTATGCGAATAAGGCTTATCCCATTTGTTGAAAAATTTCAACTTATTCCAAGGCAACAACATGGATTTTGCAAAGGAAAATCTACCACGACCGCACTAGCTCAATTTTACAACACCATCATAGCTGAGGTAGATAAGGGTAAATGTCCGATTGGGATATTCTGCGACCTATCGAAGGCATTCGACTGTGTATCTCACAGTCTTTTCCTGGACAAAATCTTCAATTATGGAATAAGAGGGAAATCCGCCAGATGGCTTAAGTCCTTCCTCGAAAATCGTCAGCAACTTGTGCAGGTCAAATCGGGGACGGTAGTCGGCCAATCCCTTGTTAAGTTTACAAATATGGGTGTCCCTCAAGGAAGTGTCCTAGCTCCAACACTTTTCCTACTATACATTTCAGACTTGGCTAGTTTCATAAATGAGCATCACTGCACACTGTATGCAGACGACGCTAGCTTTATCGTCTCTGAAAATACTGGGACTGACAACCCATCTCGAGCCAATATACTTCTAGGAAAACTTAACAAATGGTTCTCAGCAAACTGTCTTTACCTCAACAGAGATAAGACCGAATATATGATATTTCAGACTGCACGCAGTTCTAGTGCCAAAGACTTAACCAAACTGTAACCAAATTTCTTGGTATTCATTTAGAGGAAAACCTGCACTGGAATATCACCATTCAAGAAATTTGCAGCAAACTTCACAAGAAGATATTTCAAATCAGGTACCTCCGACAATTTTTACGGAATGAAGATCTTCTCACATACTATTTTGCTGAAGTACAGTCATTACTTACATATGGTATACTGCTATGGGGATCCTCGCCGCAGGTAGAGACAATCTTACTGGCGCAAAAAAGAATAATAAGAACCATTAGAGGTATCAGTATAACTACTTCATGTAGGCCACATTTCATGGAATTACGCATTCTAACAATCACGAGCCTTTACATACTGGAAATTGCCTGCTATATCCATAAGAATAAACACCGTTTCCAAAAGAATTCGGATATACACCACCACCACACAAGGAGAAAACATCTTTTGTACAAGCCCAAGACCAATCTTACGATTTGCGGAAAAGGACCAAATAATCAAGGAGTTGTTATTTATAACCAATTTCCAACCAACCTAACCGAAGAAAAATCCTATAAAAAAATTAGAAAGAGACTGAAAGAACTGCTACTAACTAAAACAATTTACAGCCTAACAAAATTTTATTTTTAATTATTTAATTAAGTTTTTACTCTTGTATTGTCTTAATTCTCTGTATATTTTTAGTCTTGACAAACCCTATAGATTTTATATCTCATTGGGAATAAATATTTTGATTTGATATTTTGATTTGATTATAACTTGAGTTTTATCCTTATTTATTATTAATTTATTGGTATGAAACCATGAAATCATTGACGACATCATAGTATTCGCATTTGGAATAATATCATCTACGGTCTTGTTGATAATAAGTACGGATGTGTCGTCTGCATAGTTAACCATCAAATGCTCTTGAGCAATCGGTATTTGGTGTAGATCATTAATGAATATTGTGAACAACAGAGGCCCAATCGTACTTCCTTGAGGGATGTCCATGTTGACAATTCTTGAAGAAGAATAAACAAATCCGTGCGGAGTAAGAAGCTTGGTTATCTGTTCTATATCATGTAGAAATGATTTTACCCAATCAAGAGTAACGCCCCTTATTCCATATTTATACAGTTTCCCTGACAGCAGGTTATGGTCCACTAAGTCATATGCCTTTAACAGGTCCATCAACATACCGGATGGAATTTTACACTCTTCTAGATTTATTGATATTGCATTTATGAATTGGTAGCAGGCAGTTTATATGCTCCGACCTTTAATAAAACCATGTTGCTGGAAATTTATTATATTATGTTTATCTAAAAACGATATTATCCTCGAGCAAACAATTTTTTCAAAAATTTTAGAGAAGATAGATAAAATACTTATAGGTCTATAGTTTTCTATAGCACTTTTGTCTCCGGCCTTAAATATTGGGGTGATGAGTGCAAGTTTAAGTTTTTCAGGAAATATACCAGCCATTAAAGAGTTATTTATTATAAACTACAAAGGGCTTAATATAGAAGATAACACATTTTTTACAACAATAGGGGGGATATCGTCACTTCCCACACTTTTTTTATTTTTAAGATTAACAATTATATTAAACAGTTCAGCTTCACTAATGGGCATTAAAAATATGGAATTTTGATTTATCCGGATATTGTCATAATAATGAGTAGTTGGTTGAGATTCAGATAGTATTCTCGCTCTGTTCACAAAGAAATTATTAATGTTTATGGCACTACTGCGTGGTTCTACATTAGGGTTAAAATATGAATTATTTGTTATAAAAATTAAAATTATTTATTAAAATATGAATTATTTGTTGATGTTTCAGTTTGTCGTTTAAATACCTCTTTCTTGCAATTTTTTAATAACTTGATGAATTTCCTAAGTAGATTATTGTACAAATTTTTAAACAATCGACTATAGTAAGATATTGTTTGGTAGAGTTTCAAGTTCTTTTCAAACAATATAAGTTGAGGGTTGTTATAGACCCTTACACTTGTACATTTCTTTCGCCTAGGGACTTTGGGAAAGGCTTCATTAAAATTCCTCATGAAAATGTCCTCGAACAGGTTCCATTGCTTATTAATGTTATTACAGTCAACATCAAATAATTCATTCCATTCTACGATTTCCATTAGTTGGGTATGGTGTTGCAAATTCACTTCATTATATAATCTTATAGCTTGTTTTATATTAGTACATTCGTCCTCCTTTTCGAACTCCAGAGTTGGCAGTTGAGTATAATGATCTGAAATATGATGGTCTATAGTTTTAATGCTGAATGGTACATGAATTTTAGCAATGAAATTGTCAATGTATGTTCCATATTCAGGGTGACTTACTTCTTTTGAAAGGAGTTTCACGTTAAACGACTCTAGCAATGATAAGAATTACTGGCTAGTATTCGTGTTTTTTGACACATTTATATTAAAGTCTCCAGCTATTGCAAAGCGACTATTTTTCTTATGAAGTAATATTAGCAGTTGTTGTAATTTGAGGAAAAAACCTTTTACGTTCGTTAATGGGGCTCTATAGATGCTTATTATTATTAGTACCTTCTCGTTAATTTTTGTTTCAATTTCTGAACATTCAAAAACTGGCACTTCTGAAATCCTATTAATATCATATCTTGTTTTAAATATTAATTCACTTCTGCAATAGATAGCCTGTCCTTCTTCTCGACAAAAGTAAGAGGCCAGTTCAAATTTGCTAATTTTTAGTAGTTCTAGTTGCTGGGAATTTTTCCAATGTTCAGTAAGTATCAAGAATCTGCAGTGGCAATACTTTTCGAGCATGTATTCAATCCTGTCAATCGAGTTCCCAATTGACTGGACGTTTTGATTAATGAACATCACATAGGGGGTGCTGTTCGATTTCCACTTTTTTGCATTTTACGCGTTTGCTTTCGTTTTTTCTATAAACTGGAAAAAACGATTTATGCAGACGTTCCGCGGCCAAGTATCGGGATTCATTAAATCGTTGTATTTTTCAGCTGGAACTGAGATTTTGAATGAGGAGTACTCCTCTGGGTGTTTGGATAACATTTTTTTACAGCGTATAGATTCAAATTTTTTTGCATGTAAATATTGGAGTACGTCATTTTCCGTTAATGTAGGCTCTAGCCTATAGACATGCAGGTGTTGATATCTAATAGCCGCCTTGATTAGGATACAATCGTCGTTAGTCCCGTGGATTGTGTTAATTTTACGGGAACGTCTCTGTTTATATTTCGGTGTCTCCCAGACATCTTTTTTATCCAGTTTATTTCGTTCCTTATCTTCAATTGATATAAAATTCGAATCATTTTTTGCGGTGGAACATTCTCCTCCGAATATATTTTTTCCCAGATCTTTATCGGGTTTTGGGTCCGCCTCAGTTATATGGATTTCTACTTCTTTGCGTTCATTTGATGGCCTTGATTCATTCTTGTCGGCAGCGTGGATTTTTAATAATTCCTCGTTCTTACATGTTAGAATTTTCAGTTGTTCCGTAAGTTGAGCTATGACAACAGTTAGAGATTCTACTTCTTTTCTAATCATACCCGAAATCAATTCCAGAAATTCAGGATCATCAAGGAAATTCCTTTTTTCCAAAGTGAAGTTTGATCTAAGCTGTCGGTTTCGAGTAAGCATGGTTCAGATTATTATTTTTGTTATTGTTCTGAATATGACTATTTTTTATATCAACCAAAACTTGTATTAATATAACTAAACACTAACCTAACTCACAGAAATTAGAAATTATTTTTGCTGATAGAATAACTGTGTTCGCTCGCACAGCCGTTCACGCTCGCATTAAAACGCAGGATATACTTGTATTAATATAACTAAACACTATCCTAACTCACAGAAATTAGAAATTATTTTTGCTGATAGAATAACTGTGTTCGCTCGCACAGCCGTTCATGCTCGCATTAAAACGCAGGAAATACCTTGAAATGATACCTTGAAATGATCTGAAGTGTAACCATCCAAGTAAGGTGTAACAACTGCATCGAAAATGGTATTTTACACTCAAGCAGAGAGATTATGATTTGTTTCAAGGCCAGCAGAAACTCTTTGCAAGCGCGGGAACATTATGCACAACAACATAACGTTGAAACTCAGAAATCATCCTTCCCGTCGTTATTTCGATCGACTAAAAAAATCGAAACGTCGCAAGGCTAAAACAAACAAAGAAATGTTTTAAGACAATATTAAGACGTCATAAATTTCATCGTACCGTATTTTCTCTCATCAAGACTACATTGGTGCCGATTCTGGAAAAAGGTTCAGTTCTTTAAATGTTTCTGCGTCAGTTACAAATGCATCCGATGTTTTTCGACGACGTTTCGTTTACTGACGATTGAACTTTTTCTTTTTATCATGGACAGTTGAATACGCATAACATGATCGACACCATTGCATTTTTTTGTTAATTTTTGCTCCACAAATATTAACACCTATATACAAATATTAATATTTAGTTTATTATTGCCATTGATAATGTGTGACCATCTATACCTCGACTTTCTTCAAACCTAGCCACATACCTTCTACATTCATGGTAATATGACTCATGCCTAGTTCCACGGGCACAAATTCAAACTTCACCAAAATGTTAAACAATAATGCTTTAGTTTCCATCAAAGCAAATCGAGATCCTAAAAACAAAATACATTTTTGGATTAATAGGAGTGTGGTGGTATTTATGCAAGTCGATCGAAAATCCGAAGTTGCTCCGGAAAATTGTGCACCAGCGTTTTTAAGAGAGTTAATGTGTTCTGCGGAATATTTGAGAATCGGATTCTAAGACCATTTTTCATGGATGGCAACTTGAATGGACGGAAATACGTCTATTTTTTTAATGACACTTTTGGGGAATTGCTGCAAGATAGCCCGTTAGCTCAGCGATACCGAATGTGATATCATCATGATAGCTGTCCAGCTTATTTGGCATCAACATGACAGCATCAACATGATAGCTGTCCAGCTTATTTGGCAGTTATAGCTCGGAAAGTGTTAAATTGAAATTTTTTCGGACACTGAATTGCGAGAGATGCAGTCATCCCTTGAATTGTTCGTTCGCCAAATTTATCGCCAATTGAATTCTTCATATGGGGAGCTATAAAGCATCGTATTTACCATGATGTTCCTACTAGAGATGAGCATGGGATCCCATCGTCCCATGGGATGGGATGAGTGGTATGAACGTTCCGTGGGATAGGATCGGATGGGACAACAAATTTTTATGGGACGGAGTCGGAAGAGTTTTGATAATCTAGTAAATCTAGTTCGTGCAAAATTAATTGCTTATCGTGCCAATACGCACATTTTCCATAATATATCCAGCCCAGGATATTTATGTGATAACGATGTAGTTCCTGACGATGAAGTCTTGGGATCTGTTTGCGACGAAAAAGGTTTGCTCACTGTCAGATCTGCTGTATGGGAAAAATTGGATGAATGGGACGGGCCACACGACTGGGATGGTATGGGATGTCATGCAACGAAAGTCCCATTTAGGTTTGTGTGATGGGACAGTGGGACGAAAATGTGATGGGATGGGACAATGACAGGGACCCGTCCCACGGGATGGGATCTGGAACGAGAAACTCGTTCCATGCTCATCTCTAGTTCCTACTACACCGGCGAAAGAAAATATTCGCAAGCCAAGAGAATCATTCATACGACGTCTTCAAAAACGTGTCGATATTAATTACGGGTTTACGAAGAATTTAATGTAATGGGACGCCACGGGACGTGAACTGACTAGAAGTGAACTTAACGTTGAGATGTGTTTGTGAAATTCCGATCGACTTAACGTGCCGTAAAACAGCGTGCATTGAAAAGTGGTTTTAAAGCGTTGGTAGTTCAAAATGAATTGAAAAAAATGAATACATTATCATTTTTTCAAATTAATTTTTGCAATATGACTGCGTAACACAATGCCAAAAGTCACTCTTGAATTCCAGTGCATGCGCGTAAGAATCGTGAACGTTTATTGGCTGAAAGGGTCAGGGAAAACTGCCCCAGTTAACGTAACGCAACGTGAAGATTGAACATTGGCAGCTTATAAGCTACGTTAAGTTCTGATACTTATCGTCGCGTAGAGCGTAATCAGACGCATATAAAATGTCCCGTTGCGTCGCGTTACGTCAAATTCATCATAAAGCCGACATAATGGCCATCACTTCGAAGATTTGTTTAAATAAATTTTCTGCACAAAAAGTTTAATTACATTACTCGGATAATCTTATTGTAAATACCATCACGGTTTTCGTATTTACACGTGTATGTTGGTGAGAAATCATTTTAAGAACGTGATATAACAAGTGTTTGGATTCGTCTGAATATAAGCTACATTAAACATTTTAATAAAGAAAAAAACATGTTCCCATTTGACAAACCATGATGACCTACAGATCGCAAAAAGTACGACCTTGACAAAAATGATTTTACACCACTGTATCAGCGCTTTGATATTAATTAAATTATTTCTTAACATTTATTTCGTCACTCTAAGGGCAACAAAGATATTTGGGGTGGTCATGTTAAATGGTCTATCCTGTATATATATATATATATATATATATATATATATATCCTGGTCTACCCTATATATATATTTATATATATATATTTATATATATATATATATATATATATATATATATATATATATATATATATATATATATATATATATATATATATATATATATATGATTCCTGGTCGGGTTGGCAACAACCAGGGCGGTTCTCACTAACCGTCCGGGCTGCCCAAACCACTTAAAAAAAACAAATTGCTTAGTATCTATTTTTTAGATATATAAATGTCGTCGTATCAAGCGTAGTATCAATATGGTTAGTCACTACTGTACAATTTAATCTGCTATTTGGCTAATCTAATTTATCTATTGTTTTTTATTTTACATCCTGCTATCATATATTTAAGATATATTTACTGATAATGACTAAACATAAATTATTTTATATTCGCGAAAATGTTATCGAAGCGATAATTAAACGATTAAAACCGGTGAAACAATTAATGTTGCTACTTTCCAAGTGTTATTTACAGAGATAAAGTTTTAACGCGAATTGTACAAAAAAATTATGAATACAAAATTTGTCGTAAATTATTAAAGATAGAAACATAAGAGTATATTAAAGAACGAGTTCAATAAGCTCGGTTTTTCAACACGCGTCCATGTTTCTAATAGACATTTGCAATCTAATAGAAAAACGCCCGTAGCGAGGAGTTTTCTAATGGGCATGTGCGAAAAACACCTTATGAAGGAGTTTTTTATATGAAATTGATAATTTCGCCCGTGTTACAAACAATATTTTTTAACACTCATGCGAGGGGAGGTATCTTAGAAGTTTGGGATCCAAGTGCCATAGAAGAATTTGCTTTTTCAATAGGGAATATGCATCAAATTTTTTTATAGGCTTAATTCATTTTTTACTTCGTCTTAACATCTTAACATAGTAAAAAATATAGTAGTAAATGCTATTGAAAGTGTTTCAATTAATTTTTAAAATTATGTATAAAATACCGATTAAATTTGACCTGTTTGAACTGTCCCATTTATCGCGCGCTTTGGATGACGTCGCATACCACTTGACATTCAGTGTTGCATAGCCTATTTGCATATAAAGTTAAGGATTTTCAGTTTGAATTTGCTATTTCGATAATGAAAAAAGCCAAAAAAATCATTTTATAGATATTGTATAGTACCGGAATGCAAAAACACTATTATAAGTACACCAGATAAAGTGTTTGACAAAGTCCCAATCGAGGTGTATAGTCAACCCTACCTACATGGACGCCGAAAAATGTCAACGTGACCAATGGTGATGCTCTTCGCAAATTAGAATTTCGCTCGCATATTTTGGACTTTTTGATTTAAGTTTTATGGCATATTTATTATTTATGCCATATTTATTATATAATAATAATGGTATAGGTGCAATGTCAAGATCTTAAAGTAACGGGGGTAAAAAAATCAAGTAAATATAAATCACTTGCATATTCCCTATTGTCTCCGGTGGTGTGGATTCGTCATAAGAACTCTTCTCAGTCTCCGGTATCACCATAGAATTTACACTCACTTTAAAAAGTTTCCTTTAATTTTTATTTTTAAATTATTTTAGAAAAAAAATGACACTTCACGTCGCTTTTTTAATACCGTGGTCTTGATTGTATTCATTTTATTTTTATTAATGTGTTTATTTTAATGTAACCTAGCGATGTTGAATATTTGCGTGCGTTATTCAAGTTATGTAAAATACAACTAATATTGACAATTCATCGCACTATAAAACTTACACCAAGATAGTACTATTGTGCATGAGTGATAAAAAATTATATTATATACTAGATATTATAACTATCAAAATTATTATCAGTTTAGTCTTGTCCATTCATATTTGAATTTTCTAAAATGTTATTTCAAGGTTTTTTGTAAGGCAGTGAAGTAAGTCCGTAATGATAGCAAATTTTTTTTTTAATTCAACTTGTGTTAAAACATAATTAAATCTGATTTAAAAAATATATTTTTCCACTGATCGTGGATTTCGCTAGTCTAATCATTTGTGGCCGTTCAAGTATTACGTAAGCAGATTTTTTGCAATTATTAATCCCCCCAATCCCTCGCTCAACAAAAGTAAGCAAAGCTCTTATCCCCCCTCCCATGCTTACGTAAACATTGGACATATATTTTTCAATCTGTTCTGGTTTCTTTATTGATTCCTGCAGCTGTTAAGTATAGGCTTAGAATAAAGGAATTTAAAGCATATAATATGACATTATATATAATTATTATTTCATATTATTATATTCAATCTTAATATTTTAAAGATTAACACGTTCATTTGTTTGGTTCTTTTACAATTTTGGTATATAAAGTCAAATTAGCAGTCTTCAGCCCATGACACATGAATCCATGACTCTAAGTGTTCGGTGAAATTTGATATTTGCTGCTCGATGTTCTGTATTTGCTCACTTTCGTCTGATTCTGGAATATCGACACCGTTCTCATCGAGCCATTCAACATCCTAGTACTCGTCTAAATTTTGTATTATACTCATCAATTCGGTAGCACAACGAGCAGCCACTCTTAAAGGCCTTGCTTTCGTTTCGGTGTACGTGTTTACTTTTTTATGGATCTCCTCGACGTGACGATTTAATGACTTGACGGAAGCATGATAAAGACCAAACATTTTACATATTCGACTTGATAGTTTCAATTTTAGCGGGAGATAAAAATAATCGTAGGGCATTTGCAGAAAATCTTTGAGTGAAGAATTCATATGTAGATCTAAATGATCATTGAACTAATCATCCAAACCCAAGTCATCAACTGTCTATTTTACTTTTACTGGTGGTAGCAGAAACCTGTTCTTTAGTAATCTAAATAAACCACTTCTTGGACGACAGCATTCTGTGTTTCTACATTTTACAATCGGAAGCAAGTATTGGCTTTCACGAACATGTTCTGAAAACCATTTAATGTCTGGAAAATCAGGTAGATCTGGTTCGCCCGACCCAACATATTTTGCAGTAACATGATAATCATCAATTCCCATTGAACTTCATACCTCTGCTAATACATTTGCAGCAAACTCGAAATTGACCCGAGCTTTATCATCTTGAGATAAAAAAAAATACTTAATCTGGTCCAAGTATTGATGCTATGGTCTCCAAATAATGAATCGATGTTTCAGCGAAACTGCTATCTAAGTGGCTTTTGTGCTGATCAGTCTGTGCCCGAGTGAGCTTAACAGGAACTGTCGATACATGTCTTCGTCCCTCTGCGGAATTTGATTTTCTTGGAAGCAAACGAAGATATGTCCCACTTCAGCTAACGTCAAATCCTATTTTATGTAATTCTTGTGTGAGTTCATCAAGAGTTTTTACTGATGCACTCCCAAATAAAGCAATATCCTTGGCATAACTTGGATTTGTCTATATGAAACGACATTTTTATCCATTCAACTTTGACGAAGGTTTTTTATCAGATCAGATTGTATCAGATGGTAAAACTAATTTTTTTAGAAAATCCGAAAAAGTAAAAAAAATATTGCCGACGTAATCACGATCCAGACCCCACCATCCCCCATGTCACCAAAAATAAGAAAAGTAAAGAACCCCCCACCCAACCCCTCGGCAATGCTTACGTAATACTTGAATGGCCCCTTTAAAGTCGTGTCTGCTCCTGACCTTGTCTAGCCTAGACTAGTCTTGTCTAGTCTAGCCATCACTCGCGATCCAACGTTATTTACTAGAGTTTCGTGAATAAACGACCTAAATACAAAAATAACATAAAAGCGGTTCGGAGGGCTGCCAAAGTTGCATACCATGTGCATGTAAACTTTTATCTCAATATAGCATGCACATCAGCACGTACACCACCTTATGTAGTTTCCGCTATATTTATTTTATCACCACCTTAGTTATTTCCTTTAAATTTGATTTGATGTGTTTAATATAATCAACGAATCCAACAGTTCTTGCCCCAGTAGAGATAAGTCTAGTTTCAATGCGCTTCAACGCTGAAAATCGTCTGTCACAAGTCATTTGCGTGAACGAAATTGTGAGAATTACACAATATGCAACATATAAGGTGGTGTTCGTGCTGATATGCATGCAGTAATGTGATAAAAGTTTACATGCACATGGTATGCAACTTTGGCAGACGTCAGAACCGCTCCGAAAAAAACACATGGTGTCCTTTGCACTTTGATCCAAGACTTCATCGCCTTCTTACTCATTCTGAGAATCTTCAACTCAGAGAATCTGAGCAATTTGTGTCTTGCTGTCTAGGTGGAACGTGCCCATTCCAAAGAGTATATTAAAACTGTTTGCAAAAGATTCTAGTTCTTTTGATAGCAATTCTCGATCGACACTTGCAATTGATGCGAGAGACTTTAATACTTCATAAGCAATCCCATTTTTGTTAATTTCATTGAAGTTTTTCGGGTCCAAACAAGCGGTATCCTTCATTAGTTGAAATTTTCATCTATTTTAACTAAAGCTGTATTAATGACTTTGTAGACAGAAATAGAATAGAATCTCTTTGGGTCTGCAACCACTGCGCCGTGGGTTCGTCGCGTTCTTCGGTTTTCTAGATATTCTTCGTAACGGCACCGTAGTCTGTATGGCGATATAAATGTTTTCGGCGTGCATTAAGTCTTGAACACCACATGCAAATAAACTTGCAGCTTTGAAAACGTCGTAAAATGTGAATCTAAATATTTTCACAAATTCATGTCTAAACTTTTGTTAAGCCCTCAAGTTTAAAGATAATCTATTGCAGGAGTTTGGAGATATTAGCTTACTGGGGTTGATAGGTCAAACATTTTCTTGAATACGAAAGCTGTCAGGATAGTTTTAAGGACTCCGGAAATGTCTCGAACTCCATGCTCGATGATATAGCACTTAACGGTTTTATCAACGCGACGTATCGAGATTTCTTCTTAGCAGTCGTCAATGCTCTGTGTTTAGCCCACGATCTATTGTTTCCGATGTTCTATAATCGTCTCTATTTGTCTTATCCAGCTGCTAATTCTGAAATGTTGTCTTTTTGCCCATCTAAAGGCAAACGCCACCTTGACTACATGGCAAATCGGATGCTGCATATATTTTTTAGTTGTGTAACAAGCTTAGGTTTTAACAAATTAATAAATTAACTTTTTTCAAATTAAAGTGTTATCAATATCTGCCGAACTGTGTGCCATGAGACGTTGCAGGTGTGCCGCGTAAAATTTTATAATATCTTATCGCAATTATTGATTGTAATTATCATTCTTTACTGTAAATCTCTTCTTCGTGACTGGGTCGATCACTTTCATCAGTCGAAGTTATTTGTGCCGATTCGACCTTTCAAGTAGAAATATTTACACCAGGGGAAGATTTGGTAACCAAATCCGCTATTAACTAATTGTTTATGATTGCTCGTTAGATCTTTATAGACTTCGACATATTGAGACAAGCAGTGATTAATATCACGTTGGAATCGAAGAGCCCGTTCAATATTTGTTTCATTTTCTCCCAATTCGAGTCGTTGGCGGATGATTTTTGCTGCCAAAGTGCCAAAGCAACTGTTTTAAATTCTTCTTTATCAGGATCATTGTAAAAATCACTATTTTATTCCACAAGTTAATTAAAGCGTCTACATTTAGTTCTTTGTCAGCCTCTAGTTCTGCAATATCTCAATAAAATCTTTGAAACCTTCTCCATCCTATGAATGTGCCAATTTTCAAATCTAAGAATAATCATCCTTTAATGGTGAAATAGAAGCTTCTCCATTAACTACATTGGGCCTCAACATCAACAGTCAATGAGCGTTGGTGGCTTAATCGCGGTAAATGATAAAGCAATATGCATAAAACATTCTAAGATTTTGAAATTTTTCCAAGCATTAATAATTGGTAAAGATTCGTTATTTTCGGAAAATCCGTTATAAAATTTCATTTATATTCGTTCTAAAATGAGCGTCTAAAAGTTTAAATCTAATAGCTATAATAATTAAGTCGTCAGTAATGTCAGGTCTGGTCTGTCAAGTCTAATCTTGCCTCCCCGATCGGGAATCGAACCCGGGTCTCCCGCTAGCCAGGCGGGTATGTAACTACTCTACCGAGGAGGACTGGCAAGTCTAATATGTAATAATGTCTTGTCTGGTCCGTCTTGTCTGGTCTGTCTTGTTTGGTCTGTCTTGTCTCACCTGTCTTGTTTCTCTTCTCTGGTCCGTCTTGTCTGGTCTATCTTGTCTGGTCTATGTTTTATGGTCTGTCTTGTCTGGTCTGTCTTGTCCGGTGATATAATCTTGTCTGGTGATCTGTCAATTGATAGATGTCTCAAGTTTAAACGACACATTGAACTAGCTTGTGGTAATGCTGAACAGATTGGGCCTAGCTGCAAGTAAAGAATGAGGCCTTGGAAAATCCACTATTAAGCAAATCTACAGCGGCGCAATTGAAACAGGCATATCATACGGCGCCTCGATTTGGTATAAGTCCTGCAGCGTACGATAAAGAGCAAAGTTTCTGAGAACTCAACGACTCTGCACTCTACGAGCCTCCAAAGCCTACCGAACTGTGTTGACTGAGGCCGCCTGCGTTATATCGGGACTTCTTCCAATCGACCTTCGCTTCAAAGAGGTATCGCAGTACCTAAATAGAAGAGCAACGGATGAAACAAACTTGACCCATTAGGACTGGACTTGACAAATTCCCTGACCTTAAGGAAAACAAACAACATCTAGAGCAAATAAGTCACCCCGCCACAATTAACCCGATCACATACCACTTGACAAGCAACAACACACATATCGCTTCTCTTTACACAGATGACTCAAAAGCTGAATCCGACGTAGGAGCAGCTTTTGTCCTGTATTGTGACGATAGGGACACAAAACACCACAAAACCTTCAGATCAGCAAATTAATGTTGCATTTTTCAGGCCGAAGTAGTTGCAATTAATCGAGCCCTTCAATACCCCAGCCAGCGTTGAATGATGCAGGAATGTTGCAGCAATGTTCCGAAGGTTGCACAACATTCCGAATGTTGCAGAAACATTCCTGAACATTCTAGTGGCAACGTTGCAACGCGAATGTTGCAGCAACATTCCTGCAACATTCCAGTTGCAACATTACAATTTGAATGTTGCAGCAACATTCCTGAACATTCCAGTGCCAACGTTGCAATGCGAATGTTGCAGCAACATTCCTGCAAAATTCCAGTTGCAATATTACAATGTGAATGTTGTAGCAACATTCCTACAACATTCCAGTAAGGCTGCGCCAATTATTTTTTCATTATTAATATTACCATTTATTTTTACTGTGATTATTTTTACTCGTCTCACTTTTTCTTATTCTTATACTCTAGTTATTTTTATTTACGCCGATCGGAATTTGCATACACAATGCGTGTATATACTCAATGAAACGTTGCTGTATTTATCTACGCTCTCTCCCACTTTTATGTAGTGTATTCGTGTATGAACGCTTAGGTGTCCCTCCTAAACGCGTTTACATAACCTACCTGTACAACAAACACGTTGCCTTAAAATTTAGTTGGCAAGGCCGTTCGAATAAGAAACGATGTTTCAGCCAATTGATGATGGCGAAATTACTCTGCAGTAAGTTTATTTCTTTAAAAGTGAACATTTTTTTATTTTTTCCAGATATTTTTACTTATATTTTATATTGTCCTACAATTTTACGGAGACTTGGCGGAGAGAAATCTCTCCGAATCTCTCCGACGAAAGAGGTCGGAAAAAGATACAGAAGAGACTCGGGCGAAATATCTTATTCAAACTTCAACAAAAGTGAGTCGAGCCAAAAAAAGCAAATGCGGAAGTTTCCTCCGATGAGAATAGCAATAACAGTAGGTACATGAATTTAAAAAAATATATTAAAATTGAAAGTGAAATATGTAAATAAAAGAGAAGAATCAAAGAGAATAAAACTAAAAATATAATTTTTCATTTTTCAATATTAAATATATTCCTATAACATTCCTGCAATATTCGCAATATTGCTGCAACATTCATGTAATGTTCGCAATCTTCCTGCAACATTCATACAATGTTCGTAATGTTCCCGCAACGTTCGTAATGTTCTCGCAACGTTCGTAATGTTCTTCCCGCAACGTTCCTGTAATGTTCGCAATGTTCCCGCAACGTTCCTGCAATGTTCGTTATGTTCCCGCAACGTTCGTAATGTTCCCGCAACGTTCCTGCAATGTTCGCAACATTCCCGCAACGTTCCTGCAATGTTCCGTGCAACGTTCCCACAACATTTCTAAACGTTGCAGAGACCCGGACATAGGAATGTTGTAGGAATGTTGCAGGAATGTTGCAGCAATGTTTAACGTTTCGAAAGTAACATTGCTGCAACATTCCTGCAACATTCAACGCTGGCTGGGACCCGTGGCACAGAATTTTGATATGAAGGAATTTTCGATTCTCTCAGCCAGCCGATCTGCTATCGATGCTCCGCGATACATTAAATCTCCAACAGAGTTACTAGTTGACACATGGCTGCTACTCCAGGAAGTTTCCGGAAAATTTATACTGTAACTGCATAGGGTCAAGGCGCCTGCTGGCCTTTTTGAAAAGCGGACAGTCTAGCTAAGGAAGCTTCTGCGATTGAAGACATCAGCATTTGTTTCAATAAAGTGCCTGAGCATGCAATAAAACACTGAATATCCGAAATTATACAGAGAGAATGGCAATCACGATGGAACATTGCTCAAACCGGGCAATGACACATGTTTCAATAAAGTGCATGTGCCACTAGAGTTCCTTAATGCCTTCTTCCCCGAAGACTACGATGTCGATTAATTAAAAAATTAAAAAAGAAGTATTATCAAGGATAGGAGGACCGAACGACAGAGGATTATTCTGATGAATCCTAAGAAGGCACCCCCCTCACGTGGAAGTCACCTTGTCGCGGTGTGAGGGCTTAGTTTCGCAACATACCGTTGGACGTCACGACGGGAACAACTCCGGTCGGGGCGTTCGGTGGAGGGCGAACAACCAAGAACTTCCAAACCCTTAATCCCAAGGTGACATGCGACCCGTTCCAAAGGGACTGGTTGATGGCCAAGGGCAACCGGCCATCGCTTACGGAGCCCCTCTGATACCTGGCGACCTCAGAGGGTATCCAGCCTTACCACTATCAAGCGGGGCTCTGATGTGGTGGACCTTTAGTTCCCTTGCGACTCGTGGGATTTATATGAATTCCAAAAGTAAAAATAATCAATGTGTACGGGACCTAACCGACACAGAGAACAAGGAAGTCAGCCCGGATTCCCGGGAAGACGACCTTGACCTCACACTCGTAGACATGAGCAGTCCAGCCATGTCTACAGAGGCAGAGGTAGATGTTCTTGTAGGGACAGAGGAGGACTTGCCCCCTCCTGTCACAAAACAAGAATGATCAGCAGGCGCACCAAAATAGCCCAAGTGAACATCCATCATGCCAAAGCAGCTTCAGCTGTGATGGCTAGGATGTTCACCAAGCAGCAACTAGGGCTAGCGCTGCTTTAAGAACCCTGGACCTACGGAGGTAAGATCAGAGGCCTTAGCAACAGGGAATGTAAGTTGGTATGGGACAGCCGTGAGGTCTCCCCTAGAACTTGCATTATGGTAAGAAATGGCATAAATTACTTATGTCTTTCAGAATTTTTAACGCGGGATTTAGTACCGATTCAGGCCCTCATCAAGATCGAGGGTCTCCACCGCGAAGTAGTGTTCGCATCAGCATACTTCCCTGGCGATGGTAACAGCATACCACCCATTGAAGTACAAAAGCTGGTGGAACACTGTATTAGGAGAAGGTTGCCACTCATCCTGGGATGTGACGCGAACGCACACAATGAGATGTGGGGCAGCACGGACACTAATAAGAGGAGTGAGTACCTTTTAGAATACCTCATTAAAGAGAACTTAATTGTGTACAACGTTGGGAACACACCAACATTTGTCACTAAAGTCAGAAATGAGGTACTGGATATTACGGTAGGTAGCTCTAACGTAAGTAAACTAATTAAAAAGTGGAGGGTTTCAAGTGAGCCCTCAATGTCAGATCATAGGATCATAGAGTTTGAGCTGGAAGGAGCGAGTGAGGAAAACACCCCCATTCGAAACCCCAGACAAACTGTGTGGCCTATGTTTAGTTCCCAACTAAAAGAAAACCTAGAGCAGGTGACAGTGCGGGGTAGTATCAAACACTACACCGTGCTGGAGCAGGCTGTAGGAGAAATAAATGTAGCAATCACTACGGCATTTGAATCCAGCTGCCCGGTAAAAACCGTGAAGGAGCATAAGGACGAAAAATGGTGGAACAAAAATTTGTCTACATTAAGAGCAAAAGTACGTAGGCTTTTCAACAAAGCCAAGCAATACGGAAATTGGCTAGAATACTCTGAGGTGCTTACCACCTACAACAAAGAGATCAGAAGGGCAAAAAGGGAAAACTTTAGGACCTTCTGTGAAAACATAGAATCCACGCCGGTGGCAGCTAGACTGCACAAAGCACTAGCGAAGGATAGAGTGGAAATGACAACCACTCTCAAGAAACCGGATGGGACCTTCACGGAGGATGAAGAGCAAAGAGCTCTCCTCCTACTAGAAACCCATTTTCCGGGATGTAGAGGATACAGGGAGACCGAGGGCTTGATGCAACCACGGAAACTAAGTCGGGCCGACTGGAAGAGGGCAGCGTCCATCTGTACGGAAAACCGAATCAGATGGGCTATCGGCACTTTCCAGCCTTTTAAGGCCCCAGGTGTGGACGGACTAGTTCCTGCCTTCCTACAAAAGGGAGAGAGAGAACTAATGCCGTATCTTCTAAATATCTTTAGAAGTAGCTTAGCGCTCGGATATATACCGGAGCTATGGAGAAGGGCTAAGGTGGTATTTATACCGAAGGTGGGGAAGAAAGACACCACTCAACCGAAGTCATTTAGACCCATTAGTCTAACATCTTTTATGTTAAAGACAATGGAGAAGGTGATTGATAATTACCTTAGGACTATAGTGCTGGTAGGTACACCACTACACAGGAGTCAGCATGCTTACAGAGCAGGAAAATCCACAGAAACCGCCCTGTATCAGCTGACAAACGAAATAGAAGCAGCACTAGAGATAAAGGAAGTAGCGATATGTGCCTTCTTGGATATAGAGGGAGCTTTTGACAACACCTCACGCGAGGCTGTCAGGGCGGCCCTCGAAAGAAGGAATATCGACAGCACTATCTCAAAGTGGATGGGAGAAATGCTGAGAACTAGAACGGCGGAGACACAAGTGGGAAAAGACACCATTAAGATCTCCACAACTCGAGGGTGCCCACAGGGAGGTGTACTATCACCGCTAATGTGGAGCCTGGTAGTTGATGAACTACTGGTTAGGCTAAACGACCTAGACATCAAATGTCAAGGTTACGCCGATGACATAGTCATAATGGCCAGAGGAAAATGTGAGGGAACGCTCTGTGAAATTGTTCAGAGAGGCCTCAAAGTAACTAGTAGATGGTGTCAAACAGTGGGATTGAGACTCAACCCGAGCAAAACCACGGTGATACCATTTACTAGAAGGAGAAAACTAAACTGCCTACATCCCATACTCATAGATGGGAAGGCAGTAGAATACCAACAGGAGATAAGGTATCTGGGTATCACACTAGATAGCAAACTCCTATGGAATAGACACGCTGAGGCAGTGGTAGGTAAAGCCAAACGCGCCCTAATGGTGTGTAGAAATCTGGCAGGAAAAACGTGGGGTTGTAACCCCACTATCCTACGATGGATGTACACCATGATAGTGAGACCTGCAATCACTTATGGGGCGGTTGCGTGGGGAAGTAGAATCAAGCTAGCCTCTATGAGGAAACAGCTTGAGAAGATTCAAAGACTGGCGTGTGTCTGCATCACGGCGGCGATGGGGTCGTGTCCAACAGCAGCATTGGAGCTGCTGCTGGATCTGACTCCGCTGCACCTTGTGGTGGAGAGCGCCGCCAGATCGGCGATCGTAAGGTTCAGCCAGGAAGGAATGGACAGAGGCAAAATAATCGGGAGCAGAGACCGAAACAGCCTCGCTGCCAAGATCCCCTGGCTGGAAGTACCAAAAGACGAAATGGTATGCAAATACCACTTCGAGAAAAACTACACAGCAATGTGTAGTAGTAAAGCCGATTGGAGCGACGAATCCTCAGCATACCACATAGAGCAAAATGCCATCAAGTGGTATACAGATGGTTCGAAGACAAAGGAAGGCACTGGTGCAGGAGTGTTTGGACCTCGTACCAGATACTCCGAATCCATGGGAACATCCCCAAGTATCTTCCAAGCAGAGGTACACGCAATCGAAAGATGTGCACAGTTTAACCTCGACAGGAAGTACCGCAAAAAACGAATTGCTATCCTGTCAGATAGCCAAGCAGCCATCAAGGCCATTAGCTCATACACCATCAGATCCAAACTGGTATGGGACTGTGTGGGGAAGCTGAACAAGCTTGGCAGGGATAATAAAGTAACGCTATACTGGGTACCAGGACACACTGGTATAGACGGAAACGAAGAAGCCGATCACCTAGCAAACAAGGGATCCAGTAGCCCCTTTATAGGTCAGGAACCCTTTTGCGGTATGAGCGTGAACACCATCCGCAAAAGTTTAGATGAAGAAATAAGAGGAAAATGGATGAAAACCTGGGAAGAACTTCCAGCGCTAAGGCAATCCAAAGTGATGCTGGGATCTTTTAACCAGAAGAGAACTAAAGCTTGCCTGAAACTAAGCAGGAACAAGCTCAGAATTCTGACAGGAGCCCTGACGGGACACTGCAGACTTAGGAAACATCTCAAGGCCCTAGGCCTAGAGGAGGATGATGGATGCAGATTCTGTGGCTCAGCAGAGGAAACCCCCATACATCTGTTCAAAGACTGCGGAGCATTACTCCGCAAGAGACAGATGTACCTTGGGGCTCACTGCTTGAACACAGAGGAGCTGCAGGCCTTGAATCCCACCCAGATCCTGAGATTCCTAAAGGAATCAGGATTAGAGGAGGCGCTCTAAATGGGTAAGTACACCAACACTTGGAGGAGGAGGGTGGGGTACAATAGAACTATAAAGGTCGCAGTGCAAGTCGTCACCACCATATCTACAATCTACAATCTACAAGAAGGCACCCGGATTAGATGGCATTACTGCGGATATAATACTTGTTGCGTTCCACGCCATACCACAAATTTCCCTCGGCCCTTACAATAAGTGTCTCGACCGTGGAGTGTTTCCGAACTACTGGAAGAAACAACTGGTCAAAATAATTCCGAAACCAAATAAATCAGGAAATTCAGTTAAAGACTAGGCTAAAGACTAGGTAAGACTAATTAGTTTACTGCCTGAAGCCGGCAAAAAACTAGATTCTCTACTGATCTCCAGAATAGAATACCACTTCCATACAAATCAGTCTCCTCAGCCCAAACCAATATGGATTCCGTAAGGGTGTTGGAACAGTGGATGCAATAAGCAAGGTTACTAGTTTCATGAAGGAAAGCAAATCCAGCAAGCAGTATTGTACCATAATCGCACTGGACATTACAGGAGCATTTGATAACGCCTGGTGGCCTTTGATAATACATAGACTTATCATCTACAAATGCCCTAACAATCTAATTAATCTAGCACGAGACTATTTTTACAAACGGCGAGCCAGGCATTACAGTTCAAAAATCAGTAAACAAAGGCTCGGGGCTCCAGATCAGGTCCCACGCACTGGAAAATTCTATACAACCCTATTTTCGACATAGACCTTCCAGAGAGTACCAACATAGTGGCATATGCCGATGACAGTACGCTACTTGTAAGAAGCGACACAATATGCGGGCTGAATCAAAATGCGAATCAAGCATTGGCCGTTTTGCAATCTTGGGCAGCCGACTGCAAACTAAATTTCAATGCATTGGAAACAGAAGCGATCAGAAGCATTCTTTGGAAGATCACCAATGCAAAGACGACCCGTATTTAGCTTCGGCGCAGTCAAAATCAAATGCCAGGACCATATTAGTTATTTAGGGATCATATTCGACAGGTGTCTTAACCTCAAACCACACATTAAACAAGCCTGTATTACTTTTTTTATATATATGCTTATATATATGCCTATTATTATAGATATGCTTAAAGATCAAACCGACACTTAGGCATGGTCGGGAATAGTAGGACAATTCGTCAGGCAATTAACAACACTAGCTTTAAAGGCTTTGAGCTTGCCAAAAATGTCACAATTAGAGCTCAACGAGTTATGGGTGGATCATAATCTATTGAGAGGTGGATTCAAGAAAATAGGACCACCCGATGTATGAATATAGAAAGAGGCAGACTGACGACTAGCAGCTCTTGGCACTAGAAAGTTTAGTTGATTCTCAGGGGCGTCAAGGATACAATCTCAGGGGCGTCAAGGATAATGTGAACTGCCTTAAATAGAAAGACCTGACCAGCCAGTTCTACGAAATTTAAGTGATTCAAACCCAAGTTCAGCCAGCAGCAAAGGGTGATCGACGTGAAGCGCCGGAGTACCGCCGAACCTTTTAAACCAGAGGAATTTGAGAAATTTCCTCTGAATAACTTCCAGAGCAGTAATGTGCTTTTTAAAATGAGGGTCCCAAATGATGGATCCATACTCCAAAACGGATCTCACAAAGCTGTAGTAAAGCACCCTCAGCGCCAAGTTATTATTAAAATGGCGAGAATTGCGGATGATGAATCCAAGAGCCCTTGCAGCCTTCTTGACTAAAGACAGTATGTGTTGGACAAACGAAAGCTGACAATCGAAAATAATCCCCAGATGGAGGAGAGGAAATGCTTTTACGCACCCCCATATACCATTTCAATTTTGTGGAGTGTGGGACTCACCAGCCCGCTAAGGCAGTCATACCCACTAAGACCATCTCCTCTTTATTTCTCTCCTGTAGTGTTCCCGCCTTTCAGGCTTACATCCTACAGGTTTGGTCTTAATATCCTTTATCGGTTGTCGTCTCTTTCTCTGCTCTGTTCTTCTAATTCATCTTTTGCCTTTTTCCGCATCACTTCTTCTTCAAAATTCTTCACAGTTTCCCAGCTGTCCTTGTGTCCGATCATTTCTTCTATTATGTTTTCAGGGGACATGGCTGTCGCAGGTAGGTTTCTTTTTACATTGTCCCTTTCGCTATCCCAAGATAAAGAATACCTGCACTCAATCAGTTGCTGGAGTCTAGAAAAGGTAACAACTTTACACTTGCTAAGATTAAGGTCCAACTTGTTGACTTCACACCATTCCCCTAAGGTGTTTAGACTAGTTTGCAAAAGATTACAGTCATCAAGGTTCATGACAGCCGAGAAGATCTTAAGGTCGTCAGCAAAGAGCAAATGAGGGGAAGATAGAGACGCGCTCAAGTCATTAATGAACATATTGAATAACATGGACCCGAGGATGGATCCCTGAGGAACACCTGAAGAGGCTACAAATTCAGCTGATGAAAAACCGCTATGAGATACAAACTGCGTCCTATCCTCAAGGTAAGAGGAAAATAAAGCTATAAGTTTGCCATCAAGGCCAAAGGAATGCAGCTTCTTTACAATGATTGCATGATCGACGCCATCGAACGCCTTGGCGAAGTCTGTATAAATACAGTCCACCTGCCCCCTACTTGCAACAACTGGAGTAGCATACTCAGCGAAGGCTACAAGATTGGTGACCGTGGAACGACCCTTCGTGAACCCATGCTGATTCGTGGAAACCAGATGCTTAATACGGGGAAAGATGGATTTAAAGACGATCGATTCGAATATTTTGGAGTTGGAAACTAGGGATATGGGACGATATTTTGAAATGTCGGTCAACGGGCCAGATTTGTGTATTGGGCAAATCTTTGAGGATTTCCAAAAGCTGAAAACTTGCCTTCAAGGAGAATTTTGTTGAATAAAGTAGTCAGTGGAGGTGCAAAAATATGTGCATAAGTAAGAAAAATGGAATAAGATCCGCTCCGCTGGTCAAGCTGGTAAACTTGGCCTGCTTGAGAGTTGATAGAACATCAACCTCCGTGACTCTAGTAAGACTGATCAGAGGGATGTTGAGACCTGAGATATCTGATTGACTCGTAAAGGGGGAAGATGTTCTATAAACTCCCTTGAAGTAGCTTGCAAAACCATCTACTATAGACTGCGGAGTGTTCAAGATAGCACCATCCAAAGACATTTCACCTGGAATACGGCTTAGACACTTCTTAGTCTTAACAAATGACCAAAGGAACAGATATATCGAGAACTGCATAAAGGCGGAAGTAAAAAGAGTCCAAAAGTTCAATCGATGACTTGATCCGCTCATCAGGAAAGGTGAAGATAGCACTATTTAGGTCCAGGTAAAGGGTGGGGAGATCGGCACGTCGAAAATTATAGGCTTTGCTGCATGGAAGTAACTTCCTATTGCACACAAACTTAGAGATGCCTTGAATGGGAGGAATCGTAAAATATGCCATTATCGCAGGATGATGGATATCCTCAGGGACTACAGGGCACTGTTCCCTCTTAATAACCGCCGTCAGGTTGCTAAAAATAAAATCCAGCATATTATTACCCGAATTCTTAATAGTGTTCACTTGCTTAAGATTACATAGAGACATAAAATTATCAATCACAGAAGATTTCCCGTGCGCGGAAATGTTCTGAGAAAGATTAAAGTCACCAGCTATTACAATGCTATCGAAATTGCCAGACATTATTGCTACCTCAAGGTACTCAAAGAACGACTCGAACGTAAAGGTACTGGGGGGAATATATACGCATACAAGCAAGCACTTCAGGGAGGCTATCAAACAGGTGCACGCAACTATATCAATGGTATGAAATAATTCGGAAAAAACAGCCGTGTCAACCGGGTTCACATTAAAACGCTTATTATTTCACACAAGGTCTCACAAGGGGTGAGACCCGATTTGGAAAAATTGCGATCAGATCTGAGAGTCGTAAAATAGGACGGCATAAATTCACTGTTCAGTACGTCATGAAGCCAAGTTTCCGTTAGAAAGACAAAGTCAAAATCAAATTCACACATTGCAGGGTAAATTAAGTCAAACTTTGTGTTGAGCCCACGTACATTTTGATAGTAAGCACTTAACTTAAATCAGGCAAGAATGGGTCCTCCTAAAAAAGGAGGAGGTGGATTGTCCATATGACTGTCATCTACCTTGGTAGCATCAGAGGTCTTAGACAAAAAGGGACCGGAATTAGTATGGACACGGAGGGATCTCAATCCAGGTATATGCACGAATTCTCTGATAGCAACATTGCATGGCCACTTCACAGGATCCAGGAAATTAGCAACATCAGGCTCTTTCAAACCAATCTTGAACGTGGAATATCTACTGCCAGAAAGTAGCATTTACAAACGCAGTCTTGAATATTTAAGGTGTTTTTGATAAATGGCAGTAATAGCGCCTCATTCGTCTCTGGAGAGCAGTTGCTAAGATAAAACTAGGTGCGTCTGGTGGGTGCTGCCGCACTAAGAAGAGTAGAGGGGCCGGAACCTAATAGTTTAGGTTTAGGTCTAGGTCTTCTTCTGCGAGAGATGGGAAAACGACAGACACCTGGCAACTTCGGAAATAGGAGAACTGGTCCCTGATAACTGCGTTAGGAAAATGCTAATAGACCAACCTCACTGGAAAGCAATCTCCAACTTCATCATTAGCATTATCACCCAGATAGAGGCCGAAGAACGCGCTGCGCAGGCAGCCACCTAGCAAAATCTCAAGAGTAGAAGCAAAATCGAAACTCTCAAAAAAACTAGGGCGGTAATAACTCTCCCACCCGAAGGCTGCCCACCCTGAAGGAATGCGCAAGCGATACCGGGGTGCTGGTCTCTATAGCCAAGCGGAAGAAGGGGTTTAGTGAGTGAGAGCCTCACACGCAGGCTGGTAGAGTTTCCCCCAAACCACAATAAAAAAAGGTCTAGGTGTAGCACTAGAGAAGCTTGAACGACTACCTCGGGTTTTAAAATTAGGAGGGCAATTATCTGAATCAATCGATTCTTCGACTCGAGATTGAGATTTTGTATTATATTAGCCTCTTCAGGTATTTTATCAGCCTCATATTCCTTACTTGGATTAATTACTGTTCTACTGGATGTAGAATTACATAAAGTCTCGACCATACCTTTTAAATTTTTAACTTCGTCACATAACCGATTAACGGTATTTTTCAGTGGCCCAATCTCTTTCCTTATAATATCACTCAACAATTTCGCAAAAAGAGGGTTAGAAAAAATTTGAATTAAATCATCTTCGTTTTTATCAATGTTTGCATTAGAACGCAGTTCTCTTGGCATGTTGATTAATTATGAAAATAAATTTGTTGCAGTTAGATTGGAGTTGCTTGAATCTCGATGAAATCACCAAATCAACTGTCGAGTTTCTACTCGTCGAAATCCAAAAGTTCCAAAATCCAAATCCAAACGAATTTACACCAAAAATGCGCTGAGAACCTCGAGAAAGACTTTAAATTTAGGAGTTCTTTTTGAATTCAATATTTAAAGCCCTTCTAAGCACTATTTAAGAGACTCTTTGTGGAAAGCTTACAAAACACCACACTGAGCAGTCAAAATGTCAAAATTATTTCCAAGCAATACTGTTCAAGACTGCGGCTCGTATCGAGGAAGGAATGGGAGTTGGGGAAAGCGAACATAGCACTAATTTATAGTGGTGCTGTTGAACCAGGCCTCCTATATGGCCCCTCTATTTGGCACAAAGCCTGCGGGGTCCGAGAAAAACTTAGGCTCCTCGGGGTACAGCCTATATGCACCTTAAAATCAGCTAGAGCTTACCGCACGGTATCGACAGAGGCGGCTTGCGTTATCTCGGGGCTTCTTCCAGTCGACCTACGACTGAAGGAAGTCGCGTTTATATATATATCAAGGCAGTCAATAGACGAGGTTACACTAAAAGATCTGACCGGGATTGACGTGTCTCCAAATCTAATCAGAAAATCTGTATGCTTCACATTAAACAACAGGCAGAATTTATACCATAGACATAGACCATAGATTTATAGATTACGATTTAACGCATAACAACACTCGATGCCTTATAAAATATATGACAAATCCAACCGAGCTCCTTTTGGAGACTGCTGGCACATGAAATCTCACGAAGACTCACGTAGGTCATAGAGGAAACTAAAGAGCGAATTATCTTGTTAAGCAGGCTTCAGGAAAAGAGAATACCAGCGACGAAATAAACCAATTGCTAATCTCTTACAATACAGTACCTGGTTAGGCAATAAAAACAGGACTATCAGTTAAGGTCCATAAAGAGTGGCAAGAGCGATGTGATAAGGCGTAGCCAGGGTTTAGTTTCGGGGTTTGAAGAAAATACAAAAACAGAAATGCGCCAATTTACTTTCTAAAACTGATACACATGGGTTCCTAAACTCCACGTTACCAACTCTTGAAGAGAGTCTCCTTTCGTCGTCTCTCCTTATTTCATTACATCAATCCCTGAATGTTCAATCCTCTCGGACAGCAGAGCCGCTATCGATGCCTTAAAATATTGTTGAGAAGGCTCGAAATCTAAATCTGGCTTGGGTGCAGAATTTGTTGTATATATTGAGGAGGTCGAGGTACACTAAGAGATTATGAAACTAGAAAAGTACTGTTCCATTTTTCAGGCGGAACTCCTAGCCATCAACAGAGCATTAAGGTACATGAGATTGGAGCATGGATTAAAATCCACGAAGGTTGGATCCTTTCGGACAGTGGAGCGGCTCTCGACACCTTACAATATATGACAGCCCTGCTAAACTGCTTCTGGAGACTCGGCAGTTAGCACAGAAAATCCGAAAAAGGTCTAATCTTAGGCTTCACTGGGTTAAGGCTCGTGTAGGTCATAGAGAAAACGTAAGGGCGCATCATTTCCCAAGGCAGGCTTCTGGATCTGAGAATACAAGCGATGAAGTATATATTATTGCCTATCACGTACAACAAAGTGCAAAGTGCTTAGCCAGGCAATAAAGTGGCTTCCTGGTAAGATCCATAGAGAGTGGCAAGAGTGATGGGATAAGGCAACAACTGGACTATGGACTAAAAAATTTATTCTTGAAATAAACAAATGGAAGAGCATTGATATGTCACCCACACATCAAATGGTCCAACTAATAACCGGCCATGGTAATTTTAATGCATACTTATTTAGATTCGGGAAAAGACACTCCCCGCTTTGTTCTTGTGGAGAGTAAGATAAGATAACAGCCGCTTATGTAGTATTTAGATGCCTGCTTACGGAGAATTCACGATAACAAATTGAATTCAGCATGACTAAGACAGTATGTTTGTTATTGGCCACGGAGCGAAGAGTATCCAACCACAACCGAAAAAAATAGTGATTGGTGGCAGATATTTAATACAAACTGTGCAAGATTAAAAAGACTGTATCACGACCTATAGTACTCAGATTAAATAACCGATTAAATTGCAACAGTATTATTGTTAATAACTATGAAATCAGCATAGTGTCCATTTGGACAGAATTCTGGTGACATAAGCAACTCTTATGTGAATAAATAAATAAGATGTCTTGCCTGGTCTGTCTTGTCTGCTCTGTCTTTTCTGGTCTGTCTTGTCTGGTTTGAGTTGTCTGGTCTGTCTTGTCTGGTGTGTCGGGTCTGGTCATTCTTGTCGTATCTCGTCTGTCTTGTCTGGTCTGTCTTGTCTTGTTTGCCAATATTCTCAATTAACAAAAGTACTTTAGAAGACATCCTTTCCATTTAAATATTTTTTGTCACCTGGGATAAAACATTCATGAAATCATTCATTAAATATAGTGGCAGTAGTCCAAGCTCCAAGCAGTCTTATTGGTCCTCTAATAAACAGAAAGATTTATTCCCATTGTCCTGTGATTGTCTGTGACAGTCATTTGCTGCTTAATGTTCTACTAGTTTTTTTTTTTAAATAAAAAAAAATTATGCGTAGTAAAAGCGAAAACATAAAGTATAAAATGAAGGATTTTATAAATAAATAAAAACAAATAAATTTTCAATCTATATTTATTTAAGCCACAAATAACACATTTTTCAATACAAAAAATATTTCTATTTTGGATCATGGGGCAATTTAAATCCCACCATTGTGGCAGTATCTTTCACAGATCGTTCTCCTTTTCCATGAAACTCTTGATTAATCTCCATGTGTAATCGACTGCTCTTCAAATAACACAGATATGTGTTTGCCAAAAATTTAACTTCTTCTTGAGCTTTGCATAGCTGCTGGTCAGTTGTCTGATATTTTCTATATTGACTCATAATATATCGAAATAGATAATTCTCAGAAAGGGGTCCAGTACTAGACTTTCTCATCTCTGAGATGATATTTCTAAGCACTTGTCTGTTGGGATTTACAGCCATTTTTAAAATTCCTTCAGATATCTGAAGATACAAAAATATTATATAAAAAAAATGTAATTTTAATTGGAATTTCTTATGTATTCTAAGTCTGTTTTGTAAATGGGTTCCTCACAAACTGTCCAAAAATTTTCATCAATAAATTGGAGTTTTTCTATTGGAAAAATGTGTACAGCAGAGTCATTAAATATATCGTAAAATTTAAAATTGTTAATAACAGCTAGTTCTAACATATATGGGGAAATATTAAAAATGAAATTAGCACTCTCGACAAGAATCCTCTTTGGATTGCCTTCGATAATTTGATGGAAACTATTTGCAAAAATCAAACATTTACTGAGGTTTAAGCCCCAATTTGCCCAAAGTAAATTATTAGTCAGCTGTTTCGGACAATGCGGGAAATAAAACAAAGTTTCACCAGCAACTTTGAACTTCCCCTCAAAATTCTCCTTCAACAAGTTGAACCCGAACTCTTCAATCAACTCAATTTCATTGCTAGTAAATATAGGATCGTAAATATTAACTACTACTTGATATACATCTCGTAAACACAGAAGTAAAGCAAACTGGTATCGAGATGTCATACACTCACCGAATCTACCTAACCCCAAACACAAAATTTCTTTTATGGTAGGTTGCTTTAAATTCTGCAAAGCTTCTTTCAGGGAGGCAATTACGGAGGAGTAAAAATCCGATGATAAAATTTCTTCTTTTGCCGACTGAATTCGCCTAAAATAGAAAATATTTAAAAAGCAGGAAGTTGAATATATGAAGGCTTTATATTATACCGACCTTAGCTGTTTGCTTTTGTCGAATTCGGTAGAGCTTAAATTATGTAGATTGTTAATAGAAATTGAAGGTATCTTCGGTGGCCTCTTCTTTTTATAAGATATTAGTTTAAAATCCTCTTGTTTTAGGTTAACCTCATCTGACATAATGAAAGTTATTTGACATCATCCACACAGATGTTTAATTGGTTGTATACGTTAACAAATTATTAGAAAAATAATTATATATTGTTATTAATACATTGTATACAGCGCCATCGTTTGGATTTTGAGGCTCCGGGGATATAAATTCAGGTGGGGCCCCCAGTGAATAAACAAACAATTTTTTTAATTTTTAATACATACAAGAAAGGAACATATGTATAGAAGAAACAAAATATATTAATATAAAAGAAAAACAATATTAATTGAACTTTGATTAATTTTCCTTGCTTCAATTTCAGAAAATTATCTGTTTTCTCACTATTCTTTATCTCACAAGTCCTCGCATAACTCATTTTCCATTGAAAGCAACGCTAGGTTGGATAGTCTTTCTTGTGCCATTGTGAATCTTGAATAGTTTTTTATTATTTTAAGTTTTGGAAAACTACTACTTTGGCCTCTGTGGGGGCCCCATAGCCCGTGGGCCTAGGGCATTCGCCCGATTGACCGACGCTAGCGACGATACTGATTGTATATAACAATTTATTTAGCACTGCCCGTCTGCTACTGACGATCTAGTCTCGTCTGTCCAATCTTGTCTGTCCAGTCTTGTTTGTCCAGTCTTGTCTGCCTAGTCTTATCTGTCTAGTCTTGCCTATCTAGTCTTGTCGATCCCGTCTTGTCTTTTTTTATGGAGACGTAGCAAGAACTAGAATTAACTTGTCAAGTGGCCCCCTTGGAATTCAAGAACTTCCCGGTATCGCTTTTGACATGTCGACATGGATGCCGTTATGTTTGTTCTATCACCCATTTGTTGGCTTACATCCCCCATTTCACATCATATGCTTAGGGGTTCAGTCATTTTGTCAGATTAGTTTGTCTCTGACTTAGTTTGTCATATCATCCGTTGCTCTCCAGTTGTTTTCGGACTTTAACATGACCTCCAACAGCGTCTTTACTGCTAGTTCTGTTTTTGTCTGTCCAGTCCAGTCCGCTGTCCAGTCGTCCCTCTCCGGAATCTACCTTTCACATACGAACACCGTTTGAGCCGCACTGTCCGTTTGTCCACAGTAGACATACATACTATCAGAGGCCCTGCCGATATTGTGCAAATACTCTCTGAAGCATCCAGGCCCGCTGAACGCCTGGGTGAGATAGTAGTACATGTCCCCATATTTTCGTTCTACCCAAATTCTATGGGATTAATAGTTTTGTCCACTGTCTGTTTGTACAGCATGTCCAGTGCATTTGCCACTCCTGGAAAATGGGTTGTTTGGCATTTTTTCTGTCTTCTTCCCGCTGCCCCGTTTTTTGTTCAGTTCTGTCCTTACCAAGACTTCTATAGGTTCTATGCCTGCCATCACGAGCACTACTTCCGTTGAGACTGTCTTGTATGCACTGCACACACGTAGTGCCAGTTTTCTCTGCACTGTGACCAGCTTATTTTTAATGGTCTCTTTATCGACTGAGTTTGTCCAGACCGGGGCACCATAGAGCATTGCTTAATAGTGAGCGACTGAACATAATATCTTTCTCTTGCTACTTCCAATCGATATTGTCCATCGATATTGGCCTCATCTTTTCCAGTGCTGCTGTTAACTTGAGGGCTTTCGTCGCTGCTTGCATGGTATGTGGTATAAATCATAACTTCTTATAAATAATCATGGTTTTTCTTCTTCTTCTTTATCTGCCTCCTTAGTCGTCTTGTCCATCCAGCCTTGTCTGTCTAGTCTTTTCTGTCGAGTCTTGTCTGTCCAGTCTTGCCTCTCCAGTCTTGTGTGTTCAGTCTAGTCCAGGGTTTCTTAACCTTTTTGTAGTCACGGACCACTTTATAAATTTTAACAAACCGACGGACCCCTTCCAAACATAATTGTAAGGAAAGAAAGAAGGCATTTAAAAAAAATCACTTTTATTATCAATATTATTATCAATACAAAGTAAAGATTAACGCGTGACGGTTGTTTAATGAGACGGTTGCTGCTGCTTCCTTTCAATAAGCACATTAAATTGAGGAATTGTCTTAGACAACTCAAGACGTATATCACCTTTGACGTCTAGTCGGTTACGATTTTTAGTTTTAATTGACACTAATACTGAGAACCCCGACTCACAAAGATACGTAGTAGCAAACGGAATTAATATGGACATTGCTCGTTTAACAAGAAGAGGGTAAGCTTGTCCTAAACTACATCAAAAATCGCAAACACCCTTTGCGTTAAATTCAGCTCGTAATACAGCTTTGGATCTCATGTCAATTAAATCATCTTTAATAAGATCTTCGTCATTGATTTCATTTATATCAATCATAAACGGACTACGCACCCATGTCTCCTGATTAAGCCTTTCTGGGCAAAAGTACCCTTCAAATGAGTTTTGTAGTATTTCAAGATATTCTGACACTTCCTTTTGTACTTCTTTTGAGAAACTTCTTGCAGATTGCGCTTCATTATGCGGCAGCAATTCTTCCAACATACAAAAATTTGCAGTAACACCCGTATTCACTCTCCTTTTCCAAAGTGGCAGCTTGCCTAGAAAGGCTTTTAACCGTTCAGTTGCATCCACGATGGTGACTGCAGAACCCTGAAGAGAGAGATTTATATATCGTTCAAATAACTAAAAATGTCGGCTAAGTAAGCTAGTCCTTGCAAAAAGTTTTCAGTCTTCATAATTTTGTACAGTGCGCTTTCTTTCTCTTCCAAGTGTTTCCAAGCATTGCAGGTGCTCCATCTGTACATAAACTGCCAAGCTTATTCCTCCAATCTACGCCGTGTCTCGCAAAAAAACTTTTTATCATATTAAAACATCCGCCGCTTTTGTAGTTCCCAAAAGTGAGTCGCAAAAAAGAAACTCTTCTTTTATACTTTGCGTGTCATAATGTACGTAACGTACGAACACCAAGAGCTGGCTACACTGTGATACATCTGTGCTCTCGTCGAGTTGCATGCTGAATGGAAACGGCGAGGAGTTCAGTTCTTCAATGACTTGCTGCAAAACGTTAGAAGACATTTCAACAATTCTAGAATGAATGACATCATTTGACAAAGGCACCGTAATAACTTTTTTTCTTTGATCTATACCACATACAAGTTCCACAATATCCAGTGCACAAGGCTTTACAAGACTTTCTGCGATAGTGTGTGGCTTTTTTTGGTGGACAATGCGATATGCAACTTTGTACGATGCTTCTAAACATGGTTTTTGCGTTGGAGTGAAACCTAGTTTAGGTAAAGTGCCGACTTTCTCAAACTGAGCTTTTTTGGCACGAACAACATCCACGGTATCAGATGCATTTCCTGAGTGGACAGATGTAAGGTGTTCTGACAATTTTGCTGGCTTCATACTGCCATTAGCAAGCACTTTGCCACATAAAAAGCACTGTGGCTTTTGTGTTCTACCTCATTCAGTAATAAAAGTGAAACCGTAGATGACATACGAATCGTTATATTTTCTTTTCTTTGACATTTTTAACAAACTATAACAAGTAATAACAATATTTTTTACAAAAATACTTAATACACTTCAATTTATACACTTCTTAATTAATACAAAAAAGTTATAAATAATGATGTTTTATACTTACATTGTTGTTGACTAGAGTACGAAACTGATTTGAGCAGTAATATTATTACTAAGTACGTTATAAGATGAACACAATCGTGAAGAGCAATATTCGCGGTAAATTCACAATAATAGCACTGCGCGCTCACATGTCGCTTCACTCCACACTCACTTCACCACACTCCACCTTCACCACACTTCAGCATTACTTCAGGTGGGTGGTGGTGTTTGTACTAATTACTTCCTTTTCCTTCATCTTGTTGTCCTTTCCTCGTCTCAATTTCGTCTTTCGTCTTCTGTCGTATTAGCTATGTAGTCGTGTACTATTTTTCCGTCTTTTCGTCACATGTCCAGTCGTCCATCTTAACTTCCCTGTGTGTCTGTGATATTATGATTGCCTTCCATTCCCTCTCCATTAGCTCTTTTCCCAACATGATTCCGGTTATGTAAACTTGTACTGCATCCCAGTTATGCTCACCTTCTAACATAACTTCCATGACGTTCTGTTCTTCTAGTCTTGTACCGCCTAATGTCTTCGCGTGTTGACTTCTTTCATTCTCTGATTCTGTACACCTGAAGATAGTGTGTTGTGCGTCGTCTGGGATATAACCGCAGTAGATGCACTCCGCAGTGTCCCTTTTTTTTAAGCGTTCGAGGTATGCATTGAAGCACCCATAGCCTGTTAGCGCCTGTGTAAGATGGTAACTCATATGTCCGTGTGACTTCTCGGTACTCCTGTAAGTTGTTTTCTCGCTCCTACCTTTTTCGTTACGTCGGCTTTTCGTTACCCTTATTTCCGCCGCGTAGAGAATTTATGAGTGTACCACATTGTTGAAAAGTTTCTGCAGCGTACCGCAGACGGCTGTCGGGTTTAGACCCTGCTCTTTTAACCAATTATTTGCCCGCCGCAGGGTTTCGTTAGTTACTAGTTACAGTGTGACTGCTTGAGACTGCGGCGTCATCTGCGAACCCAACTATTCTCGCTGTTCTAGGCAAGTCTAGCTTTAGCAAGCCATCGTACATAATGTTCACAAGAATCGTGCAGAATCGATCCTTGTGGGACAAATGCCGTTACCTCATACTCAACTTAACCTTCGTCCGTGTGGTCGGTCACAACCGTCCAACCGTCGGTCGCTCAAGTATAGCTGCCTATCATCTTTCTCAAGTATTCTGGTGTCTGTTTTGATGCTAATGCCTTCATGATTACGTACCACCTGACTGAAATAAAGGCGTTACAGGTTTACAGTAACCCTTCGATTGCCGTGTACCAGTTTGACCTTTTGTGCCGCCTTTATTACTTCAGCAATATCGTTCACGGTTGATCGATCCTTTCGAAACCCGTTGTTTTCGATGTATGTCTCGAGTCTCCTAAGTAATAGTCTGTCCAGTCTTGTCTGCCCAGTCTTGTCTGTCCAGTCTAGTCTGTCCAGCCTTGTCTGTCAAGTCTTGTCTGTACAATCTTGTCTGTCCAGACTTGTTTGTCCAGTCTTGTCTACCTAGTCTAGTGTGTCTAGTCTAGCCTTGTTTGTCTAGTCTTCTCTGTCCAGTCTTGTCTATCTGCACCCTGAAGTAATGCGAAATATGCGATACCGGGGTGGCGCATATTAAAAAAGCCAAGTAGAAAAGGGAGTTTAGTGAGGGGTTCCCCAAAACCACAATAAAAAAAAATTTTATCCAGTCTTGCAACGAAGTGTTTCCGAGATGAACGAAGTGTCGTCGAAGTGTTTCCGGGAGAGTAATATGAGAGATCAATGAAAGTTATACAATTAAATACAAGTTTGTTCTTCAAGCGGACGACGCGAAATTATGATATTCGTTCTAACAAATTATCGAAATTAGATCTGTGTTTAGTCTAACCAGATTATCTTACGGATCGGAAATTCTCTAAGGAATGCAACTTCTGCATCCAGATAGACTACGAGCATCGGAGATCTGTTGCGACCCGACCCGACGATGTGTTTACGGGAGAAACGGAGTGTCTGGCGGCACAAATGTCAGCACTTCTCCGACACAGAAAATCAGTTCAGCGAAACTATGTTCAAATACTAGTTTTCACTGTACAAATTTCTGTTTTCCAAAAAACACATTCCTGATACTTTGACGAAACTTCGTTCACGCATTATCGACACTTCGTCGGCACTGCGTTCAGATATTTTTTTTTCGTACTACGACTATTTACTATACTACGACGATTTTTCCCTAGAGTTATCTATCCAGTCTTGTCTTTTCAGTTTTGTCTGTAGAGTATCGGACTATAATACGACTATCTACAGATCTACACCAAATGCGTGCCGTCCCAGATGACCCATGCTACTATTGTAACGAAATAGACTTTGTAAGCTCTACAACATTCGACTGGAGATGCGAATCAGAAAAAGAGAATCAATCAAAATGAGAGCCAATATGGAGATACCGTTTAAACCAAGAACGGTGATGTGATATATGCTGAAAAATAGTTATAAAAATGAAAAATAATTGGGATCAGATGGACAAACTAGTCAAATATCAAAAACTATATAAATTATTGACAATAATTTTGTTACGTTAGTAACATATTTCAATTCTTTAGTTGGCAACATCGTTGGCATGGCACACTCAATTTTCAAAATTCAAAACGAATGTCAAAATAGTAGTTTAGGATACAAGTGTGTAAGGAAGGTCTCTTGTGCATGAGTTTCGAAGTTGTGCACGAGAAGAAAAGTTGCGAATCGCATTGAGTGCAATTAAAATTGACAGTTGCAAACTTTATTATATAAAAATTGTTTCTAAACAGAACACAATACATTTATTGTAATGGCCTATTTTCGCAGTGGATGGCAAAATGAAAATGGCCATTGGCTGTATTCACAGCATTCAGCTCACGAACAATTGTTTTGTAAAAACCTATTTCGCAGAAGAAACCGAAAATCGGAATTTCGCACAACACTGTGGGCAAATAGTTGAACGCTTTGTGAACACTGCTAATATAAGTAAAGGAAAATCTATTGGTCATCCCACTGTTGCTACACCTGATGTCGTGCAAAATATTGGAGAAATGGTCGAGCAAAATCCTCACATTACTATTCGTCGTCTATCCCAACAAATAGGTTTCCGTTGACAAATAACTTGTTCTCATAACATTCCTTACATTTTCCCCCTTTACTCCTCCCGCTTATAGCAAGGTCAACACTTCGAACACTTTCTTTAGATTTATTGGTAATAAATTGGATGTCTTCTTAGGGACCACTTATCTGTACAGCTGTCAGCCACGCCCTAAAAAAAGAAGACTTGTCCGTCCAGATCTTGGTGTCCAATATTATCTGTCTAGTCTTGTCTGTCTACTCTTGTGTGTCCAGTCTTATCTGTCTATTCTTATCTGTCTAGTCTTGTCTGTCTAGTCTTATTGGTCTAGTCTTGTCTGTCTAGTCTTGTTTGTCTAGTCTGGTCTGTCTACTCTTGTGTGTCTAGTCTTGTCTGTCTAGTCTTATCTGTCTGTCCTCCTCGGTGGTGTAGTTGACAACATACCCGCCTTTCAATGCGGGAGACCCGGGTTCGAATCCTGGACGGGGAGGCGACAACTAGGGCGGTTTTCATTAACCATCCGGGCTGCCCACCCTGAATGAATGCAATATATGCGATACCGGGGTGGCGCATACTAAAAGCCAAGGTGGAATAGGGGATTTGGTGAGTCTTATCTGTCTAGTCATGTCTGTCTAGTCTTGTCTGTATAGTCTTGTTTGTCTAGTCTTGTCTGTATGTTCGTGTACAAATTAGCAGAAATAATATTTGCGTATAAAAATAAATTGATTTATTAGCACCCATTAACAATTATTTATTATATTTATTTTCGTATTTTTCATTAAAGCAGAATGCCACAAGAAAAGAGACGAGGAAATCATGGGACGAAATAGTGTACGGAAGTTTCATTCAAAATTAATTCTTATATTCGTTTTCCAAATGCTTAGCGATTGTAGACAATTGAATGTTGTAGGTGCCCTCGTAAATGCTGCCGATTTTGACATCACGATAGAACTTTTCTTGGATGAAATCTTTGGTGAATCCGACTCCACCCATCCAATCTATACATTTGATAGTGGTTTCCTGAGCCACCTCAGCTGCGTGGAATTTTGCCATGGCTGCTTGTTTCGTAAACGGTTGCTTCTGTTCCACCAATCTGGCTGCATTATAAGTTAATAATCTTGCCGTTTCAATTTTTGTTGCTATAATCGCTATTTGGTGTTGCATACTCTATAATTAAAGAGGAATTAATGCTTGATGTAATAAAGAAAAGGGATTTTTTAGCAGAGGAATGTTTTCGCGAATATATTTACCTGAAAACTATATATTGGTTTTCCAAACTGATGCCTTTCCAAACAATAGGGAATTGTAGCGTCAAAACACCCCTGTGCTAGTCCAATCATTTGAGAAGAAATTCCAATTCTTCCTTCGTTTAAGAATCCGGCGGCGTATTTGTAGCCTTTGCCGAATTCGCCCAAAATGTTGCTTTCGGGAACACGGACGTTGTCGAAGTTCAACATGCACGTGCCGGACGCAGACATTCCCAATTTGCTTTCCGGCTTTGCCACGCTAAACCCAGGCATATCTCGTTCAACAATAAAACACGTTATACCTCTATAGCCCTACAAAGAAACAACAGTTTATTTACATATAAGATATAAGCAATGTTCCCTCTAATTTTTTAAATGACTGCGCGGCACAAAAATCTTATACGATCTTATGATCGTATGATTGTGCAAAAATCTTCGAAAGGTTTTTAGAAAGCAAAAGGGGGGGGGGGGAGGGGGTATCGTATTGTTGTTAAATGAAATTTCTAGATGTAAATCAAGCTGATTATATTGCGAGATTTTCAAAAATAATTATAGTATATTACTGACTTAATTATAGTATATATTTAAATCCTCATCAAATCATTTAAATGATCGGCATTTAATCTGTTCCTAAGTTTGGATTTAATTAGATTCATTATGCTGAATCCTATCTCGCAGTCAGCACTAGAAGCTTGAAAAGTTCCCATGATACCAGAAAGTGTCGCTATATTTTCAAACTCCCGATTTTGTAGTATATACACTGTAACTAAATGATTTTATTGCGGGCAGAAGAACCTTGTTGGTCGATAGCCCTTTGTATAAAATATACAATATATATATTCTCTTTCTGATTGTATTGCTCCTGTCCTGTACAATTTAAGTTCAGAATATTCTTCACATATTTTATTACGGTTTTCAGTACTTAAAAGTGGTAAGTAAAGTATAAAGTAGTTCAGTAAACAATGTGGAGTACATGTAAATATTCACAATTTACTTACAAGGTACTCCACATTGTCTTTTCCGAAAGCAAAATTATTTATTTTATTTGATATTATATGTATATAAAAAAATCCCAATTTTTATCGCATCATCAGGAAATCTCATTTCTAATTGATTACACACCCCTTCAATGAAACGGATTATGGAAGCATTGTCATTATTGTCAATATAATTTCCAACCTTTGTTAAAATATTTTTACTTAATAAAACATTTTCTCCTAGATACTGATATAAATATTTACTCAAAATTGCTAATTCGCCTAGAACATCGTTCAGAACAAACAGTGCCAGTATATTGGGGATTATTTAAAATTTGCGAACAATATTTACAGATTGAATCATTACATTGATCGACTTGTTTATTACAATATTCTATTAGGTTTTCGTAATTTTTAATCCACTGCATCCACTGCAAAATATCTAGATAACCAACGCACCTCGTTTAATGGTTACCGAATTTCGATTCATAACAGCAGCCAATTCGGTACTAGCGCCACCGCAGCGAGAGGTCGCGCTACGGCGCGTTATGTGGTGTGGATTTAACTGCTCTAATATAACCTAATCTAACCTTTATCCAATATTTTTTCTTATTTCGGACCGAGAGATCGCGCTACTGCGCCATATGTGGTCTGGATTTATTTGCTCCATTATAATCTAATCCAACCATCCATTTTATTCAAATCTGAATCTGCGGTGCCATTAGTAAGTAAGTACCGCCAATTCTTCAAATTTTCCTTTTTTTATTCCTGATCTACTGAACAGAGTGTAAACTGTCCTAAGGGAGGTCTCAATATCCTGCATAAGAAATACATGTTTCCATACATCATCCAATCCCGAATCTTCTCAATGCTCAACGCAATGTTGTTCAGTAAGATACGGTATTTTCTTACCACTCCATTTTTCCGTCTTAGCATAACACTTGCTCCGTCCGATGTAAACATAACCATTTTTTGAATTGATAAGATAGAATTGGTGAAACCATCCTACGTTATAGATAATCATACAAATTTAAAACAAACGGAACACAGCCTGAATATATAAATATATTCAGCCTTTCCGGAGCTCTATAAAAATTATTGAGTCTTTTTAGGACTAACAAAAAAAATCTCACATGAAATTTGTAAGTTATTCTACAGCTTTCAGTCCACCTTCGTGGCACTCAACAAAAACCATAAAAATAACATTGTTTTTAAGATCATGTCTTTCCGATACTTGGCTGAATATATTGATATATTCAGGCTGTGTTCGGTTTGTTTTAAGTTTGTCATTTTTTTAATGTCTAGATTAAACTTCTTGCAAAAATTTAAATGCGTAAGAAATGCGAAGAAGACCTAAGCAAGGTACAGTTTGGTTTTAGAAATAGACTTGGAACGAGAGAAGCGTTTTTTGGGCTGTCAGTTCTCCTGCAAAAATGTAGGGGCCAAAAGAAGACGTGTACATCTGTTTTATTGATTATGCAAAGGAATTTGACTGTTTATAACACGACATCCTAATTAACATTCTGATGACCAAAGGCTTTGACCAAAAATATATCTCCTTCATAAAAAATCTGTACGAACACCAGCCAGCTGCAGTACGACTCGAGGACGACACCACGAGCGATGTACCTATTAAACCTGGAGTACGTCAGGGCTGTGCACTATCTCCATTGTTGTGAAGAAACGTAAGACAGCGTACCTAGGACATATCCTCAGAAATACAAAATATAGCATTTTACAATTAATAATGGTGGGCAAGGTAGAGGGGCGTCGTGGTCCAGGACAAAGGAAGTGCTTCTGGTTAAAGAACATAAGAGACTGGACTGGTCTGGACTCCCACTCATTGTTCAGAGTGCCATAAGATCGTGCGGAATTTGCCATGACCTTCAGTAATAGAGAAGGCACCTAAAGAAGAAGTAAAAATAATGATTTTTGTCCTTGTTTTAAGTTGAAGCACTGTCTGTATGTGTTAGCATCAATGTACCTCCAAATTCTGTTTTGTAGGTCAAACAGGTGTGTATAGCACACACCTGTTTAACCTACAAAACGTTTATATGCGGGTAATGTCTCTAATGAAGTATACGAATCTATCTAATGAAATAAGACTTTCCTCGCAAACGATGTGTTAACATAAAGCAAACCAACCAAAACTCTCGATGACGTAGTTATAGTAAACAAAAGAGATTTCGTTTGACCTATAAAAAAATGTTCGATTTCAAAAATTTGTTTGTTCCTCAAAATTTTTGAGAATTTGTGAGATGAACAAGCCCATTGTGCGCGGAATAGAAAAATGGCTGCGCAACTTTCGAAAAATTAGTGCACCCGCGCAGCTTAAAGGGAACTTTGGATATAAGACTATTGTAATTTAATGTGACGTGGCCTCTACATCTTATAATAGTTCATAGATACGTCTGCACTTTGATCAAAAATAGTTGAAAAAAATGGTTTTGTCTACGCAAAATCTGACTTCTTTTTCAAATATCCATTCAGTTGAAGCAGGTTTACTTACATGTTCCTTTCAAGGTTCTTTTCATTTTCTTTAATCGTTCGACTAAAAATATTTTATTTCATTCAGCACAAACCACATCGGTTAAGTAACAATAATCTAGAATTGGTAAAACCATACTACATTATAGATAATCCTATAAACTTAAAAAAGTCGGACTAAAGGAACTTAATAAAGCTCCGGAACGGTTGAATATATTTATATATTCAGGCCGTATTCCGACTTTATTAAGTTTATAACATAATCTGTTCCAAGACTATGCTCGCAGTCCAAATTGTTCGTTAACCGATCATCGATTTACCATAGATTGTTATGGGAATTCGATTAATTCGTTCTGGAGACCCTAACAATTAAATTAAAAAATGTGCATGCATAATTTCTTAGTAGACTTGCATATTAATCAGTACTTTCTATTTTCTGTTTATCGGCGTTAAAGAACATGTCCAATGTACATTTCTTTTCTCCCTTCATCAGGATTTTCCGGAAGTGATTAATAGCATTATCGTTGTAGAGATCCCTAACCATATTGACATCAGCTTGGTTCGGGTGCCATTATAAGACCGTTGCCCTGACATCCTCCCACTTCATTAAAAGATAGTAATGGCAGATGTTGAAATTGATTCTCTTTCGCTTTCTTCTTTTTCAGGTGGAGACACATTTTGCTGAGTTTCTTGTTGTTCTACATTTAAGATTTCTTGGAGTTCTCTTGTCTTCAACTGATCTTCATGTTCCATTATGAGCTCTTCAATTTCTTCCTCGTCCACCCCCAATTCCAGATCTTGCACAGTTGTTACAATTTCATATATAATTTGTGAATCCATAATGCTTTTATATTCGACAGACCTTTGAAATCAGCGCTCTTTTGATTCGGTCCGTGATGTCATTTTTTTACCATGAAATGAGGACCTCTGTCAACACTGGCGTCGTGTGCTCCGAGTGCCGAAAAGTGTTCGCTAAAATTAGTTTTAGTTCGTTTCTCCGAAAATTTATCCGTGTTAGTTGCCCGACACAAATCTTTCGTGAAATTGTTCGTTGTCCGATTTGTTCGCATTTCGAACTGTTGGTTAACCGACCACCCAGTGCATATTGCCGAAAAAATAGTCAATTAATCAACAATTAATCGGTAAACAGTTAGGTATATGCAAGCATCAAATCTTCTTTCCAATTGCTTTGGATTCAACTCATGTTGAATATTGATTATTGTTGTTTATTTATATGGAGTGTATTTGCGGAAATATAGAGTTTGATTTCTGGGTCTTATCTATATCATGGAGATATCTTTTCACCGACGTATGAAATAAATTAAGCTGTTCTACTAGATAACGAGTCTTTAATCTCGAGTCGTCTTCAATAAGTCGCTGCAAAGTTTCCAAATGCACTTCTACCTGTCTTCGTGGGGGAGACTCGTCTTCAAGCTTGAAGTCACCAAGTCATGAAGCACGCTTTGCTGAAAAAACGTCTTGCTGTTTTGTAGTAGAGCACTCCCTCGCCCATCATGCTGCATATATATATATATATATATATATATATATATATATATATATTATATATATATATATATATATATATATATATTATATATATATATATATATATATATATATATATATATATATTGCGCGCATTTAATTTCTATTCAATTTATTTATATATTCGACATCCTTTAAGATCACCATTGTTTTTGTTTTGGCCATGTTTATGGTCATATTATGCTTATTTAATTCCTCATTCCACAGGTTAATATTATACTGCAACTTCATTTTCTACTAATATTGCAAGGTCGTCTGCAAATGTGCACTCTGCTATTGTAATTCTTCTTGTTGGGGACTTCTTCAGGTTGCGGTGTTCTACATCCTTTTTATTGGTTTTATCCTATATCTTTCTCATTATGTTGTCTAACTATAGATATTAATGGTCCTTAATGTTCCTCCTTGTCTTAGTCCTTGCGTGGTGGTGAATTGCGTTCGTGGTGTTCTTATATAGTTGGATGTCTTGTTGTATATAAGTAGGAAAGTAGGAAGTCAAGGTCAATTTTGCTACTGGGGTCAAGGTCAATTTTACTACAATAAAACTTATGAATGAAATTTCCCCCACTACCCCCCACCCCCGGAGCCGAGCATTTATGAATGAGGAAGAGGAGGCGCCAGAACGCAACATCTTTCCCTACTTATATACTTTTTGTTGCCTCAATTAAATGTTTGGTAATCTGTCTTTTCTGCAATATTTTCCACATCTTGTTCCGCGGTACTATGTTAAAAGCTTTTTCTAGTTGAAAAATGGTGTGTGTAGTTTCCTGCCTTCTTTTAGTAGGTTTTCTGTTATTTTCCTTATTGTGAAGATACGGTCTTGGATTGAGCGTCCTCTTCTAAACCCGCTTTGTGCGTTCTCCATTGTTGCCTGTGTTGCTCTTCTTAATTTGTTCTGTAATATTGCTTCGTGAAAAGGTAACCAGACACGATGCCCTTATCGTCGTAGGCGACTTTAATGCCAAGATAGGAAGAGAGGACTACTACCAGAGTATAGCGGGAAAACACAGCCTGCACCAAAAAACAAGCCAAAATGGATTTAAACTTTATAACCTCGCAACAGCAAACAACTTATTAGTAATAAGTAGCACCTGCTTTGAGCATAAGCGTATACACAAAGAAACATGGAGGATCCCCAGGTACGCAGAACTTACCAAATAGATAATATACTAATATGCAAGAGATACGCATCCTCAATCATAGATGTACGGTCGTACAGAGGCGCAAACTGCGATTCGGACCATTATTTAGTTGTTACGCATATGAGACAACGAAATTCCAATATAGCAAAAACTAAAACAACTAAACCAAAAAAATGGAATTCATGGAAATTAAAAGAAGAAAAAGTAAGAGATGAGTACAAGAAGAGTCTAGAAGTAAAACTAAATATCTTTCAGCCGTCCGGCCAAATAGATACGGAATGGAATAACATTAGAAATATAATAATACAAACCGCAGAAGAAACACTAGGCACCTACAAAAAAGAACGAAATTGAGGATTGGTACGACGACGAGTGTAAAGAAGTTATGAAAGAGAAAAATATAGCAAGGAATAAAGCACTGAGCACTATAAAACTAAATGAAAAGAAGCGACAAAAATGTGCAGAAGAAAGAAACGAGTTATGCTCAACAGAAAAATAGAGGAGATAGTACTGGCCAACAACAAAAAGGAGAATCGTAAATTCTATAAAGCAATCCTGCAACAAAAATAAGAGTTTAGACGGCAAATTACGTCATGCCGAGATAAAAATGGGAAAATAGTGACGAAAAACGAAGAAGTAATAAAAAGATGGAAAGAGTAGGTACTTAGAGAGCCTGTTAAAGAGCGATGAAAACGATGAAGTAGATGAAACCAACTTAGAATACCGGTCAGCAGAACCACAGGACATAGAACCGACATACGATGAGGTAGTAGATGTCATCAAATGCCTAAAAAACAACAAAGCCCCCGGGACAGATGCGATAACTTCAGAGGTCCTAAAGAACGGTGGCGAGTTACTGTGGACAAGAAATACATATGCTCATCAGGATGATATGGAAAGAAGAAAAGATTCCAGAAGAATGGAAGCTAGGAATTATACAGCCCATTCACAAAAAGGGCGAGAAAAATTACTGTAACAACTATAGAGGGATAACGTTACTCAGCGTTACCTTCAAAGTACTCTCAAGTATAATAAATCAAAGTCTAACAAGATATGCGAAGGAGATCTTGGGCGAGTACCAGTGCGGATTCCGACCAAACCGATCAACAACAGACCAACTTCACACTATGAGACAGATAATGGAAAAATGCTGCGAACACAATATTAGAATTCATAACCTGTTTACCGATTTCAAACAGGCTTTCGACAATCTAAACAGACGTAAGCTACTGAATGACCTGGTACTTATGGGAATACCACGAAAACTGGTTAATATGGTGAAGGTCACCATGCATGAATCGAAAGCGATTGTAGCTGTACAAAACGAACTGTCGGAAGCTTTCGAGTTCAATAAAGCAGTGAGACAGGGCGAAGCAATTTCAGCACTTTTATTTAACCTAGTACTTGATGGAGCAATTAAGAAACTTCAAACATAAACGGATGCATAAACAACAGAACAAGGCAAACATGTGCATAAGCAGATGATATCGTTATCATAGGGAAGATTGAAATGACTATTTAAGAAACATTAATAGAAATGGACAAAGAAACTACAAGATCCGGACTGAAAATAAACGAAGCTAAAACGAAATAGATGAAACTAGCAAGAGGCAATAACAACAACCTATAACCCATAAACATAGAAGACTACAACTTCGAGTGTGTCAACAACTTCTGTTATCTTGGCGCACAATTGAACACACAAAATCAAACAAGCGAAGAGATCAAGAGCAGGATAGTAGCAGGAAACAGAGGTTATTATATGTATAAAAAACTACTAACGTCAAGACTGCTAACCAGCGTATCTAAACTAAGAATATATAAAACAATAATTAGACCTGTGGTTACATACGGCTGCGAAACGTGGTCTTTATCGAAGAACGACGAGACCAATCTTAGAATTTTCGTACGAAAAATTCTAAGGAAAGTGTTTGGCCCGATACAGGAAGAAAACGGAATGTTCAGAATTCGTATGAACCATGAACTGAACATCTGTATAAATAATGCGGATATTGTACGATTTATAAAAGCACAAAAAATCAGATGGCTGAGACATGTAGAGAGAATAGAACACACAAGGGAAACGAAGATAATAACAAACTGGAAGCCTGTGGAAAGCAGAGTAAGAGGAAGACCTAGAAAAATATGTATAGACGGAGTGAAGGAAGATCTCAAAACACTCGGAATGAGAAATTGGAAAGAAGCGACAAATGATAGAGCAGAATGGAAACGGATCGGCGAGCAGCTTAAAACTCACACAGGGTTGTATCGCCAAAGAAGAATATTGCTTCGTAACTTTAGGCTGTTGTGTAAAGCAATATCCCTCGGTAGTTAATGCAGATTTTATTTTCTCGCTTCTTTTGTATGGGGAAAATCAGAGTCTTTTCCCAGCCTTTTGGTGTTTGTCTCTTTTCCCATATTTTATTTAATATTATTATTAATATTTGCTCTCCTTCCTTTCTGATATGTTTTAATGGTTCTGGACTTATTCCACCAGGACCTGGTGCTTTACCGTTTCTTGAGTGCCGACGTCATATTTTCTTCCGTATTTTTTTCTTCTGCTCTGTAATCTTCTGTTACCTATTTCCGTATTTGCCTCATCTCTGCTTTCCTTGTTGGTATCCGTTGCTTCTATTATTTCTTGGAAATACTCTTTCCATCTTTCCATTAATTCCATTATTTAAGTGAGTATAGTAAGTACATTACAAATACATTCTAAATGAAATGTGGCGCTGGTATGAATAGGAGATATAACTCTATTTGAACTTCTACTTCGTATGGTTCAAAGTTATTTAGGAGTTGGAATAGCTGTTTCTTGAAACTCTTTATGTCTTTAATTTGTTTAATTTCACGTGGCAGAGCATTGAATAGTGTTAGTGTGCACAGTTTGAGCTGTCGAGGGTTAGGCGAGTAATTAGAATAAAACGGGGATTGTCAGTAAAAACATAAAGAACTTGATATATTGTATTAACTAACACGCGGACAGTATTCTACTATATTCTAATATGTCTATGACAGTTGTGTATGAAGTTAGTGATGATGTGTGGCGGGTGAATTTGACTACAGAGATTGTCATTTCAACACTCCTCCTCAATCCTGCAGTTTCAAGTTGTGAGGCATATACAAATAAATTAAATACAATATTAAAGAAAAAGATACAAAAAATTAGTAATTAAATTTGAAAGAGACGGTTAAATTCAAAAACGTTGTAGTCCCAACTAAAGTCTCAGATTCTCAAATTGTCTTCTGTTGAGTCCCTTGGTAAGAATATCCGCAACTTGATCAGTTGTGCAGATGTAAGTAACGTCGATTTGTCGTGACATGTGAAGATCTCAGATGAAGTTATATTTCAAATCAACATGCTTCAATCGTTTGTGCTGCAAACGTTGTAAAAGGTGAATGCACGCCTGATTATCCTCATAGATAGTGATGGGTTGCGAACAGTTAATTCCCAGGTCCTTGAGAAGACCCCTCAGCCTAATTAGCTCAGTGCCTGCAGAAGCTATGGCGACCCACTCTGCTTCCGTAGAAGACAAAGCAACTGTATTTCCGTATTTCCTCCCCAATCAGCATCAGCATATCAAACTAGTCGTTCCGATTGTTGCTTTGGAAAGAACAGTCCAAAATCTCTAGTTTGTTGAATGTATCTCAGTATTTTCTTTAGTCCATTCCATTGTTCTTCAGTTGCATGATTCTGAAATCGGCTGTAGAAATTTACCGCAGCGCTGATATCGGGTCTCGTAGTCAGCATTGCATACATCAGACATCCTATCATTTGTTGGTACGGTTTGGTCTCGATAATAGACTCACCATCGGTGCTTGCTGGAGGTTTGACGTCCATTGGAGTAAATGCACCATTCCGAAACGTTGAAGAAGGTTTTGTAGATAAATTGGCTGACTCAGCATCATTCCTCGTTCTGATCTTTGTATCTTGATACCTAGAAACATCTGAAGTTGTCCAACGTCTTTCATTCGAAACTTCTGTTCAAAGAGGGTTCCAATTTTGTTCAATATTGATTGATTGCTCCTTGCCATGAGTATGTCGTCCACATAGATATGGAGGTAGATCTTTTGTACTTCGCCGAACATTCTGTAAAGCATTTGTCATATACGGATTGAACAAATCCAAGTAACTGAACGAATTTGTCGAACTCTTCGTTCCATGCTCTAGGGGCCTGCTTCAACGCGTACAGAGTTTTATTCAGCTTACAGACCAGACTAGTTTCGCTTACGAAGCCTTCAGGTAGCTGCATATAAATTTCCTCTCTAAGTTTTCCATGCAGGAACGCATTTCTCACGTCCATCTGTTTTGTGTAAAGATCCTGGTTGTTTACAACAGCTAAGAGCGTCCTTAGCGTGTCCAATCTAGCAACTGGGGCGTATACCTCGTCATAGTCGAACCCTTTTCGTTGAGCACATCCTTTTACGACTAAACGGGCTTTATACTGCACAATGCTGGCATTTTCATCTCGTTTGAGCTTAAAGACCCACTTGTTGTTTATTGCCTTTTTTTCAGTGGGTAGAGGTGCTAAAGACCAGGTCTCGTTCTCGTCGAGAGCTGCCAGCTCATCCTCGACTGCAGCATACCAATGTACTGCATCTTCTCTTCCCTGAATTTCTGCGTTTGACATCGGTAGATTTTGAACGAAGGTTTCAGCATTGAGGGCTAACGCCACGTTGTCGTTGAATTGATTGGGCGATCTTTTGGTCCTTGTGCTCCTCCTCACCTCTGAACTCCCTGAGGTGTCCTTCTCTTGGAGTGAGCCGATGTCTTCCGTGCTGCTATATTACTGAATCTCCTTTTCTTCTTGAATCGTAGGCGGTGGAGGGAATGAATTTCCGATATCTTGCACTGCACTTTCTCCTCCTGTCGCGGTACAACTCGCTGGTTCGCCGTCATAGAAATCAGGTTCGCAGAATTCCTGGAATTTACTTCGCGGTGTTTCATCAAAGATGACAACACATCCACTGACAACCTTTGCATCCTCCGGTGACAACAAACTGTAACCGTTATTGCAGTACCCAATCATGAAGCATTCCTTTGATCTAGGGCTGAATTTCCCTCTAATGAGCGGCTTTGGTAGATGTAGGTAGGCTTGACAGCCAAAGACTTTCAATTTACTCAGGTCGATCATGTTCTCGAACCCCAATTCTGCAGGAACAGCTTTTCCAGTGCACTTGTTGGACTCCTATTAATCAAGTAAATAGCTGCCAGCACTGTTTCCGACCAACGGTTCTTGGGCAAGGATGAGTCCAAAAGCATACATCTTGCTTTCTCCTGGATTGTCCTGTTCATCCATTCTGCTACTCCATTTTGCTGCGGGGTATGACGGATTGTAAATTCAGATTGAATTCCACGTTGCTCGAAGTACTCTCTCATCTCAGTAGAAAGATACTCCCGACCATTGTCGCATCTAAATCATGAGATCTTTAAGTTGAAATGGTTCGTGGCCATTGCTTCATAAATTTTGAATTTTTGAAACACTTCCCCTTTCGACTTTAAAAGGTAGGCTACTGTAAAATGGGTAAAGTCGTCTATAAGGGTCAGTACGTAGCGCATTCCATTATAGGACTTCGGATTTACTGGACCAAATAAATCACTGTGTAGTAATTGCAATGGCACCATTACGTTGGCGTCGATGAGGTAGCTGTGTTTGTTTGCCTTGTACACAGATTGGGCAAATCTGTCTGTCTTCTTCCAAGTGATTTGCATCTACTCCTCTTACTAATGATTTCAGTTAGTTTAGTGATTTGAGTGCGATGTGTCCTAAACGTATGTGCCATAGCTTCGTATTCTTTTCCATTTCACATAAGTTGATCTTTTCTCCAGGATACATCAAAAATAGTTCATACAATTTATGTTCTCTTCTTGCAATTGCCACAACCTTTCCATTTGTTCCTATAATTCCTTTGCCTTCATCAAAAGTAATAGCATAGCCATTTCGTTCCAGAACTGATACAGACAGCAAATTAAATTGCAATCCTGGTACATACAGGATATTCCTGATAGTGATGCCTGATTCCTGACCGTGCAGGTTTCCTCTTTTTGTTGCTGTAAGAGTTGATCCTGTTTTGGCACCTTTTATGCAGATGTTATGGTCAAGCTGTTTGACATTTTGCAAATATTTATCAACGTTTATCAAATGCTCTGAAGCGCCAGAGTCCAGGTACCAGCAATTTTCAGTTTCAACTTTTCCAGCGAAAAAACTAAATTCCTCTTTCTCGACTTCCGAGTCAGCTGGGGGTTCAAAAAAAGTGACATGAAGAGTCATAATTTTTTTCATAACAAAATAAAAATTAAAGAAAACGTTTTAATGTAATTGTAAATTCTATGGTGATACCGGAGACTGAGGAGAGTTCTTATGACGAATCCACACCAGCGGAGACAACTGAAAAAGCAAATTCTTCATTTTTGATTCATTTTTTTTTATGGCGCCTGGATCCCAAACTTGTAAGATACCTCCCCTCGGATGAGTGATAAAAAATATTGTTTCTAACACGGGTGAAATTGTCCATTTCACCCTCACTTCGTGCGCACATTTTCGCTCTCGAGTAATATTGACAACCTTTCGCCCTAGTTACAAAATCTACTATTATAAAGAGAAAGCATGCCGTTTCAATCGATATGCCTTTTAGAAAGCCATATTGGTGATGGCTATTGATTATCTAAGAACATTATAACTCATATAATCCATAGAGCATATAATCCTCTCAAGAATTTTAGAGAAAAACGATATAATGCTGTAGTTTTATGCTGTTTTCTTCTTTTTCAAAGAGCTCCTTCAGTATTACTTGTTTACCATTCTTGCATATTTTTAGTGTTCTGTGGAATAATAAACTACTTATATGACTGCTAAATAGAGAGTTTTACCCCCTTTATATATTTTAACTATAAGTTTCGAGAAATTTATGGAAAAATCTAGAGCACTTCAGAAAAAATTCTTCAAACATTATTTGGCAACCTGATATAATGTAAATGTTAGAAAAGTGGTTAGATGCATACAGTTACATAAAATAAACTTACTGCAGATGGATTTGCATTCGCCATGACCAAAAATAATCCCGCAACGTCAGCATTCGAAATCCACATTTTCGATCCATTGAGTAAATAATCGGATCCGTCTTTTTTGGCGGTAGTTTTGAGAGCAAACGCGTCAGTTCCAGAGGTTGTTTCCGATAAAGCAAAACTGCTGGCCTAAATAAACATTCGATATTTTTGAATAAAACAAGCGAATATGAAAATACAAAAACCCATATGTTTTAATATGAATAAATTAAAACTCAATAATAATCATTTAAAAAAATGTATTTCATTAAAACACATTATTCTGTGATAATCAGTGTGTGAAGTATTTACTTACAAGATCGGTGGCCAATCTAGGCAAATATTTTTCTTTCTGTTCTTTAGTTCCAAGTTTCATGATTACTGCATTTACCAACGTATTTTGGATATCTACTAATATAGCTACGGCCGGATCGACTTTTGATAATTCCTCAATAACTTGGATCGTCGACATAAAATTACAACCTGCTCCCCCATACTCGACGGGAATTTCCACACCCATTAACTACCGATTGTTAAACAATATTATAAAAAAGTAATCAATGGTGCTTCATGACAAATAAATACTGTATTATTATACGGTTCGTTATCATTAACATTCATTCAAATAAGTCAGTGCCTTTTCCAATCGATCCGGTTATTTCAATACTATAGTTATTAACATTCATTCAATTATGGCAGTGTTTCACTAATCTTTCTTCCGCGCCTGGTTATTTTTATACTTATCTTTCATGAACCACTATAAATGATAAAATATGTTTATCAGCTATGTTGCGCAAAAGTTAAAATTAAACTGATAATAATGTCCATCCAATTTTCATATATGAGTACTACAATAAGAAAGCATTAAGTTTTACAATACGTAAAGTAATCAAACTAAAGCAAATACATTAAAAGCATATGAGCATAATTTAGAGTCGAAAGAAAATATCCCAAAAAGCACAATTTATCTATATCATGCTAGATAGCCAAGCAATCATAAAAACAATAACCTCTTCCAAATAAATCCAAAATGATTTAGTATCGTGTGGTGAAGCTGAACAAGTTTCGAGAAGATACGTGAATGGTTAAGACACAAATCAAAGAAGAAATGGATGAAAGCTTGCAAGGACTTCCCAGGTTTAAACCAATTCAAAGAAGTATTGGTAAATATCAACCGGAAATAGCAACTGCTTTACCACCAAACATACTCATTATATTGCCTGGTCTTGCTTGGTACTATATAAGCTTGTCTAATATTGTTTACTCTTGTCTGCCATTTCTGGTCTTGTTGGTCTTGTCTGATCTTGTCTTCTTCTGTCTAGTCTGGTCTTGTCTGGTCTTTCCTGATCTTGTCTCGTCTTCTCTAATCTTGTCTGATCTTGTTTGGTCTTGTCTGGTTTTGTCTGGTCTTGAATGATCTTGTCTGGTCTTGTCTTGTCTTGTCTGGGCTTGTTTTGTCTTCCGCTTTTGCTTTTTTTGTCTTCTGCTTTTCTATGATCTAGACTGGTCTTGTCTGGTCTTATCTGGTCTTGTCTGGCCTAGTCTGGTCTTGTCTTCTTCTATCTTGTCTGGCCTTGTCTGCCCTTATCTCGTCATGTCTGGTCTTGTCTGATATTGTCTGGTCTTATCTGGTATTGTCTGATCTTGTTTGGTTAGGTTAGGTTAGTGCCAATTAATACTAATTGTAATTTACCCCATTTTGAAATAATAAATCCAATAGGTATTTTTTCAATTTTCCTTCCTTTTCCATTTCTCTGACAAGTGGAGCAATTTGTTCTTTCGCTAATCTGGCCACTAAAATAGATAAGAATATATTATTTATAACTTCATTGGAATCTAAAAGGCTCGAAGTAATCCCATACCTCAGCCTTGACTCTACTGTTGCGTAATAATGCGTAGTAGAGTTGACATGCTGAATAAATTTCGTATAATTCTAATAAAGTAGCAATTACTGTTAACTTTTTTAGTCTTAGCTTCTATTAAGATATGACAAGATATTCTAAGATTAATGTAAAAAATGAACCTTGCCCGTTCTCTTAATTTTCACATTAGTTTTAGTTTTAAAAGTTGTGTTCTGTATTTGTTTCCCATTTGCAAGGAAAATCATGTAATTTTTATGTGAGGGAATTTCAGAGGGACCTACATAGAGACTAGGGCCCTCAAGTGCTCCCAAAATGTATTATTATTATATTTTTAATACTTTTCCATTAATAATGAGCACTGTAAATAAATATAAGGTGTTAGGTAAATATGCGGCAAAAAATCAAGGGGTTGTTCCTTGGCCTATTCTAAGAATATTTTGTCCTGCGATGATTTATGAAAAACTCCTTCATTTCGAAGATACAGGGTGAACTAAATTTGCGACAACTATATTCGATATTTATTGAAATCATTAATGTAAATAAATGTATGGCGCACGTATGGAGTTTATCAACAATATGTACAAAAAATTAATGAGTTTACCAAGTACAAAAAATTGTTGACGATAACTTGGAACGGCTGTTTTATCTACTAACGTACAAGTGGATTTCATTTGAATACGTCTCGTCAGTAATCATCACCTGTATCGGTCGCAGTTGTTTACATTATACTATATCGGTCGCAGTTTGGCTGTTTGTCGTGTATTTGATAGTTAGTGAAGTCCTCTACCATGTATACGAACGCCGAGATTACGGACATGAATTCCATGTATGGACTTGTTGATGGCAATTCATTACAAGTACAATTACAGTCGTATAGCTGTATATTGAACGGTTTCCTAGTCATAACATTTCCGACCGAAAAATCTTCCGACACATTCATAGACGTATTCGTGAAACAGGCACATTGAAACGAAATGGAGGGCCAGGAAGATGACCATAAGAAAGGTACAACTGGAACAGAATGTGCTGGACATGAGAGAGGAAGATCCAAGTACTTATACGCGACAAATTGACAATACTTTGAATGCAAGTCATTGGACAGTTGACATTTTTTTAAGGGCAATTTGTTATATCCATACCTCATTCAACGTGTTCAACTAGTACCTGCTGATTATCGTCCACGTATTGCGTTATGCCAATCGCCTTTGCAAACATTAGTTCTAATCCCTCAATTCCCGATACAGATTCCTTTCCATTGGTGGGTAGATGAAACTCCGCTTGGGGTATCGATTTCAACATCAGTTCTCCTTGAATGTTTAAGTTGGAATTATGGGTGACTATCTAATCGGACCGATATTTCTACCAGCAAGACTTACTGGCGAGATGTGTCGGAACTTTTTGGAAGAAACACTGCCCGAGTTTCTGCAGAATGAATTGCATTGTGGTTTATAAACGATGGTGCACCACCACATTTCAGTTTGGTTGCTTGTGATTTTTTAACAGAAACATACGAAGATCGTTAGATTGGTCGAGGTGGGTCACACGTATGGCCTGCTCGATCCCCAGACTTAAACCCCCTGGATTATTTCTTATCGGGCTATCTGAAGTCATTAACAATTTGCCCGTAAAAAATATTTTTTCATAACTAAATTAAAAATATTCTCCATTAATATACTGTATTAAAAAAAAAAAAATGTCTTAAAGCATAAAGTTATAAAAACCTTAAATAAAAAGTTATAATGAACTCAAACCCCTTCTGAGATCTTGAAATTCTTAAAGGAACCAGGAGTAGAGGAAGCGTTCTAAATGGGTAAGTAGGCCAGCGCGAGTGGCGTAGTGGTGACGCTCGTGGCCTCATGTTAGAGCGCTAACTGACGAGTATAGAGGCCCGAGTTCTATTCCCAGCGTCCGGCCGCATTAGTTCCAGAAAGACAAATTTGAAAAATGGCAAATAACGCAATTTACTATAACAACAGGTTTTCTGGGCCTAAGTGCATGCGATAGAATACAATAGGCTGCCAATAGGCCGCAGTGTTCGAAGGGTCGGCAAACCCGGTAATCACATCGAACCAAACTTAATTTTTTTTTATTTTAAATGGGTAAGTATGCCAGAAGAGGGTGAGGTACAATAGCTCTATGAAGGTCGCAGTACAAGTTAGCACCGAAATCTGCAATCTTTGCAGTTTGGTCGAAGACATCTTCGTTATGTTCTTCCTCACTCTGAGAATCTGAGCCGTACTCATCCGAACGTGCTTCAGAACGTACTCATCCCAAAGAATTGTATACAGTTTATTAAAACTGTTTGCAAAAGATTTTTAGAATTCTAGTTTGATAGCAATTCTCGATTTGACATTGATGCGAGAGACTTTAATGCGCCATTAGGAATGCAATTGTTGTTAATTTTATTGAAGTTTTTAGGGTCCAAACAAGCGGCATCCAGAGAAACTACGATTTTTCACACTTTTGGGTTCTTCAAATTTTTGAACGGTTCGTGTCACTCTGGACCTATTGATAGGGATTATGTTTGGATGAGTGTCATTCAATAAATGACAAGCTTCCGCGTGAGTTCTCTTACAATCCCCATAACCAAAGATTATCAGAATTTCTATCCTTTCTGATTCTATTAAATTCATTTCTTAAACTTGATGTGCTAACGGTATTTCTATTCATTTAGAATGAATAGAAATAATGATAATAAGGAATAGTCCATATATAATGATAATAAGTAATGTCCATTCATTCAAGATGTTATATTCAATATGTGACCCCACATTTTTTATAGACTCTCCTATTCACAAAAAAATATATCCAATGATACCAAAAACGACCTATGCAACCTTAAAATATCATGTCTTAAACCGCATGCGAATTAATTCTACATCGATTGGTGCAATACTTTTGGCGGACCCTGTATGTATATTATTCTTTATTACACGTGCGGGACACGTAATATTTTATCGCCCGTTTTTTAGTGCGACAAATGGCCGTTTGTCAATTCAATTATTTGCGTGACAAATGGCTATTCAATAAAAATCGCTAATTTACATAAAAAAAAACGGCCAAGTGCGAGTTGTGATTCGCGCACCGAGGGTTCCGTACAAACTTGTAAGTAAGGTATCTTTTTTTTTGTGGAGGACATGGCAAGTACATTCAGTTAACTTGATAAGTGGCACTCCTGAAATCACGACCATCTTAGTACCGCTGCAAGCATAACCTCAAGATGTCGCTGTCGTAAGATGGAATTCTACCCTATATTTTATTACCATACATCCCAAAACTATTAAACTAAAAATCGGCGATAAAGAATTAGCTAGAACCAACCAGATCAACTTTCTTGGGGTTTATTTACAAGATACTTTAAAGTGGAACATCAGCACAGAAACCTTAGTAAAAAAAATAGCCAGCTTATTTAATTCGAACCATACGTAATTTTGTAACAAAAGCGCCCTTAATTACAATGTACTACGCAGAAGTGCAGTCAAGATTGACGTATGACATGGCAGTATGGGATATGGCTCCTCAAATCGAAGCCCTATTTAAGGCCCAAAAACGAGTCATAAGGGCAATTGAGGGTATCAGAATTACAACTTCATGCAAACCATACTTCATCAACAATAAAATATTGACACTCCCATGTCTTTATATATTAGAAGAACTGTGTTTAGTACACCTCCAAAAACAAAACTTAGATAAAAATAAGGATTTTCATGATTATGAAACGCGAAGTTTCCAACAAATAAGACTAGCTAAAACCAATCTAACGATCTGCAGTAAAAGTCCACTTCACGTCGGGATTAAACTATATAATAAGCTCCCGTTTGCCCTCACCAACAACTCATACAATATTTTTAGATCAAAAAGAAAGGAACACCTAGCACAAAAGGCTTTCTACAGCGTACAGGAATTTCATAATATACCTATTTTTTCTGACATTATCCGTTATGTATTTAGTTATATTTTGTTAAGGATGAATAAATTGATTGTGATTTTGATCCTCCATTCACTATGAGTGTTTTGGGGTTCTGGAACTTCACTATTTGTTTTTACTGCTCAATTTTGCCTGTATACCTATTTTGTCTGTATACCCTGTATAAAGGAATACAGGGTTTTTTTTTAAATAACGCGAATATTTTTAAACTTATAAAAAGAAAACTTTATTTTAGTATTACACTTATTCACTAACTTATATTAAGATCTAACTATTTCTAGATCTAATATAAACTAATATATTAACTATTTCTAGATCTATTTCGATACTCTTAACATTCAGTTGTTCAATTGACTGCTTTTGGGCAATTGACTACCAAACAATACAGGGCGTACGTGATTTTAGTATATGTAGATTATAAAGAAAAATTAGATGAAATATAATATATACAGGATGTTACGGGACTTGAGTATGTCGCATGTCGGTTATAAACAAGCAAAATTTAGACATAATATATATCCTGTATATATTATGTATATAGAGCGTAGGGGGAGGTGGGGCAGATTGATTCATAAAAATTGAAAATCAAATATCATAAGTATAAACGTAATATTTTTTATTTATTTTCAACTCAACGTCTAGGTAAATGTATAAATATTATAATGTCAAGGATCAAAATTGTTTAAGTTGTTATAGAAAAGGAAAATTACGTGATTTGTAAAAAATGGATTTTGAATCATTCTGCCCCACCAAGGGGTACTTAGATACATCACGTGGGGCACTTTAATACAGAATGGAAATTGTATGAAATGGTTATATTATAACCCATTATCATCCCATTATCACGACAATAGTTAACAGCTTTAGTAGAAATATGTGATTCGTGGTTGTCACAAATAGTAAGAATTGGGTTATCTTTAGTGCACAGGTGTCACCCACCCGCTCCTGTTTGCTAAACCAAGACTGCCTTGGGGAGCCCCATTTAAAAATTGGACTTTGAAATGGACATGAGGAAAAACATAAACAGGAGGAAGTGCACCACATGTTGCTGTTACTATTCCACAAACAGTTACGACTTCTCCGCGTTCAGCTGACACAATTTGTCCTTCTTGCCTCTGTGTCTTTTCAGCCAAAATTTTAGGCGTTGGTAAGACCGTGTTAATGCCTGTTTCGTCTAAATTTAATATACGGTTAGGTGTGAATTTATAACGTAACAATACACGCTCAAAATTATCAAAAGCTCAGCCAATGTAAGACCGCAGTGGCAAAACCGCAGTTAAATGCAAAACTTCTTGCGGCGCTTGTGTTTTCAGGTCTCCCTAGGTTGAGCTCCTGATATCTTTTTCTAAATCCTGCTGCCCTAACTTTCCCGGCGCTTTTATTTTTTGATCATCATTTTCTGATGGCAACAACAGAACATATAATTTAAACATATTTTATATTATTTAAGAACAAATTTATATTGTGCAAAATTTATTGGGGCACTTTGATATGAGTACGGGGCACAATGATATGTATCATTGTGCCCCGTACTTTGTTGTGTCTAAGTGCCCCAAACATTTGTTTTCAAAATGCAAATTATACTGATGAAACTAATTTATTTATTTCAAAAAATGCACTAAATCCTTAATACTTGATGCCCTAACTTACCTTTGGTATATATAGATCTTAACAAGATGGCAAAGAAGATATTGGAAACAGCTATACATTTAAAGTATTTTTTTAGATGGCCGCACTCGAAACACGTTAGGACTTGTAAAATGCCATCGACTGATTGGCTGTCTGCGCGATCGTAATGGATGCGTTCAAACATTTATAGGACCGTTTTAGAGATGTCGTCACTTGAAAACCTTCAATAGATTATTAAATAATGCTTGTGTATCTAGGTGCCCCTTGTATCATTGTACCCCACCTCCCCCTACGTGATGAAATGCATAACGAATATAAACAAAGAAAATTCAGAATAAACAGCTTGGTGCCAACACATACTTTTTAACCTTCGGACCTAACCGAGGAGGACCTAACTGTATGCAACCCATATGCTTCTGAAGCCTGACAATACCACTACGACAACATTAGTGTATTTTCGTAAGTTTCTAATAGTAATGTAATTAAACTACATAGTTACGGTTTTCAGACTTTTCCCTTTACATGTGCTGTAAGATACCGCTGGGTCATGATTCTAGGTCAACGGGAAGTACCCTATAGGTTTTGATTCCGTTGTGAAATCGCAAAATATGCGACATAAACGGTCATATCTTTTGATCGCGTTGACTTACAAGTTTGATTTTTGACAGCTGAAAGAGACCGCAGACCCGAGTATTTGATACAAATTTCAACTTGTTACCTCTACGCGTTCCTGAGAAAAATGGTCTTGACAGACAGACAGACGGACACACAGACAGACAGACAGGCAGACGGACAACAAAGTGATCCTATAAGGGTTCCGTTTTCGGTACGGAACCCTAAAAACAATTAAATAAATAAAATAAACACAATCAAAACCTCAATATTAAAAAAGTGACAGATTTTTTTTTTATTACAAAATAAAAATTAAAATTAAAGAAAACGTTTTTAAATGAGTGTAAATTCTATGGTGATACCGGAGACTTATGATCTTATGACGAATTCACACCACCGCACCCGAGACAATTCTTCATTTTTTATTCTATTTTTTTGTGTGATGTCCCTTGGACCTCCAACTTGTAAGATACGTCCCCTCGCATGAGTAATAAAAAATATTATCTGCAACTCGTGCGGTATTGTCAATTGCCCTATCGAACGAATGAGCGTCTCGTGGGCAATTGACAACTTACCGCCCTAGTTGGACATTATACTAGTACATCACAAGACAAATAAACTATTTGATTTCACCTTTAAAAAATAAGCATCTCTATGCTTATCATAAATGAGTGAATGATAAAGAAATCAGCCAGAAACGATTAAAACCTCAGTGGCAATTCAGCAACTGCTGAATGTATTACTTCTTCAATACCGAAGTAATGAATATTACTGCTGATTTAATAGTGTTATATAATTTTAAATAAATTTGTAATTCAATTTTAAATTAACAATCAAAGATTTTTATTCTTTTATTCATAATTTAGCAATCTCATTAAGCAATAAAAAAAATTTTAAGCATTAAAAACATTATTAAATTAATACATTAAAAACAATGGTTTGTTTATTCTTGTTGGATTATTAAAAAAATCGTTTTTTTCAAATTTAGAAAAATATATCAATATATCGCTATTTTATTAAAACATATCAAAACGATAGTTCGATAGTTTCTAAAAGTATTAATTAAAAATATCGATATATTTAAAAATATCAACATATTATTTATTCAATATATTCTTTTAATATTAACTGGCATATCTTTACCGCTTGAACTAATAAATTCAGTTGCACATACATGCATCTATTTTTTTTTATATGCACTTCCAAGTTTTATCACGCCGCTTCCTAATCTTGTTTGCCTAGCTATTTAATCTTGTTGGTCTCTCTATTTAATCATATTTGTCGATTCTGATAGTTATTTGCCCCATATCTACAAGACCCATTAATATGAAATTGTTAAAATTTACTAGGCTTAAAAATTGGCACAGAATATGTATAGAAAAATTGTCTTCAAAAGCGTTTGTTTCCTAAAATTAGATAGTAAATTTAGACCTGTATCTTTCATCATCGTTTCATCTTCGGATAAAGTCGTAAGTGGCAGATGCGTGTGATTTTGCAACTTAGCCGATAAACCAATTTGTCTTGACCATGTCCTACAAAAACTAAATGGAATCTGAAACGTGTTTTAATATTCTATGTAAAGAGTCCTGAATATGCAATTATAAAATAATATTTACTTACTTGAAACTTTATTAACGAATTCATCGTTAAAGACTGAATTATTAGTAAGTTTTATAAAAATATGTTCAGCAATTTCTGCTGAGTCGTTATGTCGATATCAACAAATCAGAATAATAAACGTTTAAGCAACTTAAAAAATTAATTAACATTTTTACAATATTTATACAACTAGCGTAATGAAAAACAAAACAATTAAATACGGGATTACTTCCTTTTTTTTGAATTTTTTAATTTATTTATTCTTTAAATCATATTGTTCTGAAAAATATTTTAAATGTTCCCGCTTCGGTTTCAATTTCCTCGCTTGTCAAGTTTGTGTTGGCAACCGTTCTCTCACAACGCTCTTTCTCTCTTTCCGTTTTGAAGTTGTGTAGCTGCTGTCGGTACGTTAAAAGTTTTGTATAAATCTTTGTCCATCGGGCTAATAATTTCCCCTTTCGATCAAAATTAAGCCCCCTTGAACCCGAAATATTCCCTCCGTAAGCATTCCATTTATATTTTTTCACAATTTCCAACATTTTTCAGTATTTTGTTGCTCTTAACCTATAATACGTGCGTGTTGTGTTTTGGGTATGTTTTCTGAATATTTTTTTTTCTTTTAGGAGTAAAAACAGCCTTCAAAATGAAATTTAATAAACTTGTAACATCGTCTAGGAGTAAAAATAGGAAAAGGCATTTTACTGCCCCATCCCATATTAGACGTAAGCTTATGTCTTCACCCCTTTCCAAGGAATTGAAACAAAAGTATAATGTTCGTACTATGCCCATTCGTAAAGACGATGAAGTTCAAGTAAGTACATTTCATAATATTTAGTAAAAAATACCAGTAAATACCCTGTAAATGTCCAAAAAACATCAAATATGTAAACAAGTTTTACAACTATAACCTAATGATTATTGAATTATTTTTTATTAAAATGACAGATATTGTAGCTTACTAGATTGTGTTTACTTCTATTCATAACTTTGATGAAAAGTTATATTTGGTGTATATGTGTGAAACAAAATTTTATTTATGTTATTTTTATTGGGAAGAGTTGATTAACTAACATCAGTTACACATCTTTCTAAATCTCTTTTCTGTAATATAAGAACCTAGTAATAAAGTCATGCTCTTCACAATTATGAGACTAGTACATAATAGATATTACCAATAAGTGCAACTTGACAATGACCAGTTGAACACTTAGGATCAGGGCTTAAAACCAAACATGGTACACTAGTTGTATAAGGTGGTAATTAGACCATCATGGACATATGGGTCCATAATTTGATGGACCGAAGTCAAACAATAGCAGGCTATAAACAAACTCTCCAGCATACAGAGACTAGCCTCCTTACTAATTATGGGATTGATGAGACATGCACCTTCAGCTGCTCTAGAAACAATGTTAACTCTGCCTCCCCTGGATATTTTCATCACAGGTGAGGTAAGGATAGGTGCTTTCAGATGTAAGTGCAACAATACATAGCAAAGTCAAGGCAAGCCAATCCTTAACAAGAAAGGAGACTCACTCGATACCTTAAAGAATTTAATTCAAATTACTCTTCAAAATACAACTACAATGGACAGAAGGAAACTACCACAAGAAAATTCAAGGAGACCTATTCCACAACATACCTGGCTCTAAAACGGACAATGGAACTGGTGCTGATGTTTGTGGACTGTCTCCTAGGTGCAGCATAACTGTGCCATTATGACCATTTGTGCACTAAAAAACTGGCACTAAAATAGTACTTGCCCTGCATGAGTAATAAAGAATAATATACATACAGAGTCCGCCAAAAGTATTGCACCAATCGATGTAGAATTAATACACATGTGGTTTAAGACATGATATTTTAAGGATGCATACAGTTTTTTTTTTAAACACACCATGGTCTTTCAAATGGAAATTCTTGCAATCGACACATGTGTCCGAGAAAATTTAAGAATGGACTACAAAAGTAGAAACATATTTTGATGGAGAGTCAGGCTGCTATAAACGTCCTAACATGTCATACAATAAAATCTAGGACAGTTTGTGAGTTCGTTTAGAACCTAAAACATCTGGCAAAACACAACAGTGTTACGCTTGAATGGGTGCCTTAGTCACATCGGTCTGGAGGGAATCGAAAAGGTGGATGCACTAGCAAAAGACCAACCACCATGTGGCCAACAACAATTCATGGGAGAGTCTTTTTTTTCATCACAGCGAATCAAATGAGCAAAATAACAAAGGTGGCTTCAGACATTCAAGGGAAGTTTTCAATTGTCTGCAATAATTCTAGAGTTAACATTGCTTCCAGAGCAGCTGAAGGTGCATGTCTCATCAATCCTGTATTTAGTAAGCAGGCTAGTCTCTGTATGCTGGCTGGAGAGTTTGTTTATAGCCTGCTTTTGTTTGAGTTTGGTCCACCAAATTGTGGACCTATATGTCCATGATGGGTCTTAGTACCACCTTGTACAACCAGTGTACCATGCTTGGTTTTAAGCCCTGATGCCAATTGGTCATTGGCAATGCTAATATTTTTTTTTATTCTCCTGCATGCGATTGCTTCACCGTGGAAGATTATATGAGAGGCAGAGATATGTTTCATCCTCTTCGTTGCAGACTCTGCTTATTGGTTCATCTGTTCAGATGCTCATCTTCTGCAAGTCCCTTTTTGTGCGCAGGGTCTTATTTAGAGACTTGTTACAGTTACCATCTGTTTCCTAGATAGTTGCAAGATTTCAGCTGTTGTAACCCCTTGTAGAGATTAATTGAAAATCATGTATTCAATGTATGCAAAAAATGTGACAGTTAATTTAAATCTACCAGCCCCTTGCCCAAACTTTTATTGCATGCACTTCCAGTTGCAACATGTATAGAGTAGTTAGATGGTCTTATTTTTTCTTAGAAATTGTCCCTATAGAATGTATAGAAGAATATATACCCCTTAACGCAAATATTCAATAAAAATCGCTAAGTTACATTGAAAAAACAATTGAATAAATAAAATAAATACAATCAAAACCTTCATATTAAAAAAAGTGACGTGAAAGTGACAGAATTTTTTTTTCATTACAAAATAAAAATTAAAGAAAACGTTTTAAAATGTGTAAATTCTATGGTGATACTGGAGAGTTCTTATGGTGAATCCAAACCACTGGAGACAATTGAAAAAGCAAATTCTTCATTTTTTATCCTATTTTTTTTTGTGATCCCAAACTTGTATGATAAACTCGTGCAGTATTGTGAATTGCTCTCTCGAGCGAATGAGCGTACTCACTTCTTTCGTGCGCCCAATTTCGCTCTCGTGGACAATTGACAATTTACCGCCCTAGTTGCACAAAATGCTATTGTAATATTACAATTATTTTCAATCTATCTGGCACATAAAGTTAGTAAATTTCTAATATAACTGGAAGATAAATTGTTAAAAAGAGCTAATGATAACTAAGTTGACCACTAAGTTGTGGTTGTGCCATCCTGAAATGAAAATTTATTTTGGTACATCTGTTTTGTTGCCCCAAATGTTCTCAATTTCATTTTAATCCAGATTTTATGATGGCCACAACTATGTTTCAATCTGGTTCTTGATCAACTATATTTTTACAATTCTTGATGTGTGGATTGGCTTATTTCTTGTTGAAAAACAAAATTGTTTTCATAAGCTGGGGCAATCGAAGGCAGCATTATGTTCTGAAGTAAATTTACTAATATCTTCTTGAAATCTTTCTTCAATTATACAACATACACCTGCACTCCATGTTGCTCTCCATCCTCTTGTGCAGATTAATTGAAAATCATGTATTCGATGACAGCAAAAAATGTGTCAGTTAATTTAAACTTACCAAACTTTTATTGCATGCACTTCCAGTTGCAACATGTATAGAGTAGTTAGAATAGGGTCTTATTTTTTCTTAGAAATTGTCCCTATAGAATGTATAGAAGACACTTTAGGTCCATGAAATTTGTTTCCCCTAGTTTTAACAGGATATTGTGAAATTTATCAAGTTGTGTTTTAAAAATCTTGCCTGCATTCCATAGCATATACATGTTTTTCAAATTAAATTCACCTTTTTGCAAATTAAATTAACCCTTTTGCAGATTATTTTTGAGGATTGTAGATTTCGGTGGCAACTAGTACCAATATCGTTCAGGGGGGACATCACAGTAAAATTTAGAGAAAAGCGATTTTTTTTTTATTCTCTTAAAAGTTGCATTAGGGTTTTAAAAATAACATACCAAAAGATGGAATGCGGCAAAAATGTCTAAATGCCCAAATTTTCCATTCTGCCGCAACGCCTCTCAGGTATGCGCCGAGCGCCTTTTGTGATCCCGGGGGGCGCTGTAATTTTCGAGTACGGGAGCAGGTATAACGGTAGTCGATGGGGAGAGACCTGGCCTCCGAAAAGTCTATAGTATTTAAGAGTGTCTATAGGGGTCATATGTACTATACATTCCAAGAATAGGTGTGTAGCGTCAGTTGGCGTCAGTCAGGCGTCAGAAATTTGAATCAGTTGAACAAATGAAGAAAGCTATGGGCCACATTGCTTCAAAAAATATCTACGAATGACCATCCGAAACACGACGATTGCCCGATTGGAGAAAATTCATGGTGCTCGTGGCAAAGGGCGAAATCTTCGGACACTTTGGATGCTTATATGCACTAAGCACCAATGTGTTATGAAGTTTATGAAACTATTCAGCCAGTTTATCAACAACTCACTACGGATGATCTCACCCGCTGCATCGGGGGTTTCACACAAAACAGCAATGAAAGCTTCAACTCGACAGTGTGTGCGCTGGCTCCAAAAACTGCGCATTCCGGCAAAGCAGTCCTCGATATTGCTACAAACATCACTTCGTGTGTTTTTAATGACGGGTTAATATCAATTCTACGTACTATCCGGGTCATGGACATGAAAATTGGGTTAAAAAGTCACTATGCATTGACCTGGATGAGAAACGCATACAGAAGGCGGAGAGATCACTGAGTATCGGCGTAAAACAAGCCCGCATCGATTTAAAAGCAATTCGGAATAGCAAAAAAGAGGAGATACATTTAGAAGACCAGTTGTATGGTGCAGGCATCGCAGATTAGATAGGTTAAAATATTATATGATTTTACAGTACTTAAAACTTTAAACGCGTTTTTCTCGAAACCAGTTTTTCTTAACTGGGCGGACACATTGCTCGGGCAAATCTTCACCGATCGATCTAAAATTTCGGTAGTATATTCCAATATATTCCAAAAACCTAACTCTATCGAGCCACCTAGGATTTTTTTTTATACTACTTGTTTTTTTTTATGAACAATTTAATGACTTTTTATAAAAAAAAAATCAATATATCGAAATAATCCTACGTGGCCCCATAGCTGTTGATATATAGAAACTAAAAAACTTTTTTTTGTTAGAGGTCAAAAATTAAGATGTCTAGATGTCCGCCCGTTGACATCCTTCCAAAAATAGGCGTCTCCGAACAAAAGCCACACAGCCGCCATTTTGTGTCAAAAAAATTTGAAAAAAATATTTTTTGTAGTTTTTTAATAATATTATTAAACTTACTTTACCGTTTTTCTATTGATCTTTTCATTGAGACAAAAAAAAATCCCGAAAGTATAGCTCCTTTACCGTGCTCTACTGTGATGTCGCCCCTTAAGGGGTATATCAAGGATTTATCAAGGGGTTACTTTAGAAAAGGATGAATTTCATTTGCAAAATATGGTGAATTTCATTTACAAAAGGGAGATTTTTTATTTGCAATAGCATTAATTTGATTTACAAAAGGGTGAATTTAATGTGATAAACCAGTATTAAATATTTTCAAATAAAGTATTGGTAAATTAACAGGGTAAATATCTTTCCAAACAATTCAAACTGTTATATTAACACAAATAAGCGCAGTTGAAGATAAATCATTGATTTATTTAAGTAAGGTAAAAATAGTAGTTTATGATATAAGTGTGTGAAGAAGGGCTTTTGTGCATGATTTGCGAAGCTTAAAGCACGAGCCAAAGGCGAACCCAAAGTCTTCGAAGCTCATTATTATCAAGAAAAGGTCATGTTTTCAGTTTGGTGGGGTTATAAGGGAATCGCTTATTATGTGCTTTTATGAAATCATGAAATAACAAAATTGAAAGATGCTTTGTAACAGAAACGTCCAGACTTTGTGAAATATTTAGGTATTGTGTTTAATCGTGACAATTCATACACATCTTGTCACTTTTACTTATTGAAGCTCTGTTAGAATGTTGTTGCATTCTTTTTGTTATTCACTATTAGTGTACTATTTTACTATTATATTTAATTTGACGCGACACATTTGCTCGAGAGGACAATTGACAAAAACGCCCGTGTTATAAACAATATTTTTTATTAATCATGTGAGAGGTGTCATTTCTTGTATTAAAAAACGTGCGTCGAGAAGTACCTTTCGCGCATGAGTAATAAAAAATATTAACATAGTGGTTCATAAAATTACAATATATTTGTAATCATCTCTTAATGCTTTATGATAATTTTCATTGTATTTATAATTAATATATTTTTATTAATTTTGGAAAATTGATTTGCTGGTATTTATATAACCTAATTTACATCGAATCTAATTATTGTTTAATACAAATCATTAACAAGCTTATTTTTTTTTTAGGTTGTACGTGGACATTATAAGGGTCAACAAGTTGGCAAAGTAGTCCAAGTTTATAGGAAAAAATACGTTATCTACATTGAGAGGATCCAACGTGAGAAGGCCAATGGTACCAGTGTGTATGTTGGTATTCATCCCTCCAAAGTAAGTACAGAATTAAATATTGGGACGTCAAGTATGAAATATGTAGAAAAATAGTCGAGCAAAAAGTTTTTTGATAGCTTACAAATAGGGATTACAGTCAAATCTGGATAAGTGAGAACTGGGTAAGGGAAAAATCTCTATAAATGAGAGTCATTGCTTGGTCCCGTCATTTTTAGGCTCTAAAACCTCTATGAGTGAAAAATAGAATCCTCTATAAGAGAGAGTCGATTATTTATGCGAGTCGGTTTTTAATCAAAGAAGTTTGCGGCACTCCTTTGTGCGATATCCATACGCTCATAAGTGGAAAACGTGTGGATCGGGCATAATAAGTTAGTCTGCGACAAATCTCTCAAGGCTGAAGACGCATTTCAAAACGCAATCTTTTTAAATACCCACGTAATGTCTAAAAGAAAACTCCAAGTGTTGTCTCTAAGTGATAAACTCAAAATCGTGAAAAAAAAATCGTGGGAAATCGCGTAATGAAATTCAGAGCGAGTTTGGTCTACCAGAATCCACCTATTACAAAATTATTAAATCAAAAGATTCTATTAAGTCTCGGTGCTCTGAGGGACACGGAAATGTTAATAGGAGTCGACTTCCCGAGTTTCCCGATATCGAAAACTGCCTTTTAGAATGGATTAAACAAACTCTCGACAAGAATATTCCCATAGTTGGACCCTTGTTAAAACAAAAATCTAAAGATTTTGCTTCAAAATTGGAAATTCAGAACTTTTTGGCTAGTAATGGCTGGTTAGAGGGTTTTAAAAGGCGCAATCTGAAAAAAGTAAATCTGTGGACCAAAGCGTGTGTAACCAATGGACTGAAGATTTGCCCGGTTTCTTAAAGGAGTATCATCCACACAATATTTACAATGCAGATGAAACTGCTTTGTTTTTCAAGTGCCTACCTGATAAAACATTTACATTTAAAGGAGAAAAATGTCATGGAGGGAAACAAAGTAAGGAACGTCTAACTATTCTTCAATGCGTAAACATGACCGGTACGGACATGCTCCCTCTTTTCATCATTGGCAAATCAAAACGACCTAGATGTTTTAAAGGTGTCAAGACTCTACCTATTGATTATGCCAATAATACAAAAGCTTTTTATGCCAATAAGACAAAGATATTATTTCAAGATTGGTTAAAAAAAGTTAACAAGGAAATGAAGATGAAATGTAAAAAAATCCTGCTTTTTATTGATAACTTTGCTGCCCATATGGAATTACCAACATTTGAAAATGTAAAAGTCATGTTTTTACCTGCAAATACCACCAGTAAACTTCAACCTTTAGATCAAGGTATCATACAATATCAACAACATTTAAACGCTTTTATCGCACAGAAGTTGTTCAACATACTCTTAGGTGCCTCGAAGCAAATCATAGCCCGGATATTAACGTACTTCTAGCCATGAAATTTGCAAGAAAAGCATGGTACATAGTAAGTGATGTTTCTGTCAAAAACTGTTTCAAGAAAGCCGGATTTTGTATCAGTACAGATAAACGAGATTTTCTGCCAGAAGATAATGAAGTTTATGCTGGATCTAGGGGAGGAATCTCTATGAGGAATGGACCAAGCTTGTGGCTCAAGAATCTTTTGGTGATGTGGTAACGCCAACCTTTGAAGATTTTGTACAAATTGACGACGACCTGGCTACCAACGGAGAATTTACCGATGACGATATCGTGCAGAATTATGTGAGAACGTGTGCTGACGAAAATGACAGTGAAGATGAAACCGACTGATCACAAACTTTGGATACAGAAGTAGAGAACATTCCAAGGAAGAAAGAAATTTTTAAGGCACTGGAGAAGATACATAAGTTTTTTGAATACTCGGCGGTTGTTGATAAGACAATATTCGATAAAATTTATGAATCAGAAAAGCATGCACAAAATGTAAAAACGGAAAAACAGAAAAACTAACGGATTTTGTTGAATAAATGTGTAAAATTGTTTCTTTCCTTTTTGTAAATAAGTAAATCTATGTATATAATGCATACATATATTTAGTCATTCCATATTTGCTCTATCGTTTATTAACCTCTATGAGTGAGAAAGGCCACTACTGTACCTCTATAAGCTAGGAACTCGGGGTTAGTGAGAAACCTCTATAAGCGAAAAAGAAATCGCGGTCCCTTGAGCTCTAACTTATCCAGGTTTGACTGTATTTTATTCACCGAAGTATGCACCTATACTATCTACAACACTTCTGCCATTTAAGCGGCAGGTTGTTCAGTCCGGTGGTATAAAACCCTTGAAGATGAGAGTCAATGAATTCTTGGAAAGTCAGTTTTACAGCATTATCGGACTTGAATTGTTTTCCAATTAAAAAATTGTCCCGATTGCGGAAGAAGTGGTAGTCATGATTACGCTAATTGCATAACAAATGCATGTTAATATGGCAAAATTACAGCAATTGGAATTTGAGCTCCTCCACTTCTACCACAATCTGGACAATTTTTTAATTGAAAAAAAAAATTAACTCGGATAATACTGTAAAACTGGCTTTCCAAGAATTCGTCGACTCGTCCGCCAGGGTTTTATACCACCGGCCTGAGCAACCTGCCGCTTAAATGGAAGAAGTGTGTAGATGGATGGGTTTTTTCTTGGAATAAAATAATACCTGCTATTTGTAAGCTATCAAACAACTTTTTTCTACAAATTTCATACTTGACGACCCAATATCATAGATCTTTCTAATTAGTTTATCTATTGTAATCTACAAATAATTTTGATTGAAATACCTTTTTTTTTTATGCAAAAAAGAAGAGCCTTAAAATTTGTATTAGGGAATATGCATGAAATTTAAATTTGGTTCAAATATTTTTTCAAGTTTGTCAAGTTAAAATGAAAACAGCTGTAGTAAACAATGGATCTGTTGATGACATCTACTATTTTTGACGTATCTACGTTGATGACTTTTGACGTCATCAACAGACCCCGCGAAAATGGCGGCGTTTAAACAGCTCAATTTTTTTTTCAATTTTAAATATTTTGTTTAACTTAATTACAGCATTTTTAAGCAGCATTTATATTTTTACCATGTTATAACGGTGTAAACAGTGAATTAAAAATATAAAAAAAAAACATGCATATACCCTATTGTTTGATAATGTTAATAAAAGGTATAATATTTATATGATGAACCAAACCATTCGTAGACGACAAGGTTTGAGCTTAGCGAAGTTTCTGCTGCTAAGGTTCTCTTAGTGGTTTGATTCTTTGTTTCGTTACACTTGTATAATGGTGAAGATTATGGCACTGATTTTTTAACTTATTTCATAATTTACTACATTATTAGATTATCATTTTAAATTTTGTTAATAATTTTTGTTTTTAGTGTGTTATTGTAAAATTGAAAATGGACAAAGACAGGAAGAAGATCATTGACCGTAGAGCCAAAGGACGTTTGGCTGCTTTGGGCAAAGACAAGGGCAAATACACAGAAGAATCTGCATCAGCTGCAGCTGTAGATGCCTCATAAATCTTTGTATTTTATTATTAATACAATAAATAATTTAAAAATCTAATAAATTTTAAGTTTATTATAGTTTTGTATTTCTTAATGTATCACTCAAAATTATTTTCTATTACTATGTTTTTAAGGTAACAATTATAAAATGTAAGAAATCTAAACAATACTTTTCAATACAACTAATTATATTTATTTTTAGGTACTGGATAACAACCAAACAACAAAATTTAGTTAAAGGTAAACAATTTATTTCTTTTTAGTTATTTGTTTTTAATTTTTTTTTTTCTGATGAACACAAACCATTCTTAGACATCAGGTTTTGCTTTATTTGTTGTTTTCTGTTGTTAAGGTTCTCTTAGTAACTTGGAACGAGAAATTATTGCATCTGTATGATGGTTAAATTTATGGCACTGATTTCGAATTTTAAATATTAAACCAGTAATTGCAAGTTTATAACATCTAAATAATACATTTTTATTTATAGGTAAATCAACTAAGCACTGGGAACGAATAATGTGTACATATAATGTATAAGATGTGAATATCTGAACAGATTGATTTAGAAATGGAGAAAGAAGAAAATTTAAATTAAGAATATTTCTTATTTAGGTAAATATTTAAATTCTGTAGTCATTTATTTTTTGTATTAGTATGATGAACACAAACCATTCTTAGACATCAGGATTAGTATGTTTTCACCAACTTCTGCTACTAAAGTTCTTTTAGTAGCTAGAAGTGGAGATTATATGCTTCTGTATTATGGTTAAAATAATGGCACTGATTTATCCTAAAGTACTGTATATCCTTATTTTTATAAACACGATTATAATTATCTCTCTTGATTACAGAGAAATGGTTGGACAATATTAATGAAAAAGTTTACTAGCAAATTACAACAGGAAGGATAATAATATAGAATTTAAACTGCAGCAATTGTAGATCACAGGAGAAATGGAAAATTACTTCTTAGTTTCCTTTTTAACAGTACATTCCATCTAATTCGCCAAAAGCAAATGCCCCGTTTCTGCAGTTTTCATTTGGCATCACATGTAATTGTCAGAAAAGCAATTAGTTGTTTAGCACCTAATCTACCAGTGCCGTAACAAGGATATGAAGCGCATGTGGCAAGTGTCTTAACTTTCACCTCACTGTAACTCGATAATTACAGATAAAAAGTTAAATTGAGGAGTTGAAGTTCAATTATGTTAAGGTCGGCACTTTACATCTTCGATGTTTTTTTCAATCATTTGTGCATTTGAACAAAGCAGGGTTTTCAGGTTTTCTCGGCATTTACATCACATTTTGTTACAAAATGGATTTTTTGACACTTAAATCGGTTTTCACTTCAACTGCTCAATTTTATTAAATGAAATATATTAAATACTATTTATCCTTTGTTTGGCTCACAACAAAATGCTCAAGACTTTTGATTTATATTTCCTTTATTTCTCTTCCTATATTCATATCCACTTCAATAGAAATTCTATATTTGTTATTCTCCTATTTGGTTAAAACTCGACAGCTTGAATTTTATTTTCTAAATTAACTAGATTTTAACCAGACCCATTAGTGGAGTAGTAAATGGCACACTGTATAAGTTTGTTTTGAAATTATTCTAAAAGAATTATACTCGGGCCGGCAAGAGAATGCTCGTCTTTACTGGTTTAGCATTGTTCTGCGCATACCCCTACTTTATTTCTACTGCGCGGTGTTTAGTTGTTGGTATTTGAAAAACTGACGCATATTTCTTAACTCAAACTAATCTCTGCGTCCATTGCCCCTCATACCTCAGCGCAGTACAGCTGCATTCTCTCGCCGGCTCGAGTATAGAGTAACAAAATGATTTGTGATTGATGAAATTGACGCTCAATCAGAGCTTCAATCGCACTCTTCAATTCTTAGATGCTTTTGAATGTTTTTTTTTTGATTATCAACCAATGTGGTTCTAGGGCTGTAAGCCCTAAAAACACTGGCCTATTGTATATCCCTACAATGCAAATAGATCCAGCCCCTGTATTAGGTCAAGGAGCAGCGGCGTAGCTAGAACTTTTCCCGCCCTTTCTTAGTGGTGGTTTTTATAAATTAATAAAAAAAATAAAATTAGATGCCATATTTAAATTAGGCAGTAATAAAGGAGGCCGATTAAGTTGATATACGTATAAATGCAACTTTTGATGCCAAGACCACAAGAAACTTACGGAGGTCGCAGTTTCCCGACCTATGAGACAAAACATATACCAAATGTATAAAAAAATAATCCAAAATAGTATATTTTGCAACTAGGACGGTGAGTTGTCAATTGGTCAGAAGTGCGAATTGGGCATGAACGAAGTGAGTTCACTCGAGAGGGCAATTGACAATACCGCACATGTTGCAAATAATATTTTTTATTACTCATGGTAGGGGACGTATCTTCAGGGGATCCAGTGGCCAGCCAAAAAAATAGAATCAAAAAGGTATTTGCTTTTTGAAGAAGAATGGTCTCCTTTGGTGTGGATTCGTCATAAGAACTCAGAATATCTCATAAGAACATCAGTCTTGGATATCACAATATAATTTACACGCATTTTAAAAAGTTTTCTTTAATTTTTATTTTGTAATAGGTTCTTTATTGTGTTTATTTTATTGTTTTTTTTTAATGTAATTTAGCGATATTGAATATTTGCGTATTCCAAGTTATGTGGTAATACAACCAAAAATCGTGCGCCAAGATAGTACTTTTAAAGCATGAGTAATAAACAATATGTTTTTTCATATTTATGAATAAAAATAAATAATCTTTTTGTTTTGGTTTGGAACAATCAAATTATACACAAATGTGAATGTAAACAAAACCTATTTGTATGTTTACTCTTCTAAATTTCATAGTAGAAAAATCCTGTATAATGCTCTCAAAATTATATAAAATTATATTATTTGTAATTTCTTCTTTAGACAATATTGCAAGATTTTGTACTCCTAAATCTCTCATTGTGGAACGAAGATAATTTTTTATCAACTTCAATTTGGAGGACTCGTAGCTAGCGACATTGATAGCAATTTAAAAAAAAATCTTACCAAAATTAAAATGTGTACAGAATTTTTCAATCTATACTATTGAATAAATTTTAGTAGGTCAAGAGGGCCTTCCTTCCCCTCTTTCCAACGTTTTGCGTCTTCTTGTAGTGCAGGTATAGCCATACAAAATCTGGATCCTTTTTTTTTCAATATAGAACTGTTCTTTATCAATGTCAATAATTCCATTGCCATTCAAATTCTTCATTTAGCAGATTACATGGTATTAAAAACGGAAAGTTTCTTCCAATGACATGCAACTGATCAAAGCGTTCTTTTATTGCATGGGTTTTCAAAATCTATTTTTATATGGGAATGACGAACCCTTTTATTTACAGGTATTTTTGCGCATCATTAATTTCCAAAAGGCCGTGTTCCCAGAAATTGAAATTACATAGCAAAGAAAAAGGTGCATGGAATTCAGTAATATTCCAGCATTTGATCTCGTTTTACTATTTTCTTCTTCAGATGGTAATTTTTTCAAGGCGCTTAAAATGTGAAAATCACGTTTTTTTCTATAGTTGCTGCTTCTGCTCTTGCCCTCCTCCAGCCAGTTTCTAGGCTGCGTTTAACACCTTGTTCAGTATGCAAAAAGTAAAACATCCCGTCGATGAGTGGAAGAAGAAAAGAATGAAAACAACTGCACGACATTTAACCCCACATTGACTTGACGATAAGGAAAAATATTGGAAATCATATAGTAATTCGTAGAAATCGAATAGAAACTTATGAATTGAATATGTAGTTTTTTACAACTAATACTAAATTTAAAAAATGCCGCCCGGTGCGGATCGCACCCCCTAGCTACCCCACTGTCCAGAAGTCTATGTTCTTCACGGGGATCCCATTTGCTCTAATACTAAGCTTGTGTCTCTTTAGATACTAACTTGTCTCTGGTGGCTCCTACGTGCAATTGCTTCACAATGGAAGATTATATGAGAGACAGTTTCGTCCTCTTCATAGCATAGTATGCACAATGGTTCACCTCTCCAGATCCCCATTTTGTGCAGATGTTCTCGTAGAAGGGAGTGGCCTGTAAGTAGGTCGGCCACAATTGTGATATGCTGCTCTTGGATGATAATTTCACTTTAAAATTATTTTATGTATTTTAAAATTGGCTTGAACACAGACGAGGGGTTTTCGTCCAAATTATGTACTTTTTGAAACGAAGCACCTAAACGTGACTTGCGTAGATGTGATTTCGGGAGGAAATGAAACGTCACGTAAGATTTATGCGTTATAATCCTCCCCCCATTCGCCTTTCTCTCAGTATTCTTTATGTGAGCAGGCATATACGCACTCTGCGGGCTCTCACTTTATTTCTCTTTTTAGTGTGTGTGCGTACTAGTATCGAGACTGTAGCAGACTAGTGCATGGCCGGTTGTATAGCCTTAATATTGAATACGCACACATTTTGTTAAAACGTATTTGTTTGTTTTAAATCATACAAGAGTTATTATTTTAATTAGGTTTTGAAACGTAGAAACTATGCAAAATACAGATTTAGAAAAGTAAGTTACTAAAATTATATAATTTGAAGCAATTGCGGTTACTGTTTACATACGTTTATCGTAAATGTGATTCCGTGTTTGCTATTTTACTACATTTATATACATTATAGAAAGAAAATAGTGAAATCACAAGCTCAGCGTCAAAAAGAGTATCGACAGAGGAAAAAATTAGAAAACCAACGTGAAAGAAAAATACGAAAAACAAACGCTCAATACCAACAAAAATTTAGGGAGAAGCAAAAAAATAAACTACTCACTGAAACGTTGGATTCGATTCTTGCGAGGTATGATATACCTTTAGTATGAGAACATTCTACATTTGTATTAGTTTACATTAGTTTACAACTTAAAATAATATAAAAAATATAATTATTTAATTTCGTATTTTTCAGAAAAAAAGTTAATGCTGAACGCGCTAAAAGATATAGAGAAAATAAAAAAAAGATCAACAAAAGTAAGTTAATATATAATAATAAAGTAAGTTTCCATAAGCCGATAACTACCATGTTATATTATAATGATAAGACTTACTTAAAGTATTGTACAAATACTGTAGGGCAGTGGTGGCGAACCTATGGCACGCGTGTCACAGCTGACACGTAGGAAAATTGTATTGGCACGCCAATTGTTTCTCACGCGTGCCTTAAACTTAGGGCTTCACCGAGAGTCTCGTTTCTGATCTCGTTTCGGGCAGCCGTATCATTTTCAACATAAATTTGAAGCAACCCGAACTTTCCCGAGCCCAGAACGAGCAGTTCAAATGTATGAAGAAAATGTTACGGCTGCCCGTGTCAGAGTCAAAGAATGAAGACGAGACCAGAAACGAGACTCGGTGAAGCCCTACTTAAACTTAAACCTTCCACTTTTCTAAAAGAAATTTAAAAGTTTATCTACTTTTATGCATCATCAAAGGTGTAAAATATAAGACGTGTTATATTCAGCCTAAAGTCCGATTCTCATATACGCGACACTCAGCTACGCAACGTCACGCGACATCGCCTGTCAAATAATGATTACATTGTTTAAAATGGGCACGTTCTCACTATGACTACGCGACGTGCCCATTTAAAACATTGTAATCATTATTTGACAGGCTATGTCTCACGACGTCGCGTAGCTGAGGGTCGCGCATATGGGAATCGACGTTTATATTCATTGTTACCTGGCACGTCAGCATTTCAAATTGAGGGAATTTAAAAAAAAATGGCACGCGGCCGGGAAAAGGTTGGCCACCCCTGCTGTAGGGTATATAAATACCCTACCTATTTCTCAATGAAGGAAATGAATATTTTTCCTAACAATTTAATGAACCTTTTTGGATTGGTTCCCTATTTTACATTATTTGCATTGAAAATATATTACAAAATAAAAAATACATGAACTCACAGTTTTTATTTCGAATTAATTCGGAGTTAAAAAATGCCTGAGGAAATTCGTTCCTTATAATGGTCGGTCCCCTGACTGCACACGTTTTTTTTAAATACTCCTGTTTATTAGCGTAATCTTTCGATTTAAACTGCCATAAAACAGGATAATCACAGTACATAATAAACTCTCGTTCCTCGATCGGAAAAACCTCATCAAAAACTTCCGTCATCTTTGCTGTTTGGCGAACAACTGAAGAAACGATTGTCAATTGCTATTTTTTTTATTTATTTCACAAAAAACCCAATTTACAATATATACATAAATTACAATGTTAGGAAGGAGTGAGTAACAGGCTCACGAGTAATCGGAGCCCAATAACAACCCAACACCTTAGGTATTACCTAACTAAACTATATATGCAATACACAGAAATGGTATCCAACGATGACCGACAGAAACAAATGATTAGAGGCTTATTTCATCCAGAGCAGTGGGGTGTAATTTAAGGAAGTGCTTCAGGCTTGAGAACTGAAGCTGGATCGCTTTTTGCCCGAAACATGCACATACTAGTCACCAGTTGGCGTGACTGTGTATATGCAGGATCCCTATATTATGTAATCGTTATAACCACAGTCATGATTCGACACAAAGAGCACACATCGCACGCACTTAATAACAATTCAATTACTTCAACTTGCTCCCTATTACTTCAACTAGGTTTCTGAATTTTGCGCCATTACCAGACTCTGTCTCTTCTTCGCGATTGGTGGGTTAGTGTGCGAGAATTTAGGTATACTCATGCCAACTGGTGACTAGAATGTGCATCTTTTGGGCAAAATAAGAGCCAGTGACACGTGATTATTTATTTATTGATTTTTCATGAAAATGAGAAAATGTGGCAAGGACTGTTGGTTGAACCTAGGTTAGATTGGGTTGCACACCGCGAAGTAGCAGTACTTTATTATTACATCTCACAGTGTATCCCGTTAAGAATTGCAATGGTATTGCTGGTGCTTTCAGTTTCAAGGCTGAAAATGCATAAATTAAATAATTATTTTAAACTTATAATTAGTAATGTTAATGTATTCAACCCATAATTAATTATTAATGTTAATGTATTCAAACCATAATTATTAATGTTAATGTATTCAATGCATCAGACATATTTGTTCACTTTTTCAAAATATGAATTTCCATCTGAAGAGTACATGGGAAAGCCACGGAAGTCCATTTTTGAAGTGAAAACTTCTATAGCCGCGCTGAATGACATTTGGGTAGAGGGTAAACTAATAGATTTGCGTCATCGTCATCAATAGCTGCGTTCTATAGAAAAGAATTCTATTACTCAGAGATGTGTTCAAAAGAACACATCTATACGCATATGTTTAAAGTTGGCTCTGAACGTCAAACTTAATAGTCAAAGTTTTTGGCAGTGTTGACTGAACGTAGCGTTTCTAAGGAAATATCAACTCGTAGAATGAGTGTGCAGTACAAGAGTAAGAACTTTTACCGGATGTACTAGTAGATGTACTAATGCCGGATTATTGGAAAGTTTTTGGCAGTGTTGACAGAACGCAGCGCCTCTACGGAAATATCAACCCCTATAATCAGTTTGCAGTACAAGAGTAAGTACTTTTGACGGATGTACTAGTAGATATACTAGTGCCGGACTATTGGAATGTTCAGATTACTGGATTGTATCGAAGAATTCATGGTAAATCACGAATCAGACCCATCAAAGTTTTAGGCAACCAAATGTACTCCTGTGCTCTCCAAAGGAATGAAACTCCAAAATAAAATTAATAGTCAGCGATATATAGATAAGAATAAGAAAAAAAACTCTTGCAATAGTTAATTCAGAAATTTCTAAACATCGAACAATCACAGCTGAGAAGGAGGAAAAAAATTAAGTATATTCCAAACAAAAATTAATGTATATACAGATAAATCTTCAAAAGCAGTTATGTTTCATAATGTAGTCAAAATTTCCATAACTCACAAATTGCAGACCCATCAACAAGAAATGTGCCATATATCCTACCAATTCATTTTGCTGACCTATCAACACAGAATCAACCAAACATTCCCGATTCAAATTCAGATTATGATGATGACATTGATAACAGTCATTCTCCTTCAGAAGTGAGTTATGTTCCAGAATTACATAAAACAATACTAACAAACTATGTACCAATTTTGATTAATTAACATAATGATAAATCCTCAAAACCAGTTTTAAAGCTGTTTTTTTTTCAAAAGTTTTTACTTCAGTCGGCAGTGCCTGACTGCCTATATTTTTTTGTCATTATTAAACTGGTGCTGCCATTTGTTAGTATTAGAAGTGTATTTTACATTCCACTTTATAAGAGGTGCGAAAAAATCACGTTAGACCCTATAAAACTGACATTATAAAATAGGTATCCAGGGAAAAAACAACGTCCTGAATACTATGGACCACGGTAGTCCATGTCGCTTTGGCGCAGTGCGGTGATGCACATCGCAACCTCAATCTCAAGAAGAAGAAGTATGATTGTCTTAAGGTATTATTTCCAGTGAAAGGTCATTCATACCTTGAACGTGGTAAAGATGTGGGATTAATTGACCAAAAAAGCTACGTAGAAGTTCCATCGGAGTGGAGGGATGTTATACAAAGTAGCAGAATCCAACACCGTTCAAAGTCCTTGAGTGCACTCAAGGTCTGTTCAAATCATGGGGTGGTTTATTGAACCAAATATATAAAAAAAATGCCCCTTTCCTACAGGAAATACGGTGTTTGAAAATCACTTCCTCGCCAAAAGTAGCGCACAGAAGCAATTTTACAAACATGCAAAACAAGACATGCAATTTTACAAACCAGTAAACAATACTATTTAGAAGCAGTTTGCTTTTTTAAAACTGGTTTATACTTTCTAGAATATTAGATACCCGACCTTAAACTTTAAATTTCGTTTTTCCCAAAACGAATCTATATGGACATGTGTGTTTTTTCCCCTGTGCCCTTCATTTTAAATCAAAGCAATCTATTAAAAACAACATACCACATTTTTTTACAAATTATATTCGTCGCTACCAATTAATTTGCGCATGCGCACTATATAAAAAATGCCATGTTTTACATGCACAGATCTGCAATTTTACCAATATTCATGGAATAATATAAACCTAACCCAATGTTTCGTTTCAAATTTCAGTAAAAATCCAAAGGACTGGGAGCCAAATCAACATACGAGGATTTGTAGTGCTCATTTCATCAATAATTGTAAATCAGAGCACCCACTTCATCCGTCTTATATCCCTTCTATTTTTCATAAAACAGAAAATATGTAAAAATGTACACAATCCTTGCGACGATTTGAACGCTTAAAACATCGTCAATTGAAAAAAACGGTAAGCAACTTTGGACTGACTAGTTGTTGATATTCCTTTAAAGTTCTGTTTTTCATTTTTTCCCATTCGTCAAAGCTGCCGTTTCAATTTTGCTAGGTGTCAACAAATCTGATATGCCTTGACAACATCAGAACGATCACCTTTCATGTTATGACCATTACTAGCAGTTTTTCGCATTATGCGCTGTTTAAACCACTCTGCAGTTTTAGCTTGATGGATATAGTTTGGACACATATTTATAACTTGATTAATATCGCAACATACTTTACGTTATATAATTACGATAAAAATCATTTACTAGCAATATCACTAGCAATTACATTTTTTTGCGTATAAAATTTATTTACCTACTGAAGTTAAAGTATACCGGACATCATTTGACGCACTTTTTTCTCGAAATTATATTTTTCCATAGAGAAACAGAGAAATAGTGTAAAATAAATTAATACATGAAAATGATTGATTAAAATTGATGCATTGATACATGAAAATTGATACATTGAAATAAATAACAAAATTAGAATGGCCAAAGAAAATTGGCTTAACGAGCAATGTCGCGAAATTGAAGATCTGGTGGCTAAATATGACACTTTTAATATGCACAAGAGAATTAAGGAAGCGGCTGGTGTATACAAACCTCGACAAACTGACATTCTCTTGGACAGTGAAGATAAAATAATTTTTGACGTTTACGACAGAGTAGACCTGAGGCTATGAGTAGCTATATTAAAAACCTTTTTCATGATGAAAGATGGGACTCTGCTGAACAATATACACGCGAAGGGCTTGATATAACTAAAGAAGAAGTCCAGCATGCAGTCTCGTTATCAAAAAATATAGAAAAGCTGCAGGTCCAGATGGAATTTACTCGGAAGTCATTAAAATCTTAAAGAATGAGGGAGCATAGATGACCTAAATGTGATAGTAAAGCTTTTTAATATGGTCTACCGATCGGGCATCATTCCTTCCGACTGGCTTCAATCAAAATTTATAACGCTTTAAAAGAAGAGCACGGCTAAAAGATGTAGCGATTATAAGTTCGGTTTTCGTAACGGATTTGGCACAAGAGAGGCCCTGTTTAGTGTTGGTTCAGAGGTGCAGGTACGTCTAGGTTCCTGTTTATGCCTGTTTCATTCAGTACGAAAAGGATTTTGACAGGGTGCAGCATGAAAAGCTTATGAAAAACCTTAAAGGTGTAGGCCTGGCCGACAGAGGCCTCAAAAAAATTTCAAATCTTTACTGGAACCAAACTGCACAAATTAAGGTACATCAACAGATGTCAGGCGACGTTCGAATCAAAAGTGGTGTTCGACAGGATTGCATCTTTTCACCATTTCTTTTTAAAATTCACTCAAACAAAATATTCGAAAATGTCCTGGAAAACTGCCCTGAAGGAAATTCCATTAATGGCGTAAACATAAATAACCTTATTAGGTGCGCTGACGACACCGTTATGTTATAATCGCGGAATCGTTGGAGGGTCTTTAGATTTTATTTGACCAGGTGGCAACCAATAGTGCAGAATTTGGATTAAATTTAAACACCAAAAAAACCAAATGGATAGTCATTAATAAGAATCAGGTTGGAGGAAGTATTCTACAGGTACAGAACCAACAAATGGAACGCGTTTAGTCATACAAATATCTGTGATACCTGGTCAACGAAAACTGGGATAATATGGGTGGCATCGAATAATGCAGGAGGTCCGTGCCCGAATTGAACAAGCCAGAGCACCATTAGTAAAAATGAACTCCGTGTTGTGTTGCCGAAGTCTGTCACTCTCCGTTCGCACTCGAGTACTACGTTGTTACATCTTCAGTATTCTCTTTTATGGAATTGAGGCGTGGACTTAGAGTCCAGCCTCAAGACGCCATGTGTAAAAAGCTGGAAACTTTCAAAATGTGGACGTATCGACGGATCAAATTAATAATAGAAGGAAGGATCGAAGGCATAAAAGGACCCGGGCGTCGAAGAATATCGTGGCTAAAGAATTTGCGACAATGGTATAAGTGAGACTACGACAAGTCTCTTTAGAAAAGCGATAGACAAATTACAAATAGCGCTAATGATTGCCAAATTTCGAAGAGGACAGGGCACTTAAAGAAGAAGAAGAGATACACTTGTCTGAGCTACAATATTAGCGGTTATGGGAACAATACCATTTAAGTGTTTCTTCTCCACCACATTCAAAACATGTCCGGACCGATATATTTTTTTACCTTTTAAGTAATTTTGACCACGAAGGTAATTGTTTGTTATCGGTCGAAGCCCGTATTTTATTATTTTTTCCGTTTTCACTTTTGTCACATTTGTTTCATTTGTATTTTTGGCCTTTTTTTGTATCACTTTAACACCAGGGAGCGCGAGTGTGCTGCCTTTATATTTCGTGCACGTTTCCTATGGGAGGCGGTTTCATCCTCCTCATTGCATAATCTGCATAAGAGTTCTACCTTCCAGATGCCCATTTTAAGCAGGTGTCCTCGTAGTTGGGAGCGAAGTGTAAGAGGGGCTGCTACAATTGTAATCTGCTTCCTTGGCAGAATTTCAGCTGTTAGAGTGGCCTAACCATAAGAAGCATCTCTATAAATGAAATCTGCTTTGTTTGGACATTCAATAACGTGCGATATACATATTCTTTTGGGCATCTTTCAGAACAGGCCAATTTCATCCACGTTAAATTCGGTTCAATAGTCACCTTCTTCTATCAGGAAGGATTAAAAGTCAGCTTATTTTTGCTGTGGCGATGCTGTGGCAATTACAATTATATCGAATAAACCAATTCTTAGTAGCAAAAAGCTACAAGGATAAAACAAAGTTTTACCCTCGCCCTCCAGCTTCTTTTTTAATCTCTCAAAAATTAGATCAAATAAAACTTAGTGTAATTGAATAATTCCTCACTTGTATTTGTTTAAAACACCATCATTTCAGCATTGTTTCCAGCATAACAATAATTCTGATATATACAAATTAAGCTTGAGTTCAAGATCATGTAGAGCAGCTGTCTCCCAACATTTTGAACGCATGTCCCTAGAGGAGCATATCCGACATATATATGAGACTATCCAACAACAACATGAAAATTCAATATGTCAAAAACTAAAATTATGACGAACCTCGTCTTGGACGGGACAATAATGATCCACAATGCAACAATTGAAGAAGTTGACGCATACAAATACCTTGTAGATTGTAGATATGGTGGTGACGACTTGTACTGCGACCTTTATAGATCTATTGTACCCCACCCTCCTCCTCCAAGTGTTGATGTACTTACCCATTTAGAGCGCCTCCTCTAATCCTGATTCCTTTAGGAATCTCAGGATCTGGGTGGGATTCTGCACTCTGTGTTCAAGCAGTGAGCCCCAAGGTACATCTGTCTCTTGCGGAGTAATGCTCCGCAGTCTTTGAACAGATGTATGGGGGTTTCCTCTGCTGAGCCACAGAATCAGCATCCATCATCCTCCTCTAGGCCTAGGGCCTTGAGATGTTTCCTAAGTCTGCAGTGTCCCGTCAGGGCTCCTGTCAGAATTCTGAGCTTGTTCCTGCTTAGTTTCAGGCAAGCTCCTGTTCTCTTCTGGTTAAAAGATCCCAGCATCACTTTGGATTGCCTTAGCCCTGGAAGTTTTTTCCAGGTTTTCATCCATTTTCCTCTTATTTCTTCATCTAAACTTTTGCGGATGGTGTTCACGTTCATACCGCAAAAGGGTTCCGGACCTATAAAGGGGCTACTGGAGCCCTTGTTTGCTAGGTGATCGGCTTCTTCGTTTCCGTCTATACCAGTGTGTCCTGGTACCCAGTATAGCGTTACTTTATTATCCCTGCCAAGCTTGTTCAGCTTCCCCATACAGTCCCATACCAGTTTGGATCTGATGCTGTATGAGCTAATGGCCTTGATGGCTGCTTGGCTATCTGACAGGATAGCAATTCGTTTTTTGCGGTAATTCCTGTCGAGGTTAAACTGTGCACATCTTTCGATTGCGTGTACCTCTGCTTGGAAGATACTTGGGGATGTTCCCATGGATTCGAAGTATCTGGTACGAGGTCCAAACACTCCTGCATCAGTGCCTTCCTTTGTCTTCGGACCATCTGTATACCACTTGATGGCATTTTGCTCTATGTGGTATGCTGAGGATTCGTCGCTCCAATCGGCTTTACTACTACACATTGCTGTGTAGTTTTTCTCGAAGTGGTATTTGCATACCATTTCGTCTTTTGGTACTTCCAGCCAGGGGATCTTGGCAGCGAGGCTGTTTCGGTCTCTGCTCCCGATTATTTTACCTCTGCCCATTCTTTCCTTGCTGAATCTTACGATCGCCGATCTGGCGGCGCTCTCCACCACAAGGTGCAGCGGAGTCAGATCCAGCAGCAGCTCTAATGCTGCTGTCGGACACGACCCCATCGCCCCCGTGATGCAGACACACGCCAGTCTTTGAATCTTTTCAAGCAGTTTCCTCATAGAGGCCAGCTTGATTCTACTTCCCCACGCAACTGCCCCATAAGTGATTGCAGGTCTCACTATCATGGTGTACATCCATCGCAGGATAGTGGGGTTACAACCCCACGTTTTTCCTGCCAGATTTCTGCACACCATTAGGGCGCGTTTGGCTTTACCTACCACTGCCTCAGCGTGTCTATTCCATAGGAGTTTGCTATCTAGTGTGATACCCAGATACCTTATCTCCTGTTGGTATTCTACTGCCTTCCCATCTATGAGTATGGGATGTAGGCAGTTTAGTTTTCTCCTTCTAGTAAATAGTATCACCGTGGTTTTGCTCGGGTTGAGTTTCAGTCCCACTGTTTGACACCATCTACTAGTTACATTGAGGCCTCTCCGAACAATTTCATAGAGCGTTCCCTCAAATTTCCCTCTAGCCATTATGACTATGTCATCGGCGTAACCTTGACATTTGATGTCTAGGTCGTTTAGCCTAACCAGTAGTTCATCAACTACCAGACTCCACATTAGCGGTGATAGTACACCTCCCTGTGGGCACCCTCGAGTTGTGGAGATCTTAATGGTGTCTTTTCCCACTTGTGTCTCCGCCGTTCTAGTTCTCAGCATTTCTCCCATCCACTTTGAGATAGTGCTGTCGATATTCCTTCTTTCAAGGGCCGCCCTGACAGCCTCGTGTGAGGTGTTGTCAAAAGCTCCCTCTATATCCAAGAAGGCACATATCGCTACTTCCTTTGTCTCTAGTGCTGCTTCTATTTCGTTTGTCAGCTGATACAGGGGGGTTTCTGTGGATTTCCCTGCTCTGTAAGCATGCTGACTCCTGTGTAGTGGTGTACCTACCAGCACTATAGTCCTAAGGTAATTATCAATCACCTTCTCCATTGTCTTTAACATAAAATATGTTAGACTAATGGGTCTAAATGACTTCGGTTGAGTGGTGTCTTTCTTCCCCACCTTCGGTATAAATACCACCTTAGCCCTTCTCCATAGCTCCGGTATATATCCGAGCGCTAAGCTACTTCTAAAGATATTTAGAAGATACGGCATTAGTTCTCTCTCTCCCTTTTGTAGGAAGGCAGGAACTAGTCCGTCCACACCTGGGGCCTTAAAAGGCTGGAAAGTGCCGATAGCCCATCTGATTCGGTTTTCCGTACAGATGGACGCTGCCCTCTTCCAGTCGGCCCGACTTGGTTTCCGTGGTTGCATCAAGCCCTCGGTCTCCCTGTATCCTCTACATCCCGGAAAATGGGTTTCTAGTAGGAGGAGAGCTCTTTGCTCTTCATCCTCCGTGAAGGTCCCATCCGGTTTCTTGAGTGGTTGTCATTTCCACTCTATCTTTCGCTAGTGCTTTATGCAGTCTAGCTGCCACCGGCGTGGATTCTATGTTTTCACAGAAGGTCCTAAAGTTTTCCCTTTTTGCTCTTCTGATCTCTTTGTTGTAGGTGGTAAGCACCTCAGAGTATTCTAGCCAATTTCCGTATTGCTTGGCTTTGTTGGAAAGCCTACGTACTTTTGCTCTTAATGTAGACACATTTTTATTCCACCATTTTTCATCCTTATGCTCCTTCACGGTTTTTACCGGGCAGCTGGATTCAAATGCCGTGGTGATTGCTACATTTATTTCTCCTACAGCCTGCTTCAGCACGGTGTAGTGTTTGATACTACCCCGCACTGTCACCTGCTCTAGGTTTTCTTTTAGTTGGGAACTAAACATAGGCCACACAGTTTGTCTGGGGTTTCGAATGGGGGTGTTTTCCTCACTCGCCCCTTCCAGCTCAAACTCTATGATCCTATGATCTGACATTGAGGGCTCACTTGAAACCCTCCACTTTTTAATTAGTTTACTTACGTTAGCGCTACCTACCGTAATATCCAGTACCTCATTTCTGACTTTAGTGACAAATGTTGGTGTGTTCCCAACGTTGTACACAATTAAGTTCTCTTTAATGAGGTATTCTAAAAGGTACTCACCCCTCTTATTAGTGTCCGTGCTGCCCCACATCTCATTGTGTGCGTTCGCGTCACATCCCAGGATGAGTGGCAGCCTTCTCCTAATACAGTGTTCCACCAGCTTTTGTACTTCAATGGGTGGTATGCTGTTACCATCGCCAGGGAAGTATGCTGATGCGATCACTACTTCGCGGTGGAGACCCTCGATCTTGATGAGGGCCTGAATCGGTACTAAATCCCGCGTTAAAAATTCTGAAAGACATAAGTAATTTATGCCATTTCTTACCATAATGCAAGTTCTAGGGGAGACCTCACGGCTGTCCCATACCAACTTACATTCCCTGTTGCTAAGGCCTCTGATCTTACCTCCGTAGGTCCAGGGTTCTTGAAGCAGCGCTAGCCCTAGGTGCTGCTTGGTGAACATCCTAGCCATCACAGCTGAAGCTGCTTTGGCATGATGGATGTTCACTTGGGCTATTTTGGTGCGCCTGCTGGTCATTCTTGTTTTGTAACAGGAGGCGGCAAGTCCTCCTCTGTCCCTGCAAGAACATCTACCTCTGCCTCTGTAGGCATGGCTGGACTGCTCATGTCTACGAGTGTGAGGTCAAGGTCATCTTCCCGGGAATCCGGGCTAACTTCCTTGTTCTCTGTGTCGGTTAGGTACCGTACACATGGATTATTTTTACTTTTGGAATTCATATAAATCCCACGAGTCGCAAGGGAACTAAAGGTCCACCAAATCAGAGCCCCGCTTGATAGTGGTAAGGCTGGATACCCTCTGAGGTCGCCAGGTATCAGAGGGGCTCCGTAAGCGATGGCCGGTTGCCCTTGGCCATCAACCAGTCCCTTTGGCACGGGTCGCATGACACCTTGGGATTAAGGGTTTGGAAGTTCTTGGTTTTTCGCCCTCCGCCGAACGCCCCGACCGGAGTTGCTCCAGTCGTGACGTCCAACGGTATGTTGCGAAACTAAGCCCTCACACCGCGACAAGGTGACTTCCACGTGAGGGCCACAAATACCTTGGACATACCATCAAAATTGGCAGAGATAATCAGACATGCGAAATTACCAGAAGGGTAGGCTTAGGATGGGCGGCCTAGAAAATTAAGACACATACTAGGAGGTCAATATCCAACATGTTTAAAACGAAAAGTCTACGATCAATGCGTGTTGCCTGTTATAACCTATGGAGTCGAAACTTTAACGTTAACCAAGAAGACAGTGAATAAACTACGAATTGCCCCAAGGGCAATGGAACGGTCGATGGAAGGAGTGACCAGAAGGGACAGGAAGACAAATGAATGGTTAAAACAAAAAAACAGGAGTTACAGACATTGTAGAACGCATAACCAACTTAAAATGGAACTGGGCAGGGCATCTCGTAAGAACCACTGATGACAGAAGAGAAGGAAAATATTGACATGGGAAACGCTGGGAGTCCAAAAGAAGCAGAGGCCGACATCTTACAAGATGGTCTGACCTACAAGATAGCCTGACGATATTAGACGCTTACACGAAAATTGGATCAACTTGGCATAGGACAGAAGGAAGTGGAAGCATGAAAGGGAGACCTATGTCCAGCAGTGGACTCAGATGGGTTGAATGATGATGATGATCCAACAATAACACAGCAAACGAATATTGGATTCCGTATCTATAATAACTATCTGTCTACAGGATCATTTATAGTTTTACCATCCAATTGTTTAGTTTTTTCAGACAGCTGAAATGTTACAACTATCTAGGAAACATATCGTAGCTGTTTTGTAGAACAAGAGGCTTCAGTTCGGTATAAGTGTCAGATATATGTCGTAATATTATCAGAATGTTGTTAGATCCGAAAAATGTTATCTTTAAGAGCTTTATATGTTTTGCCGGACGGGTGAGAACATTCGCAAAAGATGAGCATCTGGACGAATGAATCTTTATGCAGGGCTCTGCAACAAGGAAACGCGTATTTGATAAAAACTCCACATTACAGCAGAGGAAGTTCCGAAACATAAGACACGTAGATCTACACTGCTCAAAACAATTAACGGGTCACTAATTTGTGCCTCCATAAAATTCAAACTGGAAATTACATGCAATTAAAATTGAGAACAACTAAAAGACGCTCTATTTAATTGGTGCATATGATATCAGCATCACGTACTTTTAAAGTAACCCGTAATAATTAACAACAACTACCAAAACCAAAGTGCAAAAAGAATTTAAATTAATTGTTAATGTAAGCCTTTGTACATAAAGTGGTAACTTATAACAATTATGTGCTTCCATAACGGCATTACTATAATATAGTATTATATAACAGCATGCCAAGACGGTGGCATGCTTCGCAAAAGTTTTCGAAGGTCTTCTTGTGGTATAGCGTCCCATTCTTCAATAAGAGCCGCCGTTAACTGCTGGATGCTCTGAGGAGGATGCGGAACATTCCATTTATATTGGAACATTCCAGTTTCTCTAGCACGTGTAAAAATTAGGAAATCATCGATTCAGAAAACGACGTCGATACTCTTCTACTGAACGAACAGAATTGCCATTTCAAAATCCATAAACAAACACCATATCTGCATATTCTCTATGACTGAAAATATGGGGCCTTTTCATAATCTCGTAAAACTGTCACTTTTTATGGTATTTAACTATATAACTTTTGTTTCAAATTGGCATTTAGGACAACAAATTTAACTTTATTAACTTTTTAAAAAGAAAACCTTATTATCTCTGAAACAAATGAAAATCTGACTTGAACACATGAGCTTATTTTGCTAAGTTTTGTTTCCTGGACATGCCTTTAAAATATTTCCTCCCGAATCACCCTGTTTAACGTAAAATTAATGCTACACATATCCCTCGTTTTACACGAGCCTTTTTTTACACGATTTTATTTAGACGATTAAAAACAAAGATTAAATTAAAAAATACTTAGATGTTTTTTTTTAATTCGAATTAAATTCATTTATTTTTTAATTTTTTTAAACCTTGTAAAACGAGGAATTAGGTGTATATTAAATATAATAATGTTATTCTATTAATTTTTTAATACGTTTTAATAAATACCATACTTTTCATTTGTAATCATATTGTGATTAGTTTCATTTGGATTATACAGGGTGATTCATAAATTCTAGGGCGTGGTATAGCCCAAAATTAGAAAAAAAGTCTCCAAAGGTGTGTCCGAAAACGCTTCCTTAATACAAAGGTCATTCCCCGTATGTACCGCCACTGGTTGGCTATCAAAATGAAAATAATCACAAAAGGTAGTTCGGTATCAGTAACGAGTACACACAAAATTTGAATTAATTATCATTACTTTCGTCTGAGATATTAGCAAAAATATTGTGTGAGGTTAGGTTAAACAACCCCCTTTTAAGGGCTGTACCTCAGTTATGAAGCTTTTTCGGAAATATCTTTATAGGGACTTTTTCCTTATTTTGGGCTCTAGAACACGCCCTAGAATTTCTGCTCGGCATTTATGAAACACCCTGTATAAACTTGAGTAGAGTATGTATTCAAATATTGGCGGATTTTAACCGGATATAGTGCCATAAAACTCGGTTATAATACTTGCGCAGCCGCACATATTTGTGACGTTGGCTAATTTCGTGAATAGTGTATACGTGAGAGTAATGTCGGCGTTAAAAAGGAGAGTCCTTTCATTAGAGAGCAAATTATCAATTATAAACAAAATCGGCAGTGGTGTTAAGAAAAGTTCGATTTGCAAAGAACTGAATTTAAGTCACTCAACGCTTTCTTGCATATGGGGCAACAGGGACAAGATCATAGCTGCTTACCAACACAACAAACACGCTAAGAAAGTGAGGAAACCGGTTCACGCCGATATAGACAGCGCGTTGTTAAATTGGATTTTGGAAAATAAAAATGAGAATATTAATATCAACGGACCGTATTTGAAAAATAAGGCTGAGGAGTTCGGTCGAGCTTTAGGTGTTGAAAATTTCACTTGCTCCAACGGATGGTTAGACAGATTTAAGATTAGACACAATATTTCATATGGCATTTTATCTGAACAAACTTTGTTAAATCCCGTTCAGCTTGATTTTACAGGTATATATCATACTTATTTTCTCAATTAAACCATTACGTACTAATTAGCCAATTTTATACATTTTTTTTATAACTTCGAATATTTATTTTCTGCGAAATATAATTATAATTTAATAACATTTATTGTCGTGTGGAAAGTTTGTTGAGGTAATTAAAAAATAGTTTTTTGAAATAGAGTATCGCGTATCTAATATTTGAAATTGTGATTGCTATTAACAATCTAAAATATATATTTGAAATGGTTTCTCATTGGATTCAAGGAAAAACTGTTAATAGTGCAGAATAATATTATTACTTGTAGGTTCATATCTTCCCATTTATTCATTAAATATTTGTTCTTGGTAATGGGAATTATTGTAAGGCTTCTTTACCAATCGCATTTAATAGCTTGATAAGTTTCGGTGACTTTCTGACACCTTAATCATAGGCTGCAAAGTAGAAAATAACACTATTTAGTTACTTTGTTTAAAGAACAATAACTATAGGTTTATTTAAACAATGTAACTAAATAGTTTTATTTTCTCCTCTGTAGCCTTTGATTAAGGTAACAGAAAGCCAACGAAACTTAGCATTAAACGCGATTGTTATAGAAGCCTTGATAATCCCATTCCAAAGAACAAATTCATAATTATTAATAATAATGCCTTTTGGCTAATAAACTTTTATTAAAAACTATCAAATTTATGGGGAAAAATCATATTATTTAGAAAGTATTACGTTTATTAAGGTTTGCATATTGGCTTTGTTACCGTAATTATTGCTATTTTTTGAAAGTTCAATTAGTGTGCACAATAAATTAGATACCAGACTAGATACTGACAAAACTCGATAAATCGAAGCGCGTTGAAATACCACATGGAATAAAAACCTGAATAAAAAGTCAATACCGATTCTCTACACAGTTGCCAGCTATGTCAATGCTGAAGTCCGGGCTAGTTTAGAATTAAAATATTTGTTGAGCTAAATAATGCCTATCCACTTTTTAATTTATGTTTAAAAGAAAAATATATTTGGTAAAGATTATAAAGAAATCAAATAGGTAATTCTAAATATATCCGCACTTTTTTTTCTTTTTGAAACTAACAATAAGTATTATACAGGGTGATTAAACATTTTAAAAGAAGATCATTAATGTCAAAATATCTTAACAAAAATTGCATAATAAGAGAGATATTACTGTTTTAAATTTGTTGTTGCTTTTTTAAGTGACGAAAAATCTAAATGCTAGGTTTTTTCATAAAACGAGGTTTTCATAAATAACAGGTTTTTTTTGTTTTGATTGTAGATTAATGCAGTATTAACACATTATGAGCGGGCCGGGTATTAATACCCGTTTAAAAGTACCTACGTTAAGAGCGGGGCAAAGTTTAATTTCAATAAACATTGGTTACAATATTTATTATTATAACTCCATTTGTTCGATTTATGAATGAATTCTTCTGTAAATCGCGATAACTTAAAACTGAAAGAAACTGAACTGAAAATTTTATTTACAATGGTGTAACCAGGTGCCGGTGATAGTAAGTCCTTCCAGGTATGTATTATAAAGGTAAAACGATGGGTTTTGTTCATAATCCCAATCATAAGACAAAGTATAACAAAGTTAACAGAGTAAGTTGCAACTCCTCACTTCAGCATTATATGTTAGTTAGTATATTGGTAAATAAACTTTTCATAATTATTAAAACGTGAGTGATATATTTCAAGACCGTATCACCCACAATGGATTGAGATAGTGATATCTATTCAGATGAGTAGTCGCAAATTTCAAGTGAGGAAAGTTTCCTGATTTTGATAGCGAAAGTGACGAGGAATTGTTTCGACCAAGAAGGAATAGAACCTTGTTAATACCATCTAGCGACTTTGAAGAAAGTGATGATGAAGTACTGGACCTGTCAGAAAATGATATTGTGCCACTTATCGAACCATTCTTAGGACAAAGTGGTGCTTTTGTCATGCCAAACAAGTCAGAAAGTGTAGTTGATGTGGTTCAGTAATTTATTGGGGACGATTTATTTGAATATATGACTAAACTACTAAGACTTTGAAACTAATCGTTATCATACACAAAATATACAGTTTTTTAATGATAGTGCAAAATCTGTGGAAAAAAAGTGGAAAGTGTAACTCTGAACGAAAAAAAAAATGCTATGAATACTTCTACTAATGGGCAAAGTTCGCAAAGACACGAGGGATGAATATTGGTCGATAGACAAAACAATTCAAACACCGATTTTTGCAAGTAATTTCAGAAGTAATGAGCAGAGATCGATTTCGACAAATTTGGTAGTCATGGCATTTTTCAAATTATGGCAATAAAAAACAAGTGGCAAAGATGCTAAAACATTCGCCCTATTATTTCTTACCAAAATTTCAAGAAGTCTACAAGCCGCAGAGAGAAATATCGCTTGATGAAAGCGCCCTGCCATGGAGAGGCCTATCCTTCAAAGTTTATTTAAAAAATAAACTTTAAAAATTACCAAATATGGAATACTCATAAAAATGGTTTGGGTTTGTGAAGCTAAAACCGGCTACATTTGTAATTTTCGTATTTATTGTGGAGAAGAAAGCCGATTACAATCATAAATCTTCTGCAACCATATTTTAACTTATGGCATTACATATACCAGGATAATTATTATAATAGTGTTACACCATACACTATTACAACATAGATTCAGGACTTGTGGCACTACTCGCATAAACAGAGGCCGTCCGTCCTCTTTGTTTGAAAAATGTGCAACCAACAAAGGGGGAAACTAATTTTCGTCGCCTTCAAAACATTTTATTGCAATGTTGGCAATCAAAAAGACCCGTCCGAATGATTTCGATGATACATTCAGCCGATATTGTAGAAAGTCACAATACGGATTGTTTTGTTAGACAAAAATTGGAAGCCAATATGCATTGTTGATTATTGTTGACATTGCGTTGAACGCATCCACCATCAGGATCTAACCTAATCTGACAACCTCCTCAACCTCCTAAAAATTTGCCTTAAAAATATAAAGATTGTAGCCAGTTTTAGCTTCACAAACTTTGCTTCACAAGAATTTGTATTGTAACTTAAGAAGGACCTAAATCATCCCCTATTTTATCCACTTGAGGGATGATATTGCAAAAAACTATAAAATACGTATTTTGTATTTATTTCAAAAGCCTAAATATAAATTTTCATGATCCTAACTTAAAAATTATGGTTTTCCCATACAAACCGTATTTCATTTCATCCCCTATTTCATCATCCTTTCATGTTTTTTTAGAAAAAAGGTATCCTATGCCCTTTTTCATGATGTAATCGTTCAAGTACCCAACTTTTGATAAAACAAGGCCTCGAAAATTACACCCGCTACGCAACATAGTTGCATATCTTAGAATACCCGCTCAAAATGTGTTAATTGAGTTAATTAAATATAAATTGAATAAACTGAAAAGAAATAAAGAGGAACGCAAAATTTTATTTAGTGTGGTAAATTTTGAAACAGGCATTGTTAAACATAAACCTACGTTGCAGTCCGGACAATAGTATCGACTTTCACGTCTCATCCGTTTTACCGTCTTACTTTTCTTTGAATAACACAAGGCTCATTTTTATGTGAGAGCTGATTTTTTGTCAGTACTTGGAATAGGTTCCAAAAAGTGACGATCTGTTAAGCGCAATCCTCCTCATTGCATAATCTGCATAAGAGTTCTACCTTCCAGATGCCCATTTTAAGCAGGTGTCCTCGTAGTTGGGAGCGAAGTGTAAGAAGGGCTGCTACAATTGTAATCTGCTTCCTTGGCAGAATTTCAGCTGTTAGAGAGTGTCCTAAAAATAAGAAGCATTGCTATAAATGAAATCTGTTTTGTTTGGACTTTCAATAACGTGCGATAAAAAATCTTTTGGGCATCTTTCAGAACAGGCCAATTTCATCCACGTTAAATACGGTTGAATAGTCACTCCTTTGGTTCTACATTAATGTGCTCTTAATTGAACGTCCACCTTTTGACGAGTATCCAGCTTGTGATACGTTTCAACATACTCATCAATTAGTTGTAGTCGAAACTCTAAATTTGAAATGGACTCAACTTGTTTCGTATACAAAACATAAGAGTTCCAAAGTGCTTATTCCATACGGTGAATTAACATGTTATTGTACTATTTTTTCCTCATTTTCTGTCCACTGGATAGCTACAGGGTCTTTCATTAAGCGCTTTCTGTCTCTAAATGTGATTAAAAGAAAGTGTGTGCCAATTCAGGCTAAAAGAAATTGGTAATCATTGACCTATAGCGCTCACCGTTAACGGTGATGGCCTGGCCAACGTCGTTCTCAAAGTAATATGGAGCGTTCCATATTACTTTGAAAAATCCTGTCCAAAATCCACACCAAACAGTGACTTTCCGGGATGCATTGGACGCTTTTGGATCTCATGTGGATTGGTATCGTCCAAAATTTGACACTTTTGTTTATTGACGTACCTATTCATCCAGAAATGGGCCTCATCGCTAAAGATGATTTTTTGGGGAAGCCCTCCAGGGCCCATTCAGCGAACACACGTCGATGTCTATGGTCGTTTACCTTCGGCTCTTGGACCACTTGAATTTTGTACGGGTGCAGACCTTAATTAGGACGCAAAATTCGCCAAGTTGTGGTCTGCGAAAGGCGGAGAGCGACGCGAAATCGACTGCCTCGGATTTTCCTGCACACTATCACGGACAGCGACGTTTTCGGCAGATCTTGCGTTTCGTCGTTGTACTGGTTTTGGTTTATTGTTTACTGACCCTAGTGGAATCAAATTTATCGACCACACTGCGAATAGTCCTCTCGGTAAGACGATTGTGGCGACCGTAAAATGGGCGCAGCGCGCGGAACGTTGCCCGAACAGAACACCCATTTTGATAAAACAATTCTATCATTTGCACGTGTTGTTGAACGCTATATCTGTAAATGGTGATTTTGCAAAACAGACTGAATAAATGACAGCCTAGGTATAGCTTCAACATAATAGCCGCTACCAACTTTTTTTTTGAGAAAGAGGGGGAATGCATTATTGCACACCGGGCCTTCGTACGCGTGTAGTGTGGGGGGGGGGGGGGTCTCTGTTCGAGTTCTTCGTGACCTACAAACTAAAAACCCTCCTCTGTCTCTTCACTACACTCCACCTGGAACTGCGTGAGCATTACTTCAGGTGGGTGGTGGTGTTTGTTCTAATCGCTTCATTTTCCTTCTTTTTGTTGTCCTTTCCTCGTCTCGATTTCGTCTTCTGTCTTATTAGTTATGTAGTCGTTTTTAATTATTTTTCAGTCTTTTCGTCACATATCTAGTCGTCCATGTTACTTTCCTTGTGTGTTGTTATGGTCGCCTTCCATTCCCTCTCCATTTGTTCTTTTCCCATCATGATTCCGGTTCTGTAAGCTTGTACTGCATCCCAGTTATGCTCACTTTCAAACAAAACTTCCATGATGATGTTCTTCTAGTTTTGTACCGCCTAATGTCTCCGCCAGTCGAGTTCTTTCATTCTCTGATTTTGTACACATGAAGATGAGTGTGTTGTGCGTCGTCTGGAATATGACCGCAGTAGAAACATTCGAGGTATGCGTTGAAGCACCCGTGGCCAGTGAGCGCTTGTGTAAGATGGTAACTCATATGTCCGTGTACCACGCTGTTACGTTAGGAATAAGGCTGTGTGTCTACCGTCCACTAGTGTCGCTATCCCACCTTGTCTGCCATCGGTCCATGACTATCTTACGCGCTCTCTCCTTGGCGGCCGCCCTCTCATGCTTTACTTCGGTTTTCGTTCTGTGTTGTTGCAGCTCATCGTAGAGTTCTTATTTCTCGCGAATCAGTAAGTCTATTGGGGGCGTGCTTGCAAGTACCAACACCGCGAAACCGTTCTGTAGGCAAAAATTACTCTAGGGCACTGTACTTCTTCTCTGTACTCCTGTAAGTTGTTTTCTCGCTCCTATCTTTTTCGTTACTTCGGCCCATATTTACGCCGCGTAGAGAATTTTTGAGTGTACCACAGTGTTAAGAAGTTTCCGTTTCAATTCCTTCGGCCCTCCAATGTTCGGCATCAACCGTACCAGAGCTGTCACTGTTGACGCTGCCTTTTTCGCTGTTTAGGCTATATGGTCTGTGTACCGCAGACCGCTATCGAGTTGGACGCCAAGGTACCTCAATCATTTCGATAAAGGGATATTTTGATCTTCCCGAACGATTTTCGGTGGCGCGACTAGCCTCTTATCCGTGATAAGTATTGCTTCTGTTTTATGAACTGCCATTGTTAGACCCTGCTCTTTTAACCAATTATTTGCCCGCCGGAGGGTTTCGTTAGTTGCTGGTTCCAGTGTGCTTATTTCCTTTGCAGTCACCACTACTGCGGCATTATCTGCGAACCCAACTATTCTCGCTGTTCTAGGCAAGTCTAGGTTTGGCAAGCCATCGTATATAATGTTCCACAAGAATGGTGCCAAGACCGATCCTTGTGGGACACCCGCCGTTACCTCATACTCAACTTCACCTTCAACCGTGTGGTATATCAACCGTCGGTCGCTCAAGTAGCTACTTATAATCTTTCTCAAGTATTCTGGTGTCTGTCTTGATGCTAATTCCTTCATGATTACATCCCACCTGGCTGAATTAAAGGCGTTTTTCACGTCAAGGGTCACTAATGCACAGTAACGTTTCGATTTCCGTGTTCCAATTTTGAACTTTTCTGCTGCCTTTATTACTTCAGCAATAGCGTCTACGGTTGATCGACCTTTTCGAAAACCATACTGCTATTGGGACAGTCCTCCGCTGTTTTCGATATATGTCTCGAGTCTCCTAAGTAATAGTCTTTCAAGAAATTTCCCTATGTTGTCCAGAAGGCATATCGGTCGGTATGACGATGGTTCTTCCAATGGTTTGTCCCCTTTTCTCAGTAAGACGAGTTTTTGTCTTTTCCATTGCGTAGCGAAAATTTCCTTTCGAAGGCACGCATTGTAAGTTTCCAGCAACAATTCTGACCACATTTCCACGACTTCTGCGATGATCTCATTTGGAATATTGTCTGGACCAGGTGCTTTCCCTGACAGTAATAGTTTCCTAGCCTCAAAGATCTCCTCTACGCTAAAAGGTGTCAGTAGCTTGCCATTTTTCTGCCGGTCTTCGTTCCTGAACTTGAAATAGCGTGGTTACTATTTCTCTCATTCCATGTGGGCACGATATTCCAGGTATCAGCTGTCTACTTCTGTCTCCCATATCTTCGATATTGGAGGCCCAATGGGTTCCTTCATGGATGGCCGCTACCAACTGTCAAAGTTCGGAATTCAGTTCAGTCCCTATTAGAAGACCCTTTAAGGGGTTGTTGGTTTAGTCTATCAACATCTCCCATCGTAAAATTGTAATTCATTACAACTTTGGGTTTGCTTATTTTGGTATTCATCTCTGTTGTAATTTCAACTGAATTGGTACCATGTATGGTAGAAAGCACATCACGAACAGAGTACCTTTATCCTTTCATCTCATAGCCATTACTTTTCTTTTTCGGTATGCCGATATAAATCCTCGACTTAACTTCTTTGGAACCATTAATTTTTTTTTATTTCCTTTAATGTTGGATTTCATGGTTCCATACTTATCAGTTGAATGTAAGACGAGATCCACATAATACAGACGCGGATCCACGTAAGATCCGCAACTCTGCAGATGAATAAAAACTGTCGATGGTTAGGCAGTAACCTTTGTTCAATAATTGTGTCATAAGATTCATTACCACTTCTGTTGGCATTGGAAAATGGGTATATTGAGGCTCTCCGAAAATTGTACCTTTCCCTGTATATATAAGTGACGACCATATGTACTCAGATTTTGATTCGCAAAGAAAATAACTTTTTATTGCAAACCTGTCGCGTTTCATTGGAATGTATTGTACCCAACCCAATCTTCCTTTGTATAACATAAGACTTTCGTCAAGTGTTATTTGTTGTTGTGGTTTATATGCCTCTTGAAACTTATTGTTCAGATGTAAGTACACAAATTATGTTAGGTTTCAGTTGTGGATGAGTAGCAGGGTCATAGGTTTAATTATTGGAAAAATGAAGGATTTTTTTATCGTAACATATTTCCTATGCAAGATCACTTTCGCAAAAACGGTGTGAAAATTTAATGTTTTTTCGTCCAGTAGGTAAATTTTTTCTTTCGGTTTTTGCACAATACTCATTGCCATGGCAATTGCAAATGCTTGTACGCCATTTATTGGTGGAAGAATTTGACGGTGTTTCTCTCATAGTTTCATCAGAGTACAAAATTGTTTGGTCTAAAATATTTTGAACTAATTCATCATTAAAAACATAGCAAATTCATCATTAAAAACTAAAGAAATTTGATCATTTATATGCGAATTTGCAGTAAATTCAAAGGAGGCGATGGTGTTGGTGTATCCGTTTTCATATTTATTTCTGGACATTCGTCGGATAAATCATCTTCCGATTGATTTGGAACTGATTCATTTTCTGATTCAGAACTCAGAATTGAACATGAAGATTCGGTTTCTGAATATCTAACTCTTAGCTGGTATCGCTATCGCTCTCCATAATGATTGAATGAACTATTAACAAATTTTATTTTTTAATTTGTTATAGTTTTATTCTAGTAAAAAAAAAGGAACAAAATATTGACTATAATAGTATATTACGTAACAAGAGTTGTAAGACCCCGGGAGCGGGGAGTGCGTAATTCCGTGAGTACGTAATTGCCTTACAACTCGAGTCATGTACTATACTTTATCTACGACCACACTAATTTGTTCCTGTTTAATAAGGAGAATACATTTGATGGATCAAATTTATTTCTTATTACATACATTATTTAACATTATAATAAACAAACCATTTTCATTATCACTAGACATTATTTAATTTGATCGAATTGAAAAGAAATACATTCATAATGGTTACATACCTTATTATCTAGTACTTACTTGTAGTTTTCGTTAGATTTAAACGTGAAATAACGAAATGAATGACAGCTTCGATGCGAATGCTGGCGTTTTATGATTGTTTGAAAATCACGGAGTACTATATTTAACAATCGTATTAACGCAACGTGCAGCTCTCAACCAATCAACGAATCGTAAACTAAATGCACTAGTGTGTTATCAATCATAACATATCATTAATCGCGGACTGTTACATACGTGTGTGTTATGATGCATTTACATAGTCCACGAACTGTACAATAATGGGCATTTACAATAGTGGTCGTAGATAAAAATAAAAATACAAAGTTACTTACCTCACAATAAAAAAATAATACATGAAAAACAATGCGTAAAAACAGTACACACACAAATTTAATACGTGAAAAAACGCCGAAAAAAAACAAGTTTAAAGGGCAATAGCAATACAATGTGTACAATACAATGAATTATAAACGGGCAAGTGCCTCTCGCTCGAGATAAAAATAGAATACATAAAATAAATTATTGGCGAGAGGTACTCGTCCTAGCGCAAAACGGCATGTACAGGTCGAGTGAAAGGGTCTCGTTCAAGATGCTTGGTGGTTAAGCATATTAAATTAAACATTATTTAAACTTTTTCATGAAAGCCGTGTTGTTGAACGCAAAGTCTCGCTTTACTTATCCTTCTTCTTCTTCTTTCGAATAGGCCTACTTTGGACCACGCTTGTTCAACTGTTGGGCTTTGACCTTTGCCCAGTATTATCGCATCTTCTGCCGGTGTAACTCCTTTCTCTCTTCTGTCCAGGGGGTACCTTTCCTTGGAGGTTTTTCCTGAAATCCACGGACTTCCATCAGGGTGCGTCTCACAGACTGTTTTTGAGATCTGTTATTCCCAGTTCTTTAATATCCTCTGTCAACCAAGTGGTACGAAGCTTCTTGTTTTGCCAGAAGGTGAACAGACGGTTGGTTAGTCGGTTTGGAGGCAATCTTGCAACGTGGCCATAGAAAGCTACCCTTCTTTTCCTTGCACAGTCAGAGAGCATCTCAATATGTTCGTAGAGCTCAGAGTTATGCCGTCTTCGGAATTCCCCATCTTCCTTTACCGTGTCTAGAATCTTCCTGAGGATTCACCTCTCTCTGATTTCAAATTTCTCTATTAGACCCTTTCGGTTCAAGGAAAGACACTCCATGGCATACAGGGCTTCTGGTCGTAAGACTGATGTGTAGTGTTTAAGTTTCAGGTTGCGTGACATTCACAGTCAGGCATTTCTTATTGTAAGTGTTCTTAGTCAGCCGATAGGCTAGTTCTAACTTGCTGACTCTCTTGGATAATGATGCTCTTTCTGAAGTTGGGTTAGTTCTAAGTTGGGTTCAATCCATTCACCGAGATACTTAAATTTCTCAGTCCTCTTGATGTTTCCCTGTTCTAGTAACATCTCTCTGTTTGCTTCTCTGATGTTGGTGAAAAATTCTGTTTTTTCCAGCGACACTTGAAGACCCACTTTGGCAGCCTGTTTTCTGTTTGCAGTTTACCTGCATTGTTGCCATCTCAAGAGAATCAGCAAACAGTGCCATGTCATCTGCAAAGGCTAGACAATCTACAACCAGTCCATCGTTCTTACGTCCCAGGTAGATACCACTCTGAGCACCCAAATTGTTCAGTTCGCTGCGCCATTCTCTCCCTCTTTTCAAGGACACAGTTGAAGAGAAGTGGAGAAAGTCCATCTCCTTGTCTCACTCCAGTTTTTATTTCGAAACTTTCTGAAATCACGCCTCTAAATTTAACCTTGGAATGGGTGTTGGTTAAAGTTTCTAGGATGAGTCTGCGGGTATTGTTGTCTAGTGCTAGTTACTGGAGTACTTTGTTAAGCGTTTCTCTATCAATGGAATCGTAGGCCTTCCTAAAATTAAAAGCTTTACTTATCCATGAATTAGCATAATTTACTAGGCCTTGGTCTTGATGTCGAAATTACGAAGTAATCGGAGATCATCTATATCAGTGTTTCTCAACCTTTTTTTGCTTGCGTACCCCATGACCTATTATCGCTAATCCACGTACCCCTACCCTACCTCCCATGTATAATAACGTTGTAAAACTTGTTCAATATATATAACAAACAATAAAAATGGAAAGAACGTTCGTAGAATTCCCTTAGTCTTTCGATGTTGTTATCTTTTGTTACTTTTCATCTTTTCTTTTATATTCAATTTATCTATCAATGTCCTCCATTACATATTTTTTTTCTGCGTATCTCCGGAGATCATTTCACGTACACGTTTAGCTGATCTATATGAAAGAAGGTTACGAAGATCATCTAAATCAATTATTTCTTTGGTGTATACCGTGGTCTTCATAACGCCCCATAAATTGAAATGAAGGCCGTTAAGGTCGGGTGACCGAGGAGGCCCTAGAACAGAACCACCTCGACCAATCCACTTATTTTTAAATTTTTCAAAAACCACATTTGTCGACGTACATTCAAAGAAACTTTTCCAATAGTTCTATCAACTGATTCTGCAAAAGAAGATAATCATTTTCAGTCAATTTGGCAACACATATCTGTTGAGCAATTCGGTCCAAATGTTTATCGAAACTCTGTGCTGGAAATGATTGCGACGAAGAGCATGTGGATTTTCGACATTACAAATATGACTATTATGACTGTTATTTATGCCCTTACGTGCAAACTTTATCAGTCACCAATAAAATGGAAGAAAGGTTTGAAATTTGTTTAAGCATGTTTTTGTTGAAACCATCAAACCAATCAACCAAGGATGATCTTCGCGTTGTAACGCCTGTACTTTTTTTATATGGAAAGGATACAATTGACGTTCGCCAGAAAATTCGATTTGAAACATCTACTTGGCGAGATATTTGTCGAGTACTACTAGAAGGATCTACTTCTAGTAGTACAGGATTTAAGACAAAGACAATATTTAAGATTTCTTCTTCTGCAAGATTTCTTTCTTCTTTCTTTCTTTCTTCCTGACCTTGACGTATTTGCAGTACATCAGTTTCACGTGCACGGTATATAAGAGCTGTGAATTTTGATGGAATAGGTGTTAGGAAAGCGCTCAGCGTACAATCGAGTTGCAGCAGCAGAATTCTGGTGTATTTCCGCATAAATTAACAACATGTCAACGTATTCACTGTTGGTGCGATGAACCATTTTTTATTAGCATTTATTCAGAAGAATTTATTTCAAATCACAGTGCAGTAAAAACTGATAAAACAGGTTGACAGGTGGGAAAAGTTACCATCATCAGCCTAGTTAGTAAAAAATTCACTGATAATTTATAATTGGTAAAACCATACTACTTTATAGATAATCATATAAACTTAATAAAGTCGGAACACAGTCTGAATATATAAATATATTCAAGCTTACCGGAGCTCTATAAAACTAATGAGTTTTTTTTAGGGCTACCAAAAACAAATCTCATGTGAAATTTGTCAGTTATTTTATATAATGATAATTGATAATTTATCGTTTGAATTTAAAAATTTGAACAATAATATCTCTCTTATTATGCAATTATGTTGAGAGTTGGTTCGCCATTCTTAAGAAATATATACGTCCGTGCGGGAGACGTAAATAAATACGTTAAGCGTTAGAAGTACACAGTCGAACTTCCATAACTCGAACTTATAACTTCAATTTTTCTATAACTCGATTTTTTTTAGAACTTCATACGTTTAGATAGCATTTTACATATAAATGAACTTCCATAACTAGAATTTTCCTTAACTCGGATTTTTCCATAACTCATAAAATTTGATATACAAAATAATCTCTATAATCCCTTTTTTTAACCGCTGCGTACTAAAATTTATGGTGACGGATATTGCCTATCATAAACCGTATCCTGTTTGTGTAGTAAAGGTTCTATATGTTTATGACATTTTAGAGTTTAAACTCATTCATTCTTCTTACCTCTGCCGATACAGTTGAAAATATGAGTGGCCAGAAAAGAAAACTCAATACGATGTTGTTATCTGACAAAGTGAGGTTAATAATTGAGGTTGACAAAGGTGTTAAAAAGAAAAAAGTGATTGCTGAAGACTTTGGGATTCCTCCAAGTACACTTTCTTCAATTATAAGAAACCGCGAAGAAATTCTGAATAAAGTCGAAAATAGTGCAACTAATGATCGCAAACGTATGACAAAGTGTAAATACGCAGACATTGATAAAGCTACTTTGGAATGGTTTAAAATTGCGCGGGATAACAATATGCCAATGTCTGGACCACTTATTAGAAAAAAGGCTCTTTATTTTGCTAAGAGTCTGGGACACACTGATTTCGTCGCTAGTGTAGGTTGGCTTGAAATGTTTAAGAAAAGGCATAATATTATTCAAAAGGTTATGTATGGTGAAAGTGCAGACGTGAATGAACCTGACTGTGAAGCATCTTATCATGAAAAAGACATTTTTAACGCGGACGAGACGGGTTTATTTTTAAAACGCTTGCCTAAGAAAATGTTAATATTTAAAGACGAAAAGTGCTTCAGTGGAAAACACAACAAAGAAAGAATCACCGCCGTGGTGGGAGCCAATATGTGTGATACTGAAAAACTGAAACCGTTGGTGATTGGAAAATCAAAAAATCCGCGATGCTTTAAAGGTAATAGTTATTTACATTAGAGTGCGGAAACGTTGAGTTTACAAAGCAAAAGCTCGCGGAACGAGCCCGAAGGGCTCGTTCCCCTTTAGCTTTAGCGAGCCTAAAATAGTTATATTGACCCATTTTGGGAACCTACTGATCTAGAGTGATATATAGCAAATATTTTACTTATCAATACTTCCAAATTATGTTTTTATTTGTGAATTTCGTACACAAATAAAAATATTACGCATGTGCAATTTACGCAATATTTACGGATATACAGAAAAATTTTAAGTTAAGAAATTCAATTTTCATATGAATAGGATGATTGCGACAGTTACTACGTGGTAATTCATACTTACATTGAATTAAAAAATTCACTGTTTTTACCGCATAGTGGAAAACTCCATATAGTGGTAAAAACATAGTGAATTTTTCAATTCAATGTAATGCAATTTTCATATAAACAATGAATAAACAAGGTTGTTTAGCTAATTTTTCTTAAACTTTATTAACTAGAAAATTATATTTTGTGACCTCGAAATTTTGTTATCACGAAAAATAGATAACGTATCCGAAAAACTCGATAAATGTAGAAATCATTTGTTTTCTATAAACGTATTAATTTCACATTGTTCGTCTGTATCTTGTTTTCAAATTTCTGTTTTCTAACAATTGCCTAATACCCTCCAATAAAAATAGTTTATTCCAACACATAGTGTGAGAGTTATTTAAGAAAACTGTATTTAAACATTGAATTTGTTATTATTAGAGCTTTCGGAAAATTAAATTTGTTATTCAAGATTCTGTTCTTATAAAACCAGTCCGTGGAATCCGTACTGAAAATCGGATTTTTTTAGCGGAAACCGTAGAGGTGGCAACTGTGTTTGTACTTGAAATTAATCTCGTTTACTCGAACGCGAGACCCTGTAAGTCGAATTCGCCCGTTAGTATCCGTTCCACCATTACTCGGTAAGTTTCCGTCAATCGAAGTTCCGACGAACAGGGAAAATCAATTCTTTGTTCTTTTCGTATCCTTGTTATCAACCGTCTTTATCAGTAGCAAACATATCCTAAGTGTTAGTGCATTAAAAACATATGAAAAATCCATCACGTAAACACATTAAATGTTTGATTGAAGCTTACAATTGGTTATAGTGTCGTCTTGAAAAAAATATTAATAAAGCAATATCACTTAAACTAAAGAAAATGCATGCGGCAATCTTGATATAACAAACGTAAAAATATTCAAATTAATTCTATTCAATTTCGGTTAGGTTAGGTAATGTGGAAGGACACCAATTGTATGTCATAGTGCAAATCGTACAACTTGAGTAAAATATATTTTATCGAATTGTCTAAATTTACTTTAATTAATATCATTGTACCTACCATTGTACTATATAATAATAACTTTGTTAACTAATAACATTAAAGCAACTATTATAAGTATATTGAGTATGCATGAATATTATAAACTTGCGTGCATAGAAATCGGCTCACCGAAAACTTTTATCTTTTAACAATTATTTTTTGTTTATAAACTTTTTATTAGAGGAAATAAAGAAATATGCCGTATGAATGAAAATTTAATAAGGTTTAATATGAGTTTAAATTTATTAAAATTGATTTCGGTTTCTTGTGTTTAATATAGTGAAATTAACATATGAAACAAATTAACTTTTATTATTAAAAGAAATATAGTTAGTGCCAATTATCTAAATTAACACTTCCTCTAACCCCTCTTGCCCTATTAAAATCTCTCATACTATATTATAACATTTCCATATTCATAGGGTTTTTGGTAATTATAGATTATGAGCAAAAACGTACACAACAAGCTCAGGGGCGCGGTTACATTACTTGTGACCCTAGGCGCAAAGTGACTGTATGCCCTACTCTGCGGAGTCCCAATTCTCAATATGCAAGATTATAGTAAAACCACATTAAAAAAAAGAAATTAGGTTTCATTAACTAACTCGTGTCCAGAGATGTACAAGATACCTAAAAAAAGTATCTGGAATGCAAGAATGCTAAGATGCAAGATACTTATTTTATTATGAACAGTGATCAAGTGATTAATCGCGTAAATATCAAGAAAATATTATATTTTTAAGGTTGTATTTGAGACTTAAGTAAGACCAGTTCTTCAAACATTGTATCAATCATTTTTCTTCTAGGCGGTTTCATTATCATACCCAAAAAAAAAAGTCGCTCCATAGGGGCGGAACTCGGCAAATAGGTGTTTTAAATAGGATATTTAAAAAAAATAAATTTATTGTAGGATAAGCATTTAAACTCTGTATTCGGGTGTCTTTATTATTTAAGTATTGTAACGTTTCTAAGTCGGCTATGTTGCTAGACCCTGTGTTCTTGTCGCCACTTACAATAGAGGAATTAGATTCCTCCAACATATAATAAGATTCATCTTTTCCCATTTTTTATTGTCTTATTCGTTGCTGTTTAAAGTCTCCGATTTTTGTTTTTCATATCGATTAATTATACGTGTTTCAACCAAGATTAGTTCTTTAACATGTTCTTGGAGTGCTTTTGGTACCTATTTCATTTAAAAAAATGGATGTGAAATTGAGGCTAAAATAGCATAATTTGCTGCAGGCTGTAACTGCGAAAACATGTTAAAACGTCTTTATAAGTTTTTTTCAATCACATCTATCAAAGTGCCACAATATTTTAGGTTTTCCATTTTAAACTTAATAAAGTCGGAACACAGCCTGAATATATAAATATATTCAACCTTCCCGGAGCTCTATAATACTAATGAGTCTATTTAGGACTACCAAAAACAATTCTCATGTGAAATCCACAAAGCTTTCGGTCCACCTTCGTGGCACTCAACAAAAAACAGAAAAATAGCATTGTTTTTGAACCGTTAAGGCCATACTACCAAGTAGTTAGCCATCCTACGCCTACCGGCCTGAGCAGCCGGTGCCAATTTAGTGCAATGGCAATGTAATTATAGAATTATTTTTCAATTTCATCCTAGATGTTTGGTTCTTTTTCATCTTATTTTTATTGAATAATTGTTTAAATAAATTAGCTACATATTTTTTATATTAGATTATGTGGGATAAACAAAATAAATCATTTTTTTCGCACAGTGTTTAAAAATAAAACACTTTCTAACTTGATATGATATTTGAATGACTATTTTCGAATATTTGGAATTCCAATTTTTCTAAACGTTAGTGTATGTAATTTATGCAGCCAATTAACTTATGTTTAAAATGTTCAAAAATCAAAACATGTATAATCATCATCTTTTTCTCTTATTTTCCGTGATCGTATCACTATGATGCATTGTTGATAATAAAATTACAGATTTTGCCTTTTTTGGAACGTATGACACTAACGTGAGATTTTTTGTAAATCCAAAAATTGTTGAAAATTGTTCTCGAGAAAAATTTGTCGTCTTGAAATTTTGGTCGATAAATACCTTATTTTTTCATACCGTTCCGGTAATAGTGAGACCAGAACTCTTCAAATTCAGAGGCAATTGTTTTGTAGTAAAAAAATGTCGCACGTTATGTTTCTATTTGTACCGTAATATAGAGTGCATAAATTTGGTACGACATTTCTACCCAGTTTGGTGGCACGTTGATTTCACTCTTTTCCTAAATATTGAATTCCTTTTAGTGGATATCCTGTTTCAGAATCGTTTAGCCAAAATATTTTTATTCCATATTTTTGGGTTTGAAGGTTAGATTTTATTGCTCATCTACAGTCAGATTACATGATGGCATGTAGAATTTTCCTAAATTATTATTTATCCACAGTTCTCTAATAGGTACAAGTGTATCCTTTGCACGCCGTTGTGATCTTGAGTCTTTATCATCAAATTCAATAAATTTACAAATTTCGTGGTCTCTGTTCTTAGAGAAAATTGCTCGAAAAATTGGTGGTACATACTCGCATTGGAAGATTTCAGATGCCCAGCAGTATCAATATACAATAACCCAATAATATCCCAATAATCTTCATACAAAAATGCGTCTTGATTTGTAGATATTCCTACCTATTCTAAGGGCTTGTCTTGTTTTTAAACTTAATCCGTGGTCTGATGACACGCTGTCACTCCAGGCCGCTGCGACCGGCAGAAGGAGTCTAGAGTTTTTTGTAAAAAGGAAAAAATTCGGAAATTTTTAAAACATATTGATTTTTTAAAAACTAATTTCATATATTTCCATAGCAATAGGAGATAACTAAAAGGCGTTTCATCGAAATATTATTTATAACCATATGTAATAATTAGTTAAAAGTGCGTTCGGCCGGTAGAATGACCTAAACGGTTAAGATCATGTCTTTCCGATACTTTAAATGGATAGCCATTTTGGACGCGTTTCGAGATTTATCTCTCATCAGTACAGCTTTGCTTTTATGAACAACAATTTGTGAACCACTTACTTGAAACCCATGTGGATGATTAGGGTTAGATATTTTTAATTTGACGTTTCGTGAGAGAGACATAAACAGCAGGTTATTGATTTAAAAGATAATTTAGAATTGGTAAAAGACATGATCTTAAAAACAATGTTATTTTTCTGGTTTTTGTTGAGTGCCACGAAGGTGAACTGAAAGCTATAGAATAACTGACAAATTTCACATGATATTTATTTTTGGTAGTCCTAAAAAGACTCATTATTATCATCATTATAATCATCATTAGTATTAGAGGGCACCGGAAAGCTTGAATATATTTATATATTCAGGCTGTGTTCCGAATTTACTAAGTTTATATGATTATCTATATGTAGTATGGTTTTACCAATTCTAAATTTTTCATTTTTATATTCTTGTATTCTTGTTATTCTTGTAGATTCCGGTAATAGACAACGATAGTAGGTGTCTATTTTAAATGCAGGTAATTTTAATATTTTCATGGTTTCATTTAGACATTCCTGCAGTGCTAAAAGGTCTTTTATGGAATTAACTGTCTCTGAATCAGATTTACCAAATACTGACAAATAACATACAAAGGCCTTAACCATATTTCATTCATTATCTGTTACTGTTTTAACAATTTTGGATAGCTTTAAATCATACACTGAATGTAGTATATCATTTCAGCAACTTTATCATAAGTGTGAACCCCTTTGAATCTTATGCATGCAATGGCAGCACTTTTCCTCACAAGAGTCTCACTTTCAATCCAATGGACTGTAACCTAGGGTGACCACACGTTCCGATTTTGGCGGGACAGTCCCGCTTTTTGGAGGCCTGTCCCGCGTCCCGCCTCGTCCCGTTTATTTTTATAAATGTCCCGCTTTTTAGAAAATATCTGTATTTCTTATTTTTAATGTACTGTAATATATAATATAATATTTTTCCACATATTCCCATAAAATCTCCTTTTTTAATGTCATCCAATGAAAATATTGAATATCCCCGAATTGAAATGTCAATTCTTCAACATATTCCAAGCAGTTATTATAAAAATTTCTGACTTCTTTCAGAAAATCCGTTGTTTAGTGGCACCTTGTTCTGTAAATTTCATTGGGTGACATTAAAAAAGGAGATTTTATGGGAATATGTGGAAAAATATTTTGAATATATTAATAAACATTTTCCGAAGATTAATATTTGCGAAAATGATCTTTTTGATGAGGAGTTATTAGTAAAGTTACGTTACTGATGAAAAAGTTAAATGTTGGTTGTCTGCAAATGTGGAAACATACAAAAAGTGGACGGAGTTATTCCTTCATTTTAAACAGAATAATATTATCAAAATATTTTGATAAGAAATATTATTCGCTTTAAAATGAGAATTTAAATTTGTTTTAAAATGAGAAACAGAAAAAACACAGTTGAACATTAAACTTTAAAATCTATATTATGCGTAAAAAATAATTTGACCAATAATAAGAAATTTCACTACTTTTTATTAAATGATCCGAATCTATTGCAGTATACATTAGGATCAAAAATATGACTGTGAAAGAACAACATATTTTTTTTCGGTAAGTCCATATTGATGAAGCCAAAAGGCAGAAGAACGCATGTTCATTATTATTATTTATCAGGTTATAGTATTTCTTAGCAACCCGCATGGTCTCTCGCAGCACAAAAGTGAAGGAAACCAAATCGTACTTGTTTATTATATTTATTTTATAAGTCATGAGTGAATTAGAGAACATAGTTTATTTTTTCCTAATTTCTATATATATATATATATATATATATATATATATATATATATATATATATATATATATCATCCCATCCCATTTGTCCCGCTTTGTCCCGCTGTTGTCCCGCTTTGTCTCAATGAAAATGTGGTCACCTTACTGTAACCCCCAAATAACTTCTTTTAGAGGAAGACAAAACATCAGCTGTGCTGCACACAAATTCTACAGACTTATGACTCATGTTCGCACAAAATTTCAAATTTAATTTGTAAATTCAAACTGCTGCCGAGGCCTGATATATCAAGTTTGTTGTAACAAGCTGAACTAATTTTACCATATATGTGACGCACAGATCCCTCCCTAGTTTTGTTCTTGAGTTATCCAGATTGGTCGGTCTCACCCGGTGGCCGACTTCTCCCTGACTTACCCTAAACTAACATAGTCAGAATACAAATTTTGAAATAAAAATTCGTTTTAATAATTATTATACCTAGCCACCTCCCAACTCGACACACTTTTCTGCTAACTTAACCCATTCGAGACGACGATTTTTTTCGAACACGGTCCCCAGGAGCGATTTTTTATTATTATTCTTATTATCTTTAGCCTGCGATGTGTGCGTATTCATAGTATTTTACATGTAAGAAAGGCTTCAGATATTTTTTAGATTTTTGGTACACAGTAAAACCAATGCCAAATTTTGTTTTCCTGTACTTTACAGATTTTATTAGTTCAAGAAAAATCTTATTTCGACGACTTACTCAGAATTACTGATAATTGCACATTACTGTTTTTCCACACACGGTGTGCAGGCCGTCTTATAGCCTCAGAAATCAATTGCACACGGTATGTAGGCCGTCTTATAGCCTTGGAAATCAATTGCACACACGCCTGTACACGGCGTGCAATCGGTCTCGAATGGGATAATAAATTTACCATACAAATTACGAATGATTCGCGGCCCATTCACATCATGGATTGCTTCTTCTTAGCGCTGTTTTAATATTTCCCTATTATGTGGAAGATCATCTGAATAAACCTTTTGTTTTAAGGCACGCCACAAAAAGAAATCTAATAATGAAAGGTCAGGCGACCTACCTGGGCAATGGTTCGAGCCAAACCTGCTTCTCTACCTTTTGCCAAAATGATCATGTAACCCGTTCCGTCTTAGGCTATGCCAGGGCCCTTGGGCCCACAGGGATTTGGGGCCCTGTTGGAAAGTAAAAAAAGGGAATGACAAAAATATTTTTATGCTATGATCTTATATTTATTATGGTTAATTGGTACAAATCAAATATACATATGTTATTAATTAGATAAATATGGTGCTGGATTACGATAGTTTCTTTCGGGATTTCTGTAGTGCAAAATGTTCATTCTCATCATATCACTTTCTATGCACATGATTGACAAATTAGTTAATCGTTCTAGCAACATAGTTGTTCGTAATTAATTTTTTTTTTTTTCTATAGCTGTGAAAATCATCGATCTCCACTACAATTGGTAACCATTAAGCAAAGGAACATTCTTGTATCAACATTTGGAGTTTCTTCTAATTTATCAGACTTTATTAATTTATGTAAAGTTGAGATACTCAAATCCCCTGATTCCATTGCTATGTTCTTTAAATACTCCCTTAAATGAAAATATTCTGATTTGAGCTCATATGCATTAATGTCTTCGCGATAGATTTCTTCAAATTCATTACATTTTTTAGTCAACTCGTCAGAATCGATTGTTATTAATTGACAAAGAAAACTACAACGATTGTAAATTTCTTGGTATGCTGCCGATCGATTTTTTAAATGTGCGCATAATGTGTCTATTATAGGAATAAACGTATCTACATGTTTTTTTTTTGCCATTCGAGTGTACAGATTCTGATGATCCTTGAAAGTGACGCGTATACTGCGAATTCTTTTTCTTTCAGGCTTATCTTTATAGTCAGCATTTGGATTTTCTTGTTTAGCAACCGATTCGTACTGATCGATTTTATTGCGTGCGTTATTGACATAATCGATCAGAGATGCGTAAAGTTTCGTTGCGACGGCCATGGTAATAGTGATATTCTGTAAACTTAAGCTTGTTTTATTCATAATTCCCAAAAGATCATTCCATATCTCCGTTAAAAGAATAGTATTCAATATATACATTTTTTATGCTTGGACTTTGGGCTTAGTTTCTTGTTTATCCTGGTTAATTGATGTCACTTTCAATTGAGGGCAAAGCTTCAAAATGCTCTGTCATAATTTTCCATCGTTTTGAAACACATTCAACAGCCTGAACACCTACTAAATTTAGCGAATGTGCCGCACATGGGACAAAAATTGCAAATTTACATTTTTCTTTTATTCTTGACTGAACACCAGAATACTTTCCAGCCATATTTGATGCATTATCATAACTCTGCCCACGACAATCTTTTAAATTAATATCGAGGCTTTCAAAAAAGTTAAAAATAGTATCTCCTGTGTATTCTGCATTTTGCTTATCCATATAGAAAAACTGTACGCTCTCTCAGTAGGCTCTCTCGTCTTTTATGTATCTAACGATGCAGGTCAGTTGGTCAACGTGAGAGAGATCTGATGTGGAATCCTCGCTTATAGAGTAGTATTTTGATGATTTTATTTCCTTAACAATTGATTTTAAAATTTGCTGTCCCATTATATTAATAAACTCATTACAAATATTTGCAGACAAATATGATGTAATTCCTTTTCCAAGATTTCCGCAGTTTCGTATATGATCAGCAAGAAAATAATCAAATTTATCAATCAGTTCTAAGCATTCCAAATAATTCCCGTTATTTTGAATCCCCAATATCTCATTATCACAACGAAAAGCAAGATCTCTAGACAGGGGCGCGTTTACATTACTTGTGGCCCTAGGCGCAAGGTGACTATGTGGTCCTAGTCTAGGGAGTCCCGATTCTCAATATGCGAGATTATAGTAAAACCACATTAAAAAATAACAATCAGGTACGTAAGAGTATTTTACGATACGTGTATCGTACAAAGTTTTACCTACAATATAAATTCATAATTTACTTAGATTGTAAAAAAAAGTAATAATTTGATAAATGTCAAGCCTGACTTTTAATAAATTAATCAATGAAACGTAAACATTTCAATTGCGAATTGTTATGACATTTTTTCTATTTTACATCTGTAATGGACTCAAAACAGCACTCATATGCGTGCCGTTATGGCTCGCCGAGTGCTGTTATGAGTTAATTTTTTCAAGGCTGGCACTGAAATTCAGAGCTGTCAGTGTCAAATTTTCGACGAAATAGTTTTGAGGTTACGTGATGTGTGGAAATTAACTAATTTAATTAATTAATGATAATTAACGATATAACACATATTTAATTTAAATACTGTCCATCAATGGTACTATCATTAAAAACGTTTATAGTGACAATGTTTCTTGTCCATTAGAAAACTCCTCGCAACTCTCGTCGTTTTCTAAAATTTGACGACGTGGTGGAAGGGACATGAACTACATTCTTTGGGTTTGAATCCTCTGTAAGATTATGTGTGTGTGTCCTTTAGTAAAAACAGTCAAGCGATTAATTTTTTATAACAATACAAAAAATAACAACAATACTTCTTTAGTTTCTTTTCTGAATATTTTTTTCACTATTAATCACCGCAAAGTGCCAATTTATTCACAATTTCGTCAAATTTTGCCGCTTATTGTCGTCAACCGCCAAAAGTTAGTTTGATCTTCGAGCTTAGTTGGCAATTTGTGGCCCCCTAAAATCCTAGTGCGCCTATGCCTAAAAGCGCCGCTGTTTCTAGAAGCTAAAAATTTCACTACTGCGACAATTCTTTTAAGTACATCCTTGACTTCTGTATTATATTGGGACAGCTACTCGCTGTCAACTCGACACGTAGTTTTACTCCTTGCGACATAATTTATCATTAATTGCCTGTGCTGTAAACTGTTCTCATGCTCAAGTAATAAGTAACTTATATGCTTCCAATCTTTATATCCATTCGGAGAACTCAAATTATGTCCAGTAGTAGTATTAAATAGACGGCAGCAATAACAGTACACAGATTTCTTCGACGGTGAATAAAGAAGCCATTTCTTTCTAAGGACTCACCATTCGTCAATTTACTACGAAAATATTTTTAGTCAAGTATCTAGTTTTTGTTTTACCGCTTGAATCTGGAAAACTTGTAGAAGTTTCGGAGAAGTCATAATTTTTATTTTGGAAAAACTCTGGTTCTTTTCGAATCCAAATATCGCGAAATTCTTCTGTTACAATTTCGTCACAGTACGTACCAGAATCAGGTGATACATTTTCCAAGCCTGTAGTTATTAACGCACAGTAGCTTGAAGTAGAGGGTTCAGCATCTGATGTGTGTTGGTCATTTTTGTCAATGTAGGATCTTTTTCTAGTTGGTATTCAGAAGCATTTCGATCTTGAGCTGATGAAGGTAATGAATTAGTCAGCCTATTTGCTTATTCGACCGTAAAAAATGAAGTGAGTTTAAGAAGTTTCTTGGTTATTTCTTTTTGAGCTACAACTTTTTTTAATTTTTGTGAACCACTTAAATATGTTCTTTTCGACATAATAAAATGAATAAATAAACGAACACGTCAACACTTCTATCATCAACACACTTCTAACACTTCTATTACTTGGTATCTTGGTGGCAAGAAAAATGGATTCCAGCTTCCTCTTCTATGGTGTTGAAACGCTCCCTTACTTCATCATTTATGAAAGACTGTAGATACTGCAAAAGGTTCACCCATGTCGACAAACATAATTGTGATTTACTTGTAGCATTTATGCGTTGAACTAGTGTGTTCGGCAAGACCGTCATTAGAGCGATCTCGAACGAGCCCATTTTTTTGCTAGACCTTTAGCCTCTCATTTTGATCTCTCTCCTTTCTCTTCTCTCCGTTTGTTATGGATCATCCATCACCTACTTCAATCAAAGCACATTTAATATCTCTGTAACTTTTATACAATGCAAAAACCGCATCTGCACCAGCTGACCATCTTGTATCTGAAAGCTTTTTAACTATGCAAGTATTTTTGCAAAGATATTTATCCAGAATGTTCCACCTATGCGTAGATGCAGAAAACCACACATATACAGATTGAATAAAATCAAAATATAAAGTCGCAGTAAGTGATGATTCTGCTGCAGTATTAGCAACCAAATTTAGACTTTGACTGGCACAAGGAATGTAATCTACATAAGGTTGCTTGATTCGATATTATAAACCGGAATATTTTCCCGATATATTTGATGCATTGTCGCAACTTTGTCCACAACAATTTTTTATGTCTATTTCCCACCTATTGAGATTTTCAAGAATTGACTTCTTCCTAATTCCCGAAAGTATGAGAATAAATGTCAATAAGGGGAAAAATCTCTCCTTGATTTGATCGGACATCGCACAGTGGGGCCAAATGTATTAATTCTTGGCAAAAATTATTTTAACTAAGTTTTGAATATTAATTGATAAATACAACGTTTGTAAATAATACAAAGTGTAATATGTAATTTTTTTAAACTATATATATGTACATATCAAGAATTAACACGTTCACAAGTTTTGCGAAAAATCATTGCAGATCTCGGCGAGTGTATACATCTGTACCACGACACGGGTCATCCTGTTTCAACATATTACCGCATGCTATCATGCAACCGCGATCTAGCATTTGTTTTCAGCGACTAGACTTGCCTGAAGCTGCTGAAGTTAAAGTTCATTTCAGAAGTAACAATCGCGGCTCAGATTTAATAGTTTTACCGGTATGGCATCCTTACCCACATGTTACTATATATATTTTTTGAAATTTTAATTGTAATGTGTTTAATAATATGTTATAATATTAATTAACAAAGACGCGTAATAGTTATTTACATTAGAGTGCGGAAACATTGATTTTACAATGCAACAGCTCGTTTGGGGAACGAGCCCGAAGGTCGAGTTCCCCATTTGCTGGATCATTGTAAAATCATTTACGCACGAAATTTGTATAAGATTTTTTGGCCGACAATTATTATTTAAGAAACAAATAGATTTAGATTAATTACAATATTGGAAATTATTTAATTTTTTAATGTTGGTACTCACAAACTTTGACATTTTTACTAATTGAAATTTATTAGTTTGGTTATGTCATTTTTCCAAATGTCAGACGCACAGTAAAATTTAAAAAATCACTCTTATTTTCTACATTATCGTGACAAATATGGTGTAAAGTAGCGTTTTTTTAATTAGATTTTATTGTCTTATACTTAATTTATTTTGTAAGTTTCCCTGAAAGGTTAAAATTTACTGGTCACTTTACCGCATCGTAGCCGTACTTTGTAACATTGTACGTAAAAATCTAGTTTCGCTGGACGTATGACACAATGTCAAACGCAATGTCAAAGTCAGCTTTACAATTCAGGAGGCCAAAAATGAAAATTACAATTTAAGGGTGTAACGTTTATTTGTATGAATTTAGTTGACATCAGTGCATATCATGTTTGCAGTTGTATTTTTTTTTGTTTTAGGATTAGTTGTTCATGATTTATTTGAAAAAAAAGCTGCGCATGTTTGCGCTAATTGGAGATAATGCTGGTTTAGAGCGCAAAAAATACCAAGTTTTCACGATTTTTTTGTGGAAAAATGGTTAGTGATATTAATGTTCTGTTTACACACATAGATTATTTATACTTTCAACGTTATCCTTGAATTTTTATATAGCAAAATAATGTGAAGTGGTCAAGATATTTGCATCGGCAGCAGACGTGTTTTTCACTGATTTGGTCTAACTGCTGACAGCGCAGAACGTAAAGTAAAATTTATGAAAAAATTCGTGGAAACACGTAAAAAGTGTTCTAAAGACCTAATTCCGGATCTTGTTAAAAAGATTTCATTTTTTATAGCTGATTTCAAGAAAAGATGGCAAAATGCTACCAGAAAACATGTCAGGTTCTTATAAAAACTGGTTGGACACTATAAATTTACATATAGTATATATATTTTACATATATAGTTCAGAAAAAAATACATATTAAACTTTGCATTGTTATTAAAAAGATTTGTACTTATCATTTTATAGTCAAAATTTAGCTCAAATAATTTTTGCCAAGAAATCATGCATTTGGCCCCACTGTGCATCGGGAAGTATCTCAAAACTAAAGAGTTGAATAAGTTGATCGACTTGACTAATATCAGTTGTGGAATCAATAATCAAAGAAAAATATGTAGCACTTTTCACTTCCTCGAAAAATGTATTTCTAAATAAATTATAATATAAAGGTATTTCTTCATAAATTCATCCCGTATTGTGTTTGACAAATAACTCACAGCTCGTTGTCCTTAATTTCTATATTTATCTAGATAATAAAGCAATATCTAGCTATAAAAGGATCAAATTCTGCAAGATACTCCAAACAACCAAAATAATATCCTTTGCTTTCAAGATTCCCACGAAATGCTAATCCGTCAGTAGAAAGAAATTTCCCGGTTTCAACCACTTTTTAGAGAACATTTCTCCAATACTGTTTTTCATTTTCAATTTGTTTAACCATTCTGGTATCAATCCGGCCTTCAATCTGTAAACGTTTGGAGAAAATGCAAATGGAATATCTATGATCCTTTGAATTTTCATGCTCGGACATTTTGATAGATATATTTTTCCAGTCGCGACATCCTTGTAAAGAAAATTGTTTTTTTTTAGAAATCTGAAAATGATTTCTAAAAAAATGTAGCAACTTGTTTCGCTAAAAATATGCCATTCGCATTTTTCTTTTGAACCATTAGATTTAATTCTATAAAAGTTATTTTCTGTCAAGTGACGAATATATTAGGGGTACCAGAAAGTAATCCAGTTTTTTTAAATGTTGTGACTTCTAACCTCTTATACTGGTTTCTGTCAGCAGGTAAACTGATTATGTGAAATAATTGTGATTGGCTAAACGTCAATCTATCATTTTCTGCTGAGTTTCAATTATTTGAGTAAACTATTTAAAACTGGCAAGGCAATTAGTAGACGAAATACACTTGCGCCATTGTATGTGATTTCTCTTTGATCAAGGTTTAAAGGCTACTGCTGTAACAGCAAACAAATGCCAATTCTGGTTCAGAAAATTTAGAGAAAGTGACACCAATCTCTCAGATTCTCCACGAAGTGGAAGACCTAGTGATTTAGAGGACGCTTTAAAAGACCTGGTAGAATCAGATCTGCAACTAACCATTCAAGAGATGTCTGAAAGGCTCTCTGCATCCTTGTCAACTGTTAACACTCAAAAAAGATTGGCAAAGTCAATAGACAGGGTGTGTGAGTTCCGCATGACTTAAACGAAATTCACAAACAACAGCATGGAATGATTTGTTCTTCTTTGATTACAAGGATCCATGCCACATTGCCACCTGGTCAAACGATAACTGGAGAAGTACACCGACAACAATTGACCAGGTTGAATGAGAAATTAAGACAAAAACGTCCGGCGTTGGTTAACAGAAAAGGCGTAATCTTGCTTCACGATAATGCAATACCACATTCTGCGAAAGACACCCAAGAACATTTAAAACAAATGGGTTGGGATGTTATGCCGCATCCGTCATATTCCAGACCTGGCGCCATCGGATTACCACTTATTCAGATCATTAGAACATCATATTCGGAATAAAACATAAAGATGCCATCGAAAATAACTTAAACTTCGTTTTTAATCAGAGGACACCTGGATTTTTCAAAAAGAGTATTCAAAATATGGTAACACGTTGGCAAGAGGTTATTTCAAACGATAGAAATTATATTTTCAGTTAATAATAATAAAATTTTGTAATAAATAATTTTTAACTTCTTTGTAAAAAAAATGGATTACTTTCCGGTACCCCTAATACGTTCTATCGCGATTCTTAACTAAAATTCCTGTTTTCACAGGATTGACATTATTTTATGGTTTTTTGTTTATAATTTGGCTCTGCATTCTTTCTGTTAGGTTTTCTGGCCATAAAATTATGGTCAATAAATTATTATGCACTTGAAGAAATCGTTCCGCCTCGTCAGCTACATTTTTAATATTCGTAATAGATTCATTCATACTTGAAGTAGATGCAGTAGTTGTCTGATCTTCATCTAGTGCAATTATGGACTATGCAATTATGGACTAGTGCAATTATTGGACTCTAATGACGACGTGGTGGAAGGAACATGAACTACATTCTTTGAGGTTGAATCCTCTGTAAGAGATCGTTCTGTCTCGTCAGCTACATTTTTAATATTTGTAACAGATTCCTTCATACCTGAAGTAGATGCAGTATTTGTCTGATCTTGATCTACTTCACCTATATCTGACTCTGGTGACGACGTGGAAGGGACATGAACTATTTGAGACATTTTTTTTACATTTTGTTGAGGTTAAATTTTCTTTGGGCAAAAAAAATTCTGCTAAAAATCTCCTAACATTTATTCTCCGAACATTTATTTCTTCTCTTTTTCATTGTTTCTTACGCCTTGCTGCACCAGATCCGTAATGTAAAAACAGTAATGCGATGTCCTTTAGTAAAAACAGTCACGCGATTAATTTTCTTTTATTTAATTAATTAATTTTCAATAACAATACAAAAACTAACAACAATGCAATATCATTATACTTCTTTAGTTTTTTTTTCTGAATATTTTTTTCACAATTAACCACCGCAAAGTGCCAATTTATTCACCTCCAAATAAGTTTAATTATCAGAACAGACTCACTGATTCACAAACTGTTTACCACTTGGTTATCCACAAATTTTGAATGGTATTCAAAAAACATTGGTTTGTTTGAATGGTCTAAATTTAGCGCTGCGCTACCGATGCTACATCCCGCCCCTCGCTTATTGCCGCCGACCGCCAAAAGTTGGTTTGACCATGCTTAGTTGGCAATTTGTGTCCCCCAAAAATCGGAGGCCCTTCGAATCGGAGAGCGCGCGCCTTTTGCGCCTATGCCTAAAAGCACCATTGAATAAGCTGCATTTGAAGGGGCATAAATCTCGATATAAAGCATACACAATAAGTTGCTGTTGACGGAGCATAAATTCAGACAAAAAGCTGATATTCCCCTTGCAAAACATGAACCAGACATGATATCAGCACGATAAATAGCGTACATTGCCACTATTTTGTATCTTTAAATTACCCAAAATGTTCATATTGACCCATTTTAGGAACCTACTGGGTCTAAAGTGATATATTGCATGAATTTAACTTTTTTCTATAAACAATGAATGGGTTGTTTAGCCAATTTTTTTTAAACTTTATTAACTCGAAATTAATATTCTCTGACCTCGAAATTTCGTTATCACGAAAAATAGATAACTTATAACAAATAATTTGTTCATTTATCGAGTTTTGACTTTTATTTCACATCGTTGGTCTGCATCTAGTTTTCAAATTCCCGTTTTCTAACTACACTACCTACTATCTTCCAATAGTTTATTCCATCACATAGCGTAATTTTTTACATTATTATTAAGATTTATTTAAGATATTATTAAGGTTATTTAAGAAAACTGAATTTAAACAATGAATTTATATTTGTTAGTTTTCGGAAAATTAAATTTATTATTCAAGATTCTGTTTTTATAAAACCGGTCCGTGCAAACATGCATTCATACTGAAAACCGGAAATTCTGAGCAGAAACCGTAGAGGTGGCAACTGTGTTTGTAGGTGAAATTAAACTCGTTTACTCGAACGCGCGACCCTGTAAGTCGAATTCGCCCGTTAGTATCCCTTCCTCCATTACTCGGTAAGTTTCCGTGAATCGAAGTTCCGACGAACAAGGAATATCAAGTCTTTGTTCGTTTCGTATTTTTGTTATCATCCGTTTTTATCAGTACCAAACATATCCTAAGTGTTAGTGCGGTAAATAACATATGAAAAATCCATCACGTAAACACGTTAAATGTTTGATTGAAGCTTACAATTGGTTACAGTGTCGTCGTGAAGAAATATTAATAAAGTAATATCACTTAAACTAAAGAAAATGCATGCGGTAATCTTGATATAACAAACAAAAATATTCTAATTAATTCTATTCAATTCCGGTTAGGTTAGGTAATGTGCAAGGTCACTAATTGTAAGTCAGAGTACAAATCGTCAACTCGAGTAAAATATATATTTTATGGTATTGTCAAAATTTACTTTAATTAATATCATTGTACACATAATAATAACATTGTTAAACTAGTGACATTAAAGCAACTATTATAATTATATTGGGTATAAATATTATAAACTTGCCTGCTTTGACTTTAACTATTTTTTATTTAGAAACTATTTATGAGAAGAAATAAAAAAATGCCGTTTGAAAGACAATTTAATATGCTTTAATGTGAGTTTAAATTAATTAAAATTTATTTCGGTTTCTTGTGTTTAACATAGTGAAATTAAGTCATGAAACAAATTAACTTTTTTTTTATTTCTAAAGGAAATATCGTTATTGACAATTATCTAAATTAACACTTAATTTTTAATAATATTCCCCTTCATGCCCTAATAACATCTCTCATACGGTTATGCATAGATCTAATGAAGTTCGCTATTGTTTCTTGTAGGATGTTCCAATCTTCTTCTACTGCAACAATAAGCTATGGGATCGAGGTTGGGGTACCAAGCTTAGCTCGAATTCTTCCTTTAAACTCATACCATAACTGTTCTATCGGATTTAGGTCTGGACTGCACGCTGGCCACTCCAATAAAAACCGATTTCTCTAATGTCATCTTGCACGATTCTTACGGTGTGCGGCTTCACATTGTCATGCATAAAGATAAATTCTTCAATGTATTCCACGGAAGGTACCACATGAACTGCTAAAATCTCTCCAATATACCTAGCACCCGTGCCCACGGGCGCCCCTAATGATGAAAGCAGGGTTGGTTCGTGCTGCCATATAAATTGCACTCCAGATCATGCAGGAACCACCTCTATAACCAAACGGCGGATTGGTTAATCTTAATGCAGCATTCTGTAAATCGCTCTTTTGGTCTCCTGTGCACTTATCTTCTTCGGTCGCTACCATAGAGGCATATTTTGGTATCATCTGAGAATAGAACAGTGGAAAACAGAATAGAACAATGGGGGTCCAATGTCCAATTTAAATGATCCCGGGCAAAACGCAGGCGTGCTTGACGATGAACTGGGATAAGTTTTCGACAAACTGCGGGTGTCTTAGAGGTCAAGTTACTTTCCTGCAGTCTTCGTCTTACTGTCTACTGACTAATCGCCACTCTTCGTACTTCACGGAGCTGTTGTTGCAGTTGAACAGCATGAAGGTGACGATATCTTAATGATGTTGACACAATAAAGCGGTCCCTAGCCGTTGTAAATCTCCTTATGCCTGTACTAGGTTGTCTATGAAAGGATCTCCAGTCTCCCCATAACGTTGGAACACTCTTCGATCCGCGGGGCGGATGATATGCAGTTGCCGAGCAACATCTTATGGACTTAGCCCGCGGGCTAAGTCCATTTTCGGTAAGATCACAAACTTGGGCGGCTTTTTGAGGTGTAGTATGAATTAAACTCTTGAATATTAAAGAAATTATGAAAAACGTATAATGTGCAAATTTTAATTGCTTCTTCTTCTTCTTTTAGGCAGCATAGCCTGTATTATCCTGACGCTTCTCCTGTGACATAGAAGTCCAACTGTCTTTCAACCTTTTGGGAGGTCGGCCCGTTGTTCTTCTGCTGTTGGTTTGCCGCCTTTGACGATTTTCGCAATTCTGTGCTCATCCATTATCGCGACATATTCGTTCCACATTCTTCCTCTTTCCCGAACCCAGCGTACAACGTCTTCCACCCCACATTCCTTTCTGATTTTGGTGTTTCGTTTTCGATCCCGAATTGTGTATACACTGATGGCTCTTAGCTTTCGTATCTATATTGTTCTGAGAGCCTGCTTGCTAATTGACATGGTTAATTGACAATTTGCTAATTGACGCTAGGGTTTCTGGCGCATACGTTAAGATGGGACGTATGCAAGCCTTGTAGATCCGAGTTTTGGTGGATATTGATAGCATGTTGTTCTATAATATAGCGGACGCAAGCATCCTGATATATTTGCAGCGTTGTTTGCTTGGCGTTTGATGTCTTGTTGCCGGATTCCCCAACTGGTTAGTCGAATTCCTAGGAAATCGAATGACATCACTTGTTCAATAATTTCATCTTTGATTACAATCTTGCATCTCGTGGGTTTCATCTCTTTGTTTTCTTGGTGGAGATTTTCATACTGTACTTCATAGCTAGTTTGTTGAATTCGTGAACTAGTATTTGCAGCCAGAGTAGTGAAAACGACACATCGTAAACGAGCCAAACCATGGTTCGCACCAGAAGTCAAAGCAGTAGCTGTCGAAAAGAGATTGAGGAAATGCCTGTTCTCACTCCGCGAATAAGGTGGCATCTTCTGCGTGGTAGACACATTTGATTCTGTTATTGCGTATTCGCTATCCAGCTGTAATTTCCTTGGTTTTACTGATAATCTGATCTATGATTGGGATAAAAAGTATCGGGCTAAGGCTATCGCCCTGCTTGATTCCCGTGCTCTTTTGGATTGAATTTGTGAGTTTATGTTTTAGTTGTAACTTTGTTGAGTTTCCGGAGTTTGTTTTGTACACCATTTTCTTTTAGAGTGTTGATGACACGCTTTACCCTGTCGAACGCTTGTGTCAGGTCTAAGAACCATACGAACAGGGATGTATTAAATTCGAGAGCCTTTTCAATTAGTTGTTGCATTATGAAGATCCCGTCTGTTGTGGATCTGTTTTTCCTAAAACCTTGCTGTTCTTCATTTAGTGGAAGGTTTCATGCAGGATCTCCGCTAGTATGCTGGTGATTATTTTCATGATTTTTCATGTTTAATATAGTGGTGCCTCTATTGTTTGACGGATCCTCTTTATTTCCTTTTTTATATATAGGGATCCTGATGCTTGTTTGACAGCTTCGTATTTGATGATTTTAATAAATAGTTTCCCTAATTCTTCTCTTCGAGTATTACGCCCATACTTGATGAATTTACGTTTGCTGAGCTCTCAGGCTCCTTACATCTTCAATGATTTCTGGTGGTATCGCTCTGTTCGTTATGACAAAGTCGATCATTGAGCTGTTTCCTGATAATAGATTAGATATTTACTAGCACATGCGGATGAAATAATTGAATAAGGTGAAAAAGTTTATTTGGAATAGTTGTAAGGGTGAAATAGTATATAGATTGGGGGATTTTGTAGTTTAAAAAATATTTAAAAATCTAATGTGAAATATGAACTCCATTAAAAAAAAGGCTATCGACCGTGAAAATACCAAAATATTACTTTAATTATAAAATCAACGATCTATGCAGAACTGATAGAATTTGTCTTACAATTTTCAAGCAGTAACTCTTTGTATTTATAACCATCACTTCCGCTTTGATTTTGTGGGGCGGCTGCCACCAATTGATAAAATATTTTGCAAAACTGACAAGCGATTTCATGGTCTGATCCTTTCTCTACAAATGTGTACAACTTTATTGTTCTACCTTGAGTGGAACCTATTAAGACGATTTTTTAATGAATCCCAATTACGTTAATCGGGTATTCTAACCAAAACGATCACAAAAATTTCAAAATAATCAAAAATGTATTAACGCTTGAAGAATTTCAATGAATTTTTTACTGAACGTGAGTGTCCATAAGAAGTACTCCCTGGCAACATTTGAACGCTGCACCTTCGCCGTAGACGCCGTGACGAATATTTTTTCCTTCAAGGGTTTTCTGTAAATATCTATTCAATGCATTAAAATAGAAACTTGAAACTTGGACCACCATATGTAGGAAGTATGCACCTACAAAAAAGTATTGATCGGGAATTTTCCGCAAAAACAACCATTTTCCGCGGTCGTAGTTGGTTTCAACTAACTGACGGTTGGGCTGACGTTTGTGTTTGCGTCTTGTTAGTAGCGTGTGTTTTCGTCGAAAATCCGAATCGTCTTGAGACGGGACTTGCAGTTGAAAGTGTATAAGCGTATTAACACACTTATTGGTGTATTTCGTTACATCGTAAATGTCGTGGTAAGAGAATTCCGATTTCGACGAACCCGAAATTTGAGGATTTTTGAAAAATTTCCCCCATCGAAACGCAGCTGGCGCGGAATCGAAATTTACAACCGTTGAAGAAAAGAGTTGGAATTTGCGAATTGCGCGCAAAATGGTCGATGATTCGCAGGGCTGCGAGGGACGCACAAAAGCGACAACTTCATTTCGGAATATCGGCAACTACGGGCGGAAGGACATCGTGCAAAAATTTCTGAAAAATTCTCATCTGCCTCCTAGCTAGAACGCAAAATGCTAATTTCGTTTTTTGCCATACCTTTGTCTTTGTTCTCAATATGCCTTTGTAGGACAGGAAGTTGTTTCATTTGTACTTTAGTAGATCTTGAATGCAGATTGACAATCTACTCTTTCCTTCTACCGGCGGTAGAGACCTCTCTTTTTGCAAATTAACAAGTCGGCATACTGAAGGCATGATACCGTCGACCATCATCGGACGGTGCAGAAGAAAATGCAAACGAAAATGCAAACCAGTTACTTTCGGTTCGGCAGCCGCAAATATCCGGATTTGCAAAAACATCTACAGTACGGCCATATTTGTAAAAATGCGCGCCCTTTTTGAAAACCCAGAGAAGAAGAACCTACAAAACCGGATCCGCAAACCGGAATCCGTTTCATTCAGCTGTCGGCTCGCAATTGAACATCTAAGAAGATCGTTTTTTGCGGTTTTCTTTTGGGTTTTTCCTAATTATCTACAAAATGCTTGAATCGGCGCTGCCGATGTAACTGATTTAGTCGCGATCGGTTCAAATATAGCCGCGTAACCGCCCTAAAACTGCATTTTTGTTTCAAGCAGCACCACTACTGTCTCCTGCGGCATCACTATATCTCAAACATTATTCAATTTTTTAGGGTTTTCTAACCGTTATACTACTTTTTCCCGACGAAATTTCTTTCTCAAATCATTCAAAATGTGCGATCATTTTCCAAACTCAATTTGTCGTATTTTTATCGTATCATTCCAATTTTATTACGTGTATTTGAGGTCTATAAAGCTGGCACCCCCACCTCTTCAAAATGCTAATTTGATAAGACCAGTATTATGTGCTCCTTATGTGCTAATTATGTTGCAATCGCGATTTTTGTGCTCCAAGCCTTCAATGAAAGAATCAAATTTTACTAGTGAAGGGGGGGGGGGGGTAACTTAACTGTCAAGCTAGCAACCACCCATCTAAAAAATTGCTTGTGAATGTAATTTTATATTGTGGTTTGTGTTTATAGAAAGTGTTGTTAATTCTCAATTCGTTGTGAGCACAAAATTCTACCAGCATATCACCTCTTTCATTTTGAGCGTCTTCGTTAAATCTTTGTTTCAGCCCTTTGATTGGGACGCTTGCGTTCATGTCGCCTAGTATAAATATTCTCTCAGTTAGTGGTATTCTATTAAGCTCTTCTTGTAGGTGTTCGTACCGCTCAGAGGCTTCTTCGTTTGATCGGCTTGTGTCTGGTGCATAGACTGAAATAATGTGGGTGTTTATGTGGCTGAAATTGAAGGATACTGTTAGTATTCTATGTTAGGATACTGTTATAATGGATTGAAACGGAATATCAACAAGACGAAATATATGATAGTGAGTAAGAGCAGGAGGCAAGACGCAGGCATACTCGTCAACGGTAATCAACTTAGAGAGTAGATAAAATAGAGTAAATAAATTGATATATCTGGGAAGCTAAATTAACGAAAAATGGGATCCCAGCCAAGAAATAAAGCGTAGAATAGCAATAGCGCGAACAATACTTATCAAAATGAAACGAGCACTATGTACCCACGATTTATCAGTAGAGCTAGGAACTAAAATGATCAAGTGCTATATATTCCCGGTGTTACTGTACGGCGTTGAATCCTGGACGATAACAGACACAGTAATGAAAAAAGTCGAAGCATTTGAAATGTGGGCCTAGCGGAGGATATTAAAAGTCATTTGGGTAGACAGAGTGACGAACGTAAAAATCCTACAAAGACTAAATAAAACTAAGGAACTAGGGAACATCATCAAAAGTCGGAAACTCGAATATTTTGGACACGTAATGCGGCATCCGGAAAATATGGTCTACTGCATCGTCTCATTCAGGGAAAGATAATGGGAAAAAGGAGTGTAGGACGAAGGACGACATCATGGTTAAAAAATCTAAGGACATGGTACGGCAAAACAACAGCCCAGCTGTTTCGTGCAGCAGTCGACAAAGTTAAAATCATGAACTTATTAGCCAATATCATGGTCAACGATCGAAGCGGTCACGACACTTAAAGAAGAAGTTAGTATTCTGTCGTTGACGTATCCTATGTTTGTTATGTTGTTTTTGAACTTATCGTGAATTAACATGGACACTCCAGAAGAGGCTCTTTTGTTCTTTGCTACGCCACTGTGTATGAGGAGGTAGTTGTCACATTGCTGTGATCCTTTGACCTTTTTCTTAGTTTCTGTGAGTGTACATATGTCTATTTTGTGCTGTTCTAGTTCCATCACTATTCCGCATTCTTTATTATTGAGTGAGCTAGTGTTCCCGATTCCTAACCTCAATTATGATTTTTGGGTTTCTTCAAGTTTCTTTCTGTGGTTGTCTTCATAGTTTCCTGTCCTGTTTCCGAGGCTGAATTGTCAGTTCTATGAGCACTATATGTCTGGTAGGACGCTGTCTCGTGAGTCGCTCTCACCAGACAACACACCTCTTTTCACGTCCGGGCTTGTGACCGGCAACGGCAGAGTTAAGAAATTTCAATTGCAAAGGCAATAATTACAATCTCTTAAAAGTTTTTATTTTCATTATAACCACTTATTTTTGTTTACCGCTTGCTACGCCTATAAACGATAAGCATTCTTGATAAATTGAAACTCATATTAAAGCATATTAAGTTGTCTTCCAAACGGCATATTTCTTTATTTCATCTCATAAATAGTTTCTAAAAAAATAGTTAAAGTCAAAAGTTTACATTGGGCTGATTTTCATGCACGCAAGTCTATTTAGAAAAATAATTTACTGAGAGCAAAATGACCTTAATATATGCGTCACATTTTTTAATAAACGTCCACTTAGACATAAGTCTACTTATTATGAGAATGAGGTATTTTAATTAATGGTAGTGTTACAGATATCCTCTTTTATATTTATAATAATCTATTTAATAGAGCACCATTTCTTCATAAAATAATCAAAATTTAGCTGCAAAACGTTATCGCAAAAATCTTTTTTTTTTGATGCAATAAGTTTTTCGAAATAGTTGATTAACTTTTTCGAATATCATTCGTCCGCGGAATGGGATTAACGGGTACGGGTCGATAATAACGTTTTTTTAAATTTTTATTGAGTTCGTCAATACTGCATTGAACTTTCGAAAAAACGATCAGTTGGATTATCAGCGAATCTCAACCGAGGATCTAAACGATTTCTGCTTATTACTTTCCGCGGGAATGTTTGAGCAAACAATGGATTATTGGGCTAATACAGATGAACAAATGCGAGTTTCACCAATTCTGTCCAAAATATCAGTCCAAATAAGGGTTTCATTTCCTTGTTGTTGGTATTTGGAAACCCTTCTTTGTTGTAAGCATTTTTTTGTGTGGGGGTCGTTTGGCTGCAAAGTTTTTCTGCAGTGCGACCAACTTGATCTATTGTGCATGACCCTATTACAATTACTCTCCCAGGAATTCAACTTCGTGAGCGAAGTCTAAGATATTCCTGAGAGGCTTGCTACTCAGCTCCAAGGTGGTCATTCTTGCGACCCCGAAGTGGGCAAGCCTTGTGTCTACTAGCGCTACACATGTGCACATTATGTGTTCAGCGGTTTCTTCATCTGATTCACATAATCTACAGGCAACTTCCTCTGCCTTTCCCATTTTGTGTAGGTGATATCTTACCAGACAATGTCCTGTGAGTATGCCTACCAAAGTTCTGATTTCTCTTCTAGAGAAGCTTAGCATCTACTGTGTTATTGCGGCAGAATAGTTTATGAGCATTTTAGCTTGCCTCTGTCCTGGCGTGTTCTTCCAGTGGGTTTGCTCTTCTTCCCATTTCTTAGCCCCCTGCCTTAAGTGGGTCTTTGTAAGCCCACAAGTTGGCTCCGGGCAGAAGAAGGGAGCCTCGGCCCCGCATTTGGCGAGTACGTCGGCCATTTCATTCCCATATATGCCCTGGTGACCCGGTGGCCACATTAGCGTGAGTCTGTTACCTTTCGCCAGTTGCTTCAGGGTTTGCTTATGCCCGCCATACACACAACGGTCCACATGACAGGTCTACCTGTGCAGGTTTGCCTGCGCAGGTAGACCGGAGCGTGTGTGGGAATAGACCTGTGCAGTTTCTTGCGTACGGTTGACCTGCGCAGGCAAACCTGCGCATATAACCTGTACGGTAGACCGTAACGTGTATGGCGGGCATTACAGTTCCAGGTTAACTTGTAATTAAAGTTGTGGGGTTTTAAATTCCTTAGAGCTACCTGGCTGTCCGTTAGGATGTAGATTTGCACCCCTGTAAGACGCTTCTTTAGGCAGATTTGTGCGCATCTTTCAATGGCTATAATTTCAGCCTGTAGCGCCGTGGGAGTCTGGCCCAATGCCGTGGACTCCCTGTGTCTCCGGCTGTATATGCCAATTCCTGTACCCTTACGCTTTGTCTTTGACGCTTTGTCTTTCAGATATTCGATTCTTTGAACACTGCTTTGGCGGTCATTGATGACCACTTCAACGGCTGTGTCAAAGTCGTATTCTGTAGACATTGTGTCCCAGGGATGCTTCAGAAATTCCTCTCCGATTTGTTCCCTTATTTTCATGTGTCTCCGAATAGGCGATGTACACCTTAGTCTCAGAGCACTGAGAAGACCTTCTTTTTCTACCTGTTTGTGCAGTGGGAGTAGGTCCAACAAAACTTCCATTATTGTGGTTGGAGTAGATTGCATCGCTCCTGTTATACCCAAGCACGTGAGCCGTTGAAGCTTTTGTAGCATGCTTTGGGTCTTTTTTTCCTTTGTTTTGTACCACCATACGAGTGAACCGTAGGTGATAATCGGTCTTACCACTGCTGTGTAAGACCATAGGACCATTTTGGGTTTTAGTCCCCATGTTTACCCAAAAAGCTTACGGCAGATCCAAAAGGGCGCTGTGACTTTTGAGAGCGTTTTGTTCAGATGAGAGTTCCAAGTGAGTTTCTTATCCAAAGTTACCCCTAGATATTTCACTTCCGCGGAGAACTCTAACGTGTGACCATCAATGCTCGGAGCATTCAAGTTCAGCTTCCTTTTTCTGCTAAAGGGGACTATTACTGTTTTGCTCGGGTTGACACAAAGGCCATCCTTCTTGCTCCAACAGTTGATGATGTTAAGTGCACTCCGTGCAAGGTTCATGATTGTACCTACAAACTTTCCCCTTATTATGATGGCAACATAACAACCGCCTATACCCGTCTTATACCCGTTCTCCATCTCCATCTAGGAGATCATCAACGACCAGGCACCACAGCAGTGGCGATAACACCCCCCCCCAGTGCGACGGTAATTTTACGATTGGTCAATAATAATTTTAGATCCCTTTCTTGGTGGCTTCTTTATTGATAAACGGGTTGTGTTGTCAAACGCTCCCTCTATATCTACATAGATACCTACTGCAATTTCTTTGCAGTCCAGTGCTGCTTCCAATGTGGTCGTTATCTCGTGTATAGCGTCCACTGTAGATTTGCCTGGCTGATAAGCGTATTGTTGCTTATGGAGAGGAATACTTTTGAGAGCTCCGCACCGTATGTGATTGTCCACAATTTTTTCCATTGTTATCAGTAGGAATGAAGTGAGGCTAATTGGTGGGTAGGACTGCCAGGTCTTGAGGCCTGCGCCCTGCCTTAGGGATGAATATCACCTTGGCCTCTTTCCATTTCAGCGGTATGTACGCCAGTCGAAAGCTGGCCTTAAATATCTCAGCAATGCAGGGGGCTATGGTTTCGATCCTCTTCTGCAGCATTGCCGGGAAAATGCCAACAGGTCCGGCAGACTTAAATGGCTTAAAACTGTTCACAGCCCATGCGACTTTTTGAACAGTAACCATGGTTGTTGCCATGTTTTTGCAGATTTTGGTTGAGCGCTTCATCCGCGTTATCCCTTCACCAGTTATAGTTGATTTAGAGCCGGGAAAGTGCGTCCACAGTAAAACGCTTAAACTTCATCTAAATCTTTGGTATACTTACCACTGTCTTAATAAGCCCGATTTCATTTGAGTGGTCCTTTGCCAAAACCTTTTGCAGCCTTGCCGTTTTCCTTTTTAACCTTCTCAATTCTTTATTGTAATCAGTAAGTGCTACTCTGTAGGCTTCCCAGGTGTCTGTTCTTTTCGCACCGTTGAAAGCTTTCCTGGCCTTCTTTCTCAGACGTCCTAGCGCTTTGTTCCACCAATGAACAGCCCTTGATTTTTGCATCTTTTTGGGAGGACTGCTAGTCTCATAGGCGTGTGTTAGAACGCCTTTTAGATGAGACGATGCTGCTTCCAGCTCGTCTGTTGTGTTTATTATGAGGCGGAGACCTTCGGTTTCCTGTCTGAGTTTCCTGTTGTAAAGCATACTGATTTGTTTATTTATTGATACGTTCAAAAATTGTATCAGTAACAAATGGTCCATACTAGTCCATTATAATAAATAGTCAGTAATCAACAGTCAGTATTGTACTACAGATTAGAACTTTAACATTAGCTATTTTGGAACCATACAAACTCATGAAAAGTACAATATTCAGCCGATTGATTCGTGGATCAAACTTCGTGTTTATTTTTGAAGACTGGTTTATTTTTCGAGGAACCACTTTCAATTACTGAATTTATTCGTTTTCGTTTCAGAACTCGGCAACGACGGACGTACTATTGTATACAATGGATGACTTGTGTTTTATTTGCGAGAAGTCACTTTCAGAAGGAGATTTTGTTAATGTAGTGCGTGGCTTGAAAACTTTAAAAACTGCAAGTATCGAAAGAAATGACGGTCACATAGACTTCTTAAATACTTTAACCTCTGTGAATGTGCATATAGTGTGTCGGAAAGTGTACAGCAGTAAAAATTCCATAGCAGCATCGAAACGACGCCTAGAAGAAGGTGAACCTTTACCACCAATCAGTGTACCTCGTATAAAAATGAATGAAGTGTTTGATTTCAAAAAACTGTGTTTATTTTGTGGTCAAACAGCTGATAGAGTAGCAGAGTCAAGAAAACAGGAAAAGTACCGACGCGCGATCAGTAAAGTAAGTACTCTGGGATTTAAAGACAATGTCATCAAAAGAGCAGAAGAACGAAAGGATTTCTTAGGAATATTTGTCAAAGCTCGTGTTCTTTATGAGTATGACTTGATCGCAGCTGAAGCAAAGTACCATACCGTTTGCTATACTAATTTCCTGAATCCAGCACCATATACTGAGAACAAGCCTCGTGAAAATAATCAAGTTTCTCAAGCAATGAAAGAGATTTTTAATTATATAGAAAATCACGAAAATTTGGAATTTACATTAAAAGAGCTAAAAGATGTCCGTACGGAGTATGTACCAGATGACAAGACTATCATAGCAAGGCTTCAACAAAAATATTTAAGTAACATAGTAATTACGACAAAAGTAGGCTCGTTCACTCTCATATCTTTTCGTACACAATTACACAAAGTATGTAAGTATTATTAAATGAATATTTTAGATAAATGTAAAATATTATATAGAATGTAAAAACTAACAAATAATACAAAATATTTATTATTAATGATATTTTAATGATTTTATAACTTTATATAAGATATTATGCTATTATGAGGTTTACGATGAACTTAACATAACGGGATGCGACGTGATGTGTAATGAACGTTAAGTTAAGTTGTTTGTGAAATTACGATCGCCGTAACATGCCGCAAAACAACTTGCATTGACTGCGTGCAAAAATGATTTGACAGCGTTTGTGGTTATTAAATTCTGAATGAATTAATAAATTCTGCTGTGAAGCATTATCAATTTTTCAATATGCTGTTTGCCTCCACAATTTCATCCGAAAGACAGGCGACAGGAAACTAAATATAGCCCTTATAGAGTACAGCCCTTCTTCTTTTGTGACTAAGAATTGTCAACCTGCGAACTGGTAGAGGCCGAATGGCATGGCATTGTTGCTGAAGAAAATGGAGCCATCATCAATGGTCCACGAATGGGTGCAAGAAATGCTGCTCTTAGAGTTGTTCAACATAGAGATGCGCTGAAGGAGTTCGTGAATAGGCCTGGGCCTCTGCACCATCAAGATTTTATTGTTAGGATTCGGCAAGGATTTATCAACCCTCAGGATATACCCTAATAATCACGAAAGTCTTTAAATGAAATAAATCGAAATACAAATACATGGGTGAAACGTATTTAAAATTTAATATAAAAGTAATATAAGTTTATAAGTCAGTAAAAAATGAATTGTTATGAATGAACAAACATCGTCCACAGGTTCCTCATACAATATTATGTCTAGGGTGCCTGGAGATAAAACTGAAGGCGACTCATCATCTGTCGACGACAGATATCGACGAATATATCGATACAGACAGCGACGGTACTGGTGGAAAATTGTCCACAGATCTTCAATCGGAAATAATTAAAATATATGCGATAAATTAATGATCAATTATCGTCGAACTGTGTTTGATTGAGGTCAAAGGATTAAACTTACTTTCTTTTTGTAATATGAGGTGTCAGAAATGATATACTTTTTTATTGGCGGCCATTCTGGACAGGTTGAGGCTGCTGCCCCAGATCTACACTCCTGCTCGAGAAAACGCTTCTGCTTCACGAACCTATCGCGAAGGGTTTGCCACCTGGCCGTTCAATCTCTCACTTACACTGAAATAATGACACAGAAGATAGAAAACGTATGTAAATTTCCAATCAAAAGGGATGTAACATAACCTATCATCCATTATTTCGGCCACAATCTTCCATTCTTGAAACCTGCAATATGACCTTGAAAGTTGCTGCCTATTGTAATATAAATGTCACAACTTGGTCCCAACACAATACCTAATATTACTCTTGAATTCGAGTGCATGCGCGCAAGAACCGTGAGCGTTGATTGTCTGAAAGAGTTACGTAAAACAGCCCCACTTAACGTAACGCGACGTGAAATTTGATATTGGCAGCTTTCACCTTACGCAAACAGTCGCGTATAAAACAACATTAAGTTCATCGTAAACCCGCCATTATTCACCGAGATTCACGGTTGACCCTAGTCATTGTAAAACACCTATCAAATGGTATCCGGTACGTTCACCGCATTCGTTTCACCGCGGAATTCTCACCGTAGAAACTTCCGCCACAGGAACCTCTTTTTCACCTCCGCGAAGTTTCACCGCCCACGTTTCACCGTTCGGCAATTTCACCACATACAATTCGAAAAATACATAAACAAAAATATAGGAAAATAAATTGATATAGGTGAAACTGCTCGGCGGTGAACGTTCCTGCGGTGAAAGTTCCTTCGGTGAAGATTCCGCGGTGAAAGTTTACTAAAGCCTTTAAGATACCTCTTGAAAAGTAAAAAACAAATGTGTTTTTGAGGTAAATCGTAAGATTTATCAAGCAGTACAAGTTCGAAATGAACGATGATCACAGAACTTTTCACACTTTTATCATTTAACCATTAAAGATATAAATATTTTGAGTGTGCAGACTTGGGTCATCTGAATCAAGTCATTGAATACTATACAATACAAATCAAAAATTACTCTATCATCACTTTTTGTTGCCCTTGCACCTCGTACCAAACTTCTATTAAATTCTGTTTTGTTCATCATACCATCTCATAGGTAGTCTTCGTCTTCCTCTTTTGTATTTATATGGTCTCCATTCTATGATTCGCTTGTCCTATCTAATCCTATCACTTCTTGCAACGTAACCTGCGAATCTCCATTTATGGATTACAATTTTCTCTTCAATATCGGTGATTTAGATATTGCTCTTTTTGTAATCTCCATCATCATCTTTCCATTGATCTTTGTGCAATTTTTAGTCTCATTATTATTTTGGTATTTAAGGAACAAATTAAAAAAAAATAGAAAATCAACATTTATCGTGTCTTTGAGGTAAATCGTAAGATTTGCCAAGTGGTAAAAGTTTGAAATGAACGATGATGATAGAACTGTTCGGACTTTTATCGTTAATAGTTGGTAACTCTTAGGTTTTACTGGAAAATCTTAAGAGTTACCGTAGTAGGAGCTTTAACAGTAATATATTCTAATAAATAATTCATGGGTAAAACACAAAAATAAATTTTCTTTGAACGATGTACTTATTATGGACATGGAGGCAAATAAAAATAAATCATGCAATAACGCCACATAAATATTTTAATTGTGCAGACTTAGGTCATCTGGATCGTCATTGAATACTATACAAAACAAAATTTACTCAATTATCACTATCTGTTGCCCTTGTACCTCGTACCAATCTTATATTAAATCTTAATAGCCTCTTATATTACGATTGTATTCTCAGTTTGCAACATACACTTCATTTTCTTCTTTAGCCATTAGTTCCATCCTTAGAGATGGGCCTTTCCAAATTGTTTCCATCTTTACATTTGTTTACATCTTTTCCCATTCTGTGCTATTTGGATCCATGCTAGTCCGGCTGTTCCTTTGAGGTCATCATACCATCTCATAGGTGGTCTTCCTGTTTTGTGTTCATACGGTCTCCATTATATGATTCGCCTGTCCCATCTCATCATTTCACTTCTTGCAACGTAATCTGTGGATATCCATTTAAGGATTACAATTTTCTCTCCAATATCAGTGACTAGTTATTGATTTTGTTTGTGCAGTTTTTAGTGCATCGATATTTTGTTTAGTCGCAGTCCAGTTCTCTGCGCCATATGTAATCACAGGTAAAATGCACTGGTCAAAGACCCTTGATTTTAGGTGTTGAGCTATTTTCTTATTTCGCAGGGCGAATGATAGTTTGGCGAAAGCCACCCATCCTAGCCTTATTCTCCTTCTTACTTCTTCTTTCTGGTTAGTTCGGTCGATAGTAAGTTTCTGTCCTAGTATATGTATTCTTCCACCTTTTTGATTTCCTATCCTCCCACTATTATTGGTTCTTCTTTTCCTTGGTACATTATTTGGGTTTTTAAAACATTCATTTTCAGCGATATTTTTTTAAATTCTCTTTGTAGGTCTACAATCATTGTTAGATTTTCTCTACAATGTGCCAAGATAATAATATCGTCAGCATATCTTATATTGATGTTGATACCTTTGTCGTTTTTCTTTGTCGTTGATACCTTTCCAGTTTTTTTTAAAAATCTCTTGCAATGCTAAAGTTCTAAAGAGTTTTGGAGAAAAAAATAAATTTCCAAGCCTCGAAAAAAAATATATTCAATGATTTTTATCATAATTTTTGAGTTAAGAATAGTTAAATCTTTTGAATACATAGGATATAGAATCATATAGCATTTACTTTGGTTGCTTTGCATTAAATATGTCTTGTAATTATAAATCTCATAAAAAACACTTTCTTGCAAGGGGACGGTCGTGGAAAACTTGGGGACGATCTTGAATAAAGGGGGAAGGTCAGGTTCAGTGTGGTTAAGAAAAACGGTTAAGAAAAAAACATCTTTCTAAACATCTATTTAATTTTTCAAGATATATTTATTTAGCATGGAAAAATGATAAAAAAACTTAATATAAAATGCACTTAAAAATAAAAGGAACGTGTTTTAAATGAATAATACTATTCCACTGACTGACAAACGGTCTTGAAAAACAATTTTGACGATTATGACAATTTTCTTAAAGTTTCTTTTTGTTTCTTCTTAGCTTGCAAGTGTTTTTCACGATCTGAGTTAACTTTAGCTCTTTGTCTTCTTTTCTTTTCTCCTTCTTTATCGGCAAGGGACGGTCGGGAAAGGGGACGGTCAGGAAAACGCGAATGTTTTTGGCAAATTTAGTAGGTAAAATTCAAAAGCAGGGTTATATATTTCGTAAACGGACAATATGGGAAAGAACTTACCGTAATTAATCTGAAATACGGAATATTAAAAGTCTAATAATGCTAGGGACGGTCTTTAAGACAATTGGGTTGTTGAATAAAGAAAAATTATCGATTTTTTTATGTATTTTAAAACCTTATTATAAATAACTCGGATGTGCGACGCGAAGAAGTTCTTCGATGCGAAGAAGATTAAAAAATCAATTAATTATAAACAATTTAAAAGTGATACAATTTTGAAAATAATTACGTGACTCCAAACGCGCCATAATTTGTTTGTGGCGTCGAAAGGGTGAAACTTCATTATAACATTCAAACATAAACATTCTTTATAAAATCATCGTTTTAGGATTTTTTCGGCGCACTGTTTAAAACCATTGGTTCCGACGTTTAAAAATGTGTGACATTTTAAACATTTTTTGAGGAGTTCTTTTTGTAGTGCTCCTACACGATAGTACGAAATAAGCACGATAACTTTTAATATGTGACTTTTCATATTTGACATGTCTACTACAGCTACTGTATCAACAAAGTCAGGCGCGGATAGAAATTACCCATTTTACGTTACAACGCGAGTGAAAACAGACCTTTCAGTAGCGAGTTTAAAAATATATTTTCAATTTGACATGACAAAAATTGATTCAAATACCCAATTAAAATACGCACATAAATTATTACCTGTATTTTCACTAGAATTCGTCACCATACAAGTACACATTTGTTGTGCTTGTTTTTTTAGCTTAACTTACAAATGTGTACGTAACACAACCAAATTTTTCTGCCTGGTTTGTACAGTGGCCTTCGAACTACTTTTATTGTGTTGGTGGACAGTCAGGAACAATAATTCGGCGACATACTTTATAGCTATAAAATAATAGGATTATTATAAAATAATAATTACTAAGTTGGGTTGTAAATATTTGTTTCAGTTAACTTTTGACCCTTAAGTCTAAAAACATGTTTGCGACATAGGGACGGTCAGGAATTTCAGAATGTCAGCAAGTTAAGATTATTCGGAAACGGGGTGTAAAATCTTTGCTTTAAATTATTATATTAATAGTATGCCATCCAAAAATTGCAACTATAACTAACACTTTTGCTTATTTTTGTCAGTAATTTGTATACATGTGACAATACACTAATCGGCCTGTATTTTTCTATCTTGTTATCATCTTTTCTATCTACACTACTTAAATAAATAAACGCTTTAATTAAAACTTTTACGTTTACTTTCTTTCTAACACTACTGTTTTTCGGGACAATTCGGGACTAATGCTATAAAGTCGGAACCAAAAATTGAGTTATGAAAGGGGACTGAACATTCGGGATTGTTCCGGGAAATAATTAAATCCTATATTTGCCAAGAAGGTAAAGAAAAATAAATTTCGCACTTGAACTAGAAGAATCGCATGAACTTATTGACCCACCCAATAGTATATCTTAATTGAAAATTTTAAAAATTTGAAACTATAATTATATATTTTTACGAGAGTGTACGATTTTCATTGTAACTAACTCACTGTTATTCAAGTTGAATGTTGATCGCAAAAGCGAAAACTTTAATTTTGTATTCGCCATTAGCTGTCTTTAATATACGATTAGTTGTTGACGAAGCGATTAGCTATTCTTAACATTAAGGTCTTAATGGTAATTATTAATCTCAAAAATAGGAACGCAAGAAAACAATTAGGGTGTTTACGTCGATAAAAACTAAATTCATTGATTGAGTACAATTAATCTATAAATTTGGTTTTGATTTTCAACTATTGATTAATATTAACTCCAAATCTACGACGACACTAACGATATACAGGGTGTTAGGTAAACATGCGGCAAAAAATCAAGGGGTTATTCCTTGGCCTTATTGTGAAGGGAGGTGAATGGGAACCACCGCTGACTTCAATTATATTGACTGCTGGCCAACAATTCTTCGTTTTCTAAAATGTTTAGGGGAGGTAGATTTTAGCGTGATAATAAAAACCCTTAGTTTCTGGAAAAACTATAAAACTATTGCATATATCCAAAACGTGGGACTAAGGGCACGTTTTGGAGTGTGCGCTAATGGCACATATGTCCAGTCCTGGTTTTTATTACAACAGCCTATTCTAAGAATATTTAGCCCTTTGAGGATTTCTGCAAAACGCTTAGTTTGGAAGATACATGGTGAATAAAATTTGCGACAGTAACAACATTTTATTATCAAAAAGTACATGCTCAATAACCTACAATAAATGTTCGAAATTTCTTCCTCCGTTCTGGATACAAGCATTCAATCGTCTCATCATTGAGTACCGAACTCTTTCAAACACACCAGGGTTGTCTTTGATAAATTGTGTTACACCCAGTAATTATGCGATTTCGCAATTCATGCAAATTCTCTACTTTTATAGCGTAAACTAAATTCAGCGACTTCAAATAGTTTGTATTGTAGCGACTTCAAATAGCCCCATTAGAAATAATCGCGGGGGTTTAAGTCTAGGGATCGAGCAGGGGGTTTTTCAGAAATCATCATAGAACAAAATATTCTTAGAATAGGCCAAGGAATAATCCCTAGAATTTTTGCCGCATGTTTACCCTATATATGCGGTATATGTAAACTAGATCCCTACTAGATAAAAAAATATGTTCTCAGAGTATACGTTCAGCACAATCCGCTACGCCCATTTTTAATATTTTGGTCAAAAATGACCGAGCCTGTGAAGAAGAGGAAACTAAACACACTTACTGTGGACAGAAAGGTCCAGGTAATCAAAGCTGTCGAAGCTGGAGGGAAGAGGAAGCTAGATATTGCAGCAGAATTCAACATTCCAGTAAGCACCCTGTCCACGATTTTGAAAAATAAGGAGAAAATCATATCTTCTGTGGGAAAAGTGGTCAAGAGGCAACGTAGTGCAGTGTATCCAGAAGTTGAGAAATACACGTTCGAATGGTTCCTTGACTGCTTGGACCAAAACGCTCCTCTTAACGGCCGCCTAATACGAGAGAAAGCAACTCAATTTGCAAAATGCCTCGGTCACATGGATTTTACAGCTAGTACTGGATGGCTTGGCAACTTCAAAAAAAGGCACAACATTTCCTCTAAATCTGTATATGGGGAGGGCGCAGAAGTCTTCGATAAATCTTTCGCCGAATTTTGGAAAGGTAATTTATCTTACTGTTCAAATAACGCTTTAGAAAACAGTAAATGTTACCGCGACAAAGCAAAGAGAAATTAATTTCGGTTTCCGGAAATATTGCAAAAACAATATTTTTTAAATGTAAAATACGATAATTATGATATAGATAAATAGACAAATTTAAAAAATTCAGTGCAAATCTAAACGTACGTCTGGCACACATGTACGAAAATTTGTGATAGTCAACAAGTCAATGCACAAGTTTTGAAACATAGTCTCATACAATATTGCTCATAGATTTTGTATGAGATCATACATTTCCTCATACATTTTGAGTTAGCAGAAAAAAGTCACACATTTGACTTGGGCATTTCACGTGAAGCGGACACTGAAAATAATGTCAGCTTCTAGATTTTGTTCAAATTTGGATAAATTGTACTTATGTACTGATTAGTACTAATTATGACCTGCACCAATGTATATCATAATTTTTTTTCTATGCCTAGTTACCAGTTTATAAACCATTAAAGAATTGACGAAATTTAAGAAATACATTTTTTTGAAAGCTGTTGCTGCTATTATGCAAAAAGATGGGAAAAATATGTAATGTTTTTTTGAAAAAATCAAATGTTCTTTTTGGCAGTTATTATAAATTCGAAATTTAAATTTTTTTTAATTTTTTCGTATAGAAACCCGGACGTAAACATTTCAAACCAGTAAACTTATTAAGGGCGAGATGTAGCCTAAATATATAAATATATTCAACCGGTTCGTAGCTCAATAATATTAAGTCTTATTAAGACTACAAAACAGATCCCATGTTGAAAACCATGTTCAACTACTTCCCTGGCTGGTGCCCAGCAGGATATTGATTTATACAACATGTATTTGCATGTTATTACCAGCACCCAGAACAATTTTTAATGTCACTAAACGAGTACTACATTTAAGTGCATTGTTTTTAAGATCATTTCTTTCCATTTAACTTAAGTAAATAGCTATCTGCAGACGAGATTTACCTCTTACCAGTCCAGCTTTGAATTACAAACTGAAATATACTTACATGAACTTGAACACCGTTCTTGTCTGGCGAGGTTAGGTTTTAATTTGACGTTTATATAGAACGACATGAACTTTGTTGCAGATTATTGATTTAAATAATTTAATATTGGTGAAACCATACTAATTAAAAACGATATTAAAACCTTACCTAGCCTGTCATGTACAAGGTGTTCAGTAAGTGTGTTCCAATTTATAATTCAAAACATCAAAGCTGCACTGGTGAGAGATAAATCTCGAAATACGTCTGCAGATGGGTATTTACTTAAGTTAAATACAAAGAAACGATCTTAAAAACAACGTTATTTATCTAGTATTCGTTTAGTGACATAAGAATTGTACTGGGGGCTGGTAATAACATGCAAATACCTGTTATAATTCAATATCTTGCGTGGAATTAGCCAGGGAAGTAGTAGTTTCAACATGGGATTTGTTTTCTCTTCATACGTTCTCTTCATTTCTTCTCTCAATAAGACTTATTATTATAAAGCTACGAACACGTTGAATATATTTATACATTCAGGCTACATTTCGCCCTTAATAAGTTTATATGACTGTATCTATAATTAGTATGGTTTCACCAATATTAAATTTCAAATCGGATATCACTTACTTAACTTCGGTATTTTTATTATTTTTATTTTTATCTAAAAATGTAGCTTTGGGTATATAAATAATACGTGTGAAGTTTTAGAATGGGATCTGCTTTCGTTTTGGAGCTAGATAAACTAATGTGCGAAGACGTCGTACTGAGCGTAGGGATGTGGCATTGAGTGAAAAAAAACGATTTTTGCTTTTCATAATTAATCGATTTAGGAAAAATCGATTTTAATTAGAAGAAATAATTGATTTTTGTGAAAAAAATGTTTTTTCTATTAATCGAAAAAAAATGCCTGCTTTCCTAAATAGTAATAGAACTAAGAGATTTGTATTGTATTAACAATTTATCAGAATAAAAATTAAATAAAATGATGAATTATAAAAAATAACCACATGGACGAACTTCTGGTTTCAAAATTAAAATAATGTTTTTCCTAAAATACGGTATCGTGTTTTCTTGGCAATATTCCCCGCTTTGGAAAATTATCTTTCGGCTGGCGCGGAATTGGCCATCACAGAGAGGTTTTAGAGCCAATTCGGTTTGGTTAGGGAAAGCTTCTCCATATATTGAGGTCCAATAGGTTCAATTCTGTATTTTTGGCTATTGACGTGTTAGCTGCCATTATTTAATAAATGCCGCCAAAATATCTGTTGATATAAATTATTGTTTGTGACGGAAGGATACGCCTCATCTAAATATATTTTTTTGAATCTAAGATCCAAAAATGTAGCATCTGAAAAAGGTGCTTGTTTTGGATTTTTTCGAATCTTTTATTTAATTCTGTTTGCAAGGAGTTCTCAATTGGTTTGCCAAATCACTCGTTAGTGTTCGCAAACATTTGATAATAGGTATGGCTTTGCTAGCTGTAACAATTTTTTTCTATTTTGCCTCTGTAATGCACTCATAACAGCACTCATATGTGTGCGGTTATGGCTCGCCGAGTGCGATGCAATTTTCTCAATATGTATCGGCGATTTTTTTATTTAGAAATGGAATAAAAGGGCGCAAAATAGAAAAAATACTATAAAAAACTCGTTCGTAAGGCGTCGTCGTTTTCCAAAATTGGACGCGTACTGTAAAATCGCGCTTACTGAACTCGTGCTTTAATATACTATTTCCGCACTCATTTCTTTCTGTTACATTTTCTTCGGTTACATTTTGAAAAAGCTTTAAAATTTGTTCAGTTTCTTTGAGCACAACAAGTTCGTTTGCTGTGAGCATTTGTGGCACATTTGGGTGATTTATCAAAACAAATCCTATAGTGCTGCTGATTAACACGAAACGTTCTATCATATCTAATTGCGAGTTCCATATTCTAGTGGATACGTCCCTTATCAAATATTTCAATTTTCATTCGGAAACATTTTGAGGCATTTGCCCTTGTCGCAATTCTTCAGCGCCAACACCACTTTGGTGGAACCAAATCACGATTTTGCGGACTATGTCCAGAAAAAGGTTTATATCAGTAGTATTTACAGAATTTTCGACCACCAAGTTCAGTGTATATGCTAAGCACCAAACATGTTTTGCTCGACCAAAAGAAATTTCAATAGCTTTAACTATGTTGTCAGTAGTTGCCATTGTCAGTAGTAACGCTTACATTTTTATCGTGAGACAAACCCCAATCTTAACAAACTTTAATAACCGTTTCTGACAAATACTGTATGGTGATAGTGAAGTGGTTCACATGCAATGTTGCTTGACTTCATTTCAAAGTTTTCTAAAAAGTGCACTGTCACGCCTAAAAAACTCATCAACTGCAAATTTTTCCATTCATCTATTGTGAGACAGACGCTTTTCACTAATCGTAATTTTTGTATTACAAGAGTTTTTTTCTTCTTCATATTTAGTATTTATGAGATCTGTGATAGTTTTACAGCACGAAACCTTATACAAAGAAGCTACAGTCTTCATTACATTTTGAAACCTACTCCTTCTACCATACTGTAGGGTAGACCGTCCTGGCATATCATTTCTGCTGTTTGCCCGAGTTATTTCCTAATTTTTATCTTCATCTGAGGCCTATGCTAAAATTTTCGAAAAAGAGGCTCCAATGCTTGATCTGACACGCTTTAGCCCTCATATACAAAAACATTGTTCGCCTTTGTTACGTTTCGTTCAAAATCTGACAAAGTTTTTCTCGTAATTATTTTAGAAATTTATAAGCCAGAAAAGAAAATTTCGTAGTGTGACCTACGAAGACAAAGTATTCATAAGATGTTTCAGGCCGGCAAATTGCTCACTGAATTAAAAGATGTTTAGGTTAGTTTCAAATGAACGCAATACAATATTATTCCTATTCTATTAATTTCAGTCTATTACTTTTTAAAAAAGTATTCATGTCAATTCTACCTTAACACGTTTGCTTTTAATTTAAATGTTGAGGTTATAAAACGTATGACTCACCCAAGAAAACCAAACTTTACAGACTTCAGAATTTTGCTTTCATAAGGATCATGAAAAAACCTAATTCCATTATAAAATATATTAATTTGTGATACTTCGTTAGCCTGTAGGACAGTGGGAGTTTTCGCTTCATTTGTTTTTTTTTTGTAGTATTACTACATGTTTTTAATTCTTTCGGGCAGTTGCATTGTGTTATCCTTCTTCATTATAAAATACTTCCGCCAGCCACTTTTAGGTGTTTTACAAGACATTTTTGTTGTTAAATAATTATTGACACTCTCCAAAGAAAGAAAACTTTTGAAAAGAAACGAAACTCTTTTACATACATATAAATGCCGCCGTCTTTTGATCGACTTGTTCATGTTAGTAAACTTAATTGCGTATTTTCATCCGTCGCAAAAATCGATAAAGGCGTCTAATTTACATAATCCATTTATTAAAAATCGATTATTATTATTTAAAAAAATCGACTTTTCAAAATCGATTATATAAAAAAAATAATCGATTGATATGAAAATCGATTATTTTTTCACATCCCTAAGTGCTCATCCGGGTTGACTCGCGGGCGCGGTCACGAAATATCAAACGTTCATGTACGAAACGCACGTGCGGTCTAAGTAGCGGGCAAGCTAAGTGCTCATCCCCATTGACTCGCGGGCGCGGTGGCGGACGCGATCACGAAATATCAAACATATGGCGTAATATCGAAGTGTTCACGTACGAAACGCACGTGCGGTCCAAGTAGCGGGCAAGCTAACGACTGGCGCGCGCGGCGCGCTCGAGGCAATATCAAACTCGTGAGATGTTTGTGTGTGTTCACGTAGAACTAGCGACGGAACGCGCGATTCACTCGCGACGTCTGTAAGTTCAACCAGTACGAACTTATCGCTAGAAACGATAGCATGTTTTCATCATGTCATTCAATACAGAAGAGTTTATTAGTACTGTTCAGCTTAGTATACTAACCAAAACTTAAACTTAGGTTAGTATACTAACCTAACCTGACAACAGGTCACACCCGCTCAAACGTTTGGCGACCAATGTGAACACGAACTCGCCACGTCTACTGCGCCCGCACCCGCCACCGCGCCCGCGCGTTCCAACGTGAACAAACACTGAAACACCTGAGCGCCGTACTGGCGATTTCTTAGATTGACTGGTGTACAAGTCAACGGTTTGAAAAACACTGCAATGTCAAAATTAATGCGTATTACAACTACAACTGCTTTTGTAGTTTGTTATACATAATATAATAATTTAAAAAAGTGCTTGTTTAAAGATATAATGGTCAAAATGAAACAAATATGTAGTAAAGGAACGGTTGTATTTTGAAATTTTTACAACACTGAAAACCAATGGTGACTTGTAGCGCCATCTCTTATCTCAGGAAACTATTACTTAATCATTAGTTAGCTTCGACTTTAAATACTAGCACTAGTCGGACAATAGCAGATCATTCAATTCTTTTGTCGCTTTAGCCGCTGCTCGAATGTACTGTTGCATCTGAGCACCCAATAGTGTATAAACTAATTAACCCTTTCGCGAGTCCTGGTACACATGTATACCACTTTTACCAAGTTTTATGTGAGGATCAAACACTTTTAATTCGGTTAAATTTGGTTTATATACGTACCGTTTAGTATTCTAATGCATTAGCATAGTGTCAGCAACTGCGCCAGGATAAAATGTTTTGATTTATTCACATTTGTGAAGAAGACAAGACACAAAAGAGATCCTTATGTTGAGCAATTGACATACTGCTAATGTTATGTCTGTCAACAAAACTTTGAAAGCTGGCTCCTAAATCAGTGTTCTTTGTTCATAAATGGTTGCATAATATAGAGATTATGGGAGGGGTTGATTTAGTGGACCAGATGATGGGATTATACGATCTACATCGCATATCAAATATATGGTTAGTTTCTTATCGTCTGCTTATGATGGCAGTCGTAAATGTTAAAATTTTAAAGAGAAGACGAAGAGAAGATATTCTTAAAACATATTGTTTTATATACAATAAAAATATTTAACATTTTTCAAAGAATGTTTTTCTACAGGACTGATTGTACATAAAAGAACCACAACAAAAGACTAATGATACTTATATGTATTATTTCAACATTTTCTATTATAAAATATAATTTTGACTTATAAACTAAAAACCACCAAAATCGTTGCAAAAGGGTTAAGTGATTGTAATATTATGAATTATTACTGCAATCAATGTTTTAATCCGTTCCGCTGGCCAATCATCGGAAGACCATAATTCTAAGAAAAATTTCCGTATGTTTAGCTACAAAGTGAAGTTTCGTCTGTTGCCAATGTTTGTACGAGCTGCAGGAAACGCTTTGGTGTGAAACACCTCCAAGAGCTGTCATCTCGGATCAGTCAAACATCAAGTGAATAGTCGTAAAACGTACCATACGTATATATATTGATGTTTCAGTGTTTTTTAAACCATTGGCTTGTACACCAGTCAATCTAAGAAATCAGATTACTACTGATTTCTTAGAATCAGCCAGTACGGCGCCTTCGCACTTTAATTTATTTATCTCCAAAATGAATGCAGATTCCATTCTAGAACTTTACACGTATTATTTATATTCTACAAGCCACATTTTTAGATAAAAACAAAAGGGGGTTTTCTATACGAAAAAAATAATCGGATTTATAATAACTGCCAGAAAGAAAATTAAATTTTCTCAAAAAAAACATTACATTCTTTTTTTCATATTTTTTGATAATAGCAGAAATAGGCTATTTGAATAATTTTGGAAAATCGTTTTAAATTATCTTTATTACATAATAAGCAAACTACAATGATATTTCCGGGAGATCCACTGTATTAACAATAAAAATCGAATGTTAAAGTTTAAATTTCCAAATCCGTGCCAAAAACACTGTTTCTATAATGGCGCTGGTCACATGATGCATGTGACGTCACACACAAGCAAACGAGCTTTGTAAACCAGATATTAACTTTACGAGAACAGCGCAGATGATATTCATTTCATCATTTTATTCGATGTGATGGTATATAAATGGTGTGTAGTGCCACAATGTACAAATACGTCTATAAGTAGTTCACACAAATTGTTTGTTTCTGTTCCAACGAATCCCAAAAGACGAAAATTGTGGTTGCAATTATCTCGAAGAGACCCAAAGAGCATATTATCACATACAAATGTTTTTATGTGTGAAGATCACTTTGATGTAAGCAATATTTAACTTTATATGTTCTAGAGGGTGACTAAAATATCGGTTTTTATAAAACAAAATAACATGCTTACTACCTAACCTCATAATATGCCTTAATGGGGTTGCCACCATTTCTTCACAGAAATTTTAGCAAATTTCCAGCTTTAACAAATTGAAACAATTTTTTTGGCCCTGGCTCTTGGACTAAAATATAGTATTTCTCAAAATAAGCTATAAAAAAATATACGAATACACTAAGAAAAATATAGTATTTTATGGAAAAAGCAAAAAATAGACAAACATATATTTGTTACTTATTTATTTTTATAAAACATATTATTTGCACATGCACTTTTTAACATTTTTTTGTCTAAAATATAAGTGTCACTTTATCACATTAAATTTTTAAATCAATGTAAATCCAAAGCTCATTTTTTATTAAAGAGATACTACTTCTGTTTCTTTCTTCTCGCCATATCGAATTCATACCCGAAAATATCCTTTCAGTGAATACCGAAGTGACGGGAATACAGAGCAGGAATGAAATTACTTTAACCCATCTTTGACCAACAGTGCGTATACGAACCATCTCAAAATGCACCTTTAATTAATAACTTTCTATTGTATAATTAAATTTTTTCTTGGTGATTCTAAGAGTAAACACAATAAACTTAATTTACATGTAGATTAAATAAATTTTTCCCATTAGTTGCTATTGGAAATATAGGTAGCAGTGCCATTGGAACTGCGCAAAGATAATGTTGGACATTTATTTAATTATTGTGCATGAAGTGCATGGCTAAGATGTAAAGTGTGCCAATCAAACACAATTTTTATGTGCAAAAAATGTAATGTGCATCTGCACTTAGAATGTTTTAACAAATATATTTAATTTTATATACCCCTATTCGAAAACGGTGCGTATACGAACCACTCAAATTTTTGTACAGCTAATTTTTGTTTTTTAAATTTTGTTTTTTTCTTGATGAACACTATTCTAATGCGTTTTATTTAAAACATATCTAAAATATAATCTATTTCTATGCTTGGCCAAAGATGGGTTAAATAAATTTAGTAAGGTTTTGTCAGTAAACACTACTTTTATTTTGGCAAATATTTCATTTAATATTGTTATTTCAGAGTAAAGGTTGTCCATTTCGATCCTCATTTATTCTTGTAAATTTAGAACTTCTAATATTGTCTCACTATCATTAAACGAAACCTCCTGTATTAAATTAATTTTTTGGATTTGGCGTAGCCAATTGCTTTCAACAAATCAGTTATTAAGATAAATCTAAATATTTATAATACCAAAAAATTCTATGCAGTCATATACATTCTTTCCCACTTTTTTATATTCTTTTTGTTTATATTTTGGAGCCTTTCTTGTGCTTCTTTCACTTTTTAAGGGGCATTAGCGACGCACTTGCACTTTCGTTATCGCTACTACTTTCCATAACTTTAGTTAAGTTATTTACTACTTCAACTTCAAAAGAAAGAACAATATCTAACTGAAAATAATTAACAAAATACCAAAAAAAAAATCAAGGGGAATCTATCCGTCACATGTCACATAGTCTCCGGCTGTTCTCGTATTGCTGACAGAGAATACTTGCACAGAGACAACTTTGTAGGATACGCGCTATCGCATTGATCAAAAGTTAATGTAAAGGCGCGTTCATAAATTTTTGAAATTAATGATTTTTTGTTAGATTCATCATCATCATCATCAATCAGCTTGCAGCGTCCACTTCTGGACATAAGACTCTCTTAATTCCTTCCATTCGTTGTTGCGTTGCTTGTATCCAATTAGATGTGATACGTTTTATATCGTCACTCCATCTCGTCGGTGGACGACCTCTGCTTCGGTATGCCTCGTGTCTAGGCCTCCATTCAATGATACGTTTCGTCCATCTTCCATCCGTCATTCTTGCTACGTGGCCTGCTCAATGTCACTTCAGGAGGACGATCCTCTCTACCGTATCTGCAACTCCCGTTCACTGCTGTATGGTAACATTTGGGATTTTGTTACGCAGGTTTATTCCTAACATGATCCGCTCTATGCTCCGCTGTGTTATCCTGATTTTGATTATAACTTTCTTTGTTAATGTAAACGTTTCCGCTTCATATGTTAGAACAGGCAGGGCACATTGGTCGTACATCTTTCTTTTCAAGCAGATGGCAGAAAATCAGCCTTAAACACGTGTTTCAGCTTACCAAAAGCGACCCGGGTTAGCCCTACACGTATGTAGAATTCTTTCGTTTGATTATCTCTACCAATTCGAATCTGGTGTCCTAGATATTTATATGAGACAGTCTGTTCTATTTTGACATTATCTACTGAAAAGGTTTCACTCAGTACAAGGTTGGTCATTATTTGCGTTTTAGAGTAGTTGATCCTTAGACCCACTTGGTGTGAGGCAGCTTTTTCGAGCATTTTTCTAGCTTTATCAATGCAGTCTGTTCTAAGCACAATATCATCGGCGAAGCGCAGGTGACTTACTTTTTCACCGTCTATGTTGACCCCATGTGTTCGAAGTCGACATTTTTAAACATATATTTCAGAAGTGTTGTGAGTAATTTGAACGAGATGTTATTTCCCTGTCGTACCCCTGTATCTATTCTGAATATATCGCTGCTTCGTGTAATCTTACGCATGCAGTCGCATTTTTATAGATGTTGTTGATTAGCGCGGAATATCTGTGGTTTATACAGCATTCGGCTATTGCTTCAATTAGTTTTCGTTGGTATATGGAGTCTAACGCCTTCTCGTAATCAACGAATATGAGGACTAGGGGTTATTGTACTCTACACACTTTTCAATTAGTGATTTGACAAGTTGTAGGTGGTCGTTTGTACCAAATCCTGCTCTAAAGCCGGCTTACTCCTTAATTGCTAAAAATGCTAAAAATCTAGCTTCGGTGTTAATCTAAAGTGACCACATTTTCAATGAGACAAAGCGGGACAAATGGTATGAAATGAGAATTATAATTTAGTTATGAAAACAGACCAATAATTAAAAAATATATGTTTTACTTAGATTCATAAATACATTATTGTATGTGAAGGATGCCATTATTATAATCGTATGTAAAAGTATCCAAATCGTGCGTAAAAGTACAATGTAAATCAAATGGAGTTTCATTATTAAACGATTTCTGTTTGTTATTACTATGGCAACAACTTAACACTGTCACTAAACAAAAATCATCGACGTAGTTTTTCTTATTTTGAATCAAGAAGTCTAGGCCTCTCAATCTGGATTTATATGGCTATAATATAACTTAACCTAACCATAACCTAATCTAGATTAAATCTACTCATTGCGATTAAACCACTCGCCTTCGGCTCGCGCTTTAAACTCATCGCAACTCATGCACAAAAGCCCTTCTTCACACACTTAAACTACTATTATTGTATACATTCATATACTTGTCTATAAATATACAAAACATAAAAATAAGAAATGCAGATGTTTTCTAAAAAGCGGGACATTTTTAAAAATCGGCGGGACGCGGGACTGTCCTCCATAAAGCGGGACTATCCCGCCAAAATCGGGACGTGTGGTCACTTTATGTTAGTCGCTTAGTTATGATATCCATGAACAGCTTATACATGTGTGAACGGAGACTTATGGACCTGTAGTTTGCAAGGTCTGCACTTATTAAACAGAGTATTAAGCGCCTGAATAAGTCTTTCCCCGCCCTACTTTATGGCTTACACAACGATTTCGTCTTCACCCGGGGCCTTATTTCTTTTCATTTCTTTCAGGGACATTTTAATTTCCTCCATAGTGATGTCGGGAATCTCGTCTTATCCTTGTTTTAAGACATTAGGTATTTCGGGGTATACATGGTGGTTATCTGTTGATTTATAAAATTTTGTATATTTGTAATATTTTCAACTATTTTTATGATATTTTCTTTACGGGTTGTTATGTTTCCATTTGCGTCTGCTTATTTGTGGATGTCGTTTCTTCCTATAGTGTTTTTGCGTACTATATAGTGCGTTTTAAAAAGAACTTCCCAGTTTTATTGTGCTATAGAAACTGTTCAGAATGATACACACTATTCTAGTTTGTGGTGTTTGATTCATCAACTGTCCATGTCTTGCTCCTCTGCATCTGGTACACCTGCTTAATTTTGTGACAGCGCCAGAGCTCAGTTCGCTTCATTCAGTTCAAGCGTGCAATGTAGTGCAATAACTACTTCGCAACAAAAAGCGCATAGTGTGTTATTTAGCTTGTGCAAACTGAATCTGTTGTAACAGTGCAACGTAATTTTAGACGTCAGTATGCTGTTGGACCTCCTACAGCATAACCTATAACCAAACGGGTAGTGTTTTAAAAGAGAAATGGCCGGGTAGACCGAGAACTTCTGAAGATGTTGTTAAACAGATCCGTATTTCGTGTGTTCGGAACCTAAAGAGTCATTGACCAGAGGTAGTCTCCAATTAGTATTGCCTAAAGGTACCGTGTATGATGTTATGCGTAAAAGACTTCATTTGCGTGCCTACAAAACTGTTACATGAAATAAAATCTACTGATAAAATCAAAAGGTTAGAGTTTGCTGCTGACTTTCTAAACAGAATTGATGATGAAGATAATTTGTTGAAAAATGTTTTCTTTTCTTATGAGGCTACATTTCATGTTAGTGGAACGTAAATGGAAGTAAATCGTCACAACTGCAGAATTTGGGGGGTCAGAGCATCCACATGAATTTATTCAGCATCAACGTGACTCTCCCAAATTAATGTTTGGTGCAGCTTGCTAGAAGATCGTGTGATTGTTCCTTTCATTTTTGTAGAACAAACAATAAATGGGGACAATTACTACGACATATTAACAGAAAATGTCTTTCCCCTCCCATATGGATGATATTGAGGCGGAAAAGGGCTTGTTTTTTTTCCAACAAGATGCCGTCCCACCTAATTACAGTAACCACGTACGCGCAACTCTACACACTCACTTTCCGGGAAGGTGGATAGGCAGAACTGTCCCAATCTATTGACCACCACGAAGCCCGGACTTAACCCCATTGGACTTTTTCTTTTGGGACCACATAAAAAATGTTGGAACAGTGAAAAAATCCGAGACATCAATCATTACGCGTTATAAGAATCGTGGCGGCTTTTGGGACAGTTACACCTGATATGTTGGTGAATACGTGGCGTGAAGTGGAATATCGTCTCGACGTGTGCAGGCCTTCAAATGGATCACACGTTGAAGTTAAAACAAAACTTAAAAGTACTCTCTTTTATTGTACGTACTCGTTGATGTAGTTTTTCATTAATTTCAACATTAAATTTATATTTAAAACTGGTGAGTTCTTTTTCAAAAACACTGTATATAGTACGTAGACCGGAAATGTAGTACAATACTAGATATTATAGTATGGTTGGCAACCCTAGACATAATCTTGTAGTATAAGTTTGAAGCATCCTTTACAACCCTACATTGCAGCACCACACCCCACTCTGTAGGACATGAAATGTTTTCTGTTATGTTCTTATCTTCTTTTCAGTTTTCTTTGCACACTTGTAATGTCTATTGTCTTGTCAAACATTTAGATACTTCACTTGTTATATCGGCATTATTGTTGAATTGCAGATGGAAAAAGACACAATTAACTACATGAAGTACAAAATGGGCTTCAGTCAGAAGATACTTTTGGCAGATGAGGCTGTACCAACTAAATTTCATTGTCAAGATGATTGCAAAAAAAGGCTGTCTGATGCTAGATCTTCTCGAAAAGTGTTCCTTAAAAGGCAAAGAATTGATCTTGTTACAAAATATTTTCAAAGTCAAAGTGGTACTGAAACCCATGCAGAAAGCTTACAAAAAGATGATGATATGTTACAAGAAATTATTGAGTCGGAAGGTATGTTATTTTATGCTCTGAGCAACTGTTCAACTGTGTAAACCTCAGGCTCCAGGTGTAGACATAGCCAATCGCATCGTCTCCATAGGTTTCTCTTGCAGACCTGTGAAATAAAAGCAAAGATCATGACACAAGAGAATTTACATGAAATTAGTATGCTTTGTGACATAATTAATGCAACACTAAGAAGGGGTAGAAATTTTTGGATCTGACTTGATCTGGCAGATCTGGCTTTGATTCAAATTTCATTTAAAATAATCAAGTAGCCGTGGCAAATGTGACTTTTTGCTAAAAAAAAAATTCTAGAATGTAATAGGTCATGCAGGATTCGGAATTCGGTTTTTAGAACATTCTGGCGGTTTTCGCCTTGAAAAAGTCCTTTTTGAAACCTTTTTTAAATTATCTCGAATTTAATCATAAATTCCCGGAAATAGACAATCTCAAAATATCGCATAATAGCTACAAAGGCCCGAAACTTAATCTTCTGGAGCCATTAGAAATTTTCAAACAGAGCAATTTTCATTCTTTTCACAACTTTTTAATCTTGTACAATCGTCCTAATTAATTCCCTAATTGCAATTATTTTATTTTTTATTTTAATTGGTAATTCCCTAGTATAAATACAATCAATCATCAATTTGTAAACCACTTGAAAATGACCTTCACCAGTCGAAACTCGAATCTTTATATAACTCTGAATAAGAAATTACATAATATGTTTACATATTAGGTGTGGTTAAAACAGTGAATTTTTCAATTCAGTGTAAGTTACCAATTATAGTAGAGAGCTTATTTTCACGGCTAAAGAGAATAAAAAATGAATTATGAACAACTATATTATATTACAAAATATACTTTGAAGATATAAAAGAAGATTTTGCACTACAGAAATTCCGAAAGAAATCGTAAACAATTGAAAATGGCATCATACTTGTCTAATTAATAACATACGTATATTTGATTTGTACCAATTAACCATAATAAAGTAAAGATCATAGCAGAATTGTATATTGTGCAACTAGGACGGAGAGTTGTCAATTGCTCACGACAGCGAAGTTTCGCGCGAGAGGACAATTGACGATACCACCCGTGTTGCAAATAATATTTTTTATTACTCATGCGAGGGGACATATCTTACAAGTTTGGGATCCAGGGGTCATAAAAAAATATATAAACAAAAATGAAGATTCGTCATAAGAAAGTCTCATCAGTCTCTGGTATCACCATTTACACTCATTTTCTTTAATTTTTATTTTGTAGTGAAAATAAAATTTCTGTCATTTTCAAGTCACCTTTTTTAATATTGAGGTTTTAATTATGTTTATTGTTTGTTTTTTTTAATGTAACAGCGATTTTTATTGAATATTTGCGTTATCCAAGTTATGTGGTAATAATTGAATTGACAAAACGGCCATTTATCGCACTAAAAAGCGGGCGCCAAGATAGTACTTATCCCGCATGAGTAATAAAAAAATGTTTCATGCCATTCACTTTTTTACTTTCCAACAGGGCCCGAAATTATTTTGTGTCCAAGGGCCCCGGCATAGTCTAAGATGGCGTTATGCATGCCCACACTTGTCGCAACCTTACACTTGTTTCTCACACATATTCTCATGCATGTGTGCCAGTGTAAACGTACCTTTATCAATGCACAATAGGCTAGTTGACTAAATTTCAAAAATTGGTTAATACTGTACCTTAACACCTCCTTAACCCATTTTTGTCCAATCACGAAAGGAAAAAAATGAGAATGATGTTATTGTAAAAACCTATTACTTTATTCAAAGCTAGTAAATGCTAAGGAAAAAAATTTTTTTTTTCAAAAACATACTTGAAAGGGGTGTACTCAAGTGGGATACACTGGGAAGATCTGGATTCATTAAAGTTCGATTCAATTAAAAAAACATATATACGCAATCTAGTTTTAGCTACGTATTATTAGATTTCGTAAAAATGATAAAATATTGGTGTACCTGCTTGTGTACAGTAGTCAAAAATGAGTTAAAAACTTATGTTCATGTATGAAATATATTGATTGGTGTAAGGTGTAGAATACGTTCTTTTGAACTTTTTCCCTGGTGTAACAGTTGTAACTGATGTATCAACTAAGCAGTTCCACTTGTTTATAAACTTTTACTTTTAAGTTGCAAAATTTTACTAAGAATTGCAATCTGTAGGTAAGGTGCATTATAAAGTTTTTTTTCGAAACTTAGGGTTGCGGACTTTTTTCCTGGTGTAACTGTTGTTAATCGTCTTTGGCACTGTTTAACTTAGATCGGAAAGCAAAAATGAAGCTTTTACATTGCCTGGTTCAATAAATAATAGTGTTTTTGTTGTCCTAAAAATTGACATTTTCAACGTAACAGATGGTGGATCACAACTGCCTCGACGCTGCACGTTCATTAAAAAAAAATATTACCCCATATTCATATCAAATTATCGATACTTTTTTTAGGATATATCCATATTTTTTTGGTAGTAGATATGTTATTTTTTAAACGTGCAATTAATTCCGCAACACATTTTTCAGTTTCTTGTAATAAGAGAAGTAAAAGTGGCAACGCCGAGATGATTGCATGCGCAACGAGCGTCTCGCGACATTTCGAACTTGGCTGCTGTAGTTGTAGAGGGGGAAGCACATGTTATGAGAGACAAATATCTAAAGATGCAAGTTATCGATTGGTTCATTCTATCACCCATTTTTAAATTTAGATATTTATCTCTGTTAGCAAAATTATACCTATAGTGCAATCACGGTATAAGTTTTCCCTGCGTTTTCTTATTTTTTTGTTTAACATCTTATTTTATCAATTTCGTGAAAACAAATAATTATGAATAATTTTCTTAATAAATGCTCAGTTTGTGGTAAAGAATTTACCCAAAAAAAAAACTTATATGTCCATTTACGGAAAATTCATCAAACAGAGCCATTAAACTCGAAACCAACACCAAGTTTTCATTGTAATATTTGTGACAAAAACTATTCTTTTCAATCAACATTATCTCGGCATACACGTACAGTTCATAGTGTTGATAATGGACATGATTATTCATGCACCAGTGTACCTAGAAAAGGAAGATTAGTATGTCCACATGATACATGTAGTGAGGAATTCCTATTCTATGAGAATTTACGTAAACATTTGGCAGAAGAGCATGGTGTTGAAGTGCAATATGAAAACTTAACTTTTGGTTCAATTGAAGGTAAAATCATCATTAAACTAACTTATCTTGAATTTCTTATCAATATTTTTACACCATTTTAATAGATTTTGAAACTTGGAAAGATGAAATTCAGCAAAAAACATTCTCCTTATACACCAAGGATTCTGGGAATAAACTATTGAAGACTGAAGTTACCAAGATATTTTATAATTGCCATCGTTCTTATTGTTATAAAAATAAAGGCAAACACATTCGAGCTATAAAATCAAATGGAACCAATAAAATTGGCAAGGCTTGTCCATCAAGAGTTGAAGTAACTATGAAAGCAAATGCAAGCGAAAAGCCAATAGTATCAGTTAAATATTGGAAAACTCACTGTGGTCATGCTCAAGAAATCGGAAGGATAAATTTAGACAGAGATATAAGATTAAAAATAGCAGGTATAAAGTTTTAAAAATATTTATATCTGAAATACCAATTAATTTAATTTAAAAATATTTCATAACTAAAACACTGTACGTAATTTCAGGAAAACTTGAAGAAGGTGTTACATTTGATCGAGTGTTAGACAGTATTCGTAATTCTGGTAATGACATTTTTCCAAGAATACAACTACTAGAGCGTAAAGATATGCACAACATTGTCCGAGACTTTAACATCAATTACGCAACTAAATGTCATAATAATGATGCAATTAGCGTTAAATTGGGGGTGCAGGAAATGGAAAAACTAGGTCCAGACTCACCAGTACTGTATTATAAAGGACAAAAAAACATGGGATCAGAGCTAGGTGCTGACGATTTTGTTTTAATTTTAATGACCGGTTTTCAAGCACAACAACTTACTCAATTTGGTAAAAAAAAGATTTGTATTGATGGAACTCACGGCACAAATGGCTACGATTTTCAGTTATAAACTCTCGACACTGTTGATGAATTTGGATCAGGATGCCCAGTAGCCTACTGTTTTTCAAATCGATCTGATGAAACGATTTTTAGAGTATATTTTAATGCAATTAAATCTAAAGTTGGAGAAATTAATCCAGAAGTATTTATGTGTGATGACGCTCCAGCATTTTATAATGCTTGGGCTAATGTGATGGGTTCAGTTTCTCACAGACTATTATGTACTTGGTACATTGACCGAAACTGGCTTCAAAACTTAAATAAAATCAATGTTAACTCTGAAAAGAAGGCCTTTGTATATAAAACTTTAAGAGTTTTAGTACAATTAACTAAAATAGAAGATTTTGTGCTTTATTTGCAGCAAGTATTAAATGATTTATTAGATGATAATGATACCATAGCATTTTGTGAATACTTTGAAAATTATTACTCTAATCGACCAAAGAGTTGGGCTTATTGCTATCATTTGGGTTTAGGAATAAATACAAATATGTATTTAGAATCACTCTATAAAATACTAAAATATATATACTTGGAATGTAAAAAGGTCCAACGTTTAGACAAAAGTATTAATGCTGTAATTAAATTAGCTTGTCATAGTTATTTTAAATGTTTAATGGAGATATCAAAAAATATTCCTACTAAAAAAACTAAAAAAAATCATCAATGCCTTGCTACATAAGTAATAGAATAAAATTAGAAAACATCAAAATTGTGGAAGATCAAAAAGAGTGGACTTCTTTGTCCAATTTACTACAAGAATATCAAATTGTTAAGGCTGAAGAGACATGTGATATTTTATGTTTAATATGCAAAAAGTGCAATATTAGCGCAAGCATATACATGCTTGCGCTAGAGAGTTTTCTATGGTACATACTTTTAAATCTAATACTAGTGACAATAAAGAAATAAACAATAATGAAATCACAAGCTTAATGGAGATGAAAAGATTAAATATTAGTTTTAAATAAAAAAATAATGAGAAGTTAGTTAATAAGACAGAATTACTTTTTATTTGTTTCTATTTATTATGAAAGATAATATGCAAATATTTTTTTTTTAAATAAATGACTACGTCTATAGTTCATGGGACTAATGCGCCCTCTACAAATCTTAGGAACTGAAGAGTTTCTCCCTTCCATAACTTGGCAGCCAAGTTCGAACTGTCGCGAGACGCTCGTCATGCGCACACTTGTTGTCACGTGACCAGAACATTTCCAGCCGTTACGTCAAATGTGTCATTTTTTAGGACCAGAAAAAATCCAAATATTTATTGAACCAGAACGTAGAAGCTTCATTTTTGCTTTCCAATCTTAGTTAAACAGTGCAAAAGACGATTAACAACAGTTACACCAGGTAAAAAGTCCGCAACCCTAACTTAAAAAAAAACCTATAATGCAGCTTACCTACCCATTTATTGTAATTTTTAGTAAAATTAAAACAAAAGTAAATAGTAAGAAACTGCTTAGTTGATAGAAAGGTACATTATTTGAGTAGTGAATAGAAACGTCTAATTTTCTCTACTTAAGTACATGTACATTACTTTTAAATGAATCTCGAAAAAGGAAACGGAGGTGGTGGCAAAGGGAGTTTCTGAAAATAGAAAAACACATAGTGCGTACGTTGCACCAACAAGTGTGTGTATACAAGGTATGAAAGATATTGGTAAACCTTATTGCGTTTACACTTCTTCAACAAGTTCATAAACAAACTAGTTGATTTTAAAGTTTATGTTAATATATAGTAAAGTGACCACACGTCCCGATTTTGGCGGGAAAGTCCCGATTTTTGTCACAGTCCCGCGTCCATCCGATTTTTAAAAATTTTCCGCTTTTTAGAAAATAACTGCATTTTTTATTTTAAATGTACTGTAATATATAAAACAAGATTTTTTCACATATTCCCATAAAATATCCTTTTTTTAGTGTCACGCAATGAAATTTTTTAATATCCTCGAATTGAACTGTCTATTCTTCAAGATATTCCAAGTAGTTATTATAAAAATATCCGGCTCCTAATTCCGAATTTTTCATTGGGTGACATTAAAAAAGGAGATTTTATGGGAATATGTGGAAAAAATCAAAATGTGGATTTTTGAATATGTTAGTAACCAATTTCCGAAAAATAATAGTTGGGAAAATGATCTTTTTTGATGAGGCGTTATTGGTAAAAAGATACGTGACGTACTAAGTTACGAGTGCACGTCAAAAAAATTTCACTACGTCTATGTTTTTTGTTTAATGACGCAAGTTATCATAGAACAACAACAACAAACAGAAATCATTTAATAATAAAACTATTTGATTTACATTGGACTTTTACGCACGATTTTGATACTTTTACACACTATTATAATTAGACATCGGATTATATGCACTATCAACTTGACAAAATATAAATGCAAATATGCACTAAAATGGCCGAAATATGCACAAAAAAATCGGCGAAATATGCACTATCAAAATACTATTTGTTATTGGAATTTACTTATTTTTTACAATATATAGTTGCAGTTCTTGTGACAATATACAATTAAATATTTTTTCTACTGATATATATATGTGAAAATGGCAATTTTTCCACGGCTTGCCCTACACGAAAGTGACATTTTTTCATTCTAGAAATGAAAATATTTTCACATTTAGAGATGAAAATGAGCATTTTATATTTATGATTTTCTCAATTAAAACACTAAACTTACCAAATTTTCATGGACTTTCTTATATAATTACTTCAATTTCAAAAACCTAAAACGAGCCTGAAACTATTTAAAAAACCGAAATAAAATTAGGACATTTGACTTAGCCTAACCTAACCTTCTATGAGAATGCAATATGTTACCATGGAAACGACCAAACCAACAATTAAAATTGTATTGACAGTTCGCTTCGAATTGGATTTATTAAAGTCGAGTTATGGATTCTGCAACCGAAATCTGTAGAAAAAATTGCATTTTCTACTCGAGATGAAAGTGTTTTTTTTTTGTTCGGCGTGATTGCTAACTCGCTGGCGCTCGTGAGCAAATTCTCACCTCACCAAAAAAAAAAAACGCATTTATCAAAGGCACCAGCCAAACTTTGACTTTTTCCGATAGTTAACTCGGAAGGTCGTTGCTCTGTTCAATCATTTTTTTCAATATTTCCAAGGACTTCCACACATGAAGATTTTTAGTTTCTTGTCTCCCATTGGCGTCGGGAACATTGCTGAAATGTGTTACAATTAGAGCAATATTTTGTTTGATTAAAGGATTCTTAATTGCCAGCTGGCTTGAATTAATTGTCAAACTGTCAAATTGACCAACAACTCTATGGCCTCAAAATTCTCCACGTCACTGGCTGCGGTCCGCCACCGTTCCCGCGTAATACAAAACACATTTAACTACTGAAATAAGCACAATAAATGAAAAGTAGTAAAATATGCAATAATGCTATAAAAATAGCGTTTTATGCAGTTGCATATGCAAACATGCATATAATCCGATGTCTAATTATAATAATGGCATCCATCACAAACAATAATGTATTAATGTGCTCATTTTGTTGTGTGAGTAGATAAAATATATTTTTTTGAATTATTGGTTTCCTTACATAACTAAATGACAATTCTCATTTCATCCCAATTTGATCCGCTTTGTCTCAATGAAAATGTGGTCACTTTAATATATAGAGTATATTGATTGTAATAGGGAATATGCATGAAATTTAAATTTGGTTCAAATATTTTTTTTTCAAATCTTTATTGACCGTACATTTGAACTAAACCATTATTTTTGTAATTAATATTTTTAATTAAATTAAGCGAGGGAAATCCATATTTGTAAAACGCAACACCATTGGTTAAAACGAAAGTGACGAAAACATAAAACGAAAACATACCATGTAAACAAATCCGTATTTTTACATTTGTATGTCATTGCAGTCTTTTGGTTAGAAAACAAACGTCAAAACGTGAAGTTAAAAATGAAAACAGCAGTAGTAAACAATGCACTGAACTGTCAGTGGTAATTGACGTCATCAACAAACCGCGCGAAAATGGCGTCGTTTAAACAGCTCACAATTTTTTTCTATTTTAAATATTTTTTTAAACTTAATTACAGAAAAATTAATTACAAAAAATATAAATACTGTTTAAAAATAACAGTATTTATATTTTTTCTATGTTATAACGGTGTAAACAGTGAATTAAAAATATATAAAAAACATGCATATTCCCTATTTTCAGATAAATTTTTTCACAAAGTATTTCACATACTAAATATGTATTATTTTATTTAAGATGTTGAACAAGCATGGACACCAGAGGATATCGATTCATTGATTTCATTGGTAAAAACCTACAATGCAATATTTGATCAATCTCATCCTGACTACAATACGAAAGAAAATTTGGACAATATTTGGCAACAAATTGGCATCAAATTAAAAAGAGCACGTAAGTTATATTATTATAAAAAATTGATCATCCATCCATTATTCTTCCCACATATTTGCCCATTTCTTCCTGCCTTGGGCCTCTCGCATTCAGGTTCCCTCTGATCTCTTGATATAATAAATCCACCTTGTGAAAGGTTTTCGTTTCGTCTGCCATTTTATAGCGTGTCTGCTCTTGGTCTCCACTCCAGGCGTCTCTTGGTCTATCTTACATTCGGGCGACATGCCCGGCCCAGTTCCATTTTAACCTTGCAATGCGCACTACCACATCTATGTCATCACGCATTCATCGAAAACTTCTCTTTAAGCAGACTGGTAAGTCACTTTTGAATACGCCTCCAAGTTTTCCAAAGGCGGCCCAGGAGAGGGTTATTCTTCTTTGCATTCGCATGTTTGGAAGAAGAGATACAGTGAATGAAAGGAAAACTGTGATGTTGTAAAGTTTTTTTTCAGCGGTAAGAAAAGAGGGCAAAGTGGGGTAGGATTGCTTGTGAGTAAAGAACTTTCCAGGTGTGTAACCAAAGTGATTTTTGGCTGTGAGAGAGAGATAGCGTTAGAGCTCAAAGGATATTCTAGTCATTCAAGTATACATGCCAACTACAGACCATGAGGGCAAGGAGGTAGAAAATGTGTATTCAAAGATAGAGAATATAATGAAGGAGGGTGGAGGTGGTTGTTGTAAAATCATAATGGAAGATTGGAATGCTGTTATATGAGATGGAAGAGAAGGAGGAACAGTTGGCATGTACGGAATTGGAAAGAGGAAGGAGAGCGGCGATAGACTGGTAGATTTCTGAAACAAAAATGATAGTTACTGACACATGGTTTAAAAACCGTAACAGAAGTCGATCATTTTCGAAGAGATCGTTTCAGAAGTCAAATTGATTTTATCCTAGTAGAAGAAGGAAACGGAGTGAAGCTTCATGTTCATGTTCTTCTCATTAAAGAAAGAAAATGGAATTTAGATAAGTTATGGACAAAGTATGGATAAAGAAGGGAGGGAAAGTTGATGGATGAAGAGATAATGAATCCTAAGTCACTACAAGATGAGGAAGATGTTGAGGGAAAATGGAACAGAATTAAAATGGGAGTAATAAAAACAGCTGAACAGAAGATTAATTATAAGAAAGGGACAAGATCAAAAAAGCCTTGGAGAAATCAGGTAATGATAGCAAAGATCGACAAGAGAAGAAGGCACAAAAACATCTATACAGATGAAGGAATGGGAACATATCAAAAGTTAAACATGGAGTTAAGAAAAGAAACTGATGAAGCTAAGAAAAAGTGTCTGGAAAACCTTTGTAATGAAATGGAAGAACTGGAAAGAATAGGCAGGCATGACATTTACAACAAAATAAAATAGATTACCTGAGATAGAACATCAAGAACAGTTTGCAGTAATGAAGTCGAAGTCAAGAACATAAAAGTGTTGAAAGACAAGAAAGAAATCCTTAATAGATGGGAAGAATACTTGAAAGACCTATATAAAACTTATGATAAGCCAAGGGTACTGGAATTGGAAAGAGAAGACTCGATCTGTTCAGACAATATGGGATCCAGCATTATGATTGCAAAGTAGAAAGATCAATGAAGGACATGAAAGCAGGCAAAGCTGCTGGGGTGGATGGAATTCCAGTAGAGATATTGAGGTGTCTTCAGGAAAGAGGAATGAGTGAATTCACATATTTATGTTATGATATATGTATGAGTCAGGAGGAAGACTTCCTGAAGATGCTGATGATACCTTTGGTTAAAAAGATATGCACAAGGAAGTGCCTGTGATGAAAATATTTTTGCGAGTTTTAAATAGAAGGCTCGGCAGGATAATGGAAGAAAACGTGGTGAATGAACGTACATTGAGTTCGGATTTAGAAGAGGAATGGGAACGTGGATGTGGAAAATGGATGTGTAAGAACGATAGGTGTACATTGAAAATGGAAAAGACCTAAGTTTGTGTTTTGTCGACCTGGTAAAAGCATTTAATTGTGTCCTGTGGGAAAAATTAATGCATATTCTGAAAGAAAAAGGGGTGCACTGGAAGGACAGAAGGTTGATAAGAAAGTTGTATTTGGGACGGCAGGTAGCTTTGAGAGTCGGTGGCAATCTTACGGATTGTTTTAATCTGGGCCAGGGTGTGAGATAGGGATGTGCTTTTTCCACCACCTTGTTCAATATTTACGCAGAATCCATGGTGTCGGAATGTTGGAAAGGTAATAAAGGCGTAAATATTGGAGGAAGGAGAGTTGTATCCGTACAGTTTGTTGATGACACACTGCTGTTTGCACAATTTTTTAAAAGTTATAAAAAAATAATAATTTTGGAGCTGTTCGCACAATTTACGACAATTTTGTATAGGACGGAGTGGGACGAATTTTGATAATCTAGTAAATCTAGTCCGTGCATAATTAATTGCTTATTGTGCCAATATGCACATTTTTCATAACACGACCAGCCCAGGACATTTCTGTGACAACGATGTATCCTAGTTCCTGAAAAGTCTTTGCGATTATCACGATCCATTTGCTACGTAAAAGAATTACTCACTATCAGATAAAGAAATTACCGAAATTTGAACGAATTATCATTAAGGAAGTCTGAACCGAAAAGTGAGAGAGTGCGCTATGTGGGAAAAATGGGATGAGTGGGTCGGGCCACGCGACCGGGATGGAATGGGATGGGATGGAACGAAATTTTATGGCTTATGGGATGTGACAGTAGGACAAAAATGTGATGGTATGGGACAGTAACAGAGATCCGTCCCACGGGATGGGATCTGGAACGAAAAACTCGTCGCATGCTCATCTCTAATCTTGAGAGGGAGTTGTTTGTTGAGAGAGGTAATCGAGGGAACTGTGGAGGGTGTAGAGAATAGAGGTAGAAGAAGAGTGAACATGGTAGATGATCTGAAAGAAGGAAAAGGATACATGGGTATGAAGAGAAAGCCTATGGTTAGAGTTGAGTGGAGGAGGCAGAATGGAACCTGCACATAGCAGAACACCAATGATGATGATGAGATTGGATATTCACATAGGGTCTGGGTCTCTAAATGCTTCCTTCTTAATTCATTTTCTTCTAGTTCCATCTCTTATTTTCATTTATTTTTTGATTTTCTTAGAAGAAAGATCATTGTTGATTTTCCAAAATTGGGTATTTATATTTCTTCTTTTTCTTCTTCCTGTGGTGCTGCAGTCCTAGTGAACTTTGACCTCTTATCCATGCCTACACTTGTGCTTGGTGTCTAGATCTTAGACACAATTATAAGGAACCCTTAAAGTTTTTAATGTGGGTGGTAAGCCACTAGCAGTAAAAAATCTGTATATACCCTACAGGGTTTCAGGTTCCATGTCTTTACATTTAATAAATTTAATAAACATAATGTGCCACTTTTACATAATGTTCTGCTCCTTCTTGTCCCTATCCAACACTTCCCTCTTCTTCCATACTTCTTTTATCCACGGTATCTCTCTTCCATCTTCATTTAGTATTTCTTCTCTTTTCCTTCCTTCTCTTTCTTTCATCTCAACATTCATTCCACATGCTCCACTGTCTCTCTCTCTCCTCGTAGCACATCCTACACATTCATTTTTCTTCTTCCATCCAATATCTATTTTCTCTCTCCTCGTCTCCACATCTGAACCTTGCCATTATCTTCCTTTCTTTCACACTTTCTCTTCCTAGGTACTTTTCTTCTATCATACAGCTCACATACTTCATATTGTATCTGGATTCCCTTATTCTTTCTCTTCTTTCATGTCAATGTCCTTGTCTCTTTCGCTCGTCTCCCCATTCATCCACTTGCCTTCCACTCTTAGACTTTCTATTTCCTTACTCATGTATCCATTTCTTTAGTAATATTTTACTCTTCCATTCATTTCTATATCCTTTTTTTCTTTCCAGCATTCTGTCAGTATCCTGCAGTCTTCCCTTCCATTTATTCTATCTTCAAACTCAGTTGCTTTCTTCCCCACTTTCACTCTCAGTTTGCCCCTCTTACATTCCTCTCTTACTGATAAGCCACTATTTAGGGGTGGGGGGGGTTTCTTTGCAGATTCATGTGATGGCCTTGCCAGAGCCATGTACAGGAGGATGGTGGCTTATTTTCTATACTCATGCCCCCGGATTTGAACCTCGGACTTATAGCTTTGTAATCCAACAACTTGACTACTAGGCCACCACTGCCTCAATTCATATATCTATTTAAATCAATTGTATTCCTTGAACCCAACCTGATCCTTCATACAAGCTTAATATTTCTTCATCATCTGTTTTCTCTTTTGCATTGAATTTTCCTTTCTCTTCTCTTCTTAAAAAATAGTAAAATCTTAGTAGTTTTAGTAATAAAATATTAGATGATTATGTATGATAATAATTAGATAGTATGTGATTTTACAATATTAATATATTTTTAGCGGAATCATGTTCTAAGAGATGGCAACTACTTTTTTCCATATATAAGAAGAAGAAAATAACACAAAAACTTAATAGCGATAAAATACCAAAATGGCCCTACTTCGACTCCTTAGATTTTCTCAAGGATTATTTAAAAGATATTCCAAATGCCAAATTTTCTGCCACAAATACTCATAGCCAATCATCGGGAACAAGCCAAGACAACTCTGAACAAGCCAGTTTAACAGAAGCCGTATTTTTAACTGAGAATAATTATAATAATGTACTGGTTTCTGAAGAATTTGGTGACATTAAAACAGAAATCAAATTGGAGGACAATTTCGAGGAAATACAAAATGATAGTGAAAATGAATTTTCAAATGATATGGAAAGCAACAGTCGATTGGAAAATTATTATACAAATAATAGCTACAGTGTAGATGAACAAGGAAATGAAATGGAAAGTTGTAGTGAATTGGAAGGTTTTGGTAATCATTTAACACCGGATACAAGTAAAAGTGGTAAAAGTAATTCGATGGAACTATTTCTGTTAAGTTTAGTGGAAGATGCTAATAATTTGAGTAAGACAGGTCAAAGGGAGTTTAAAACAAAAACTTTAGCATTGTTACATACTTTAGAATAATGAATGATATAAATGTTGACTTGAAAAATAAAACATTGCCTATGTCAGAAGAAAATTGGAAAAGAGAATTGAACAAACTGAGTTATTTTTAGTAGAGTTAAGTTTACTTAGGTTTTCAATAATAATTGAAGAGCTAAGTGGATAAAACTGTTATAGTCACAATGAACTAAAATTGTTCCTTTGACATGTTCTTTCCTCTGGAAAGCAACTATGAATATAACATCTACATCTTCTGAAACAGTTTATGTGTAGGGTTTATAAACAAGAAAACAAACAACAGAGTGTGTACAAACAAGAGTTCATTCACACTAGAATTTAAAATAAGAAAAATGTAATTTAACATTTTATTTTACTTTTATTCTCTTAGCTCTTCAATTATTAACATTCTCTTTTCAATTCTTCAAAAATGTTAAATCCACAGAGATGAAGTTTTGATGATGAGTCTTTTATTATTTATATTTATTTTAATGCTGTCTATTGTTTGGATGGACCAAGTATAATTTAAACAATTATTATAAAGAGGATATTAATTTTTATAATATCTTTTTCCTCATTATTCATGTTCTTTGACAGTTTATTATAATGTTCAAATATAATAAAAAATGTATGCTTTAAGATATTGTTATTTGTGCTGTAAGATATTTATATATACAACATGTTTTTGTATTATATTTTAAGATATCTAAGATGAATGTCACTTTCTTCTTCAAAATATAAAATCCACAATGATAAAGTCTTTTATCATATGTTTATTTTATTGTTTGAATCTTCTTCTTCTTCAGATTTCCATCATCCACTCCTGGACATAAAGCCTCTTCGTAAGTCTACCACATCTGGACATTTTGGGCTTTGCAATAACAGTCCACTTATTTTGTTAGTCTTGCAACATGCCCAACCCAACGCCATTTTAACTGCGCTGTGTGTTCAATAACGTCGGATACTCTTGATCTTCTTCTGATAATTTAATTTCTGACTTTGTCTCTTAATGAAATCCCAATCATTGAGCGTTTCATGGACCTTTGCGTTACCCTTAGTCTATCGGAATTCTTCTCATAGTTTCTAAACCGTATGTAGCTACTACCGATTACTGCAGAACATCATGCAGGGAAAAATTTATGGTAAAAGAAAACCGGGGCGCAGAAAAGCATCATGGCTCAAGAATCTACATGACTGGTATAAACTCAACTCAAGCTCTCTGTTCAGAATTGCCGTCGACAGAGTAAGGATAGCCTTGTTGGTGACTGAAGTTCTAGAAGGACATGGTACTTGTAGTTACTGGCATTATGCAGGAGTTGTAAACTTTCCTTTTTAGGTTGTAAATTGTAGATATGGTTGTGATGACTTGCACTGCGACCTTCATAGATCTATTGTACCCCACCCTCTTCCTCTAAACGTTGGTATACTTACCTATTTAGAGCGCCTCCTCTAGTCCTGATTCCTCTAGGAACTTCAGGATCTGGGTGAGATTCATGGACTGCAGCTCTTCTGCGTTCAAGCAGTGGGCCTCAAGGTACATTTGTCCCTTGCAGAGCAGTGCTCTGCAGTCCTTGGGCAGAAGTATGGGATTTCCTCTGCTGAACCACAGAATCTGTCATCTTACTCTAGGCCTATGGTCTTGAGTTGTTTCCTAAGTCTGCAGTGTCCCATCAGGACTCCTGTCAGAATTTTAAGCTTGTTCATGTTTAGTTTCAGGCAAGCTTTTGTTCTTTTCTGGTTAAAAGATCCCAGCATTACTTTGGATTGTCTCAACCCCTGGAAGTTTTTTCCAGATTTTCATCCATTGTTCTCTCATTTCTTCATCTAAACTTTTGTGAATTGTGTTCACACTCATGCCGCAAAAGGGTTCCGGACCTATAAAGGGATTACTCGATCCCTTGTTTGCTAGGTGATCGGCTCCTTCGTTTCCGTCTATACCAGTATGTCCTGGTACCCAGTATAGCGTTACTTTATTTTCTCTACCAAGCTTGTTTAACTTTTCCACACAGTCCCATACCTGTTTGGATCTGATGATGTGTGAGGTAATGGCCTTGATGGCTGTTTGGCTGGCTGACAGGATAGCAATTCGTTTTTTGCGATAATTCCTGTCGAGGTTAAATTGTGCACATCTTTCGATTGCGTGTACTTGGAAGATACTTGGGAATCTTCCCATGGATTCGAAGTATTTGGTGCGAGGTCCAAACACTCCTGCACCAGTACCTTCCTTCGTCTTCAAACTATCTGTATACCAGTTGATAGCATTTTGCTCTATATGGTGACCTGAGGATTCGTCGCTCCAATCGGCTTTAGTTTTTTTTTTTTACTACACATGTGCTGTGTAGTTTTTCTCGAAACCATACCATTTCGTCTTTTAGTGCTTCTAACCAGGGGATCTTGGCAGCGAGACTGTTCCGGTCTGCTCCCGATTATTTTACCTCTGCCTATTCCTTCCTTGCTGAACCTTACAATCGCGGATCTGGCGGCCCTCTCCACGACAAGGTGCAACGGAGTCAGATCCAGCAGCAGCTCCATTGCTGCTGTAGGGCACGATCCCATCGCCCCCGTGATGCAGACACACACCAGTCTTTGAATCTTCTCAAGCTGTTTCCTCATAGAGGCCAGATCGCAGGTCTCACTATCGTGGTGTACATCAGTATCCATCGCAGGATTAATATGGCAGGTTACAACCCCACGTTTTTCCTGTCAGATTTCTGCACACCATTAGAGCACACCTCCCTGTGGGCAACCTCGAGTTGTGGAGATCTTGATGTTGTCTCTTCCCACTTGTGTCTCCGCCGTTCTGGTTCTCAGAATTTCTCCCATCCACTTTGAGATAGTGCTGTCGATATTCCTTCTTTCGAGGGCCGCTTTGACAGCCTCGTGCGAGGTGTTGTCAAAGGCTCCCTCTATATCCAAGAAGGAACATATTGCTACTTTCTTTGTCTCTAGTGCTGCTTCTGTTCCATTTATCAGTTGATACAGTGTGGTTTCTGTGGATTTCCCTCCTTTGTATTCATGATGACAGTTGTGTAGTGGTACACCAACCAGCACTATTGTCCTATGGCAATATTACCTTCTCCATTGTCTTTAGCATAAAAGATGTTACACTAATGGGTCTAAATGACTTCGGTTGAGCAGTGTCCTTCTTCCCCATCTTCGGTATGAATACCACTTTAGCCCTTCTCCATAGCTCCGGTATGTATCCGAGCGCTAAACTACTTCAAAATATTTGTAGAAGATATGGCATTAGTTCTCTTCCTCTTTTTGTAGGCAGGCGGGAACTAGTCTATCCACACCTGGGGCCTTACATGGCTGGAAAGTGCCGATAGCCCATCTGATTCGGTTTTCCGTACAGATGGACGCGGCCCTCCTCCAATCTACTTGGTCTCCGTGGTTGCATCAAGCCCTCGCTCTCTCTGTATTTTCTACATCCCGGAAAATCGGTTTCTAGTAGGAAGAGAGCTCTCTGCTCTTCATCCTCCGTGTAGCTCCCATCTACCCGGCCTATTGAGAGTGGCTGTCATTTCCACTCTATCCTTCGCTAGTGCTTTGTGCAATCTAGCTGCCGACAGGGTGGATTTTATGTTTTCACAGAAGGGCCTAAAGTTTTTCCTTTTGCCCTTCTGATCTCTTTGTTGTAGAGTAAGGGGAAAAAGTGGGGGAGCGAAAGGAAGAATTTATATGAAAGTTGCGGTAGGTCATATGAAGAGATTGATAGAATGTTTAGGAATGGAACGAAGGTGGAATAATTGGTGTATGAAAGATTAGCCAAGGTGGAGTTGCTTTAGGCTGTGAATTATATGTGGTGAGGCTAGCGACGTGTGGGCGTAAACCTGTGCGGGATGTCAGTGGAGCAGCGATGAGAGATTGGCGGTAGAAGACTGGGGTGTGGGCATGAAGGAAGATGGATCTAATTGGTCCTTGATGGAAAGGGTGGTGCAGTTAAAAAAAACTTTAGTTCTTTTTTCGTCGAATAATCTTTATTTCCCCTACGGGTTTTCTGGAAACATAATGTGACATTATATTAAAATAATAATAATAAAGCTCTTATTCTGCAATACATCAACAAAGTCATAAATTTATTCAGACAAGCTTCCCATGTCTGGCTCCTTCTTTTCCCTATCCAACCCTCCTCTTCCATACTTCTTTCATCCACTGTATCTTCATTCAGAATTTCTTCCCTTTTCTTTCTTTCCCTTTCTTTCATCCCTACTCTCCTTTTAGCACATCCTACACATTCTTTTTTCTTCTTCTATCCAATATCTATTTTCTCTCCTTATTTCTACATCTGAACCTCGCCATTATCTTCCTAGGTACTTCGGAATCCCTTCTATCATACAGCTTTCATACTTCATATTGTATCTGGATTCCCTTATTCTTTCTCTTCTTTCCTGCATGTCTACGTCCTTAGCTCTTTCGCTCATCTCCCCGTTGGGGAGCACGGAAGGAGCCTCCACGCGTACATGTTCTTCTGTATATGGATCATTCTTTTACAAATCGTACACCTATTTTGACTCCATGATTTGGATTCGTCAGAAATTTTATTTGTCACTTGTTTACATGAAATAAGTCGACACCTATATCGGGATTTCGTTCGTATATGTGTATTTTCAGAAATATATACATTTTTAATGTTGATAGTTTGCTGGATTCAGTAACATTTAACATGCATTATCTCCAGTTTTACTAAATGGATCGTTCTCGATCTTCCACTATTTAACACCGTATTAGGTCAGCTTCTTAATCGCATGGTGGAAGCATTTTATTATTGTTAATTAATATAAAATAAAAACAATTGAATTGTTCAAATGATGTTTTCATGCACATCCCCAAGTCGCATGAAATTGAAAAAAATACCATATATTTGCTAGGTCCTAATCTAAAAAACGCATGTTTCAAAAAGGCGGGGTCTCTATTCAATAAGAAGATATTAAATAATTTCAAGCGCGCGTATATAGTTCCAACGGATTCTTGATCACATTGGCGCTCATTTCTTGCTAATACGTCACGTCATGTGAATAGAATATACATTATTCAGAAAGATAAAAAGTGAACCTCATTATTTTACTGAATATTCTATAATATACTATAATTCTATTTCTATGAAGAAAAAAAATTGAATATTAAGATAGATTAAGGGACGATATAATTATTAACATATTTATTTTCGATATACAAAATACTATTTAATCTTCAACGATATGTTACAAAGAAAGTAATTATTTCATAATTTTAACTTCCGTTGAATGTTCTTGCGAAGAAAAATGTTTTGCTTCTGCTTTTTTCTGTAATCGGTATCATGCAATGGTATGTTAACGTCCCTTTCATCGTTAGAGCCATTTTGAATCTTGCCTCTAATATTTGTTCTTCTTCATTATATTCTTTATCCTCTACAAATTTCAATGAAATGTTAGGGAGTGACTCAGTTGCCCATTCGAATAATTCTTTAGGCGTTTGGATTGGATTGGTTATTCTTTGAAGACTAGTTCTAGCAGCTAACCTTTGCAAAGTCCCACCCAGGCCATCGCACGCACCTTTGCCGTGAGAAGTTGGAAAAAAGTGCAAAAAATCTTTTAGGTGATGAGTGACATTGACAATTTTTTTTTCTTTTTTTGTACTGCGCACTTGCCCCATCAGAAAAATATGTAATTTTTTCAATTTTCTTCAAGTTTTTCTTTATAAAATCTACTAAATGCTTTTGAAACACATGAATCGCAATTGTATCATGGTGCAAACATTGGGATATAATTACGAAACTTTTCATTCGAGTTTCGCCGTCAGCGTGCCTGTAGTAGATTGCAAATGGGTGCACTGTTGCCTGGTTATTATTCCAGTAAATTTCTTGTACGGCATTTTGAACAACAAAAGTATAGTTCTCAGAAAAATCACAGATTACAATGCACTCGTTCTCTGTCAAATCGTTTTTTTTTTATTCTTCATAAAATCGTTTTGTTTTTAAACAAGGTGCAGAAGTAATTTTTCTAAACCAGTCTTTAATTTTTGTAAATATTCGTCCACTGGGGATATCATAACTTGTAAAGTAGTCCTATCAACGTTAGTCCATTGTCTGTAAATAATTTCGTCAATGTAATTTAACTCGAAAATGTTTTCGAATTCGTCGATCAAATCTGTTGCACCAGGACACTCAGAGCACGTTCCAAAATAACAATTTGTTGATGCTTCAACGCAAATCATACGGCTCAACCAGTCATGATAAGGGTGCATTGGGTTCGGTGTATAGGCTGTCAAGTTTTTAATATTCGACCCTTCGATTAATAATTTTACATTTTCATGGATAGCACAAACACAGTCTGAATGGGTACCACTTGCACCGGCTAGCACGCAATGTTTTGGCCTCAAAGATGCGAATTTGGAAAAACTACATTTGACTTCAGGATAATTTTCTGTGAATAACTGATGAAGCTCTTTCAAATTCACTAACAATAATCGTTTTTGCACGTGAATGCGTTTATTGTCTGCTTTGACCGACATATAATCTTTTTGTCCTGGCAGCATGCGGCTATTCTCATCCAGTTCATAAAAGCTGATTATTAAATCAACTACTTCTTTTTCTATGGACGGATGACTCTTCGGGCTAGGATCGGCTAAGATTCCTTTTTCTTCGGCAGTTTTCTTCGCAATCGTTATCATGTCAGCCGTAGCAGAAGGAAAATGATGAATTTTTCGAAAAGACCATTCTTTAAAAATAGACAAAATTTTAATTTGTATTGCAGGTTCCGTGGTTGAGTTAAATCTGCCTTTTAAATTTGCAAAATATCATTACCATCATTTTCGTCAACGCTATCATTTACATTAATCGCAGTGTGGAAAATCCTTTCTGACATTGCTTCAGATATATTTTCCAATCAAACCCAAACCCTTGTTGATTGCATCAATCGCTTCATCAATTACTTCTCTGTCTCTTTCGAACGATGCAGGACTTTCCGGGATGTGATCCACATCCCCATAATCTTCATCAAACACTTCATCATTTGGCGAGGTGTTAAAGTTAAAATCATCAACTTCTTTGTGCTAAATATATATTCATAGACACATCAAACATGTGATCGTGAAATATAGATAATAAATAGTAAAAAATACCTTCTCGTTAGATTGAAGTACGTTGTTATATAGGTATATTCAATACCAATAAATGTTGCCTCAGGACTTTCCTGAGGCTCTGGTAATTCCGTACTGTCGGATGAGGAGACAAATTGAACGAGTTCAAGCATCTATCCGTTCGTTTTGAAACATGGGTTTTTTAGATTATGTCCTAGCAAATATATGGTATTTTTTCAAAATCATACGTTTTGGGAATATGCATTATTTGAACAATTTAATCCTTATTATTTTATATTAATTAACAATAAAAAAAATATTGTTAGCGCGCGACTAAGAAGCAAACATAATAAAGTATTAAATAGTGAAAAAATGAGAATGATCCGTTCAGTAGAACCGGAGAAAATGAATTTTGATGATGTTCGAGAATCCAGCTAACCAATAAAACTCAAAATGTACATATTTTGAGAAATACACATTTCCGAACAAAATCCCGATATACGTGTCTTTTGAATGAAGAAGAAGGTGCTGTGGAAATAAAATCATTCAAAAATGTGATAATTTTTTTTGTTCAAATCCGTACGATTTGTAAAAGAATGACCCATATGCAAAACATGCCGGCACTCTCAGGTAACACTGTCCCACCTGACAGTGACAAATCCTTCCGCCACCGAAAATCACCGGATACGAGAAAGTAAAGTAAAAAGTATCTCCTCATTGATCAACTTGCATTCTACTCTTTGCTTCTCTATTACTTGCATATCCATTTCGCATATTATTATGCGAAACTTGCATATTACTCCCTTCCATCCATTTCTATATCTTTTTTTTTTAAATAGGGTTTGGAAAATATCGGCGAACAAGTTCTCCCAAGGATACTAAACTTGCAGAGAGAAAAATAACGCATGCGGTTAGGGGACCCCCGTCAGGAACGAAGTCGGGCATTTTTTAACTCCGAATGTAATTCAAAATAAAGTCTGTATAGTTCATGTATTTTTTATTTTATAAAAAATAAGGATTCAAATTAAAAAGCTTAATAAAATATATTAGGAATATGTTAGCAAAAAAAAATCAGGTGGCTTGAAAATGAGCTTCACCAGACGAAACTCGAGCTTTTCAATACAGTGTGGTAATTATCGGTTTATGGTAACTGTAACAGATGCAGATGTTTGAGATTTTATTTTATCCAAGAATCTCAAAAAAACAGCATCAATTGTCGTACAGTTTCTTGTTGTGTGCTGCCCTTCATACTCAAATCAAATCTTTATAATAAAAAGGTTGCGAGTTCTACAAATTTTTCAAATATTTAATAATTTCAATTTAAGTAAATGTTGAAGTCTTCAGTCAATGTGAGTGGAAGTTTATAATAATTTAGCTTAAGTAAATTAGAACTTTTCTAAGTATATTCTAATAGTGATTGATGAATAAATAATATAATATCCTCAATATTTTTAACTGGGGATATATAAATAGCTATAATAGCTACTTCAATGCCGTTTCCCAGTTTACATACAAATGAACAACTGAACATTTTTTTTAGGCTGTGGTTGTGATTTCATTGTATCTCTATAATGTATATGTCGTAGTCATAAAGTGAAATCAGTCAGATTGTGTAAAACCGAGTCATTACATGATCTGCCGACGACAAGTTCGTGTTTTCTATTTTCGTGAAACCATCTCAAATATATTTCTTTGTTTATCTTATTATTAATAAGATACGCAGCTTTATACTATCAGACAGCACTTAGGCATTTCTACTTTTTGCAGAATTTTGTATACTTTCTTGAGCTTCCAGTTTTCAAAATCTAATTTAAATGATGAGTGTAATATGAACAATATAACTCTCGTATGATTTAAACCAAAAAACAAATGCATTTCATAATAATAATAATAAAGGGCTTTTATTTACCAATGATCTACAATATACACCTATGAGGTCATAACACTCCTAATAATACACACACAATTATTTTCCCAATCATTGGAGGGAGGCGAAGTTCAGTAGTCACCGTTCTTCCACTTAACCCCCAAAACAAAGAATAAAACAAAAATAATTACAAATAATAAAAAAGAAAAACACAAAAACAAATATAAATATAATTAATAATAAAATTAAATTCCAAGCAAAAGCGTTGTGACTCAAACAGATAGCGATCAACTTTACAATCTAAACTGCCCAAATGTTATTTAATCTATTAATGCCTTTATTGCTCACGTAAAAGGCCGCATCTGACTTGTTTTTTGAAGCGCCTTACACTTAATGATCTCACTTTTTTCGCTATCTCTTTATATATCTTTGACAAATTATACAGAAATGACCTTTCGTATATGGAGGTATTATGTGCAGGCGGATTTATTAATGATTTCCTCCTGATATTAATGTTATGGACATCGGTTCTATATTTGATTTTTTGATATAAATATCTAACCCGACTCTAGTTGACTATAATTTTGTGAGACAACACAGAGGCGCGCAATTTCCTGCGGTTATGCATGTTCTACGAATGTATTTCTTTTATTTTATGCGACACATGATTCCATTTTGGAATTCCACAAACCAGGCGGATGCAACAATTTTGGATTCGCTGTATCTTCTTTGCAGTATGCAAATCAATACAACTATCATACACGTCATCGCAGTGGAACAGTGCGATAGAACCAAGGTGTCACATAAGAGCTTCATTGTAGCCTAATTTAAAATATTTTTGTTTGTGTAAATAAGTATTACGTTACAGAATGCTCTTTTTACACAATTGTTTACATGAGATTTAAAGCGTTACTCAGTATCCAAAACTAGCCCTAAGTTACGAGCTTCCTCTATTATTTGAATTCGTTTGCCATTCACAACAATTTCACCAAAATCTTATCACCAAACTATTTTCTTGCTGCATGTCTGCCAAATAGTAACCATACCGTCTTGTCTGGAGTAATACATAAGGAATGTTTGCAAGAGGTTTCCGTTAGCTTGCACAGGTCCGCATTAATTTTATTGATTGCCTCCTCACATTAGAGTGCATCTAATGATGCACACAGCTGGGTATCATCCGCGTAGTAATGTACCTTGAAGATTAGGTAAAACCGTGGGATATGACGTGGTCGGGGATATGACGCGTTTTCGAGATCTCGAAAACTCGGCTTTCTGGCGTGTGAAAGACATTGGGGAACGATAGTACCCGCCATCGCCATCAGGTGAAGCGTGTCTACTCCAGTTGCAAGCGAACCGTCGTAGAAGGAAGATTTGTTTTGTTCGCCATTTTGAAGATCAACAAAGGTGTAATTTCATTATATTTATTTCAAAGGTTCGTAATTTGTTTTATTTTGCAATTTTTGTTGGTTTAGTGTATTCTGCGTTATTGAACATTCTTTAAAATCAATATTAAGACTTATTTATTCACATAGCCCTCATTGTTTACTATTTGCAATTTTTTACCTAAAATTTCGACGAATGGATGATATGACGCTATGTGCGGGCGGGGGATATGAAGCGCGTCATATCCCCCGCATAATTCATATTGTAATAGTAACTTGTTACTTTCTTTTTTTAGACAAGTCTAAAAACCTATGGGGCTGCTGGACTGAAAATAACTTTCATGCCGCTTTTAAAGACGTAGCAGACGGCTCTTCAGTGAGAGGGGCAGCTAAAAAGCACGTAATACCGGAAAAAAACCCTACGATTCCGACTCAAAACAAAGAACAGCAATAAAGGCAAGCTCGCGCAACCTCCTTCCTTGGCCTGGACGCAGAACAAAAATTAGTGGTTCATATCAAGAGACTGCAGGCTGCCGGATACGCGCCAACAAGAGATTCACTTTGCCGAATGGCTTTCAACCTTGCTGAGCAAATGGGCCGGGTTTCCAGCGCACGTTTCAATGAAGAGAAGCACAAGGCATGAAGCTCATGGCTTGACGCATTGCTCAAACGAAGACCTTCATTGGCAATTCGAAAAGCCCAAGGAGTGTTTATGGAGTGTGGATGGTATGATAAAGGAAGAAGTGAATGATTAAAAGTGAATTGTACGTCATATCCCCCGCGTTAACCTTAGTCATATTTGTATTTAACTGACTTATATAAAGAGAGAACAATAGCGGGCCCAAAATGGATCCTTGTGGAACCCCCTGATTTATTATTACTTATGGAGATCTCGCATCTTTATAGGTATATCACAATCTGTTTTCTGTTGGAAAGGTACTTTTTAATTAAATCTATCGCGTTATCATCTAAAGCTAGATAGTGTAATATTGCATATAATAAGTCGTGATTGATACAGTCGCACGCTTTTGTGTAGTCTAGGAGAACAAGTACCGTTAGATTGTTATTATCAGCCTCCAATAAGATGTCATCAATATTTAAGATGGCCATTTCACAGCTATGGTTTTTTCTAAAGCCAGATTGATTAAACGGTAGTATGTTATTGTGGTCTACAAATGACATTGGTTGCCTAAACATAATTTTTTTCAAGTATTTTAGATATAGTTGGAAGGATACTTACAGGACATAATTGTTTAAATTCCTTAGGACGTGAGAATTTAGGTAGAGGAATAACGAGAGATGTTCATTTCAACAATTTTTTTTCGGGTTTAGTTTTAAGGTTATAAAACGCTCGTCTGTCATTCTGCGACAGAAAGAGATATAGAAATATGTAAAGAGAAAGAAAGAGAGAGAGCGCTGTAGAAATATACAGTGAGAGAACGAGAAAAGCGTATAACGTAACACGGCGACGAACGTAACGCGGCGTATAACATTTTCTGCCGAATCACTCATACTGAGACCTCCCTAAAGGAACTTCTTTCCAAAAACTGCGAGAACAGAAGTGAATACTTTGCAAGTTAGTACCCTAACACAATTGAACAAAATTCCAATCAATCTGTGCGACATTTCTTGCAGGAAGTGTATGAAGCAGGAAGTGGAAGTGCATTTCTTGCAGGAAATTTCTCGTGAGTCTTTAAGAGCAATGTGAAAGAAAAATTTACTCTTTCGGCGTTACAAATGGCAGAAACAATGGACCGAAACTCACGTTTAGAATTCAATCGATTTTCAGTTTTTCTGATTCAGTTGATTTTGGGCCGAGGGGTTCATTTTGTCAATAAAATAATTATGAGTATCGAAGCACCTTTTCAATTGCATTAGGATGGGAACAAACAAATTTATGTTACTGGTCTGCCGAAAATCCTCAAGCTATATTCGAAGAAGAGCTGCATTCGCAAAAGGTAACTGTATGCTGTGGAATATTCTCAGCTGGAGTATTAAGACCGTATTTTTTTTTAGATGAAATGGTAGGTATAAATCGCAATAGTTTTCAATAGTGAACGTTATGTAGACATGCTACAACCAAAGGCGTACCCAGCGAGGGGCAGCTGCCCCCCCCTAGAATCCACCATAAATATCTGTTTTGAGGTGCTCCCAACGAATCCGATCGTTTTTGGAAAATGTCTGTTTGTGTGTAGTGTGTGTCCACCCGCGCGGATAAAGTTACATGGTGGCCACCTCAAAATTTTTCAATAGACACAAATGAGATTTATTTTTCAGGAATTACTACACATAAGAGGAAAAAGGATCGAGACAGTAGCAGTGGAAGCGGAAGCGATCATAACCATGACAACACTGAAGTGCCACGATTATTTAAGTCACTGTGACACCAGCCAAGTCGGGCAACAACCAAATTCTACAGCAGTACCTGTCAACATAGCTGCCCCTGTCGATTATTCTCCATCAACATCTCAACAAGCCTGTGTCAATCCCGAACTTACAATTAATGATTGCTATCACGAAAATGATATTGGTCGTTATGTTGGGCTGGCTACCCAGTTAACAGTCAAAAAGAAGAAGAATTTGTTAGAAAATCCCAGGGTTCCACCAAGGAATTACGATTTTGAAACTGATGCAAGTCATTTGATAAGAAAATTCAACCATACTTGGTTAGATCAATATGAACCGTGGCTAGTATATTCAAAGCGACTAAAAGGTGCTTTTTGCAAGCACTGTGTACTGTTTCCTCCTGTCACTGGCACTGTTAGAGGAGTTTTAGTATCATTTGTGATCAGATCATTCACAAAATTCAAAAATATGCACGAATACTGCCGAAATCAAGCCAACCCCAACCTTCACTTATTTGTAACAACTGCTGCAAAGGCTTTTTTTCAAAATATACCTGTGGATGTTCAACTGCAAAGTGGCCACCAAAAAGCAATCGAAGAAAACAGGCAAATATTGTCATCAATTATTTCTTGTATAATATTTTGCAGTATGCATGATATGCCTGATAGAGGAAAGGAAGCAGATGGAGGAGTTTTATTAGATTTATTGAATTTACGAATTGATTCTGGCGATAAGAAATTGAAGACTCATCTGGAAAACTGTTGCCGTAATGCAGTTTATACGTCGCCAAAAATACAAAATGAATTAATTTATTTATGTGGCGAAATTATTAGGGAGAGTATAATAAGTGATGAAACAGCGGACATAGCTGGAAAAGAACAGCTATCAATAGGCTTGTGGTTCTACGATGCATGCAAGGGGATAATCCGAGAAGAATATTTTGTTAAATTAAATTATTTGTGTAATATTTTGGTTTTGTGGAACTAAAGGCACAGGATGCCTCATCAATCGCTGAAGCAATTGACAATTTTTTGATTAGCTGTAATCTATCACCAGAATATTGCGTAGGATTGGGTTTCGATGACTGCTCTTCTCGAGCGAAATATATTAAAAAATTATAAAAAAATACCCCAGCTTTTGCTTTTGTTAAAGCAAAAGCTGGGGTATTTTCCTGCAAAGTTTGAAAGACCCATTCTTTCCTTGAAACAAAGATGGACGGTCAGCCGCACGTAGTGTCCATGTCTCCTCAGCATAGCCAAATTCAGAAAAGACCAGGGCATGAACCAGCTTGATCTTCCTGTTAATGTTGTTAATTAAACGTGTTATGTTGCTATCCCTCCATACTAGAGTAAGCTGGGACATGGCGGTTCTTCCCAGTTGTATTCGACGGCGTATTTCGGGTTCACAGCATCCCTTGTTATTAATAATGGCACCCAGGTATATAAACTGCTCGACGACATCATATTTTCCGACCTTAAGGATATTTGGCAAGTTATCATTTGCGCGGTCAACAATCATCGCTTTTAACTTCTGGATGTTTATTTGAAGACCACACTTCAGACTGACGCGTTCTAACCTCTCGGATAGGGCTATGAGTTCTGCTGCGCTGTTCGCCGTTAGCAGTGTGTCATTCGAGAAGCGGATATTGGAGATTTTCTTCCCGTCTATTGCGACCCCTCCGTCACAGTCATCTAACACGTAGCGCATGATACTTTCGCTGTATAGGTTAAATAATAGTGGTGAGAGTATGTCCCATTTCTATAAGGGTTGTCCACAGTTTGTGTCATTTAACTCTATCAAAAGCCTTCACATAGTCGACTACGCAGATATGCATGGGCGTGTAATATTCCCTAAGTTGGCGCAGGTTTAGTATCTGCTCTCTTGTGCCACGCCCTTTAACAAACCCAGCCTGCTCAGGAGCAATTTGCCAAGCAGTGAAAGCCTGTAGTCTAGAATGTATAATGTGGAGCATGACTTTGACATGGGGTATAAGAGCGATAAGACGGTAGTTATCGCATTTGGATGTGACCCCTTTTTTGTGCAGGGGGATAATAATTGAGTTTGTCCATTCGTTGGGCCATATTCCTGTTCTCCATATCATTTGACAGATCATGTAAATTACTTTTATTCCTTCTTATATTATATATATTATATTACTTTTATTCCTTCATCGCTCAGTGTTTTTAGAATCTCGCGGTAATTATGTCAATTACAGGGAACTTATTCTTTGCGAGTCTCTTGATAGGCGCGTGTACTTCCTGTAGCAGTATGCCGGGTTCTTCGTCCCAATTGGTAATATCTGGGGTTTAAATCTGTTCTTCACTGTAGAGATTTTCACAATATTTCCTCCAGGAACACTATCCATCTCCTCCATCCATAACACTAACCGCGCTGTTAGTGTTATGGATCAACCACACCCGTCATTCTTGTTCGATGACGTTAAAATATTCGAATTCCTTCCTTGCAGTTTTTCCGCGAGATATGCAAATTTTGCTACCCATTCTTCTCTTTTAAACAGAGAAGCAAAATATGAACCCTATAAAATGCCCAAGGTTATTTTTGGCTCGCAAATTCGAGAAAGCACTTTTCCGCGACAAAGCCATCGTACTTCTGTATGAAACAGAAGTGACTGATGATCTGCTCCAATTTCCTGACACACTGCATTAAACAGACGAGAGTTCAGCTGTCGCGACTTGATGTAATCGACAATTTTGACGACTTCTTGTAGGACAGACAATAATTCATCAGGCAATGTACATTTTCAGTATTAGGGTTTTTTCAGAAGCCCTGGTTCACAAATTCCCTATTTTTTCCCGTGATAGCTGCTGCTCCGTAGGTCCAAATGCTTATGCAGTTGTGCCATTCCAAATTATGCTCATTGAGTACTGATCTGTTACCTTGAATATTTCTTCTGCAGTGGTATAGCCAGGTAGTGGCAGACAAAATAAAAAGTACTCTTTTATTCCATATTCGTCAGTGTACCTCACATTTGATATGAAATGCGCGGGACTACTAATATCAGTAGCCTCGTCGACTTGTAGCGCAAAAACTCCATTAAGCCATAATTTTTCAATTAAAGTTGACTAAATGTCGACTAAATATCATTAATTGGACGTGAAATCGTATTTTCTGACACAGTTATGTAGCGGCAACTGGCCTTTCCGAAGAAGGCTTTTCAAAGAAATTAGTTTTATGCTAGGGTCGTTGCTATAATACCCAAACAAATCCTAAAAATATTATGTCTGTTTGATTACTACTAATTGCTACTAATTGCTACTAATCTTATGGTAAATTACCTACAGGATAGAACGCAATTAGTGTGTTATAATAAAGAAAACTCTGGTTTTTTAAATGTTACTAATGGTATCCCACAGGGCTCAATATTGGGCCCGAGATTATTTACATTCTATACCTCGCATTTTCCATTAGCCTTTCTTTCTTGTAGTAGTCATTTCTATGCTGATGACACTCAAATGTATATATCCTTTTATCCAGACGAATCTTCGCAAGCAGTCACCGCAATAAATTTTGACTTAATAAATGTTTTGGAATTTAGTAATGATCATTGTTTAAAATTAAATTATAACAAAACAGTTGCCAAAACAGAAATAAAAGGTATAATTAAAAACCTAAAAACCAAGAAAGCACCAGGCTGCGATAACATCAACAACGTCGCGCTAAAAAACCTAACACCGAACGCAATAGACAGAATAACACAAATCATAAACGCCGCACTGAAACTTGGAGTGTTTCCGACCCAATGGAAACACGCAACAACGATTCTAATCCCGAAACCGAACAAACCCCGAAACCTCACCTCCAGTTACAGACCAATAAGTCTGCTGACAGGTCTCAGTAAAATCACAGAAAAAGTAATACACAAAAGACTGACAGAAATAACTGAAGACAAACGTATTCTACCCGACGAACAATACGGCTTCAGAACAGAGCACTCTACCACCTATCAGACGACAAGAATAACCGAAGCAATAATCGACGCTTTCAACAAAGGGTTAGCCACGGGAGCCGTCTTTCTGGACGTCTCTAAGGCTTTCGACAAGGTATGGCACCTAGGTTTAATATACAAACTGCACCAATTTACGACTAGTGACGTGACGTCCTTTATCTGTAACAGAACATTCCAAGTCAAAATAAACGACAGCATCTCCACAACTCAGACAATGACAGCCGGTGTCCCACAAGGATCTGTCCTGGGCCCCCTTCTTTACAGCATCTACACCGCAGACATCCCAAAACTAAACGACACAGAAATTGCACTATACGCAGACGACACAGCAATTTTCACAAGAGGATACTCGACCGAGGCCATAACAAAACGGCTCCAAAATCACCTGGACAGGATTAACGACTGGTGTAACACCTGGAGGATCAAACTAAACGCAGAAAAAACACAGGCAATTATCTTCACGAAGAAAAAATTTAAGCACGAACCCAGTAGCTGCTTGAGAATCAACAACACAGACATAAAATGGGAAAACCGAATCAAATATCTAGGCGTAATCCTAGACAAAGCTCTTACATTTTCAGAACACATCGATCAGACAGCGAAAAAAGCAAAACAAATTAAAGGCTACCTCTACCCGCTCTTAAACAGGAAAAGCAAGCTGAACATAAGGAACATACTTCAAATCTACAAGTCCATAATACGGCCGACAATGACGTACTCATCGACGTGCTGGATACAATCCAAAGAAAGGAAAATCTACAAGCTCCAAATCATCCAGAACAAAACTCTGAGAGAAATAACAGATTCGCCATGGTACATGACCAATGAGCAGCTGCACAGCGACCTAAACATGGAGACAATCAAGCAACACATAGAAAAACTAGCAACGAAAAGCTTCGAACGCATGAAAACGCATGACAACCCAACAATCAACAACGCAGCAAACTACAACATCCAAAACCTCAACAACATAGGTAATCACTGATCTTTCTTTTTCACAGGAAAGCCCACACCCCCGAACCCAGCGGAGCACCCAGGAACAAAAACAGGCAGGAACAACACGAACAAACCAGAGAGACACAGCACCCACCACGAGGACGAGCAAGGAACCACCACGAGAACGAAGGACGAACCAGGAACCGCCAGGAGGGCGAACCAGGAACCAACACCAGGACAAACCAAGCACCAACAACGAGAAGAAGAAGAAAAAAAAAAAAAGAAAAAAAAAACAGAACAAAAAAAACAGAACCAAAAAAAAAAAAAGAGAGAGAAAAGAAAACCGTTTATGAGTGAAACACAACAGCAGAACAAACAAACCGACAAACAAACAAGCAAACCGACACAAAAAAAAAAAAAAGCACAGAAACAAACAACAAGACGACGGAACAGCTGGGCGGAAGGCTCACGACCGTCAAAAAGCAAAGGACACATGATGAACACAGTCAGTTAACCGGCAAAGTTGCAAAGTCGCGATATAGCAGTTCACCGAGTTCAGTTCAACAAATTCATCAAGGTCATTTCACCGGAACAGTTCACCCAAGCCGCAGTCACGCCAATAAGTTTATAGTAGGTTGCAGCTCCGCGAATCCGTTGTTATATTGTTATAGTCTTATTTAGTGTCATTTAATTATTGTAAATATATTCCCTTTTATTACAAAACGTGAGTGATAAATTTATTCCTAACACCTATATCACCGACAGATATTTTTTCGATTTCCTTAGCGGTTTCTAGGCTAATCATAACCTTGTCAACTGCTTTGCAGACAGGTAAAATTAAAGTTTCAGAATGAAGTTGGGAGAATGAGGCATCTTGGATTTAACAAGCATATTCGCGAGCTCGTAGCTTGCTTTATGCGCTTTGTCTGATGTTTTGAAAGACGAACTCATGAAAGTGAACTGTTTCTAAGGCTGGTCTTTCAAACGTTGAAAAAAAACTTTGTCTTTTCGAGCCACCGATGGGTGTGGCTGTCCCACTCCTCGTGCAACGAAGCGTTTCGCTCTCATAACTCTCGGCTGTGTGTAGGTGCATTATTGTCACAAAACTTTTTGATATTTTTCTGCGGCACACCAACTATTATAGAGCACGGAACACCAGTGTGCCACGGCACACACATTGCGGAATACTGCCCAAGAAATCTTAAAACGACACATTCGACAAGCTATTTGTGAGATTTCTCCAGAAATGTGTCACCATCATGGTCGATTTCAGTCACGCATCGATGCAAACGGAGGTCATCTAATCGATGCAATTTTTATGTATTAATTGTTAATTTAGAATTAAGCATTTAACTTGTAATTAAATTTCTACTCTAAAATGTTCAACAAAAAATTTGGTGTCCAACTTATTTCGTTTTTTTGATTTTGATCATTGCTGTTTAAAAGCAGGACACTCTTAATTTGTCACTCTTCAGTGCTCCTACATTTTCTATGATTAACATGTCGGGAAAACTAAAGTATCCTATTGTAACCTTTTATCTTGCAAGAACTAGTTTTCTGTAAAAAAAAAACTATAGAGATGACTGATTGAAAAAAAGCAGTCAATAAATAAGATTTATATCAGATTGATTTCAAATGTTAGGATAGCACATCATTTTGTGCAAATCAGGCTAATGTAGTCACTAGGAGCGTCCAAGGTCAACGCTAGGAAGTAAATTGTTGTTAAAGCGTGTGTCGATATGCGCACGTAAACGTGTGAGGCAATCCGAGGACGCACGAGCAACGTGACCAGCCGAGGCAAGACGGGGTATGTGTCAGTACAGCCATGTCTACCGAAGCAGATCAACGTACGCAAATGGAGTGGTGCCACATCGAGTGTTTGAAAGTGATCGACGAATTCCGTTCGCGGGAAATATTGTGGAATCCGCGGGACCCAAATTACTACAATAAAACGAAAAAAGAAAATGTGTGGAAAGAAGTTGCCGATATTTTGGACAAGGATGTCGAAGTAGTTAAGCGGAAACTCGAAATTTTGAAGGGCTCGTACAGGCGCGAAAAAGCTAGAATGAGAAAAAGTAAAAAATTTAGTGGAGGTGATATGTATGTTACCAAATGGTTTGCGTACGACAGCTTGCAATTTTTAGATGGAAAAGAAGAGTCTAAATCGAGTACAAATGTAAGTTGTATTGAAAATATCTATTCAGAACCTTGTAAGATGTTTCCATCGCCCTATATACACACCAATTTTAACTGAACAACATCCATTACTGCAATAATGTAATATTATGTAACTTGTGTCGTTTTTAAATATTTTCGATACAATATATTTAATATAATATCAAAAAATCTATGTTTAGACTATGTTTTATATAACATAATATTTTCTTCACCTGCTACGAGGCAAATACAGCAAGAACCTCGTGCAGGGCTCATGCGATATTTTTGTCGAGAGGTATGCGTGCGTATTCAGCTTCCCGCATTCATGTACGTGCTCACGTCTGCACGCAGGTCTTTAAAGAGAATATACCATAACATATTATTTTTTTTATTTTGAATATATTTTTTAATTTTTTGAAATACCCAAGAAATTACCTATTATTTCAAACCTAACAGATTTTTTATAGGCACTAAAAATACGACGGCATATTTCTATTGATTATAATAATATAGCAGCTGATGCAATACAAAAGTACGGGAGGGAACGCATGCGTTCGATCAGTGTGTACGTGCAAACGATCGCATTCGTTTGCCTACACTCGGGTTCGCGCGGGGCGTCGAGGAAAAATTCGGACCGCACGTTCGGTTTGGTTATAGCGTGTACGTCAGGAAATACGCATTAGTTTTGTGGTTGTTTTGTAGTCAAGATGGAGTGGTGTAATTCCGATTCTTTAAAATTAATAGAGTTATATAGACAACACGAGTGTTTGTGGAACCCTAGTAATGATAATTACAGAAATAAAATTAAGAAAAATGATGCCTGGGATGAAATAAGTGATGTTATGAAATGTGACTCAAAAGAGTTGAAGAAAAAAATGGAATCGCTTTTGGGTTCGTTCAGACGTGAACGGGCAAAACAAGAAGGTTCAGTTGAAACAGGCTCTGGAAGTGATGTTGTATTTAAATCGACTTGGTTCGCTTTCAAACAAATGCAATTTTTGTTGGATAAATTTGCACCGAAGGAAACGAAATATACTGAAGTAAGTCAAACGTTTAGTTTTATTCATTTTCCCAGTAACAGTAAATATTATTTCCAAGTAAGTGTCATAATGATAAATATAAACACAATGTTACAATTTATTTTTTATTACTCATGCGCGAAAAATGCTTCTTGACGCACGTTTTTTAATACGAGAAATGCCATTTCTCGTTATATTTCTACATAATATCGCTAGATTACATTAAAACACAATTAAGACCTCAATATTAAAAATGTGACGTGGTGTCAGAAATTTTTTTCATTTCAAAATAATAATAAAAATAAAAGAAAACGTTTTAAAATGAGTGTAAATTCTATGGTGATACCAGAGACTGAGGAGAGTTCTTATGACGAATCCACACCACCGGAGACAACATTTGCTGAAAAAGCAAATTTTTCATTTTTGATTCCATTACACATACGAGAATATATTCAAGCCGAGCAAATACATCACCGAAATGAGGACGTTGAACAATTACTTGTCCGCTGTGCCCACAACAATAGGAAGTTTTTCATAGTTGTGGTTTATATTCCACCATTATCGAGTGATTGTGTCGATGCATCCCATATACAAACCAACGATCGAAGACATTTACTCCAAAAATTCCTCTACTGACTTTTACGTGTTTGGCGATTTCAATTTACCAAAAGTTACGTGGTCTAATGACAATTTAGGCATAGTTATGAATGGTCACAGTAGTCTTAACAGTGAAACTCTAGCACAGGGTTACGGGTTTCTAAATTTTTATCAACATATTGACATTCCCAATAGGAAATATGCATCAATTTTTTTTATTTGCTTAATTCACTTTTTACTTCGTTTTAACATAGTAAAAAATATAAATACTGTTGAAAGTGGTTTAATTAATTTTTTTTTAAATATAGTAGTATAAAATACCGATTAAATTTAACCTGTTTGAATGGTCCTATTTATCGCGCGCTTTGGATGACGTCACTGCTCTCGTTGTCATTCACTGTTGTTTGCTATTTGCATAGGCAGTTAAGGATTTTCAGTTTGAATCGCTATTTCGATAATGGGAAAAGCTAAAAAAACATTTTATAGATATTGTCTAGTACCGGAATGCAAAAACACTATTATAAGTACACCAGATAAACTATTGCATAAAGACCCAATCGAGTTGTATAGTCCACCCTACCCACATCTTTTGCGCATGCGCTACAAAATACGCTTTCGTGTATCTATTTTTGGTAGATTGTCCGATTGTACTTAAAAAACCACTTTGAGTCATTGTTAATCATTTATAATGTCACTATATACCTAAATCGCACTAGGTATTGGAAAACACTACAGAAATATTGCACAGCAAAACAGCACAGTGAATATCGACGCCGATCAATATCATAACCTGCACTCACAGTTCTTAGTTTCGGTTCGACCAATGGTGATGCGTTTCGCAAATTTAAATTTCGCTCGCATATTTTGGACTTTTTGATTCTAATTTTTGGAATTAAATACAAACTAAATAAGAAAATAATGGTATAGGTGTAATGTCAAGATCATAAAGTATCGGGGATAAAAAAATCAAGTAAATCTAAATCTCTTGCATATTCCCTCTTGTAAACATATTCTTGGGATAGCTATACGTCAAAGTCGTCATACCACCACCAGAAGCGCGAAATAATAGTATTCAAAGCAAACGTAAGAGAGACTGTCCGTCTAAGACAGCCGCATACTGCTCTTATAGCTAAATTGTGATGCTCTTCATCGCATCCCATAAATTTGTTAATAGGTAATACATTTTAAATCAAAATTTAACATTTTAATTAAAAATATGTTTGGTCTTCTAAATTTATATTTTTAACAAATAGAACTGGAATACTTAGAGAGAAAAAAGACCAATTTATATTTGAAACATTGAATAGCCTTACTGAAAGTTACAATCAATTTAAGCTTGGACTCCTGACAATTTTAATATTCACATATTATTGTTAGCAGATTTTAGCTTTAGATTTGGCTAGACGTTAGCCTTGAAAGATTAAAACTGAAGACATCGAATTACAAACGTATCTGTGTATCAATTCACTCGTAATCTTACTCATGTTTGTTAATTTTTATTGTGCCTATTGTTGCTTTGATTATTTATTTTACAATATGTGAAAATAAAAGTATTAAATAATTAAAAGTTATTAAAAATAATTTCTATACTATCCCTATTCCCTACTTTCTATACTATCCTAAGGCTCTTTTATAGGTTTTTTTTTTTTTTTTTTTTTTAAGAAAATGGTCTAAAGGCCGGTCCAGACCAGTGTTGCTAACCGTACGATTTAAATCGTATTTATACGTCCTTTTTGGACCAGATACGATGTACGATCATTTATTCGAAATCGTACGCAAAATATACGATCTTTGCAAATCTTTCAATCTTCAGAACAAGATACAAAAACATTAATGGAGGCGTTCATTTTGTGGATATTTTGTCGATGTATTAATTTAAAGTATCATTGGATCATGTATTGATTTCAAGTCATGTGATAAATTAAATTTAAGTATGTACAAGAGAATAAATACATCAGCTTCCGCGTCTACTGCTTCCCTTATTGACTCTGTTAGTGACTAATATTCAAATAATTCTTGTTAAAAAGAGACTATCTTGGCCAGATTCTTCAAAAAATCACTGTTGGCAGATGGCACTGTACAATAACCTATGGCAAATATAAACTTCAATTGGAGCCTTAGTAAATGTAAATAAGAATTTTTGTAATTCATTGTATTTATGGTACAATAAGCTAGAAGCTCAAGCATTTCATATTGTTTCCTAATTAAAAAACGATTTAAAATTGTATAACCTTATTAGTTAAATTTAGTTGACAAATTAGTGTCCAGATTGTGGTAACCAAGGTTCATAAAACTACTCCTTGTTCGTATCTAAATACCAAATATTAAAATGTTGTACCCTAAATGTTAAATATTTATTTAAAGTTATAATCTTCTTGCACAGTCTTGCACCAGTTTTTGCCATCTTTTCTCGCCATCAGTCTCGCCATCTTTTCGCGGGTCTGCCCACGATCCTTTTCGTTGTTCTTGGTCTCCATTCTACGATTCTCTTGGTCCATTTGGATCCGTCTTGCTTTGCCACGTGGTCCGCCCATCTCCATTTTAATTGCGCTATTCTTATGATGACATCTTGGACCTTGGTGCTTCTCCTGCTTTCCTCGTTTCTGACGTAGTTTCTGAGACTGATACCTAGCATTCTTCTTTCCATTGCTCTTTGTGTTATGATGAGTCTTTCTCCGCTTCCTCTAGTCAGGTTTGTAGTCTCCATGCCGTATGTTGTTACTGGTAATATGCAGGTATCATAAACTTTCCTTTTTAGGTTAACGGGGATTGTTGATTTTAGAATATAATTTAGCTTGGCGATTGGCGCCCAGCTCATCTTTATCCTTCTAGATATTTCTGCAGTTTGGTTTGGTTTGCCCATCTTGATATTATGGCCCAGGTATGTGTACTCTTCTACCACCTCTCGGAGTTCTCCATCTATGTTTATTCTGATGTCTTCTTTGGTCATTATCTTCGACTTGTTTATGTGCATCTTCAGTCCGATTTGTTCTGACTTTGTTGTCATTTCTTCAATCATTGCTTTTAGTTCATCACCGTCGCTACTGATTAGCACGATGTCGTCCGCGAAGCGGAGGTTATTTAGGCAGGTTCCGTTTATGTTGATGCGTTTGTTTTCCCAAGCCATACTTTTAAATACATCCTCGAGAGCACAGGTGAAAAGCTTCGGTGATATAGTCTGACCCTGTGTGACTCCCTTCTCTAATTTGATTTTTTCTGTTACCATGTCCGTCGTCTATGGCTATCTGCATTGTAGAATTTGTATATATCTGTTCTATGATCTTTGAGTATCGTGTGTCTATTCTTGCACCATCCAGTGCCTTCAGAATCGCCCACGTTTCAACCGAGTCGAACGCCTTCGCATAGTCCACAAATGCTAAATTTAGAGGAACGTTGTATTCTGTGCATATTTCAATCAGGCTACGTATCGCCTGGAGGTGGTTGTTTGTGCCGAATCCTTTCCTAAAGCCGGCTTGCTCGGCAGGTTGATAGTAGTCTAGTTTGCTGGTTAGGCGATTGGTTATAATCTTGGATAATATCTTGTAGGTGTGAGCCAGGAGGCTGATCGGTCTGTAGTTACCGATGTCGTTGGTATCCCCTTTCTTGAAAATCAGAACTACTTTTGCATTTAGCCAAGATTCGGGGACTTTTCCTTCGCTTATGCATTTGTTTAATAGGATACAGAGAGCTTCTTCGAGGTTTACCCTCCCATTTTTATCATTTCTGCGGGAATTTTGTCCTCTCCCGGTGCTCTCTTGTTTTTCATTTGCTTTAGCGCGTACTGCAATTCTGCCCTCGTAATTTCTAGAATGTCTTCCGAGCCGACGTTTTGGATTTTGCTGCTGTCTCTGTCTGGTTTCGGTATGCCTGATTTATAGAGATCTTGGTAGAAATTTTGGATTGTGTCTGTAATTCCTTGCTTGTCTGTAATTACTTTTCCTTTCTTGTTCTTAATCAAGTACAATCTCTTCTTTCCTTTCGTCATGTTTCTTCTTATCGTATTAGGTGACTGTTATGTGTTCTCAGGTCTTTTCGAGATTCCTTGCTAATTGTTTTACATAGCTCCTTATATATGCTGCTTTCTCTGTTTGTGTTCTTCCTTTGCTCTAGCAATTTCATGGTGGTGTGGCTTAGTTTTCTCGTTTTTAGAGCTTTATTGTAGCTAATTTTTTTGTTGCCGTTTTTATACTTTCAGTTATTTTTTTTTATATTTGGTTAATATCCAATTTTTCTAGGTTTCTTATGGTTGCTAGGGAATTCTCAATCTGGTCTTGATATACATCTTGATTTTTCTTTAGGGTTTCGATTGTTAGGTATTTCTTGATCTTGATCTGGATTCTTGATCTTGATTTTGTTTTTCTCTAGCTTGGTGTTAAAGTTCATAGTTGCCCGCACGAGTCTGTGGTCACTCCCTGTGTAGAATTTATTTAGCACCGTAACGTCGCTGCATACTTCTCGCCTGTTCGAGATTATGTAGTCGATCTCGTTCTTACTACGGCCATCCGGGCTTCTCCATGTCCATTTCCTCTGCTGGCTTTTTAGAAAGATGGTGTTGTGGCAGTACATTTCCTGTTGTTGCAAATAATCTACGAGCATTTCACCTCTTGCATTTCTATTTTCTAGTCCGCGAGTCCATATATGTTTGGGATCGTCGTTCTTTCCCCCCCCTTTTTGGAGTTGAAATCACCTGTTACTGTGTGGAATATGGCGTTTCCTCAGTTCTGCGTCTTTGTTATGTCTTCATACAGGTTCTCGATTTCCTGGTCCTCGGATGAACTTGTAGGCGCGTATACTTGTGTTATTTGCACGGAGTATCTTTTGCTGAGTTGTATGACGATATATATAATCTGTATATAATATGATGTATATAATATAATAATATGATGTATATAATGTATATAATATAATATAATATCTGTTTGAGATTGCTTTCATTTTCGTCACTAGCTGTTTTAGTTTTTTGTTTATAAGGATAGCCATGTATTCGAAATCGTACGAAAAATATGCGATCTTTCCATCTTCATAACGAAATAGAAAAATAACAGAAAAACAACAGACTTGAACGGGCCATAAACTTCTTCTTTGGATTTTCAATGAAGGCATCCAATGATTTTTTTAAACCCTCTGACCCATTCGCACTTTAGAAATGCGCAGCATACTATTTATTCTGTCAATTCTTCGCTTTTACGACGATTCCCCGCGTAATCGATTTACCGCAATCGAAGCAATGTGTGGTCTTCCGTTATCCTGCATTAATTACAACAAGGTCGGTTCTACTGTCGATACTAATCCCACCCCAAACCATAACTGAACCACCTCCAAATTTTTCAACTTTCTGCACAGTACCAGCTGCGTAGCGTTCTCCTGGTCGTTTGTAAACACGTACTCGGACATCGCAACGAGTAATACGGATGAACCTTGATTCATCCGAGAAGGACACAGACTTCCTTTGACGAAGTTGTCATGCGACATGTTCACGAACAAAATTCATCAATGCTTTTCTGTGGCGTTGTGCCAAAGAGGGTTTTCGGACAGGTCGTCTTGCCCTCAAATTTGATTCCCTCAACCTATTCCCAATTGCCTGGTCTGATAAAGTGGCCCTATGCGTCGTTTTGGGGAAAATTAAGAGGTCTTTTTGTAGAAACTCCATTGCTATGACTCGAAATCAGTAAAAATCTGTCTTAATTTTGAGTTGTTTTTCTTTTGCAACCTTGCTCACCGCGCCAGATATATTGACCTGTATCCAAGTACTTGCTCCACAATCGAATAACAGACAGGTTTACTTTGAAGTCTCTTGAAACTTGTCGAAGGCTTTCGCCATTTTCAATAACATAGCTATAACATCTTCGAGCTATAACATTTCAAATGTTATAGCTCGAACAACTTCCACTTCGTTGAGATGCCTCATTTTCATTTAACTTAAGGGGTTACATGGGTTTACTCGGAGAAAGAAAGTCTATTTTCAACTATTTTTTTTTATATAAAAAACAAAATATTTTATTCAAACTTTTTGTCATAAAGATTTATATTTGAAAAGGAATTTCTGAAATTTTCAAAGGAAAATATTCAAAACTCCGATATTGTGCCTCATTTCCCGTGACCCCTCCGAAAAAGGTGCTTCCGCGTTTTCAGTAGAACTCATGACAGGATCATCTCAAGTGAAAAAAGATAAATTCGCCTTTTAGTTAAGACCATAAACTAGAACTTGGACGAAGGAAAAAAAAAAGTGAAAATTGGATTTTTAGCAGACTTTTTTACAAAAAAATGCAAATTTTGGTCAATTTTTTTTTAAATAGTGGCGATTGAAAAAAAATCCTTCGTCCAAGTCCTCGTGAATTGTATCTCGAAGACCTGTGTAAAATTTCATCAAGATCGGTTGAGTGGTTTTCGAGAACTTTTGACAACCGTCTTTGAAAACACAGTTTCGAGAAAAACACGTTTAAAGTTTTGAGTAACAATAAAACTGGATTTTTTTTCTAACTTATATTGAATCGTCGATTCCTGGGCCATAAAGTAAAGAACCTGCAGCAGCTGCAATCTCCAGGGCATCATTTTGCTCCTGTCTATGACGAATCCTGGCTTTGCGAGTCTCGCTCGCTGATTTTTTTCAGCTGTGCACACACGGTTTTCATCTGAAATTCGGGCATATTCGTGGGAATTTCGGCCAAGTTTTAAATCCATACCGTGCATAAATTATAATAAAGCTGATGTTCCTTCATTAAAAGTGCAAGCAGCGACCAATGCAGCAATATTAACGATATTTGAACCAGTAGGAAGTATTTTTGGAGTAACCTTCCAGATTAACTGGTTCAAGCTTTCATTATTATTTTGTGTGAAACCACCAACACACCGCTCCAGAAGCTCATCTCTACTGCTTCATAGATAGGTTTCATTGCAGTCAAAACATCATTTGGTAATGGAGTATAATCATGTTTGAATGATGAAAGAGTGTTCGTAGCTGATGCTCGCTGCCAAGCGCACCAGGAGTCTGAACCTTTCGGGCAATTTCCGTGCTGAGGATTTTTGTCTGTAGAGCTGTAGTGATAATACGTAGCCCATATAGCGTCTTTCATTCGAAGTTCTCGAAACTTTAGGCATTTTTTAATAAATTTTACAACAGACACTATAGATCACAGAAAAAACTCAAATAAACCCCGTGATTCAAGAAGTAATCACCAACTGAAGTATTTCAAACTAGTTGCCCTTAGAAAGTGAAAGCAATGTACAATAAAGACAGAAAAACAATAGAGGAGCAGCTGACTTTGAGCACGCACCTTCCCAGGGTTGTACCTCCAAAACTTTTATTAGGATCGACTTGAAAATTTAGGATAATATTCTCGAGATGTTGTAGAAATTAATAAGACAATAAAAAAATCGATATTTTGGAGCTGTGAAACCCATGTAACCCCTCAAGTCAAGCAGTCAGTTGCAAACATTTTCGTCTGTATTTTGATCAGAAGAAGCCCTTCCTAACTCTTATTATCAAATTTGGGATATGTTATTTAACTTTAGTTTCGGTAGTGCTTGTTAATTTTACCTAATTACCAATACTCAAGAAGTATGCGATGCTGATAATTCCCTATGTGTCAATTAAAACAATTAAATAGAGCGTGTTTCAGATGAATCTTAATTTTATTTGCATGTAATTTCCCATTTGAATTTTATGGGGGCACAAATTAGTGCCCCCATAGGCTTAGTTGACAAAAAACTTCTTATTGTTAGTTGACTAGTTGAATTAGTGTTCTTCGTATTTTCGTATTTAAATACCAAATGTTAAAATGTTGTAGCCTAAATATTGATTTAAAGCTATAATATTATACGTATTTAAATCATTTACTATTGTTTTAATGAAAACTATGCGTACTATTTTTTTTTTTCTAAAATTCATAGCAAAATACGATTTTTCCAAGTGCAGGGTACGATCTCCTGAAAAATAACACTGTAGTTATAGTATAGTTATAGTATAAGTAATAGTTGGCAACACTGTTGCGTGTAGATAGCAAAACTGCGCAGTTGTGAAAACGGCGCGGAGACGGTACAGTTGCAGCGATAACTGAACTAAAGAGCATAGATATCCTTAAACTGTGCAGACAAGTCGGCGCATGTAGACGGTAGCTCCGTTTTCCGATTCATTTTGTACCTCCGTTTCTTTGTACGTGTTTGTTTAATATATCAATATTAATATATTATATCTCTATAAAGGGATATATTTTAACTTGACCGACAATGTCTGACCTTCGGCAATGTTCTCGGGAGTTTATCGCAGAATTTATTGCATTATACGAAAGTTTCCCATGCATTTGGCGTGTCAAATCCAAGGAGTATAGTGACAGGGATAAAAAGGCGCAGGCTTATGAGAGTTTAGTGGAAAAATTCAAAGAAATTGATGCAACCGCAAACAGAGAAACAATTGTAAAAAAAATTAATTCTTTGAGAAGTGTTTACCGTAAAGAATTGGCAAAAGTTATTAAATCGATTCGTTCTGGGGCTGTAGAAGACGAAATCTACAAGCCATCTCTGTGGTATTTTGATTTGTTATATTTCCTAAATGATCAGGAGACATCAAGGCAGTCTGGGAATACCATGGCTGAAAATGAAGAGTCTGCAGTTGATGAAGCACCAGACCAGGTAAAAAAAAAATCCGAAAAAAAAATTATAAATATATTTGTTAATTTTTATACTTATAATAAATTACATACAAAGGACAAGAACTATCAAGTTAAAATAAAAAAATCTTATGCAAAATAATAATAATGCAAAATAATAAGTCTGGGGCGTTTTACAAACGCATTCCAGACAAACTAGGTACAGTTCAGGGAATTGAGATCCGCAAGGTGTCAGTTTTCGCAGCCAATCGAGTCAATGAAGATACTCGATGCTGACCCGCGGTCCGATGTACAGTTTATCTCTTTCTTAAGCACTGTAACTCTTATTATTTTTTTCTTAACATATTTCTATACTCGTATTATACAGTTAAAACAGTGCCTCGCCCACTTCGCAAGACAGATTGTCCGGACTGAGAATTCCCCTTACAGTGAAATGTAATATGAAAGTTCACCACTACACGCATAAAAGTACGTTTATAGTGGCACACATGGTTATATTAGAAACAAGTGTAAAATTGCACACGAATTGTGTTCGTACACAAGTTATGAAACAGGCTGATAAACGTGGTTGCGTTTACAATATTTCAATAAGTTTATAAACAAGTCAAACGGCTTTACTTGATTTCTAGGTTATGTTCAAAGGTTATAAAAATAAAACATATTATTTGTAATTTTCAGTTATTTTTTCCTGTAATTGATACAAAATGTAGGACAAAAGGAACGTTGACAAAGGAGCTGTTTCATCCTAGTTTATATTAAAACAATTTATTATATTGAATAATTATATTTTTATTGTTAATTAAATAATTACACTTTAACTCTTTAAATAGGCAAACAATTTTACACACTTCAATCGACAAACAAATAGTAACTTAGCAGTTTTAAATTTCCAGAATCAGCTGATTGAAACAATATAATTGAAAACAATTAGATAATTATAAAACAATTGAAGCAATATAACATCTTACACAAGTCAAATGTGTGAGCTCTTTGTTGCTGACTGAAATATAATGGGGAAATGTATGAAGTGATCTTTCAAAATTTGTGTATTGATTTGTTGACAATTTCTCATACATGTGTGCCACCGTAAATGTACCTTAACACATGACAAAACAAAGAAGTAGACAAACTAAACTATTTTCTGTCCTATTTCTATCAAGTTTTTGAGGGAAAAAATGTGAAAACATTTGCATTTTAGAGAAATAAATTTTAGCTAAATTCAAGAAAAATTTAAAAAACAATTCAAGAAAATTTGTTAATTTAACCATTTAATTTAGTCTGAAAAAAATAGCATTAATCAGAAAATAACAATAATTAATTAATTTATTATTTATTAACAAAAATTAATTAAACCAAATTCATATAAAAATGATAAACAACTTAAAAATTATGTATACAATATTATAAATTACAATATAACAATTAACTCTTTCTCAAAAGTAATTTATTCAAAAGGGATAAACGAATTTAGGATACAGGAGCCTACCCGTCACCCTTGGAAAATCCCTTAAAAAAAAGAACATATTTTTTCTACTTAAGTTGTTAAAACTAAATCATATTTTTTAAAGAGTGGGAATATTTTTTTTACAACGCGATTGTCTGAAGATATTTTGAACTTCAGTTACAGCAAAAATGTCGTTGAGTGAGCGTGCTAGTAGTGACAACCCTAATAAAAGTCCGAGATTACATGAAAGTGATAATACATTAAGTGATATCGGACCAGTTAATCAATTGTGTTTAGTAAAAAAAACATCAAAATTTCGGTCAAAATTTGATTTTTTCTTTAGATTTGAGATAATTAAAGATGAGAAAAAAGCGATATGTTTAGTGTGTGAAAAATCTAACGTAATAAAAATAATTAGCCGAAAAGACAATAATACGACAGGTATGAAAAAACATTTATTAAATGTCCATCCGGAGGCCTACGTAGAAGTTTATGGTACATCTTCGTTTCAAGAGTCAGTGTCAGCAGCTCAGAAAAAGTTTACATATATGTTTTCTGAACAGGTAATTTGACCCTTTCCCTGCGGCGTGCATTTATAGTTGTGTTCGCTGAAACGAGACGAGACGAGACAAACAGTTACGAAGCGACCCGAGACTGAAATGAATGTAATTTTTTTCCATGGACCTATGAATACTATTCATGGACCTATGAAAAATATTCATAGGTCCAAGTGTTTTCACAAATAACAAGACCGACACGACATTTTTAGAAAGTCTCGCCTTATATCTTATATCGTCTCGTGTGAATCCCTACATAAAGATGTTCGGGAGGGACATTCGGAGACAAAATATGAAATCAGAATATATTTACCAATATAAGCATATTTTACCATAAAAATGCAAAAAAATAACTGAGCGATGTAAACTAATAATTTGTTTAGGTGTTGCATGTGTATTTTCTTCTATTAAATATATTTTCCAATTTTAATCATTTCAAAGCGCAACTTTTGTCATGGAATGTACCTTGAATCCCACGTGCTTTGCAGCGTAGTTGCCACACTTTTACGGTACAAGTTCGTTTTAGGCAGAAATTCAATGAACTTTAATCAATATCTCATAAACGGTCTATTTATTATTTTTATTTCTTATGGAAGGTAAAAGTTTAAGACACAGTTGGATCTAAACCTGTATAAAGTGTATAATTTATATTCATTCCAGTTTTAGACAATAATTTTCTAAATTCTTGAGTTGTGGGATACAAGATAGAAGCATGTCGGTACTGTATGCACAGTAGGTGGAAATCTTCCGTATTCGCTAGATGTCATTTTATAAAAACGGTGCTGCGGCGGTTATCTATGTACTCCGTAGCCACAAAACCGAGATGGATATTCGAATCTCTTTGGCAGATCACATGTCTTAAATCATCTAAAAAGTCTTATGGAACTCTTCCGAATCTGAGCACTGCATTTTAATTAATGTTAGTTCTATTCATTGACTAATGAATACTATAGTCCATTTTTTTTAAGAATGCAGTAAGTAGAAACCTGATTGGGGTCCGATGTTACTGGAGTAATATCCTTTAATTTGAAGTGATTTGAAACGGCATAGTTATAATTGATGATTTCGCATACTGGAAGTAGAAACCTGATTTACACTATGACAAAAGTTCTATCTAGTTACAAAAATTGGAGCTAAATTCAAATATAATTACTTGAATACAAAAGAAAAAAGTTATTTAAAGAAAAATACAGATTAAATACACTAAATGGCAACAATAGTAATAAAATACAAACAATAAATGGAGAAAAACGCAAAAAAACTAAATGATACAAACAGATCAACTGACAATTGTGAATTGACACGGCAGCCATTGACAACTAACAGCTCAACATGCATTGGTGTACGAACAAAATATACTTGGAGTTAATTAATATTTTATCTTTAAATTTAAAATTGAATATTAAATTATATATAAAACATTATTGTATAATATAGTACTTATTAGCAATGTTCCCTGTAAGCTGCGCGGATGCGTAGTAGTTTTCGTGATATTTTAAAATTTTCGCAGATAAATTTATTTTCCGCGCACTTAAATTACGAGAAGTTGATTTCGTCTTCGAAACTGAGAATATTAGATTAACTAATATATTATTGTAACCAGCAACATATTACTATGATCAACAAACAGACCTGCAGCGCCATACAACGCCGCGCGGGGTGGGTTCTGTCGAGCATCCCTTTGGACATGCCGATGTACATACGATTCTTAAGAGAAAGAAATCTATGCACACCTAGGTAATCTAATGAGAATAAAATTACATTAATTTATCAAATTGGCAAACAGTTAACACCGAAGAAGTTATAAAGAGTGGGTTAGTCCAAGAACCTAAAAAAAATAAGTTTCATTGGAAATATCCAAAACTATTCTTTTTCTATTTGATATTATCTTTAGAGTGCCCTAACCGAAAGTTGGCGATTAGAATGGAAATATTGGCTTTATCAACTGATTGATAATTGAATTGGTGAGTGAACAGTTGAATTGATGTAAGGCCGAACCATTGGCGTAAGTTCTTAAGCCAGGAGTTACGTCGTCTGCTGGTCGTCTTCTCCCATCTACTCTTCCTTGCATGACTAATTGTAATATGCGATATTTGTCATTTCGCATTATATGCCCTAAGTATTGCAGCTTTCTTTCTTTAACGATGTTGAGCAGTTCTTTATTTTTACCGATTTATTGGAATACTTCTTCATTTGTGATATGATGGATCCATGATAAGCGCAAGATGTGTCAATATATCCTAAGCTCGAAAGCCTCCAGACTATTTTGCCTCGCCTCTGTTAATGTCCAGGCCTCCACGCCAAATAGGAGAACAGGCATGATATAGCACCTTACCTTTCGGATTTTAAGGGGATGTGACAAGCCGCTGGAGAAGAACATTTTCTTTAGTTTGTTCAGAAAGAAGATCTGGTCTGTTCTATTCTTGCACAAATTTCTTTGTAGTAATCCCAGTCGTCATTTATGAGGGTACCAAGGTAGACATATTTCTCTACTCTCTCAACGTGTTCATTGCCGAGTATTAGTGTATATTGGTGTGGGCCCTCGTTTTTAGATATCACCATGTATTTTGTGTTTGAGGTGTTCAATCTGAGTCCATACCGTTCGCTTGTTGTTTTGATCTTGTTCATTACACTCTGTAGGCTCTCCAAGGTGTTTGCTACTATGATGGTATCCGCAGCGTATGTTGATGATGTTTTCGCCATTCATCTTAATACCTTCGTTTGCGTTTATTGCTTCTTGGAAATTTTTCTCAGAGTATATTTTGAACAGGATTGAAGATAGTACAGAACCTTGCCTTGTAACGAAGCAATGTATCATGTTGTACAGTGTCAAACGCTTTGGCAAAGTCAATGAAACAAACGTGAACATCTCGTGCCAAGTCTCTACACCTCTGTATCATAACTTGGAGTGTCAAGATAGATTCCCTCGTTCCGAGAGCATTCCGAAAGCCTAACTGCGTCTCTCCCACATGTTCCTCACACCTATGATCATACATGTCTAGAATACATCCTGGCACATATGATCTTCAAAAATATCTTGACAATGTAGTTCATTAGGATGATCAGTCTATTTTCGTCGCATCTCTTCGCAGATGTGTATTGGGATTGTATTGGGGTGGGGATTGGGGTGTATTGGGAATTGAAACAAATATAGAGGCCATACAGTCTGCTGTCATTTGTCCCGTATTGTAGCTTTGATTATATAAGTCAGTGATTATGTTCAGTAATTTTGGGTGCGAGTTACCACATAACTGAATCATTTCAGAGTTGATGCTATATGGGTCGGCTGCTTTCGCATTCTTCATTGATGTAATGGCTTTTTGAACTTCGTCTTTTGTAATGACGGACCGTCCTTATTAGCAGCGGTAATATTATGGTACTCTGATCTTGTGTGATTGAAAAGCTCTTGTACATAATTTTCCTATACTCCCGCTTTGTTTGTAACTTCGGTTACAAGTCTGTCATTATTATCAGTTAAACTTGATAGCGTTTTTTCCTGTTGGTTCTCGTCATTTCCTTTACTTTGCATATTAAAGGTATCATGTATGAAATCCAATTGTTCAATTTCATCACATTTAGCTGTTAGCCATCTTTCCTTAGCCAGTATTGTTTGCAGTCTCATATTTATATGGATCGCTTTATATCTGGTGGTATTTAGCTGTTTAGCGTGTCCTTTGAGTTCCATTAACTGAAGAATTTCTTTCGTCATCCATTCTTTCTTTGTTGTTTTTTGGTGCTCCAAGTACTTTTGGCTCGTATTTTGGATGAGGCGTCTTAAGAAGTTCCACTTTTCTTCTGTTTGTGTTACTGATGTGGTGTTATTTATACCATCGCTTAAAGATTGGCATACCTGTTCATTAATCTTTCCTTCAACCTTCTCATGTCTAGTATCGGAGCGTGGGCTTTTCGTGCTACTTTGATATTATGGTTTGAATATAAAGTATAAAAAAATTGCGCAATTTGTTTTTAATTTTTTTTTTTTTTGCACACCCTTGACTTTGGACCGCGCAGCACTAATAAAAATTAGAGGGAACACTGCTTATTAGCCGTAGTATAATTTAACGTTCAATGTTGTGTATGTAAAAATAGAGAGATGGAGAAGTAAATATCTTCGGCGTGAACTTCTGCTTGATTTAAGCCAATCAGAGAACAAGGTCAAATAAGCCCTATCTTCCCTGTACTGCATTCTTTAAAAAAATGGACTATAGTATTCATAGGTCAATGGTTCTATTCCATGTTCCAAGATACGAACATCAGAAAAATCTGAAAGATGTCGCTGTAGCGAAAAAATATGATTTTTTTTGGAAATTTTGCTATACTTTTATGTCATTTTTGGACTCTTTTTATGACCCGAATATAGTGTGCGCATAAGACGCTGTGTAAAAACTGTTCAACTTTGAATTGCAATAACTATTAAGGCCGATTCTCATATACCCGACACTCAGCTACGCGACGTCAAGCGAATTCGCCTGTCAAATAATGATTACATTGTTTTAAATGCGCACGATGTCGCGTAGCTGAGTGTCGCGCATATGGGAATCGACCTTTATACGGTTTAGTGAATTGACCTGAATTTTTTTCTGTTATTTCCTAACAACACCCTTAACTATCTCAAGACCATTGTCAACCTCGCGAACGTCTTTAAAAGACGATCAGGTACACTTAGTACATTACTAAATGTACCTAAAATAACACCCTACAGGACTATTTTGGAGACTTTTTTTTCGAAAATCTAATTAAATTTCTCAGTCACACTTAATCACAAATTCGAAAACACTCGCTCTATGATCCGAGAAACTTTTGCCTTATTATTACAGTAAGGTGAAGTAAAATTGCGGTTAAAAATGTTTATAACAAGCAATGCCTGTCATGGAATAGTAAAATTCGCCATTACTTAACAATGATTAAACCGGAAGCTCTTTATGCTTCAGAAACGCTCAATTTATAAATTAAAAAATTAAAGGAACAATAAAAGATTAAGGAAAGGAAATTTATGAGAAAGATCTTAGGGCCCGGAAATAAAAATGGCACTCAGTATCCCAAACCCAATTCTGAAATATATAGGAAAATTTTTAAACTTACCGATACCATGAGAAAAACGAATTCAATTTTTGGGTCATTTGGAAAGAATGAATCATACAAAACTTCACAAATCCACAAATTTCTACAGAACAAACGTAAAAGACCAAAGTGGAACAAACAAGTGGAGAGGGACCTAGTGGAGATGGGATCGCCAGATCTGATGAATAGAAATGTGATCAGGAATATTGTTCACACAAGGGGATTTGAGGAAGATCAGAAGAAACCAACACAACGTGCAAGGTCGGAGGAACAGAAACTACAACAATCCATGCATATGAAGAGCTATTGGGCAAGGAGGAAGGCTCAATACGTTGATTCCGCGTGGTCCTAAGTGACCCATCCGCAAGAAGAAGAAAAGAGAGATAGAAGGAAAACAAATAGTATTTTTAGAGGATTTTGTTAAAAACAATATATAGAAAATGAATGTTATAAATACCAGTTTTAAAAGTGTAAAACACAACATAAATTCATAGTGCTTCCTTATAAGGAACAAGGATTCCTTGTTCCTTATTTCGCGTTTCATAGACCTTCCTTGACAGCTTAAGGAACCTTATTCGGTTCCTTATCTTAAGGAAGGTCTCGAGCTTCCTTGAGGAAGCCGTCAGCTCTGTGATTGGCTGTTGCGTTTCTATGATGCTTGTGCTTGTCGTCGATGTAGTTTTGACATGTTGGTTAACCCAGCATAATGAACAACTATTTTTAAAAAAATTATGATAGTGAGTTTGATGATGGTTTTGAGGAAATTCCAATAAGAAATGGAAATAGATTTCGAAGGCGGCTTGCCAGAAGGTACATTCAGAACTTTCAGAATCCTATCGAAATGTACGACAATGTTCCTTTTTGAAGAAGATATTGATTCAGCAAAGGAGATGTGGTCGAACTTCTGTTGCCCTTGCCCAATTAACCCTTTCGCTGCTATGGACTGCTATATCAGTACAATTGATTTGACGCCCAGGTGCTATGGACTGTTATAGTAGTCCAATTCATTTGGCGGCCAGATGCTATGGACTGCTATAGCAGTCTACCGACTTTGTGAATTTATTGTGACTTTTTTAAACATAACAAAGAGATTAATAAATATATACACTATCATTGGTCCATTACCCTTTTGTTTGGACATTATTTTTAATGGACATTACCCTGGTTGAAAGATGCGGGACTCACCCCTGCACCTCGGGTCTTATCGTTAGAAAGATGAATATGTATTTCAAATAAATTGGACAAATCTCAAAAAATAATTGTAATTTTTTTATGTCTGGTCTTGTCTAGTCTAGTCTTGTCTGGTCTTGTCTGATCTTATCTGGTCTTGTCTGGTCTAGTCTAGCCTTGTATAGTCTTGTCAGATCTTGTCTGGTTTTGTCTAGTCCTGTCTGGTCTTGTCTCATCTTGTGTAGTTTTGTCTAGTCTTGTCCCATTCTTGTCTAGTCTTGTCTCCCTGTCTGTTCTTCTCTGGTCTTGTCTAGTTTTGTCTGTATCTAGTCTTGTCTCTAGTCTTGTCTATGTAGTCTACTAGATTAAAATGTACTTAATTTAATGAATTCACTACAATGCTAACTGAATTGGACTAGATGGATTAGATTGTGATTTCCATGGTCCACTTAATAAGTTAGTAGGCTAATTCGAGTTCAATATGAAGTTGTTGCAACTTGAAGTTGTCACAATGGGAAGTTGTTCCAATATGAAAATGTCGCAGCATGAAGTTGTTTCAACGTGAATTTGAAGATGAATTGAGGATTCGAGGTGAAAAAATCTCTTCTCGTAGTTGAAACTAGACAGATTGTTTTGATGAAGTCAGTTCAATATGAAGTTTTTGCAACATGAAGTCACAATACAAAGTTGCAACAAAGTTGTAAATTTGTCTAAACATGAGGTTGTTGCAACATGAAATTGTTTTAACTTGAATTTGTTTCAGACAAGAGAAGCCTAGAGAGACTAGGCAGGCAAGACTAGACAGAAAATACTAGATAGACAAGTTTAGACGGACGAGACTAGACAGATAAGACCAGACGAACAACACTAGACAGACAAGACTAGACAGACAAGATTCGACAGACAAGACTAGACAGATAAGACTAGACAGAAAAGACTAGGCAGATAAGACTAGACAGACAAGACTTCACAGACAAGACTAGACAGCCAAGACTAGTAAGACAAGTATAGACGGACAAGACTAGACAGACAAGACTAGATAGACAAGACCAGACAGACTAGAGTCTCACTAAAACCCCTATTCCACCTTGGCTTTTAGTATGCGCCATCCCGGTATCGCATATTGGTATTTGCATTCATTCAGGGTGAGACTGCGCACCCTTTGTTAGTGAAAACCGCCCCAGCTGTTGTCTCCCCGACCAGGATTCGAACCCGGATCTCCCGCATTGAAAGGCCAGTATGTTGTCAAAGATGGACTAGACTAGATGGACAAAACTATACAGACAAGGCAAGGGCAGACAGGACTGGGATATACAAGACTAGGACAGACAAGACTATGACATACAAGGCTAGGACAGACAGAACTGGGATTACAAGACTAGGACATACAGGACTGAGATATACAAGATTAGGACATACAAGACTAGGACAGACAAAACTAGGACAGACATTCAAGACTAGGACATACAAGAGTAGGACAGACAAGACTGGGACATACAAGACTACGACAGATAAGACTAGGACATACAAGACTAGACATTCTAGACTAGACAGACAAGACTAGACAAACAAGACTACACAGACAAGAATAGACAGACAAGACTAGACTTGCAAATTATTTTGGTCGTTTTCGTCAATTTTGACATAAAACAAAAGAATTTGGAAGTGTGTCCACTCAAAAACTTGGCAATATTTGCAAATTATTGCAAATAATACAAAGTTATAAAAGTATTCTACATGGCCTATAAAGTAATATCAAAAAAGTAATTTGCAGTGAAAGGGTTAAGGAGATTAAGTAATCATGAGCTGCCTGTCTCTGCTGATACATCTCCTAATAACATTGCATATTTAATGGTAAAAATAATGGGGTTTAATGACAATTTTTTATTAAAAACTTGTCATTAAACCCAGTTTACCAACTTAAATGAGAGTTGTGGGCCTAATAATTGTGTATATGTAAATATATGAAATAAATATACTTTGCTCAAAATATTTTTATATTTATATGATACGGAATATTTTTATTATGGAAATATTTTGAAAACCAATTGCATAAAATTGATGTTGACCCCATGTCACCTGAAAAAGTTAAAAGAAAATGGTAAAAGAATGCTAATAAATTTTTCCTTTTTATAATATTTACAATGTTCTTCAAATTCTACTGTGCTGTCAAATGGACAATCAATTTCCACGTCGATATTTACACTTGTTTCATCGATGAAATCCATGACTCGATCTATACATTCTACAGGTGCAGGGCTTCCACCAGTCATGAGACATTGATAACTAATAACAAAGCAGAATACAAACTATAGGGAATGTATATCACCGACGGAAAGAGTCGCAAAAACATTGCGGTAAGTATAGATTGATGTAATTTTATAGATTTATTGTAGGGTTAGTACTTAATTCTTGTGACACAGTTATTAACATGTTACCTTTTCTTGGCTGGGAGGTTCAGGCACATTTCCGGTTAGAGGTTTCGGTGCCATTTGTTTCGCCAAGAATAATAACGATTCGTAATATGTCCACGAAGATGCTTTGTGATCTGCCGCAGCACCGGATCTGCCTGGTTCATTGCATTTGATATATTCTTTACGAAATTGGTCCCTTAAGTTGCTCCATTTTTTTTTTTAGGTCTGGAACCGCTATATCCATTTCCGATGCAACTTCATCCCATAACCGTTTCAAAATATCTCGGTTATTGTAATTTTTTGTATGTTTATCCCACAGGGTTGGTCTATTATAAACACAACTATTTCATTGTTGTTGTCAACTTTCATTTTCTGAAATTATTTTTAATAATATAATCGCATTTTGAAATAGAAAATATCATGCAAAAATTCAATTAGATAGGAACAAAATTGTTGTCACTTACCTTTGTTTTGGATTGTCACAGCACTTTCTCAATTGTTTGCTGGTATGTGGTGTACCTACACCCTTCACTTATAAATTTCTTCACTTCTTTCGCAGGCGTTAGCTGTTTGTTTCAAATCAACAGCACTCGTTTTTTTTTGCAGTCGATTATTGCGCTTTCTTCTGATATTGGCTGAGCTAATAACAGCCTTTCCCAGTTCGTGTAATGCACACTTTTTACTTCATCAATAATAACAATTTTAAGGTTATATTTACAATCAGCCTTAGCGGTTTGAGTAATTTGAGTTAGAGTTGCCACCATAAGCAATCACATATCCCTAAATAAGGCTTCCTCCTGGAAGAAAGACTTACGTTGTGACTATGAAACAGGACGCCTTATTCCTTGAGATAAGGAGCGACTATGAATAAGTATAAATTAACAGTTGCTAGATTTTGTAAGATTGAATGAATATTTGTGAGATTGTAGTTCTATCTATACCAAATAACACACTCAATGCTGAAAATGTCAAGCCAGTTTTCATTTTCATTAAAAAAATTAGAAGTCGGTTTGTAATCTACTTACTAATGACCCAGACGGCTCGCGCACGCGTGGACCTAATCCGTCATCGGGCGAAGTTTGCTCGGGCGTCCAAGGCCGAACTCGGACGATTGAATCAAACACTTGTAAAAGAAAGAGAGCGCGTACAAAAACACGACCGTCATCGTCCGATGACGCCCGAAAACGGTCGATAAACCGTCGAATCCGACCTTGTTGGGATTTCTCGCCAGTCTGTCGGGGTCCACAGTGCAAATTAAGTGTATTTATAATTAAATTTTGTTGTTATCTACCTAAACGACTATGGATATTGAAAAATTAATTAGTTGTGTTTATAATAGACCAACCCTGTGGGATAAACATACAAAAAATTACAATAACCGAGATATTTCGAAACGGTTATGGGATGAAGTTGCATCGGAAATGGATATAGCGGTTCCAGACCTTAAAAAAAAATGGAGCAACTTAAGGGACCAATTTCGTAAAGAATATATCAAATGCAATGAACCAGGCAGATCCGGTGCTGCGGCGGATCACAAAGCATCTTCGTGGACATATTACGAATCGTTATTATTCTTGGCGAAACAAATGGCACCGAAACCTTTAACCGGAAATGTGCCTGAACCTCCCAGCCAAGAAAAGGTAACATGTTAATAACTGTGTCACAAGAATTAAGTACTAACCCTACAATAAATCTATAAAATTACATCAATCTATACTTACCGCAATGTTTTTGCGACTCTTTCCGTCATTGAAATGTGCTAAAACACATTCTAAAATATTCGAAAAACTTGATGAGTTGTAATTTTAATTCTTCAAAAAGGTGTAAAGGTATACCCAGTTGTTTTCTGTACATAAATATTTCATTAAGCCACACCGCCGACGTTGACGTCGACGAGTTAAATTGCGGTATTAATTTTCTAAAATATACGTTTCTTCGAATTCCTCCATTTTAAAAGCTTTTTCGCTCTGTTAAGCAACACTATACAGTCAACTACAGAATACCGGCAAGAGTCCAGTGTCGGCACAAGTGCTAACACTGTTGCAGTATAAGCACATACACGTCCGAGTTACTCGTCCGGGTAGTTCTGTCCGCCAAAGGCCGGGTGCATAGGTACGGTTTCCGGGTTCGGTTTCCTGATCAGGATTCCTGATTCGGAGACACGAATGCTTGTCTTACATATAAAATGTTCAACTGGGCGCACACGTTAGTGCATTTTCCGAACGGAAAAATAACCTGGCGTTCGTTTCGGAAATAAACCGTGCGTTCGGGTCATTCAGAACGGAAAAAACCAAATGACGTCATCCCGAACGCAGCGCTCGCATACATTCTAGATAATCCGCCGCACACGAACGGAAATTTCCATTCGGAACTTTTATTCCGTGTCTAAACAACCTCATGCACGTATTTTGTTTTAAATTTTGTCTTTTATGCCATTATGAAGTTCATCAAAGGATTTCATTGACATCCTATAAAATTTGAAGAATTTTCTGGGTGTGCTCGCAATTTTGCTCTTTTCAGATAGAATTGAGTCTCTTATTCTTTTGTTGTTTAGTGTGTCTAGTGTGTACCCAATATCGACGTTTCCTTTTGTTCTTACTTAGCGCCAGTAAAAGTCCAATAGAAATTAATTCGTTGTCGTCCATTTTAAACGTGGTTTCACGAAAGCGTCTCTCTACCTACTGGGAATGTAAATTCCTAATACAAAAACTCGAACGTCTGCGCTAGTCAAGGGAAATAGTCAGGAAACCGAATCCGGAAACCGTGCGTATATGGCCAGCCCAAATCGGTTTTGGTGTACGCGAGTAACTGTACCCAATATCGACGTTTCCTTTTGTTCTTACTTAGCGCCAGTAAAAGTCCAATAGAAATTAATTCGTTGTCGTCCATTTTAAACGTGGTTTCACGAAAGCGTCTCTCTACCTACTGGGAATGTAAATTCCTAATACAAAAACTCGAACGTCTGCGCTAGTCAAGGGAAATAGTCAGGAAACCGAATCCGGAAACCGTGCGTATATGGCCAGCCCAAATCGGTTTTGGTGTACGCGAGTAACTGTACTATTTCATAGTTAATTTTATTAATAAAAACTCAAAATTGCTAAATGACATACCAGCAAGATCTAGGAGTTTTAATAATTTTTTATTGATAAAATACCAGCAAATTCTCGGCTTTTTATTTCGCTTGATTGATCCTCATACGATTTTTTGCCAGTGCAAAAACTTTTATCTTTCTTTTAATGAATTATTTGTCATTACAATTCTTGAAGTTGTTGATATATCCAGCTGCATGAAGATAGCCCCCCAAAATTGAAAAAAAATAAAAAATTAAAATGGGATACGTTTGACCAAGATTTGACCATGATTGACCACCAATTATAAAAAAATGATTGGGGGCCTAGCCCCCCAAAATGTATTGTTTCTGTATTTCATAATGGCATCTTAAAAAACGTAGTTTGACCATGTTTGCCCACCATTTTTTTCAATATTTTTTTTTTAGGAACCCCAAAATCGATTTTTGAATATTCGATTTTTTATTATTTTTTAATTTTTATTGTTCGTTTGGTGTTGAAGAACTTCGTTTGACCATGTTTGCCCATAATTTTTTTTTAATACTAAATATTTTTAGGAGTCCCAAAATCGATTTTTTAGTGTTTGATATCCATGAACAACATAAGCGATTTCTCAAAAGAAATGGATTGCCGAACTGTTCCGACGATAATCGAATATACTCGAAGTTGCCCACCCTTAGAGAACCGTTTTATTTGCATGCGGGGTGAAAATTTAAAAGACAGGTGGAGAATTTTAAGGAAAATCTCAAAAATTGATTAAATGATTTTTCACGTATACTAATAGTTACTGTGTTACATTCGAATGTGGAAACGTTGATTTTACAATGCAACAGCTCGTTTTCGTCCTAATTAAAATTAATATTTCATAAAATATTTCATATATTTACATATACACAATTATTAGGCCCAGAACTCTCATTTAAGTTGGTAAACTGGGTTTAATGACAATTTTTCAATAAATGAAAAATATCTTCAAGTAGAATTTTCCCCCTTTTCCTCGCAATTGAATAATTGGTTAGGTGTTGATCAGCGCGATCAACACCACCCATTGTTTTTATTGTCTTATATTTAATTTAATTTAATTTATTTAATTTATTTTGTGTCCTTGAAAGGTTAAAATTTACTGGTCACTTTACCGCATCGTAGCCGTACTTTGCAACATTGTATGTAAAAATCTAGTTTTGCTGGACGTATACACGATGTCAAAGGTAGCTTTACAATTCAGGAGGCAAAAAAAAGCAACCCCCTGCGTAAGGGGTGAAAAATTGAAAGATACAAAAAATGGGAAAAGTAAAAGTAACAAAAAATGGCGAAACATCGAATATTGATGAAAAGATATTTCACGTATGCCAAATAGCCGAAAACATTTTTCTAAGGGTGGACAGACGTCAAAAACTATTTTTGCATGTAAAAATTTTGCGTGTAAAATATCCAAAGAAATGTCAAGAATAGGCGGACATAGGCGTCCCGTTTGATGAAAAAGCGCCATGCCATTTATGCCCCTCTTCAATAGTTTGAATTGGGGGCAGCCAAACTTCTTGACCACTTAAAATTCCGTATAAAACCCCCTCAATAAAAACCTGCTAAAAAAGAAAAACTTAGGTGAATCTTAAATGATTTATTTTATTTTTACAAAATCAAATTTTTACATAAATCAATGAGAAGGATTTGCTTGATGACACTTGGCTAGTTTAGCAATGTTCGGTTCGAAATTAGTCTTCGTTAGTATCGTTTTATTCGTAAATAGTATTCGTAATTAGTTAGTATCGTTATAGTCTAAGATACGGTATAAGAAATATATACCCTCATCTGTTATTTGATGACGACAAAAGTTATATATTAGATCAGACCTCGGCAAATGGCGGCCCGTGGGCCGCATGTGGCCCCGTTGACATTTTATGCGGCCCGCGAAGCACTTTTTAAATTACTTTAATTAAGAAAATAAATTTTATTTACAATAAAAACTTTAAGTTGATTTTGCGATTAAATAAATACAGCTATAAAAAATGGAGAAAGTCTGCCTATGATATGCTTATTATGTTTCCCAGGCCTGACGTTTACTTTATTATCTACCTACCATTATTTCATAGACGCTGCACATTTAAGGGCTCTAAAAATATATCGTCTAACAAGCAGTATATATCAGGGCTGTCCAACACGCGGGGCGCCAGCTTAGTTTTTGGGGCGCGCGGAGCGGACCTCCAACGAAATATACTTGGGGCATTTTCAGTTGGACAACCCTGATATAGATGCAACGGTCGTGGAATACAAATAACTGAAAAGAAAATTATTTAATGCGGCCCGCGGTGAAATTTTTATACGCAATGTAGCCCAACAGCTAAAAGATTTGCCCACCCCTTTGTTAGATAATATGTACATTGATAAATCACAGGCTAATACTGTTAAATAATATCAACTTTAATTACCTTTTTTGATCAACTTCTCCGATTTGTTATTGATGCAAATCGAGCATTAGTCGAGAGAATATTACAATTCGATTACGAGTCGAAGAATTGGAAAAATTTAGATTACCCTTACCCTTTAGCACAACTATGAAGTTGCCAGGTACAAATAGGTAAACAGGCGTTATTAGTTCACCCTCATCAGTTATAAAATTGATTTTTAAGAAATGAAAGGTTATTTTGAATGAAAATGTGACTTCAATGCTTAATTGGCAAGAGAGAAAAAATACAGAAACATAGTGGGCAATTAACCGGCGCATAAGCGAACCAACCGCAACGGAGAACGATTGGTGGATCTGTGTAGGACTTTTGGGTTGATCATGAAGTCTACGGCCTTCAAACACATGCAAGGAAGCAGAAGACTTGGATTTCACCTAATACCCACCTGGGTGAATTCCAGATAGATCAAGTGGCCATTTCACGAAAATCTCAAAAGGAAATACAAAACGTGAAGGTACTAAGAAGCGCCAATCTGGACTCAGACCACTACCTCACAAAGATCAAAATAAGACTCCAGCCTAGGAACACTAGATTACACAGAACCTCCAAAATGGTAAAATTTGACGTCGAGCGACTCAAGAACAGTCAAGAATTAAGTCAGAGACTGAACAATACAGACCTAAACAACTGGGACCAACTGAAGGAGACTCTTGTCAAGGCGGCCAATGAACTCGCCCCTCTCGCTAGAAGAAGGAAGCATCCGTGGTGGACTGAAGACTGTGACAATGCAATAGCCCAAATACAGATAGCCTGACTGAAGTGGAATTCTAAAAAGACCAAGGAAAAATGGTATAAATTTTTGGAACAAAAAGGTTACAGCCAAGATAATTCGAGGAACCAAACGAACCTTCACACAAAACCAACTAACCCAAATCGAAGAGAGTTTTGCTAAGAATAATTCCAGAGATTTCTTTGGAACCTTTAAGCAGGACTCAGAAAATACGCTCCGCCAAGCCTCCACTTCAGAGACTCACAAGGCAAACTGGCTTATAACGACAAGGACAACTGCCACCTTTTGGCTCAGTACTTTAAAAATCTACTCAACTGTGACCTACCCAACGAAGACTTAGACCCAGCGACTATAAACAAACCACACCAAACCCGGACTCACTTCCCCCTTCATTGGAAGAAGTTGGAACCAAATCATTCAACTTCTTAAGACAAATATGGCAGCTGGAGAGGACTCTATCGTTGCTGAACTGTGGAAAGGTGCTGGAAACAATGCCGTGCGCAAGCTAACCGAGATCATCCAGAACATCTGGGAATCAGAGAAATTACCACCCGATAGGAAATCTGCTCTGATCCATCCACTTCACAAAAAGGGAGATTTTACGGATCTAAACAACTACCGTGGAATTTCTCTCGTCCCGGTAACATACAAGATTCTCTCGAAGGCGTTACAAACAAGGGCAGAAAATCAGTTGGATAGTCAACTGGGTTGTTTGGATAGTCAACTGTGTTGAACAGATCCTCAACCTTAAAACTGTACTTGCATACTCCAAGATGAGAAACCGCAAGGTGGTCGTCACCTTTGTTGATTTAAGGAAGGCCTACGATTCTATCGATAGAGAAACGCATAACAAAGTACTCCAGGAACTAGCACTAGACAACAAAACCCGCAGACTCATCCTAGAAACTTTGACCAACACCCATTCCAAGGTTAAATTTAGAGGCGAGATTTCAGAAAGCTTCGAAATATAAACTGGAGTGAGACAAGGAGATGGACTTTCCCCACTTCTCTTCAACTGTGTCCTTGAAAAAGTTATGAGAGAATGGCGCAAGGAACTGAACAATTTGGGTGCTCAGAGTGGTATCTACCTGGGACGTAAGAACGATGGACTGGTTGTAGATTGCCTGGCCTTTGCAGATGACATGGCACTGTTTGCTGATTCTCTTGAGATGGCAACAATGCAGGTAAACTGTCTCAGAAAACAAGCTGCCAAAGTGGGTCTTCAAGTGTCGCTGGAGAAAACAGAATTCTTCACCATCATTAGAGAAGCAAACAGAGAGATGTCACTAGAACAGGGAAACATCAAGAGGACTGAGAAATTTAAGTATCTCGGCAAATGGATTGAACCCAACTTATCAGAAAGAGCATCATTATCCAAGAGAGTCAACAAGTTAGAACTAGCCTATCGGCTGTCTAAGAACACTTACAATAAGAAATGTCTGTCACGCAACCTGAAACTTAAGCACTACACATCAGTCTTACGACCAGAAGCCCTATATGCCATGGAGTGTCTTTCCTTGAACCGAAGGTAAGACCCTAGGCCCGGTAAAGTAAGATGGAGAATTCCGAAGACGGCATAACTCTGAGCTCTACGAACATATTGAGATGCTCTCTGACTTGCAACGAAAAGAAGGGTAGCTTTCTATGGCCACATTGCAAGATTGCCTCCAAACCGACTAACCAACCGTCTGTTCACCTTCTGGCAAAACAAGAAGCTTCGTATCACTTGGTTGACAGAGACCGAGAAGGATATTAAAGAACTGATAACAGATCCCAAAAACAGAAAGTCTGTGAGACGCACCCTGAAGGAAGTCCGTGGATTTCAGGAAACACCTCGAAGGAAAGGTACCCCCTGGACAGAAGAGAGAAAGTTACACCGGCAGAAGATGAGACAATACTGGGCAAAGGTCAATCAAAGGTCATCAAAGATGCGACAATACTGAGCCAAAAGGCAGTTAGCCTTGTCGTTATAAGCCAGTTTGCCTTGTGAGTCTCTGAAGTGGAGGCTTGGCGGAGCGTATTTTCTGCCTGAAAATACGCTCCTGTGTTAGGTCTCCCTAAGAGTGCCTGCTTAAAGGTTCCAAAGAAATCTCTGGAATTATTCTTAGCAAAGCCTTCTTCGATTTGGGTTAGTTGGTTTTGTGTGAAGGTTCGTTTGGTTCACAGACTCTGACTTACTTCTCGACTGTTCTTGAGTCGGTCTACGTCAAATCGTACCATTTTGGAGGTTCTGTGTAATTAGTGTTTATAGGCTGGAGTCTTATTTTGATCTTTGAGAGGTAGTGATCTGAGTCCAGATTGGCCCTTCTTAGTACCTTCACGTTTTGTATTTCCTTTTGAGATTTTCGTGAAATGGCCACATGATCTATCTGGAATTCACCCAGGTGGGTATTAGGTGAAATCCAAGTCTTCTGCTTCCTTGGCAAGTGTTTGAAGGCTGTAGACTTCTTGATCAACCCAAAAGTCCTACACATATCCACCAATTGTTCTCCGTTGCAGTTGGTTCGCTTATGCGCCAGATAATTGCCCACTATGATTCTGTATTTTTTCTCTCTTACCAATTGATCGTTGAAGTCACCAAGCAGTATGACGGTGTGCCTCTCTGGAAGTTTAGAGATACTATCTACTAAGTCTTACCAGAATTTATCAGTTCTGTCTGGATTGCGTCTGTTGTCCTGGTTTATTGGGGCATGTACATTGACTACACTGTAGCCCTTGTTTGCGCATTTGAGAGAGAGGATACACGACTACTCGGGGAGGTAAAGTCGGTGAATGAATCCAGTATCCCTTTGACCTTGATTTGTTATTTATTAATTTATCAAGTCATTATCAGCTCTATATCCTATAGTGATACTGCCATCATTCATATTTTCGAAATCTTCACCGATTCTGGTATATTGATTACATTTTCGACGTAGAAAGTTATGTAAATACGCCATTACTACTTCATCGATTGTTTTCAAATCTAAATTGATTGAAGTTTTAAAAATTCAGAAATGGTCGACTAAAATCAAACACGTTTTCAATAATGCGTGGGGTTCTGGACAGCCTGTAATTGAACATTCTTTGGCTTAAGTCTCGACCAGGATATAGTTTCAACAAATCCGGATGTAAAGAAAAATCGTCATCTCCTACAAAGACGTATGGCAAAATAGTTTCACTATTCAATACCCTTGCTGGTCTAGGAATGTTTAAAGATCCCGTGTTCATTTTCTCATAAAATACACATTTTTTAATAACTCCACCATCAGAGATTCGATCATTAGTACCAATACCTACCATTATAAGTTCATTATTTTCATTTACTATTGCTAGTAAACGACACAAAAATCCTTTTTATAGTTACAATACTAACAATAAGACCCACGATTTGTTGATGGCACAATTTTTAAGTGTTTTCCATCAATAGCTCCTAAGCAATGAGGAATCTGCCATCTTTCTTCAAAGTATTTCGCTATTTCTATCCGAAAGTTCAAGTCATAATGACGTGTTATTGGTTAATAAAAACTTTAACAGCAAAGTCTACTTTTGCTTAAGGATATTTATTTATTATGTTGAACATAATAGTATATTGGACGAGTTCATTAAGCGCGATTTTAAGTTTGGAAAACGACGAGCGTAGCGAGGAGTTTTCTAATGGACAAGTGCTGAAAAACGCCTTGCGAACGAGTTTTTTTATAGTATTTTTACTATTTTGCGCCCTTTTATGCCATTTCTAAATAAAAAAATCGCCGATACATATTGAGAAAATTGTATCGCACTCAGCCATAACCGCACGCATATGAATACTGTTATGAGTCCATTACAGACGAAAAATAGCAAAATACATTTACCTACCTATAAATATTCTTCTTGCAATGCAGATATGATCGTATCACACGTTTCTGGTATTATCTTACTTAAGGCATGTTTAGATATTGCAACGGTATATTGTAAATCCTCGTAGGATCGTCCAGTTGCCCAAAATCGCAATGTAGCTGATAATCATTCGTGAGCTGTTATTGATTTTCTCACACGATACGTGCATGAGATATACTGTTTTGTTAGCATCTGCCTCAACATGGATAACAGTTCTTCATATGTACACGAGATCATACGTAAATATTTTCGAAAATCATTCGGTTCTTGTAGTGCTAAGTCTGCCATTTAATTTACATGGGTGTATATTGATCTTTGGAAAATCAACCATTTCTTCGCCCAACATCTTCAATTTATTATCTTTGCCATATATGCAAACAGCTGCAAGCGCTAGTACCTAATCTAAAGGCGGGTTCCCACGGTCTGTGGCTTGGCGAACCTGACTTAAAAGTTCCTCATAACTCGTGTCGTGGGAACGGTCAGACTCGAAATGGCTCGTGGTGACGTGGGATGGCTCGGAGGTGGCGCGACCTTTCCCTTGAAATGTCGGTAAATCGATTCATGTGTCCTTTGCTTCTTGACGGTCATTGAGCCTTCCGCTCAGCTGTTCCGTCGTCTTGGGGTTTGGTTGTCGTTGTTTTTTTTTTTTAGTCTGTTTGTTTGTTTGTGTCGTCTGTTGTTTGTCTTTCGTTGAGTTTGGGTTTCGTTGGCTTTACTTGATTACAGTTGGGTCCTGTTGTCTCGGTGTGGTTCTCGGTTTTCTTTGTTGCTTCTTCTGTGTTTCATCTTCTGTGGTTGTTCTCCAGGGGCCTGTGGTCCTGATGTGTTTGGTCTTCTCGTTGATGGTGATGGGTTGCTCTTCTTCTTGGTCGGGTTTACGCTTGGGGGCGGCTTCGGTGGGCCTGTGAGTGTCCATTGGTGTATTTCTTCTCCATGGGGCGGCTTCGGTTGTCTTTTCTGCGGCGGCTTCGTTTGTCTTCTCGGGAGCGGCGTCAGTTTTCTTTTCGGGGGCGGCATTGTTTGTCTTTTCGGCGGCGGCTACGGTTTTCTTTTCGGCGACGGCTTCGGTTTTCTTTTCGGCGGCGGTTTCATTTGTTTTCTCGGGGGCGGCATCAGTTGTCTTCTTGGGGGCGGCTTCGGTTGTCTTTTCGGCATCGGCTTCAGTTTGATTTTCGGGGGCGGCTTCGTTTGTTTTTTCGGCGGCGGCTTGGTTAGTCTTCTCGGCGGCGGCTTCGTTGGTCTTCTCGGGGGCAGTTTCAGTTGTCTTTTCGGTGTCGGTTTGAAGGGGTTTCTCGTTGGCGATTCGGGTCTTTTTCAGTTTAATTATATAATTCATCATCTCTACGAGGACGCTGTCGTCCACGGTGTCCAGGTAGTCGGGGTCGAGGAATTTTGCTGCGAGAGCTTCGTTGGGCGTTGTCGGAATAAACGTGTTCATCTTGACACAACGGAGGAGCGAGTGAGGTAAATCGAGAGACATCAAAGGATTTTGGTCTGTCGTTTTGAGATCCACGAGCACGCTCGTGCAGTTTTCCTACGGCCTGTGTAGAGATGAAAAAGTGCTCATGCGCAATGCAGTGCAACTGGCGCAATCCCACTACTTCTTGTTAATTATCTTATTTTCAGTCAGAAACAATATATCAGTTTACATTTATTCAAATTAACATTATTCAAATTAAATTTATTCAAAGTAACATTATAGAGTGGAGTAATGAATTAATAGTGTAGTTTCTGGATTTATACTTATTTATTATTATCGATATTATATTATATATTTTATTATTATTATTATCGACAATTGCCCTTCAAGGAGAGTGTCAAAACCTGTCATGTTTTCTGTTGAGTTTCTTCATGTCTTCCAAGATTTCCTTTACCCAGTTGGTTTTCAATGTATTAGTCGTTACTATGTTAAAAATCTTCTTGGTCAGCCTGTTTTCATTCATCCTATGTATGTGTCCATAGAACTTTGCCCTTCTTTTCCTGATGCTGTTTGTAATCGTCTCTGTCTGTGCGTACAGATCTTTTGTTGGTCTCTTTTTCCAGATTCCCTCTTTCTGAGGCCCGTAGATTTTTTATAGTATTTTCCTCTCTTGTTTTTCTATCTCCTTGAATTTTGTTCGTCCCTTGATTACCTTTGTTTCTGAGGCGTACAAACTACTGTATTAAAGTGTCTTAATTTGACATTGATACTCCTTTTGTTGTAGTGGTTCCATGTAAGTCTGTATGTTTTTTGTAGTTTTGTGATCCTTACTTCATTGGAATTTGAGTTCAGTCCTGTTTTCTGTATAATCTCTCCCGGGTATTTTAAATTTTCTTCTTGTGTTGTCTTTCCATACTTAGTTATCAGTGGGTATCAGTAGGTTCGTCTGTGGGTTTTGTGTCCATATACTGTGTTTTTTCGTATGAGATTTGCAGCCCTGCTTTGGCTGAGGTTTCGTGTAGTGTATCTAGAGCTTCTTTGGCTTCTTTTCTATTATTTATTATGATGGATATATCATCAGCAAATGCAAAACATTTTATGTTGGCGGTTCTATCCCTGTGTCACCTCATCTTTACCCCACTGACTTCTTTTTCCCATGTCCTGATTATTTCCTCTAAAACTGAATCAAATAGAATGGGTGAGAGGCCATCTCCCTGTCACTCCTGTCTTGATTTCAAATGGTTCCGAGACCTCTCCCGTGAACTTCACTTTGGATGTTGTATTTCTTAATGTTTCCTGGATTAGATTTCTGGTTTTGTTGTTCACCTTCATTTCTTCCAATATGTTGAAGAGTGTTTCTCTATCTATGGATTCGTAGGCCTTCTTGAAGTCGACAAATGTTATTGTGGTGTTCCTCGTCTTTCTCGTTGTTAATATTGTTCTCAAGCACCAGATCTGTTCATGATCTTCCTTTCCTGAATCCTCCTTGATATTGGTGAGTGTATTAGGGCTGACTTCCATTCTTCTGGTATTTTTCTTGTTTCCCCGATGTTTTCGACGATTCTGTGTATTTTGGGTGTAATATTTTCGTGGTCTAGCTACCAGATTTCAGAAATCAGTTCCAGGTGGTCTGTTATTTTTCAGCGATTTTATTATGTCCACGATTTCTTCTTGTATTGTGGGTTTGGAATCCAGGTTAGGTTCTGGCTTTTCGAACTGTAGTTTCTGTGTCGGTTTTTCACAGTTGAGTAGTGTGTCAAAGTATTGTGCTAATATTTCACAGTTTTTTTTAGGGTTTGTCTCCAATGTTCCGTCTCGTCTTTTGAAACATAAGCTGGGTGGTTGATATCCTGTCATATTTTCTCTGAATGTTCTGTAAAAATTTCGTGTGTTGTTTTTGTTGAGGTCCTCTTCTATCTCCTTCAACCTGTTGTTTTTGAAGGAGGTCTTCTGTATCATCTGGTTGAATTTTTCCCATTTTTTCCAGTGTTCGCTGGCTGTTAAATTTTTTCCAGGCTTGTCTTCTGTCTTCTATAGCTAGAGATATGCCATGTTCCACCATCTGTGTTTCCTTTTTCTCGGTGGTTGCCCCAATTTTAATTCTTTCATATTTCCTGACAGTTCAGTCCAATTTTTACTCTCAATTTTCTTCAATTTTTCTGTGATTTCTTTCCTGTTTAATTGTAGGTACTCTGGGTTTGTTCTGAAAGTTCTGTTGGTTCTCTTGATTTGTCTGTTGGGTATAAATTTAGCATTGATTTGTAGGATATGATGATCGGATTCGAAAAGTCCTTTCCGTCTAAAAGTCTAACATTTATAATTTCTCTGGTGGTATTCTTGGATGTGGCTATGTGGTCAATCTGAAATTCTCCTAGGACGTTGTTGGGAGATTTCCAAGTCCGTAGTTTGTTGTGTGGTTTCTGGAATTGCGTTGACATGATTTTGAGGTCGAAATTCCTGCAGAAGTTTATTAAGTCCTCTACATTCTTATATGTCCTGTGGGCCGCGTGTTTTCCTGTTGTGTCTCTGAATTTTCTTTTCCTGTCCCTAATTGGGCATTAAAATCTCCTAATAACACTTTTAAGTGGATTTTGTTCGTGGTTTCTTCTAGGTTTTCGCAGAATTCTTCTATCATCTCCGGGTTTTTCTTGTTATTCATAGGGACATGTGCGTTGATTAGATTATATTTTATATATGGTTTTATATTTTATATATAGTATAGAATTTATATATTATATATAATGGTTCTTGTCCTGGTACGAGGTGGCTCGAGAAAAGTCGCGAGTGGTTCGAGATTTGTTAGACAACGCACTATGGCAAAGGTGTAGCTCGGGAAAACAAGCACAGCCAAGCGCCTACAGGTTCGAGGATCCGAAAAACTTTGAGCCAGGTTCGCCAAGCCACAGACCGTGGGAACCCGCCTTATGGACATTACAAGGAACACGCGAAAAACCGAGCACACAAATAGCACAGACAAGATTTTTCAACACGCACAAGTGTGTGTGTGTGTGTGTGCATCACGTCTGCTACTAAGACTGATCGATCGCTATCATGTGGACACAAGAGGATAAAAGTAACCAACGAGTTGCCGGCGATCAACGTCGCTGCATGTGTACCCAGCTTTACGCAGTATTTCAAACCGATTTGAACCTAACAGATTTTTTATATAGACTAAAAATATGACCGATTACACTGTTATAAACATATTTTGTGACATAGAAATTTTTAGTTGTTTCTCATGTATTTCGTAATTCTTCCACAACATTTTTGTAACAAGATTTTTATAAATATAAGTATGCAACATAATATGTTGGATATATTTATCTAAATAAATAAATATTGCTCCACTTTGTGTAAAATATAAGCTTTGTGTAATGACGAATATAATATAAGTGTTAACAACAAGACTATTACTTGTAAGGAATTCACACTCAAGCGTTCCTGTATCTGCAACTGATTTCCGAGAGTTTGTGAGGCTAAATCAAGGCAAATGAAGTCCTAAATGAAACTTAATAAAGTCGGAACACAGCCTGAATAAATATTCAACAACAATGTATTCAACCTTTCCGAAGCTCTATAACATTATTCAATCTTTTTAGGATTACCAAAACAAATCTCATGTGAAATTTGCCAGTTATTTACTAGTTTTCAGTCCACCTTCGTGGCACTCAACAAAAATCAGAAAAATAACATTGTGTCTGCAGACGCGTTTCGAGATTTATCTCTCATCAGTGCAGCTTTGCTTTTATGAATTATAATTTGTAAAACACTTACTTGAAACACTCGTGGATGACTAGGGGTTAGATATTTTTAATTATAGAGCTCCGGAAAGGTTGAATATATTTATATGTTCAGGCTGTATTCCGACTTTATTAAGTTTATATTATTTTATATAATGCATGGGCATTATAGATAATATCTATATATTATCTATACCACCCCATATCTATATATTATCTTGACCAGCACCACCCCAAGGGGGGGGGGGGGTTCGAAATATCCAAAATATTAAATAAATCCCTTTAATATGCATAATATGACACTCTTCGAGAGAGCATGGTAAATGTGGAGTTTATGGATCTTTTGTGTCGGTTATTGTATTTTCTTCAAATCCCCAACACCCTCCAAACTAAATCTTGGCTTCTCCCTTTCTTTAATGTATGGTTTTACCAATAGTAAAACGTCCTAATTTGTTTGCTGATTATTACTGGATATTAATCTAGGATTCATTTATCCGCAGGGATCAAATATTGCCGTAAAAAATCCGCAATAACATTTTCAAGGTCGATATTGATATATTTCAGTATCATCATATACTGTTGAATAAAACTTATTATAAGCGAATACTTTTATTAATAACTCTTTTGAACTCTAAACAATCACAATAATTTACACATACGAAATATATACAACATACTATATACAACAAAATAAATAAACATACATGAAAACCATGACAACCATATTAACATAATTGATAAACCATAGCCTTCTTGGGAATTACAACTATCATATGTAATATGATTATTCACCGCCAAAACCCAATTTACAACACAAACACTTAGTAGCAAATAATCAATGGGTGATACAGAAAATCCAATGCCATTTTCTGCTTTCTACAGTAATTCTACATAACATACGCCCGGTTTTATCCACGTCACAAAAAAGTTAATTCTTTACCAGTGTTATATTGATTTTAAATACTTCTATATAGCAGGTCAATGTAATTCAAAAGTATTACAAATATATTTGCGATTGGCTGCTTGAAGAGGGGATATACGAGTGCGGCTTGTGATTTTGGCTCGGCTCTTACTCGTCGGTGGGGCTCGGCTCGCTAGTGGTTATTTCGTGAGTCACGAGTCGGATGTATACCTGTATCGATGCGCGCAGTGTAATTTTGTGACTGGTTCTGTGTCGCTACAAGGAGATCATGTCGGCTTCCATGGCAAACAAAACGTTTATGAGTCCTGATTTTCTAACAACATTTTTAATAAAGTACCGTGAATTATCGGTTTTATGGAAGGTTTATAGCGCAGATTATTCCAACAGGGCAAAGCGGGACGAGGCCTGGGATATGCTCTTGCAATTCACGCGGGAGAAATTCCCTGATGTCGACTTGCAGTTCGTTAAAAAGAAAATAGAGAGCATCCGAGCCTCGTTTAGAAAAGAACTGCGCCGCGTTCGCGCTAGCCTAAAAAGTGGTGCGTCAGAGGACGATGTGTACAAGCCAACTTTGTGGTACTACGATATGCTTCTTTTCACGGCAGATCAAGAAAATCCCCAGAATAGCGATGTTGAAAACAAACTTGAATCGACAACGTTGAAACGAATGGGGGTGAGTTCATATGAAAGGTTTTACATTTTAAAAAAATACTAGAGAAGTTAACAGTTCGGATTTGAACGTAAAACGAAAAATACCAAATATAGAGAAAAATGATGAGTGACTACTAATAATGTTCTACTCTAAACATATACGAGTAGTTATATTTTATTTACAAATATATACTGGCAATTTAGTGCTAATATGATCCTACAGGTTTTTCAAATGAAATTCATCTTTTCTCAAATTAAATTCACCCTATTGCAAATTAAATTCACTGTTTTGCAAACAGGGATTATGCATGTTTTTTATATTTTTAGTTCACTGTTTACACCGTTATAACATAGTAAAACATATAAATACTGCTTAAAAATGCTGTAATTAAGTTTAAAAAAATATTTAAAATAGGGAAAAAATTTGAGCTGTTTAAACGCCGCCATTTTCGCGCGGTCTGTTAATGACGTCAATTACCACTGACACTTCAGTTCATTGTTTACTACAGCTGTTTTCATTTTTAACTTGACGTTTTTAATGTTTGTTTTCTAACGAAAAGACTGCAATGACATACAAATGTAAAAAATACGGACTTGTTTATATGGTATGTTGCGTCACTTTCGTTTTAACCAATGGTGTTGCGTTTTACAAATTTGAATTTCCCTCGCTTAATTTGCACTTTTATTTATTAATTTTAAGTATTTAAAAATATATTAATTAGAAAAATAATGGTTTAGTTCAAATGTCCGGTCGGTAAAGATTCGGAAAATAGTATATTTTACAGCAAGAGGTGAAAGTGGCGTTTTTTTTTGCTGAGTTGGGAGTTTGCTCACAAGCACCAGCGAGTTAGCAATCACACCGAACCAAAAAAACACTTTCATTTCGAGTAGTAAATGCAATTTTTTCTACTGATATCGGTTGTAGAATCCATAATTTGACTTTAATAAATCCAATTCGAAGCGAACTGTCAGAACTGTCAATACAAATTTAATTGTTGGTTTGGTGGTTTCCATGGTAACATATTGCATTCTCATAGAAGGTGATACTTTTCAAGTCAAATGTCCTAAATTTATTTCGGTTTTTTAAATAGTTTCAGGCTCGTTTTACGTTTGTTTATAAAATATTTCATTGAAATTGATGTAATTAATAAGTCCATGCAAATTTGGTTAGTTTAGTGTTTTAATCGAGAAAATCAAAAATTTAAAATAAGTAAGTAAGCCATGGAAAAAATGCCATTTTCACATATATCAGTAGAAAAAAAATATTTGAACCAAATTTATATTTCATGCATATTCCCTGTTAATATCACCCTATTGCAAATGCATTTCACCTTTTTGAAATTAAATTCACCCTTTTACAATTGAAGTTGACACTTTCACAAATCATGTCTTTTACATAAATATTATATTTAGAAAAACCTCAAATAATGTTGATTACTTTATAAAAAATGGAAACTTTTATATAATTTATACAAATACATAATTAGAGTGAGTCGAATCTGACCAACACCATCATGCACTTCCTGCCAATTGTGGATAATTACCATAATGTCCTGAATCAAACAAACTTTATCCCGATTACTTCCAATTTTTGATGCAACCCTTTAAGAAAGTCGGTAAAATACAAGTATTCTTTACTTAACGACCTACAGCTGCTTAAAGACCGCTCATTGTCAGACTACAGACAACTAGCTCTCTGGACTAATTTTCTGCAGCAATCTCTTTATAAACCGATAACGTTGAAGAATAAAACAAAGCAAATACGTCTAATTCACTTAATAAATCTGGTTGAATCGGTAATTAGATTGTAATTTCATGTTGTGTGATTCAAAATTAATAAAAACGGGGGATCCTCACTTATCAACAAATTCAGGCCTTTGCAAACTTATTTTGACTGTGAAGCCCTTGAAAATTGCCTTTTTTTGCGACGCCCCCCTCCGGCCAAAAAGTACTTACCAATTGTAGTAATTTTTAATATGTTTTAATTGTCTATCCTGGTAATAAGTTATCAGAAGAAACAAAAACAATACATTAGAATAAAAATAAAAAGAGATATTTATTTTATTTTGTTGGCTGGCTACTAATGAGAAGGATGTGTTTGCTTTTCTGAGCATAGCTTCTCAAAAAGGGGCTCAAGTTTGGAAATCGCCACTCTCATCACATTCTCTACATTTATTTTCGATCTGTACTTGTTCTTTGTTACTGCAGCTGCATAAAAGCCTGTTTCACACAATTACGATGTCGCAAAAGGTAATAGAACCCTCAAGCTGCAGTGCTTATGGCACGATATTTCTAAGAAACTGAGCTCCAAAATTCAAACAGTATGTTTATCGTATTGGAGTTTAAGGGTGAAGTCTGAAGTCACAGGACAATTTTATTAATTGTTCTTCTTCGTCTGTCGAAAGTGGTGATGGTAAGGTCGACTAGAAAGGGTTTCTAACCCAGTCATATTGCTCTAGATTTTCTAAATATTATTTTTAAAGAGGGATCGAGTATAAACTCTAAAAATTGTGTGATTCTGTCTGTAGATAAATGTAAAACTCATTTCGTAATTCGTCTACACGTGCGAGTACATTGCCTTTGGACAACCAACCAGAGTTATTGCAATAATAAATTAAAGAGGTTTGCTCGGCACCCAATTCTTTACAAAGCTTATGGAAAAATGTTGCTTTCACAGGTCGTTTTAACCCTCCGTTTGGCACATAGTTCGCTAACCTTTGGTTTGGCATATGTGGTCTAGTCAGACCCCCGTATATCTCCATACAAACATATGGAAATATCGCATTGTTGGAGGCGTTCATTGCTCCTCTGACACAATTTTTAACGTAGTGCACAATGGAAAGTAAAATTATGGCTCTATTTTTTTTGGCACGTATCTGCAAATAGAAACCGTATTATGGAATTCAAAATGAGATGAAAGAAGAAGAGAAAGAAGAGAAAGAAACAACAAGGACTCTTTTTCATTTCTTCAGGAACACATCTTTTATTGGATCGAATTATGCTAACAAAAGCAATGTCAATTTTCAATGTGGTGAAAAAAATATCAGCAATAGCTGTACGACCAAGGTTACTATACCGATTTGCTAACTCCTGCAATACATTTTCACCTTGTTTAGTTTGCTCCATCTTCATGGCCTGTGTATAATTTTCCTTGGAACAAATATTTTGTTTTGGAATCACATGTCCACCAAATTTTCTTGCCATATTTTGATGGTTTCGATGTATTGAGTATTATGTATTGAGTAAATTTGCAAATCATAGTGTTTTGCAAGATTTTCATTCAAAAATTCTATATATCACGAATTGTTAGTGCGGCTTTGTCAGTTCGTTGGCGAAATGCAAGTGTACGCCCATCAAAACGGATATATTGTAGCAATCGCTTATGAGACATATCTGATCGGAATATGTGTAGGCCGTCTGTATTCCATAGAACTAAATCGTTGATAACTCCAGCGGCCAAAAGTGCACCAATAAATGCATCAAATTCAGTGCTCGTTAGCTCTTTCTAAACTCTTGGTTTTTTATCGGGATTTTTCAGATTCCACCTTTGAAATGTATCTTTCGCATAACGGTTCGTTTCACTGATGATGATGAATGTAATGTTTTCTGTGAAAAAAATTTCTTGAATACCTTAATCGAAACTAAATTTTGTTCTTTGGGTCCAGCTCGAAAACGCATAATATTGTGATGACGCAAACGACCAACAGCAGCTCAAGTTTGGAGATCGCCACTCTCATCACATTCTCTACATTTCTTTTTCGATCTGTACTTGTTCTTTGTTACTGCAGCTGCAGAAAAGTCTGTTTCACACAATTACGATGTCGCAAATGGTAATAGAACCCTCAAGCTGCAGTGCTGATGGCACGATATTCCTAAGAAACTGAGCTCCAAAATTCAAACAGTTTGTGTTTACCGTATTGGAGTTTAAGGGTGAAGTCACAGGACAATTCTATTAATTGTTCTTCTTCCTCTGTCGAAAGTGTTGATGGTAAGGTCAACTGGAAAGGGTTTCTAACCCAGTCATATTGCTCTAGATTTTCGGAAAAATATTTTTCAAAATGTTCGCTTAATGATGACAAGTGCTGTGTAATGTTTTTTGTAGCAAAGGCCTCTATGTATGACACAATGTACATACTATCCAGACATGATAATGACATACTATCCAGACATCGCTCGAGCACCATCCGTACACACACTCCACCCATCACCTATCCCATCCCATCCCATCGTCCCATGGGATGAGTGGGATGAACATCGCGTGGGATGGGATGGGATGGGACGACAATTTTGTAAGGGATGGAGTGGGACGGATTTTGATAATCTAGTAAATCTAATTCGTGAATAATTAATTGCTTTCATATAAGAATCTTTTTATTTTCATTTGCTTGTAGATACAAGTAGGCTTCCCAATACAATCACTGTATTTTTGTTAGCTATTTCTAGATTTTTGTTTTGTTGTGTTGCCTTTAGTTAAGTTTTTCACGACTCGGCGCGGCAGTTTGTCGGTGACCAAATCGCGCTTGCGCAGTTCGGCTGGTGTTTTTCTTTTGTGAAAAAGAAAAGTCCTATTTTATCCTTGAAAATGGTGCAGCTTTGCTTTTAACGATTTTAACGATTAGATTGAAAATAGACAATAATCCAAAATTAACGTTTATCGTGCCAATGCGCAAAAATTTAATACATGTCCAGCTCAGGAGATTTCTGGGATAGCAATGTAGTTCCTGAAAAATCTTCCGATCCATTTGCGACGAAAAAGAATTACTAATTGTCGAGAAATCGAAAAGAAAGTCTTTATGGGAAAAATGGGATGAATGGGACGGGCCGAGCGACCGGGATGGGATGGGATGGATGGGATGGCACAAAAATTTTACGTTTATGGGATGGTACAATGGGACGAAAATGTGATGGGATGGGACAGTAACTGGGATACGTCCCACGGGATGGGATCTGGGACGAGAAACTCGTCCCATGCTCATCTCTAACACACACCCACACAGTTCTATTTATTATTATTTTCTATCATGTATGAATCTAAGATCTTAAATAAATCAGTAGCCTTACCACTTTCACATATTTTTCTGCAACATATCAATTGAGCATTGTCATTAGTATCGGTCGCCTCATCCAGTTGTGTGGCAAATGAACCTGAAAGTTTCTCCACAATTTCCTCATTAATATCTTCTGCCATTTCATGAATACGACGGCTAATCGTATTGTTTGAAAGAGGTACATTTTTTATTTCTTTAGGCGCCGAATCTCCAATCATCACTGATACCATTTCAACTGCTGCAGGTAAAATCAGTTCCTTAGCAGTCGTGTGTGGTTTCTTACATTTGGCAACACGGTGAGCTACCTTGTAGGAGGCGAGCAATGCTTTAGTAGGAACTGATTCTCTTGAAAGCAAAGCTGTGGACAGATGTTTCAGTTCTCGCAATTTTCTAACAAAACAGTCTCTCGGTTTACCTTGTTGATGACTGTGAGTTGTTTCCAAATGACTCTACTTTATTAGGAAGCATACATCCAGCTGCGAACACTTTATGACAAACAACACATTGAGGAAGTTCTACATTTCCTTAGGTAATGTAGGTAAATCCTAAATCCAAATATTGGTCGTCATATTTTCTATACTTCTTCCGTTTCTCTACTGCTCTCTCCCGAGTCTTCACTTCGTTTTCTATTTCTTTGAATAAAATTATCCATAGTCAATATCAAAACTCCGCGTGCTTACTTAAACAAAACAAAAGCTTGACTATGGCTTGACTGATCGACATGAACACGCTAGGGAATGGAAAACGTGCGGAGGGAGGTGGACGGCAAAATGCGCGCGGCGCGGCGCTCACTCGACTCGGTCGCATCGGCACAGACAACTAATCTATTGTTATCATCTTTTTTTATTTTATTACTATTTTTTTGTTATTATATTGTGGAACGCCTCACGACGCCCCTGGGATAATGCCGCGACGCCCTGGGGCGTCGTACAGTTAGGGAAACCCTGGACTAATTCGCTTAACGACCTAGTTGAAGGAACGAAAGTCTTTAAGTGAGGAGAACCTGTATTTGAGTTAACTGTAGATTTCATACATACGTTCATATCTATATGCGATTAAATAATTCTATGAATTATAATAAAACTTTTGATTTCTATGATAACATTTGATTATATTTAGATTTTTAATATGGTATTAACTTTATTTCATCTTTTTTTAAATATAACATGGTAAAAAGAGTGAAGTCAGTTTGGAGAATTCAGTTTTCTTTGTTCCTAAATTACTTAAAATCGGCTGAAAATATTCAAGAGCCATTTTATAATCTGATCTAGGACGTAATGATGAAAGTATAAAGTTGCAAAAAACTTACTTTAAAAAAATATTTTAGATTTTGGAGGTGAAATCAAACTTTATTCTTGATTCTTTAAAATTTTCGTTTACTGACATAATGTGTCCCCACGTCCCCGATATGTCTTGTTTTGCAAAAAGGTGAAACGCAGAAATTAGTATGACATACATTTATTGTAAGGTATATAAACCTGGTACCCCCACTTGTTCAATATTCTACTTGTTTCTAATTATTTGCCCATTGTTCCACAATAGGGAATATGCAAGAGATTTAGATTTACTTGATTTTTTTGCCACCGATACTTTATGATCTTGCAATTTTACCTATACCATTATTTTATTATTTAGTTTGTATTTAATTCCAGAAATTATAATCAAAAAGTCCAAAATATGCGAGCGAAATTCAAATTTGCGAAACGCATCACCATTGGTCGAACCGAAACCAAGGACTGAATGTGACGCACACGTTATGACATTTATAGACGTCAATATTGACTGTGTTGTTTTGCTGTGCAATATTACTGTAATTTTTCTTGTGTGTTAGTACCTAGTGCCATTTTGGTCTATAGTGACATTATAAATTATTAAGAACAATGACGGAAAGTGGTTTTCTTAAAGCACAATCGGACAATTTACCAAAAATAGATGCATTTGTGATGTGCTCAGAGAATAACCAAACTGCATTGCTAATATGTTAAATGATTTATTTCTTTAATGTAATTAGTATGTCTATAGTTGAAACTGGGATGCTTTCACTTAAAAGTTGTATTAAATGATATGATTGTTTGGGTTGAATTCGCATTACATTTTTTAAATGTTTTTCATCCTCCAAATCATCTTGCATCCAACTTAATTTAGATGAGCTACATGATGCATATGATACATATATATATATATATATATATATATATATATATATATATATATGCCATGCCACTATCAATTGGGTTATCTGTAAATAACTTCCTAGCTGATTTTATTGGAGACGTTGCAATATTTTGTAATGAAAGACGAAGAGGAGATAGAGCAACATTTTTCTTTTCCATTCCTAAATTTACTTGAACAGCTTACTTCTGTACTTTGACTTAATATTTACTTGCAGAGCTTTGTCATTAGTATTACTGGAGGCTTTAATCTGATCTGTTTCAAAGAAATCCATGCCAGAGGTACTGGGCCTTGCTCGATAATCATCACTTCCTTCAATTTGATAACTACTTTGCCCGGCTTCATAGTAACTTGTTTTTGGTGATTCAATTTCTAAAGCATTTGTACTTTTGACAGCTGCTAGTGACAACCCTTGTCTTTTAATAGCACATATTCCCTCTTGTGGTGATGACATTTTCTTTTTGGCAATGAAATATATGAGGCACAACTATTTCCTTGAACCGTAGTATAACTTTTTGCCCTTGTTGTTTCATGATGTATTGAACATAATTTGTTGTATCTTCCTCAATCTGAAATAAATTCAACATTTAGTAAAACCCTGGAAGAAATTCACACCATATAAACTATCGAAATACAAAATACTTACATTAAAGTGATCTCCACAACAATATATACACGATTTTGGAGATATTTCATCTCTTCTTATAACTTTACACCATTCTTTGTGCATGTTCGCATTTCTTGGAATAAAAAAAAATACTTTATCTGTTGTACTTATAATAGTGTTTTTCATTCCGGTACAAAACAATATCTATTACATGATTTTTTAGCTTTTTCCATTATCGAAATAGCGATTGAAACTGAAAATACTTAACTGTCAAAAGTGTAAGTAACTGTCAACATTGCAAATAGTAAACATCATTGAATGACAATAGAGAGCTGTGACGTCATCCAAAGCGCGCGAAAAATGGAACCGTTCAAACAGGTCAAATTTAATCGGTATTTTATATAATTTTTTAAAAATAAATTGAAATACTTTCAACAGTATTTATATTTTTTACTATGTTAAAACGAAGTAAAAAGTGAATTAAGCAAATACAAAAAATTAATGCATATTCCCTATTCCCACTTTTTTAATTATTTGCCGCAATCGCGATTTTTGCGCTCAAAGCGTTCAATGAAAAAAACAAATTTGACAAATGGCTTACTAAGCTTATTGTCAAGCTAGCACCCACCCATCTGAAAAATTATGTCCCTTTTATACCCCAATATGTCTTTCTTCGAAGTAGCATCTAATTGTCTCTATTAAGTAGTTGTCGATTTCTCGGTTTATTAGTTTGTTTATTGATATTTTACACGAGGCGTTGTTGAATGCATTTCTGATATTAACAAAGATAGCAAGTGTTGTTTTATTTTGAGTTTTCTCTTTCGATGAAGTGTTTTACTCAATTTTTCTATTTTACGTCTATAATGAAGCACTCATATGGGTTCGTTAATAATGACTCCCCGAGTGCGATACAATTTTCTCAATATGTCGATACATATTTTATTAAGAAATGGTATAAAAGGGCGCAAAATGCGAAAAAATTGTATAAAAAACTCGTTCAAAAGGCGTTTTTCGCACTTGTCCATTAGAATATTCCTCCCTACGCTCGTCGTTTTCTAAACATGGACGCGTGCTGAAAAATCGCACTTATTGAACTCGTTCTTTAATATACTATTATGGTGTTGATTGTGGATCGTCCTTTTCGGAATCCGTATTGTTTTTCGTTTAGTCCTCCTTTTTCCTCCAGGTTCTTTTTGAGTCCCTCGTTTATTATGGTTTCGAACAGCTTCCCGATGGCATCTAGTAAACATATTGGCCAGTATTTTAGTTTTTTATCCGAACTTTTCTTTGGTTTTGGTATGAGCACAAGTTTTGCTGTCTTCCTATGTGTTGGGAAATCTCTGTCTTGTAAACACTTGTTTAATATCTGCATGATCTCATTTTTGAGTTGCTGAGTTATTGTTTTAAGTAGTTCCGGAGGAATTCCATCGGGTCCAGGTGCTTTATTTGTATTTATGCGGTGCATTGCATAGTTCATCTCGTCTTCTGTTATGCCGATGTTATTTTCGGTGTTTTTTGTTTTTTGCATTTGGTCTATTTTTTCTGTTGTCGTGATAAAGAGTTCTTCAAGGATATTCTCTTTTTCGTCCGCCGCTATTATTAAGAATATGGGAATTGTGGAGTTACCTTCACTAACTGTTGCTAATCGTCTTCCAAAGTGTATTTCTAAACGTGGAAAGTAAAAATGAATCTTCTACGTCGGCTGGTTCAAGAAATATCCAAGCTTTTGTAATCCAAAAAACTGACATTTTTTAATACAACAAAAAATATAACTGCAACTTCTATCCAGTTAATTGACAGAAAATGTGTTTATGCAGCAGATCCGCTGTTGCCAAGTTCAATTCTTTTGCAGGGATTATACTTTTTTTTCTGTGTCGCTACAATTTAAGTATTATATGTATTAAATATTTTTAATTTTATTTTAATTCTTGCGCAAGGGTCATGTTAATCTTCTATGTATTCTTCTTCTTCTTATGCATATTCACTAATGAATGTTTGCGACCACGATAATGACTTGAATGTCGTCATCATGTGGTCTGATCCAGAGTTCGCGCTGCCGCACGCATGTGGTTTAATTGAGAGTTGGTTAGGTTAGGTTGTCCGAGAGAGAATAGATCAAGACCGCATACAGCGCGGCGGCGCGAACTCTCGTATCCACTAGTATGACATTTTCCCATGATCATGTGCCTTGTAGAATTTGGCTGTACCTTTTGCAGGCATTGTATTAGAAATAGTGGGTCTTTTTATTGGCCTGTTTGACCCCACTGACTTGCAAAACTATCCACCAGATTCTCATTATTCGTTATGTGTCGTATCCATAGTTTTTTATTTGTTCCCGCTTTGCCCGAACTTTGTCTGGTACAAAATAAAGTCATGTTCAGTTGTCAAATTTACTTCCTCGTCGAGGACATCCCAGGTGAATTCAGTTTTTATTATTTCTTCAGAGACTTTCTTCACTGTCGTGAGGTCTATGTATGAGGTATCATTATTTCGGCGTGGCGTGGATTTTTTTCCCATCGTTTAAGTTCACCAGGTTTAGCGTTTGCATCATCTCCAGTTTTCGGATGCCTTTGACATTTGTGACGTTTCCGCCCTAACTTATGTGTTTGGCGTTGAAATCTCCGCCTACTATGACAGGTTTGGTTCAACCTGCTATATCAGCGCTTCACCTTATTGTGATTTTCCCGAAGTGTTAAGGGTCGTTCTTGAATTTGGTGAGATTGCTCTGACGACAGGTAACGCTTGTTTTGTTTGTTAACATAACCAGTTAAATGAAAATGTGCTTCGGTCATGATCAGATTAGGAAAAACATTCACATTATCGTAAATAAGACAAAGAAAGTTTGCGTGAAACTGGCTACGCCTTGCGAAATCTTGGTGTTGCAACTCTTGCACTATTTGTTATTGGGATGAAAATCTAAATCATCGTATAAAATTCGCGGATGCTTCTGTCCGAAATGTTTAGTGCTCCTGCTTGACGAATTGCTGAGCGAAATGGACTTTGCTTTACCGTTTGTACTTTCAATATTATTTGAGGTTCGTGCCGTTCTCTGGTACCCGTGGTAAACGTGATTAATATTTCCATAAAACGTTGGTGCCATTGCCTATTTGTGTTTCGGTACGGAATCTTACCTTGCCGACTTATATTATATTCTCTCCGGAATTCCCGCTGAACCTCAATTATGGATTCATATCGAATAAATACCGTTAAACACTATAACCACACCACAGCCCTTTGAAATTTGTCAGTATCTGTTGCCGGACTCTGTATAAATCTATAAATACGTTCAATATTGCTTTTATACGTTCGCACGTAGTCGACGTCCTATAGCAAGACGAGTGGCGGGGTAAATGTGTAGTCGCTCCCTCGCTATTCGCCTAATTCCTCGCCTTGCCGCTCGTATCGTTTGCGCCGGAATCGGTTTTTCGAGACGAACGCAGTATTTACACAGTCGCTGTTCAGTTCGCAACGAGCGTATTTATCAACACATATTTTCATCATTATATTGAAAATGGAGTGGAGTAACGCTCAAGTGTTTGAATTCTTGGATCTGTACCATAGTGAACCTGCTATTTGGAATCCGAAGCACCCGCTGCATAAACAGAAACATAAAGTCTACGACTCGTGGAAAAAAATATCGTCAAGATTGAAAGTGTCTGTCAATGAGTTGAAGGCAAAAAAGAATTCGTTGATGGCTACGTTTCGCAGCCACCGCCGGAGGAAAGAAGCCTCTATTAAATTAGGTGCTGGACAAGAGGACATCTACCAACCTATATGGTTTGCCTACCAAAAAATGGAAAATTTCTTGGCGCCAGTGTATGACTGCGGACCAACCACAAGTACCATGTACGCTGATGATGTAAGAAATTATTTTATTATGATATAATTAGATCACTGATTATGATATAATTAGCCTTTGCAATTTCTGAAGACTCTGAATCATGCATTGTTCATGATACGATCTTCAACTTTAGATCATCTAGAGTAAGATTTGCGCAAAGCTGACTTAAATTCTTTTTTCATTCGTTTTCAATGGAAACAAAATCAATAAAACGATATTGCTGATCATTATATTCATTTCTATTTGCTATATAACTATATACATATACATCATTGAGAACCTATTATTATAAAAGTAGTCATTATCTTATATATACAATCTTATATATGATGAACTTGAAATCTTAAACAAAGAGTGAAAGCCTATCTGTACTGCCAGTAGCTATCGTTGGTGGCTGAAAATCTTTAAGCTACAGCTAGGCGTACTTTGGCTAGTATCGATATTCTCTATTTAGAGAGTACGAACGTGCGAATGTCAACGAGTGAGGAGACGAAACACGAACGCGAATGTGGGAATATGCTTAGAATATAGAACATTTAGCACATTGCAAATGTTGTTATGCCGTAGCCAGTTCATCTCGCATGCAGCATGCAAATCACATGACTCGTAAATAAATATGTGTCTGTTTAATTAAAACATTATAGAGAAATTAGCTAAATAATAAAATATTTGAAATGATAGTTTACAAGTTTGAAATGTGTTGCTGGGAATTGTTAAGGTAATTTTAAGTTATGATTTTTAAACAATGAATATTTTGTTCCTCGCATTTACTCCGCAACCATATTTGCATTACAGGACGTGTAGCGGGGAGAAATACGAGAGCATGCTAGCTAGTCGCGTGTGAACGGGTTTGCCAGTTGCTCGAACGCCGTTATCGATTGCAGCTGGTTTCAGTACTTTATCTGTTTATTATACTAAAATGTCTCGTTGGGGCGACGAAAAGACTTTGTTGTTCGTTCGAAATTACCGGGAATATCAGTGTTTGTGGGACACCGGCTCTGCAATGTATAAAAATAAAATAGCCAGAGAGAATGCTTACAAGTGTTTATTGAAAAAAACGAAGGATGACAGTCTGACTATTAAATGCATTAGAACCAAGATTAAAAATTTACGAACAACGTACCACCAAGAATTAAAGAAAATAAAGGATTCCGCTCATGCAACAGAAGTTTATAAACCTTCACTAGCTTGGTTTGATGAGATGCATTCTTTTCTAGGTGGCCCGACAGAAAATAAAAACAAACAAACAACAATTTCGACTCCATTAGTACGTATCATAATTTTATTATCTAGGAATTTACTTAACATAAAGCATATGGGAAAGATGAATAATGAATAAGATGAATTTTTAAAAAATGTTCAGAAACTTTTCTACTGGTATTCAATGCTGGTTTTTATAGTTGTTTAGGTCCCTGTATTTTTGTTAATGAACTATTACTTGCCCTAAAGCTTTTAGAACGGATAATTTATTTTTTAATTTTAAATAGAATTTTGCTAATAGCTTATAGTGTGGGAGCATTTCACACATTCTTAGCGATCAATTTATTATTTTTTCTCTAGTAGCATCGGACCTCTTTTTTAATTTGAAATATATAATATGGTTGACGTTCTCGTTCTCGCAAAGAATCAAAATTCAGCCTCAAAGAGTAATTTCAAAACGGAATCTAGTTACTAAATTCATCCATTTCTCAGAAGTTACCTTCAGTCCCATTGTACAATCTTGTCTTTCCCAAAAACCCCAACTACACACCATTTGATTAATTAAATAACAAAACTGATAAATACACAATAATTGTAGTCAGAAATAGCGCTCAAAAAAGTGCGGGAACCTCTTATACCTCGAGCCAAAATAGCTGATCATATAAAATCTTATATGAGCGTAAGATTTTGCCATAGACTCCGCAGTGATCAAATCCATAAAATAAAAAAATTGAGGTCTATTCTTTGCTCCTTGTAAAAGCCGATAAATCCAATTCGGTTGTCGTTCTGGAAAGAGAACAAATAGAGAACATATCAATATAAGTCTTCGTATCGCAGGATTGCAGAAAAAATGCCCTTGACCACAACTTATAACCGCGGCCACTTCTAGCTCCATAGATAAACAAAACAACTGCTTTGGCATGGATTTATTTGAAGCATTTTTTGAAAGTATTGTTCTTCTTCACACACTTAAAAATCCTACCTTCTACGATAATATTGCTTGAATAAAAATATACCAGACGAATCAACATTGAGTAAAAATTACATGCCAACAGTTTACCTACATATTTTAAAATAAAAAAGCAATTAACTCAAAGAAAGCATTATTTGGATTTAAGTCGACGAAACAATTGATTGGTGTGGGCGTTACAATGCGAATTTAATTGTCGATGCATTAAAGCTGGAGCCGTCTTCTTCCTATTTGGTGTCCTGCAATAAATTTGAAAATGCAAAAATTCCACGATAGCCAGACTTTTGAATAATGGTATTAAAACAATATTTCCTAAAACTATATCTTCTGCAGTTGGATGAGTATTTATAATTCTCTAAAAATGCTGCTCCCTATATGGATAAGGCAGCCAATGCTCTGGAGCTGGTGCTGGCCTAGTAATCAAGGTGTCGTATTACTAAGCCACAGGTTCAAAGCCCGGGTTCAAATTCTGGATATGGAAAAATAAGCTACCGTCCTCCTGTGCATGGCTGTGGCAAAGTCATCACAGTAAAAATCTGCCACGAAACCTCTCCTAATACTGGCTCGCCAACCACGATAAAAACTGTAAAGGCTCCCTCCACGTGTGTCTAAGATCAAGACACCAAACACAAGTGTAGGCAGTGGGAGGTGGTCCAGGTCCTACTTAGGACTGTAGCACCCCTTGTGCACGGAGCATGGAGTACATCTACCTGCTGAAGAAGTGTGATCCACGTTTGGCAATGTAAATAAACTGATTTCATCAACAAAAAAAGTATTTCTCAAAACTCCTGCTCGTAATAAGGCCTATAAAGAAGAACTTAATGTGAAAAATTGGTCTTTCGACTAAGTCATTTAGTAGTAAATAAATGACTTCGATAGTGCAGAGTCTATGGCAGTTGGTCAGTCCAATGAAGAAAATAGTGCTAAGCGGTTCTAGTAATAGAAGAAACATGGCTGTGGTTTGTACTAATTTTTCCTACATACCTGATAGTATTAAAAAGCTCGGACCTTAATCTTTAGCGTTGACGGAATCTATTCAGTTAATGAATAAAATTCGCCAAACGAAGTCCGCATTACCACAGGTATTCCCGCGTAAACGTAAAGAAACATATTTTGAACAATAACCCGGGCTTGAAGCTTTGTGCCAAATTGAGAGTTTTATTAATGGTACGGCAGAACTTTTACCAGAAACTAACTAGAAAGTGCTAACATAGCACCCAAATTCAAATATTACCCAGTTACCTCAGTGGACGTTTTCCACTTCTTACTACACAATCTTACTACCAAACATTTGGAACAGTACCTAGTTGATAACGTTTACAAGAATAACAAAATGTTAAATAATTGTTAATTTTATTATATTATGGTCTATATCAGGGATGGCGAACTTATGACCCGCGGGTAAGGCACTGACCCACACAAGCTTTTTAAGTGACCCACTAATTGATTGATTTTTATAAACCTTTAGAAATGATCTATAACTCAACATTATTAATATTTTTCATGAAGTTTCTCAACTACAAAGGTATGAATACTAAATATATTAAGGAATTTCTTCTCAAATTATCGTATTTTAAATATATTTTACAACTAAAACCTATAACGTGGGTGCGGTTAAAAAAAAGAAAATCATAATGATTTGATGAGTATGGTGTGACTGAAGAGAAGAAAAAGCCTATGTGTGTAATTTGTAACGAAAAAATTAGATATCTAATTAATGAGAGTAATGATGTCAACGGTTTTGCACGATATTAATCAGAAAATATAATGAAAGAAGAGCTATTGAAACTAATAATGTTGAAAAGGAACGACGATACACTTCCTACTCTTGATATTGTTAAAGAATTTGATATTGAATTTAAAGAAATGGATATTGACCTACAGAAAATTGTTTTTGTTGCGGTGGGAAAAAATATTGGTTTTATTCAATATCTTAAGAACTTTCTCTTGAATTGAATTTCATTGTATAAACATTGTACACTAGTAAGTTTTATGTGCCAAACAAGGCTTGAAAATATTTTCAAATATAATGCCAGTTGTAATAAAAGTTATCAACTTCATAAACACAAGAGGTCTTAATAAGAGGCAATTTTCACAATTATTGGGTGCCAATACTCAGGGATTTTAACGTAAAATAATGTTCGATGTCTTAGCTTCGGTCAAGTTTTTCATCAGTTTGTAACTTTATTTGAAGAAACTAAACTCTTTTTAAATGACAAAATAAACGGTAGTTTTAACGAATTATGATATGTAGACTAGTTAAATGATTTAATTTTCTTCTGCGACATCACTCAGCATTTTAATGAATTGAATAAAAAACTTCGAGTTTTGTGTCTAAAAGACACAAGACAAATTGATTTAATGATGTTTGGGAATATTAAAATATTTATAGCGAAACATGACTTCTTCACTAAAGATTTGGAAATGAAAATCATAACTGTATATTTTGTAACTAGGGCGATAAGTTGTCAATATCACGCGAAAGCAAAATTGCCCATTTTCTCGAGAGGGCAATTGACAATACCGCCCGTGTTATAAACAATATTTTTTATTACTCATGCGACGGGATGTATCTTACAAGTTTGGAATCCAGGGACCATCCAAAAAAATGTAATAAAAAATGAAGAATTTGCTTTTTCAGTTGTCTTCGGTGTGGTACACTCATTTTAAAACGTTTTCTATAATTTCGATTATTATTTTGTAATGAAAAAAATTCACTTAACAAATGACACTTCACGTCACTTTTTTAATATCGAGTTAATATCGAGTTTACAATCAGTACGATTGTGTTCATTTTATTTTTATTTATTTGTTTTTTTTTTAATGTACCCTAGCGATATTGAATATTTGCGTGCGTTATCCAGTTTATGTGAAATACAACGAGAGGCGACATTTCTCGTATTAAATACTGTATGTCAAGAAGTTCTTTTCGCGCATGAGTAATAAAAAATATTTTTTCTATTTTGCGTCGATAATGAAGTCATTAAAGCACTTATATGGGTTCGTTAGTGGCTCGGCGAGTGGGATGCAATTTTCTCAATATGTCTCGGCGATTTTTTTATTTAGAAATGGCATAAAAGGGCGCAAAATAGAAAAATTAGTATAAAAACCTCTTTGTTCGATAAGGCGATTTTCACACTTGTCCATTCTTGCTACGCTCGTCGTTTTCTGAACATGGACGCGTTTATTGAACTCGTTCTTGTATACTATTCTTCAATTAAAAAAACGTTTTCAAAACACCATAATTCTTGAAAATACACTCATGAAATTCCTTCATGAAATTCAAGAAAATGTCATTCAAAAATATTTAATGCTTATACAGGACTGAATTGATAAATTCACTGTTTTAACTACACTTATAATATGTAAAAATATTATTCACAGTTATATAAATTTATACACTTATTCGACTGTTAAATGTCATTTTCAAGTGCTTATACAGGAAATAAAACAAACTTTTGAGGAGATTAAATCAGTTTAAAAGTTTGGAAAATATATTTCACTTTTATATCCACACAAAACGAAATTTGAATCAATGGAGTTAACGGAATTTACATGGCTAGGTATCCGTGATTTAGAAATGGACATAGTCGAATTTTAAAGAAGCATAGTGTGTGACCCTACTTTCGTTGCCGCTACTCTCGAAGACGTTCGAACCAACTTCATTCAATCAAAAATACGTAATTTCCGGAATTGTTCTGTAATGGACCTGATTTTATTAATTGTTCTGATTGAACTATGGTCATCCGAATGAAACTCCGAAATTGCAAAATTATTGCTCGGCGCATTCAGCCGGTATGGCAACCGGGTGTCCGGTTATTGAACGAATGGCAAATTTCAAGTGAAATATGAATAAATGCATTGAATCCTGGTCATCCTCATTCGAGTAAACTTCCTTATTTGATTTTTTGGCACGACTCACTCTTGTTGGAGCTTGAATAAGCCATTTCGCGATAGTTTAATTACATATGATGACCTGGCCATACTCTCCACCATCTTTTTCGCGTAATACGCGCGAACAATTCAAAATTATTGATTAAAAACTATAACCATTTTTATTCACCTAGTACAAGGGTCGGCTACCTTTTCAAACGGAAGAGCCAAAAGTTAGAATTTACAAAATTTCACAATTTTTAAAGAGCCACTAAAAGTTTTTGCTGTAACCTCACTGTAGCATTCTAGAAGGCTATTGTGTTATGTGCCGAATATGAGTGTCTCGACTCGCGGCATTTCTCTAAGGGTTGTCCACTTGTGCTGCGCCACGTGCATGCATTTTTGGATCTCCAACTCCTCCAACTTGCTCTTGAATTCTGTGAACTTGCCACTCCACAAGTCTTTGCTTTTCAGATCCATGAATTGCATTTCATCAGCATTTTTTCCAAATAGTTCAATGTTGATCTACTTTGTATTTGTGTTCAGAGGATTTACTATGAACGCGAGAAAAGTTTTGTTTGTTTTGAATTGCTCGAAACTATTAACAAATCCATTCTTTATTTTTTATAGCTGCGCCGAAGCAATTCGTGTAAATAGTTGCATTAGTTTCATAGCGATATTACTTTACATTTTTAAAATGAAGTAATTTACCGCTCTCCATATCTTCAACAAGAAGAAGAAATTTTTTTTCGAAACAAACTACTTCTTGCAACAAGGCGTAGACTGGGTTTCCTTTTTCTTCTCTTAGTTCCTGTTTCCCCCAGTGGGGCATAGGGCTTCTACCAAGTGTCGCCATCTGACTCTATTTCGAGCCATGGCCTTCAACTCATTCCACGATTTGCCGGTGGAGGTGATTTCGAATTGTGCGTCGCCATGTTGTTTTTGGCCTTCCTCTCTTTCGCTTACTGCCTTGGGGATGCCAGTCTAATGCTTGTTTTGCAATGTTTTGTGGATTGCGCCGTAGGGTGTGTCCAATCCAGTTCCACTTTCTTCTCTTTATTTCAACGTCTACTGGAAGTTGGTTTGTAGAACGAAGCAGATCGTGGTTCGATATCACTTCAGGCCATCGGATTCTAAGGATCCGTCTCAAACACCAGTTTGCGAAAACTTGCAGTTTGTTTGTGCTGCTTTTAATTACTTTCCACGTCTTACTGCCGTAGAACAGGATGGATTTGACGTTACTATTATATAGTTTGAGTTTCGTTTTACGGGAAAGTATTGAAGAGCTCCAAACGTTATTCAGTTGGGCGAACGCTCCCTTCGGTTTGTTGGTTCTTCTGGCGATGTCTAGGTTGGCCCCTCCATCCACTGCTATGATGCTGCCCAAGTAACAGAACTGTTCACATCTTTTTACTGTTACGCCGTTTACTTGTATATTGTACGCAGGGACCTGCTAGTGGTAGCAGGGACATACAACATACCAATCCGCATATCCTCTGTTTTTTTGGTGTTTATGTGCAGGCTTTATGTGCATATCTCTTCAGCTTCTTGTTGTAACTTAGCTGTTTTGTCCATCATGTCAGTGAGTGTATGGGACATGAGGCAGATATCATGTCTTCTAGCCTGCTTGATAGTCCCCAGCGTATTCCTCGAGGCTGTATTGTAACGCTCGTCATGACCTCGTCTAGTACTATTAGGAATAAAAGCGGGGACAACAAGCAACCCTGTCGGACACCAGTAGACACTTTGACCGCTTCTGAGAGGTTCCCTTCGTGTACCACGTTGCAAGAGTAGTCTGCTTACTATGCTTTTATGATGTTTACTATTGTGGGTGGGACGCCTCTCCGGTCTAAAGCCGCCCTAATGCCCTAACCTACTGTTTTAGCAGATAATGGCAAATCTTTGATTTTTTCATGATTTCTGCTTTGTTCTTTAAAACAATCTTTGACGTAATCACCATCTATGAATGATATCGCCCTTTCTTACTTCATATGCCAGATTGACATTATTTGCAGATTGTGTTCAGTTACCTAGCATAGAACTTGACTGCTGTTTTTGTTTTTGAAGCTTTTTTCGTGCGTCACCGGCTGAATATTTACCAGCGAACTAGGTATGTTCTGTAGCGAAGTGTCTCTCCAAACTTGTTGTGTGCTAGTTTTTCGTCGCAAATGAGACAAGTCTATCAATAGGGAAAGATCCTTCGAATTTGACCTCGACCCCCACCACTACCCCCACCCCTAGACCCCGCCCCCTGACCACGCCCGGGGATATATTTGGGATAGTATCCTCATAGTCAACTTTGGAGAATATATCCATTTTATCTATACTGTCGCTTTAACTTATATCCTAGAGATAATAGTTTATTTTTTAATATAGGTAGGTGTTAACTTTGTGCGATGTAAATGTCGAGTGGTAGAATTGCATGGGATCCTTTGTTTCGTGGCGGTTGTGGGCCGTGAGCCCGTCCTTCCGCCGTCTTTTGTTTGTGTTTTTTTTTTTTTTAGTCTGTTTGTATTTTGGTTCGGTTTTTAGCGAGAAACGTTAAAACAACGGCTCTTTTCAGTTTCTTTTTTCTTTTTTTCTGGTTTCTTCTGTTGTGGCTTCTGGTCCTCGGTTGGGTTGATCCTGCTGTGGCCTCTTGTCCTCGGCTGGTCCTGCTGTGGTCCTTTGGCTTCCTTCTTTGTTTTGGTAGAATTCTCCGTAACAACCGCTTTTATACGATTTCCGTGAAAATTAATTCCCATCTCTCTCTCTCTCTCCCTCTCCCTCTCTCTCTCCCTCTCCCTCTCTCTCTCCCTCTCTCTCTCTCTCTCCCTCTCCCCCACTTAATACTCTTCAGCTCTTAACGGCTATCCCATACGAGCCAGTTGGTATTTTAATTTGTTTCCTATCCGCGTACTCAAGTAGATTGTTACGATCTTCTTAAATATTTGGAATAGTACTGTATGTGTGAAATCCAATAAGTCCTAAGCAATATAATGTGTCGAGGTCTAATTCTGTCGGTGGTTAATAATTCACAGAGAGCACTTTTGTAGTACTTTACAGTGTGAAGGTCTGAGACATGACTGATGGATTTATATAGTTGCTATGGCTTTTAAGACCCGATTAAAAGCTGATTAAAGCCGATTAATGTCTGATTAGAAGCTGATTAAAGCTGTTTAAAGCTGATTAAAGCTGTTTAAAGCTGATTGAAAGCTGTTTAAAAGTGGATTAAAAGCTGTTCAAAAGCTTAATAAAAAGCTGTTTAAAATCTGACAAAAAAGCTGTTTAAAAGATTATTAAAAAGCTGTTTAAAAGCTGATTAAAAAGTTGATTAAAAGCTGTTTAAAAAGTTGATTAAAAGCTGTTTAAAATCTGATTAAAAAGGTCAAGAGGTCAAGGTCAGAGGTGGGAGGCGGCGCCAGAACGAAGGATCTTTCCCTACTTCTATCTGTGTTGCATATGAACGGAAACGACTCCGTCCAATCCCGATTGAATTCTCGATTTTCTTCTTGGAAAGACGATAAGCAATGGAATGAAATCCGAAAGTCATTTAATATGATTTGTTTTATTTGTAAATGTGAAGATTACGCGATTTTAAGAGACCGCATGCGGCTCTAGAGCCTCGCGTTACCGACCTGATTTAATAAGCGAAATAATAGACGATAGAAATATTATATTGTAATTTTCAACAAAGGCAATCATTCTTTTATATATATTTTAGATACAACATCATATATTTAATATCATTTGATTAAGCTGACTCGAAACAATATCAAATTATATGACAGCGGACTCTTTCTGCGAATCCGCGAGTCCCGATCACCGAAATATCTGGAAATATCACCTGGAACACTCACATTGCAATATTCCCACTCGAATGTTGAAGAAATGTCGCTGCAACATTCACATTGCAATATTGCTACTGGAATGTTGCTGTAACATTCACATCGCAACGTGGAATGTTGCGGGAACGTTCTTACAACATTCGGAATGTTGTGTGTGTTTCGGAACATTGCTGCAACATTCCACGCTGTCTGGGTATCGGTGTAGTTTATGAATGAGTCATTGCTTAATTGTATGTTGATTAAAAATAAATAATCTAAAACTACCTTTTTTATTAGATAATGTATCATATTTAGATAATTTTAATGCATATTTTAGTAATTTTTCATGCATATTTGCATGCTTATTTTAAGCTTTTTATGTTGCATGTAAACCGGGCTTTAATTATAACATTGCTTTGAATAGTAAGGTAATCAAAGTAATTATTTTTAGACTATTTTCATAATTTTAACTGTATAATCATTGTTTTAATAATTGATTGCTATAAGCAGAGAAGATTAGAGAAGAATATTAAAAATTCAATTTTGAAAGTTTAATTTTTGTGAACGCATGTGTGAAGCCGACTTTATGCGCCGCTGCGGAATTAATGTAAACTAGTGTATATACAGTGCTACAAATAGATTGGATGTGAATGTAAACACAACATTTATTGTTATTTGCAAAGGGAATTGTGTAGTGCGCGAGTATTTACGAATTCCCAACTTCCCATTTAAAGTTTACTCTATTCAGTCTATTTCCTCCTCCACCTTCTAAATCAAAAATAGGTTATGTCTAATGTTTTTCTTCAAATGCATAATTTTTGTGCCACTGATTTAATTAGTTCATAATATTCTACAGCAGCGCTGTATTTAAAGTAAAACCAATTTAAACTACTTATTAAGAGAACCCCATTTGCTAACTGTACACCCCCACAGTTTTAGTTTTGAATGTCTTTGTGTCACTGTGTTATTTAGTTGTTTTTGTACAGCGATACTGTAACATATACTAGTATTGTAAAGTATCCCGTTGGTAAATATGTACAGTCCTATTGCAATGTCTCGGCCAAAGGGTCGAAAAATTCACGATGTTCGAAGATTTATGCCATCGTGGACTGCCGATTATGGTTTTATTAAACATGAAGAAAAGAGTCTTTGTTTTTTGTGTTGTGAAATCATTGTTTGTAGAACATCTTCAATCAAACGTCACTTTGAAACAAATCACAAAGAAATTGCTAATATAGATATTGACGAAAGGAGGAACATAATTTCACAATGTTTAAAGGTTATTGAAAAATTATTATTAAAATTTTAAACATCCTATTCACACACTTGTTATTTATCCCTTTTGCTGCTACATCTGCATATGTATTAGGCTATATAAAATGAAATATCAGATTATACAATGAGAACTTTTTATTTTGTCAGAACAATAAATTCAAACTCATACTGTCATTAAATTGAAAAAACATATTGAAATGGATCAGGTACTACGCCTACGTGACATTGCAAGGTTGCTTGCTGCATAAAGAACCCAGCAAAAACTGAACAACTTAGTCTACAAGGTCCTACAGCATTCCACATACTCACCTGACCTGTTAACAATGGATTTCCAATTTTAGAACACCTCATATGAAATTAAACCTTTTGGAATACAAAAGAAGTTGAGAGACTTTTTCAAACTTTGTAGCTTCCAAAATTGGGGGATTGTTTTGCTAGAAATGTGTTCCTAAATATGTATATTACAAGCAATAAGGCTTATTTTGATGAATAACATGGATATTTAAATGTAATACAAATAACAAAAAATGGTTCTCAATAAATAATCTGACATTTCATATTGCACAAGCTAATATTTACTTTTTCCAGAAAGATGTATGTACCTATAGTGCTACTCCAGTAATTTCATTTTCTTATAAAATAAATTGATATGTGCATTTATATATGAATGCAACTCATGTTATTTAAAACTTAATAATCAGAACAAAATTATACAAATAATCACATTATAGTTAAAAAGAATAAATCAAAGTATTTTAAAATATGTAATGATTTTTGGAACATCATTGGACGATTATTTCGATTAAATGACTAGTTATTTTAGAATATCTAATTAACGTTTAGTTTAGTTTCAAACCGACAATTTTTGATAAATGCACAGTATTTATATCATTGAAATTATAACTCATTAAATCTCAAAAACATGTTTTCTTTCATGTTTTATAATTACTTGTTGTGTAGATCTAGTGACAAGGATTTCGTTAACCTTTGACAACATTTACATATTATCTCTTAGATAAACTAGAGATTATGTAATATTGATAAGAGTCAATTTAAATCCAACACAAATGTCTTCTTAATGTGACGTGAAAAGATCTGTATATCATCGTTTCTTTAGTGATCTTTGCATGATGTAAAATAAATGTTTTAAGATTATTTGATGATTTTGTAAATTATGTTATTTTGTTGAATAATTTAATGTAACACTGAATTGATAAATTCACTATGTTTTAACCATACTTATAATATGTAAAAATATTATATAACTAGTTATTCACAGTTATATAAATTTAGACACCTATCACTTGGTATAAATTAGGGATGAGCGATATTTCACTACCGGTGATTTAATCACCGTGATCGAAAAATAACTTGTCGCTACAGTGATCCAATATTCGCATGCACGGTGAACGGTGATTTACCATATGCAATTTGAAACTACGAATAACTATTTAGAAGGCAAGATTCATTTGGTACATTCATTTGGTGCCCACAAAAACAACACAAAATTTTTATTCTGGTTATAAACCGGGGGATTTCTGAATTCTTGTTGAATAAGGGATTTTAATTAAATTAGTAGTTTGTAATAAGGGATTTTACCCCATTAACAATAAGTATATATGCGACGAAAACAAAGATTGCGCTGTAGCGACCACAGGCCTCTGATAAAAATCCTCCCAGATTTGGATTATAAACGATCCAAATCACTTTAAGAATTTGGAAATCTCGTAACTGATATTTTACAATGGGGCTTGTTTCTATAATCCCACGGACGATTTGTAAATATTATTATTTTATCATAGGGATTGTTTTTTATTTATAAATTTCGTAATGGATATATTACGATAGGATTATAGAAAAAATACCCCACGAACGACCCCTCACAGCTGCAAGGAGATATAAATACGCCACCACCTTCCCACCGAGTCACAAGATCGACACAAGAATAGTTAAGAGTTTAAGTGCTAAAAGTTAAAATGTCTCTATTAATAAAGAGAAAAACCAGTGAAATGTGGCAATTCTTCGAAGCGGTTGATGAAATGTACGCAATATGTAATATTTGTAAATCAAAAATATCGTACAAAACCACCATATCCAATTTGAAAAAGCACATGAACAACAGACATCCCACAGTTTCATTATCAAGAAACGCAGGACAGGTAAGATTTTATTCATTATTATTATGCGATTTTAAGTGTCATAATAATTTTTTGTATAATGATTTTAAATTATTTTACATTTATTGGATTTTTATACATATAACTTATACATGGGATCAGAGCGTTCACAAATCACGAAAGCAAGTGGTGAATTCATTAGGCGCATGATAGAGATGTGTAGTTGTACTACAATAACGTGACTACTACAATAATTGTGTACCACAATAACGTGATCACAGTCGCCTTGAAAAATCACCGTCAGTGAAAAGTAGCAATCACTGATCACGACGATATCAGAAAATCATAACGCTCATTCCTAGTATAAATACATTCAATCATCAATTTGTAATTCATTTAAGTTAAGGTTACACCGTTGACATAGTCATTATAGCCAGAGGGAAGTTTGAGGGAACACTCTGTGAAATCGTACAGAGAGGCCTCAAGTAGTAGTACTTACTAATATCTGGGTATAACATAAGATAGTAAACTCCTATGGAGCAGGTACGCTGAAAGTGGTAGCAAAAGCCAAACGCGCTCTAATGATGTGTAGAAATCTGGCAGGGAAAATGTAGGGTTGTAACCCCACAATCCTGCTCTGGTTGTACACCATGATAGTGAGACCTGCGATCACTTACGGGGCAGTTGCGTGGGGAAGTAGAACCAAACTGGTCTCTATGAACAAGCAGCTTGAGAAGATTCAAAGGTCACGCTCGACAGCAGCAATGGAACTGCGGCTGGATCTTACTCCGTTGCACCTTGTCGTGGAGGGAAGTTCAGCAAGGAAAGAATAGGCAGAGGTAAAATAATAAAAGATGAAATTATATGCAAAAATCAATTCGAGAAAAACTACGCATCAACATATAGAAGTAAAGCCGACGAATCCTCAACATACCACGACGGGCAAAGTGCTATCGTTTGGTGCTGCTGCAGGAGTGTTTGGACCAAATACTTTGAATCAATAGGTTTCTACCCAAGTATCTTCCAAGCAGAGGTACATGCAATCGAAAGATGCTCTATTTAACCTCGACAGGAACTATCGCAAAAAAAACGAATTGCTATCTTGTCAGATAGCCAAGCAGCCATTGGCTCATACAGTATCAGATCCAAACGAGTATTGGACTGTGTGGGAAAGCTAAACAAGCTTGGCAGAGAAAATAAATTGTACTGGGTACCAGGACACACTGGTATAGACGGAAACGGGGAGCAAATAAGGGATCTAGTAATCACTTTATAGGTCCGGAACCCTTTTACGGTATGAGTAGGAACACCATCCACAAAGGTTTATATGAAGAAATAAGAAAACAATAGATGAAAACCTGGAAAGAACTTCTAGGGCTAAGACAATCCAAAGTAATGCTAGGATCTTTTAACCAAACAACAATAAAAGTTTGCCTGAAACTAAACAGGAACAAGCTTGGAATTCTGCCAGGAGTCCTGACGAGACACTGCAGACTTAGAAAACATGTCAAGGCCCTAGGCCTAGAGGAAGATGACAGATGTAGATTATGTGACTCAGCAGAGGAAACCCCCATACATCTGCTCAAAGTCTACAGAGCACTGCTCCTCAAGTGGGCTCCAAGGTACATTTGTCACCTTGGGGCTCACTGCTTGGGAGTTGCACAGGAGTTGCAGTTATTGAATCCCACCCAAATCCTAAAATTCCTAAAGGAATCAGGACTTGAGAAGGCGCTCTAAATGAGTAAGTATACCAACGACTAGAGGAAGAGGATGGGGTAGATGCAGTTGCAAGTCACCACCGAATACTACAATTCACTTGAAAATGACCTTCAACTGTCGAAACTCGAGTCGTGATAAGTGTCTAAATTTATATAACTGTGAATAACAAGTTATATAACGTTTTTACATATTATAAGTGTAATTAAAACATAGTGAATGATTACGACGTATTAACGGCGGCAACCATCCTATTCAATTTAATGTAATAAAATAATCAGTTTATTCAATTGTGCTGTATATAAAAGTTAGTAGCATCAATTTAAAAGAAATACAAGAACAATTTTGTTCCAAAGGATTATTATTGTTTGATACTATAAAACTTTTTCTAAAAAAGTCTTAATTAGTTAGTCTATGTGGTAACAAAGGAATCATTTCAACTTATATTGCAAATATCCATATAACAGGTTCACCTAATAAATATGGCTGAAAATGGTCTATAATTTGACAGAATATTCTTATATTCAAAATAGATGAATGACTGAAGTTCTATACATTTTTCTTTACAATTTCTAATATTGTTGGGCATTGACTTGACACAAGGCACTGACAATTTTCAAGAACATTGTTCACATTTTAATCTGTCTATGTCAGAGACTATACCAGGTGGGCCACTGAAAACGGAACATACGGATTTTCGGATAGTTTAAGATGGATTCTCCATAAACGCAACTTTGTTTGTGGGGGGGACATCTTTTACAAGAAAATATGTAGCTAAAATCACTTAACCCCTTCGCGCTAGGACCACAACCCATTAAATTTTAAATGGCCGGTGGGGTAAATGATACCTCATTTGAAAGCTCTTTTTGTCCTGAATACTAAACGGTTAAGATTTTCTAAGAACGGAAAAATCCTAACGGAAGAGAAAGATGTCATGGATAGATGGCGCCAGTACTTCGCCGAGATACTAAATGTTGATCATATGGAAGACCTACAAGAGCCAGAAACAGTAATATACACAGCTCAAGAAAATACCGAACCACCTACATTGGATGAAGTCAAAACAGCCATGGAAAAGCTTCAAAATGGTAAGGCACCCGGCGAGGACGGCATCACTGCCGAAATTTTAAAACTGGCCGGAATAGATGCACATAAAAGACTGCACCAACTAATATGCAAAATATGGAAAGAAGAACAGATGCCTGAAAGGTGGAAAACTGGGTTAATCTGCCCTATCCACAAAAAAGGCGACAAAACAAACTGCGACAATTACAGGGGAATAACACTACTCAACACTGCATATAAGGTACTCTCCAATGTGATATTCGGCAGGATAAGACCGTATGCAGAAGAAATATTAGGAGAATATCAATGTGGCTTCCGAGAAAGTAGATCAACTCTGGATCAGGTATTTGTGCTAAGTCAAGCAATGGAAAAATGTTATGAATACAACATCGACCTGCACTGTCTGTTAATCGATTTTAAAAAAGTATTCGACAGTATTAAAAAAGCAAAACTAGGAAGTGCACTTGCTCTAATGGGTATCCCACATAAACTTGCCAAACTAGCCATGATGACAATTGATGGATCTAAGGCCAGAGTAACAGTCCAAAACAAAACATCAAAGGAATTTGAAATAAGAACCGGTGTTAGGCAGGGAGATGCCTTGTCAGCTGTTCTTTTTAACCTTGCGCTACAAAAGCAATTGGAAACCTCGAAAATAAGGGAAATATCATAACAAAATCATACAAAATATGTGCGTACGCGGACGACGTACTGATCATGGCTAGGGACAACAGAACTCTAGAAGAATTGTTTTTAAAAATAGAAGAGGAGCGAGCAAAGTCGGCCTGAAAATACATGCAGATAAAACAAAATACCTAAAACTGTCACGTGATAACCCAAGAAGGTTTCAGAAGGTCCTCAGAACTTCATTATAAATGATCATCGGTTTGAAGAAGTTCAAAATGTCAAATATCTTGGAGTAACTTTCAATAACACAAATAATCACTGAGGGTACAAGATAGAATCCAAGCTGCGAATCGATGCTATTATTCACATCTGAAGCTCTTCAAATCAAAAATCATCTCACGTAAAGCAAAACTGCGAATATATAAAACCCTGATCAGACCCGTGCTAACTTATGGAGCTGAATCCTGGAGTATGTCGGAAGCAGACCAAAACTCTCTTCGTATTTTTGAAAGACGGATTTTACGGAAGATCTTTGGACCAGTGAGAGAGGAAGAAGGATACAGAATTCGCATGAACTACGAATTTCAAGAACTAATAGAAGGTGAAGACATAGTAAGATTCATTAAGGCACAGAGACTTCGATGGGCGGCCCACATGATTAGAATGCCGACTGCAAGAGCACCCAGATCCATCCATAAAGCGCAACCTAACACCTCAAGAAGCAGAGGTAGACCCAGAACCAGGTGGAAAGATAAGGTAGAGGAAGATGTAGAAACTCTACAAGTAGGAAACTGGACACGTGTCGCTGAAGACCGCCAAAGGTGGAAGGGGATTGTTAAGGAGGCCAAAGCTCACCCTGGCCTGTCAGAAGAAGAAGAAGTAAGATTTTCTAAATTTATTGATTTGTTGTCGAGATTATTTAATTTCAAGTTATGAACGCGTTCTTCGTTTATGTCGTTGAAAGGAAGTCCAATTGTTCAATCTGTCCTTGCAAAAACTGCAAAAGTGAAGGAAAAAAAAAACTCAATTCAACGCCAGAAAAGATTTTTATGATCAAATTGTGTGCCACCAACTTCCATACAAAAATACAAATTCCGCTCGAAACGTTCTCTTACATTTTGGAGAATATATGGCGTAATTCGTCGGCATTCTTCAATAATCTGTGGACATAACTCTTCCAGAGACTCTGGTGTTGCATAAATTCTACTCTTTGGATGACCCCACAAGGAAAAGTCCAGAGGACTTAAATCAGGTTAGCAGGCCATTCTAGAGCACATCTTCGTCCAATCCATTGTCCAGGGAAAACTGTCCAGAAGCTCCCGAACCGCCTGCGTATAATGTGGTGGAGTTCCATCTTGTCGAAAAGTCAAATCTGCTAAGTCTTCTAAGGTCTTCTAAGTAACGATCATGATTTTCAACGATATCAACAAGCAATGGGTGAACAACATCCTCCAACACTTCCAGGCAACGTTCTCAAAAAAAAAAAACGGCCCAAACCTTTAGTTTTAGTGGATTTTGAGTATGGACTTTGTGGAAAATCCTTGGATTTACAGTACAGTTTAGGAAAGATGTATACTCGTCAGAAAAACAAATGTAAAAAAGAAAATCCGCATCAGCACTTATTCTTCCAGTCATCACTTCCCCAAACTCCTGTCGCCTATCGAAATCATCATTATTCAGTTTATGTACTAAATGAATTTTATATGGATGAAATTTATGTTGTTTTAGGATTCGACGAATAATTGTTCTATATTCACTAATTTGCTCGTATTTAAAGTTGGGTCTGCAATAACTTGTCCCAAAACTCCAAACACAGTAGCCTCATTTCTCGTTGAGGGTCCCATTTTATATTGGCTACTGAACCCTGTTTCTTGAAGTTTCGTGAAACGTATTTTCTGCTTACGTGTTTATCGAGGTGCTCTTGATTAAATAAGTCTGCCGTACGATTGCCCTTCTCACCATTTTTTAAAAACAACACGTTCATTTCTACCCTCTGCGTCAGGGCCTCTTAGAAGGCTGGGGTGGCAGAAGGGGCTGTTGCCATGGTCCTCATAATTTAAGAGGCCTCACTTTCCAAGGTAGCAAAGTCAAACAGCGCGCGCTCCCGCGCTCGAATTTTTAGCACAACAATACAGAACATAAGTTGTAAATTTTACTCTTTTGTCTTGCGTGTGTCAGTGAGATGTGAGGTATGTTACTTTTTCGTGTCACTAGAGAAGTGTATTATTTATAAGTTATAAGAGACGCTAAACAAAAATTTTCAAATAGCGCGTTACTCTACATTATTCCGAATTTGCTGATGCTAAACCGCGAAAAGCATTTGTTAAGTAAATTTACTTATTGAATAAATATTTAATACTATAACAAAAACTATAATATTTTCATCCCCTAAGTTTTTTCTTTTCAACGGATGTGGGAGGGGGCCTCCGAATATCAATTGTCCTGGACCTCGCATTTTCTCCGAGCGGCTACTAGAGTAAACCATTTTTGCACAACCAATGTTGAAAAACGACAATTCTAAAAGCAGCTTAAATGAAGATCAAATGGGATCTGTTAGTTGGTAAGAGACCAATAAAAATTCTACTTTTTATAAAAAAATTATGTTTTATATTCAGGGCTAAACAGCCCGTTTAGATAAGATAATTTGAAAGCCCTTCAAATGATCTTATCTCACCGTGCCATTTAAAATTTTAGGGGTTGTGGTCCCAGCACGAAGGGGTTAAGTGATTTGACTACAAATTTTCTTGTAAAATGTGTCCTCCCTCAAATAAAGTTGACGTCTCCGGACGTCTTTTGAAAACTCATCTTTAACTATACGAAATCCCTCTATTTCGTTTCCAATGGCCTATGTATATGATAAGTCTATGTGAACAAAAACTGTAAAAAAAAAAAATTATTTATAATTTTTAAAAAAAAATTTTTAGTTTTTAAATTTGTCTCTTAAATAAACAATTTCTGTGTGAGGTAAATAATATAATATCATTAATATTATAATATCATTTTGATGATATTGATACATATATGTAATATTTGTTCATAAATATAATATTTGTTTAGTATATAGTCTAGCATGAAATTAATATTCTTCAATTTAAAACATAGAACAATATGACAAACTGGTTAGAACTATACTTTTAAACTGGGAAGTATGATAAACTTAATTATGAAAATTGTTATTATTTGAATATATATATATATATATATATATATATATATATATATATATATATATATATATATATATATATATATATATGTATATATATATATATATATATATATATATATATATTACTCCAATCAACTTAAGCTATAAAAGGGGGTCAACTTCGGAATGAAAGATAAGAAGCTGAAAATTTGTACAAACCTTTATTTTGATATTCTAAATGTTACCTCAAAAGTCGCAAAAATATCATGTGCGCGTCCTAAAATAGTGAAGGTCAAATGGCGCAAATATTAATTTTGCTTAAATATATCGCTTCCTATGCTTTAAATCGTATTTGCATATATTACAAAAATTATAGATCATGGAATTCTCTTCCAATTTTTGTATTCAACCAAATTTTTGTATGTTTAACCGTTTTTGAGATAGAGCGCGAGGAGTGCTGAGCGCTCAGCCATACATACAGCGATTCGTTCATGAATCCCACTTTAAAATTTTTATTTCTTAACTAATACAATATAATATACGCTATTTATAAATAAATACGTAAATAAAATACTCATAACATATTTTTCATTGTGTAGTTGGGACCAGTTTTTTTTTGAAGCAATCACTTTCTATTAACCAAGTTTATTCGTTAGTTTCACAGTGTATCTTACTATGCAACGACGGATGTATGCTTTTAAGAGTTATTATGGCTGATTTGTGTTTCATATATGATGATTCACTTTCAGAAGGTGATTCTGTAAATGTTGTGCGAGGCTTACAAACTTTAAAAACTTCTAGTATCGCAAGAAATGATGGACACATAGTCTATAAATACTTTAATTTCTCTAAATGTTCATTCCGACTGTCGAAAAACATACATCAATATAAATGCAATTGCAGCATCAAAACAGCGCCTACAAAAGAATGAACATTCTACATCATCAAATACACGTCGTAAGAGAAGAAATGAAGTGTTTGATTTCAAATCAATACTTTAAGTTCTGTAAATGTTCATACCGACTGTCGAAAAACATACATCAATAAAAATGCAATTGCAGCATCAAAACGGCGCCTAGAAGAAAATGAACATTCTACATCATCAAGTACAGCAGATGATGCAGAGATGAGAGATGGTAGCAGAGATAAAAAAGAGTCAGATGTACAGACGCTCGATTAATAATGTAAGTACTCTTAACTTCAAAGACAATGTCGTTAAAAAATCAGAAGAGCGAGTAGATTTCTTCGGAGAATTAGTAAAAGAACGTATTTTTTATGAGTATGATTTGATAGCTGTTAAGAAAATACCACACTTTTTGCTACACAAAATTTTTAAATCGACAACCGTCTATAAATAAGCCTCGTGAAAATGATTAAGTCACACTAAAAGAAGTAAGTATTATTAAATGAGTATTTGATTTATAAATGTCTTATATTAAATAGTTAAGAAATAACCGAATATTTAACCAATGATTGAGTTTAAAACCCGTATTTTAATGTGGGATTTGCGCTCTATCTCAAAAACAGTTAAACATATAAAAAATTTCATGAAACTAAATTTGTAGAGAATTCAATGTTCTACAATATGCAATAAACGCAAGTACGATATAATGCACAGGAATCGAAATATTTACGAAGAACTGATTTTTGCGACCTTTGACCTCGAATATCTTACGACGCGCACATGGTATTTCTTGCGATGTTTGAGGTAACGTATAGAATGCATAATTAAAGGTTTATACAAATTTTCAGCTTCTTATCTTTCATTCCTTCAAAGAGCTAAAATGCACTGCTCAAAACAATTATTAGCGGGTCACTAATTTGTAGCTCCATAAAATTCAAACGGGAAATTACATGTAAATAAAATCAAGAACATCTGAAAGACACTATATTTATTTGTTTTAATTGACACATAGGGAATTATCAGCATCGCATTCTTCCGAAGTATCCGTAATAATTATCAAGAACTACCAAAACTAAAGTGAAATAATGTATCCCAAATTTAATTCAAAGAGCTAGGAAGGGATTGTTCAGATCAATATACAGACGAAAATGTTTGCAACTGACTGTTTGACTTAAGTCAAAATTACAGTTTGACTTAAGTAAGGCATTTCAACGAAGTGGAAGTTGTTCGTGCTATAACATTAATTGAAAATGGCGAAAGCCTTCGATAAGTTTCAAGAAACTTCAACGTAAGCCTGTCTGTTATTCAGCGATTGTGGGACAGGTACTTGGATACAGGTCAATATACCAGGTACGGTGGGCAAGATCGTAAAAGAAAAACAACTCAAAATCAAGACGATTTTTACAGATTTAGAGTCTTCGCGAGTTTCTACAGCGAAAGACCTTATAGCGACATCACAGTTGCATGGTTGTAATCATAAAAAAACAAGAATCCTGTACCTGTAGGAGATGGCAACTATCATCTCGGGTATGGTATTAACCATGGGGAAGAATAAAATAAGGAAAAAAGATTTTAGTGTTCTCACGACGCGATAGAAGCCACATATAGTTTTTATGTGTTGTTACTTTGTCGTATTTGAATTTTTATCTTATTATTTTGTTTGTAATTAAACACGAACACTAAAATTTGGTGACCCCGACGTGGTGATATGAGGGCGTTTTTACTTGTCGTTTCTGTGCCAGGCGGAGTGGGGTGCGTTAATTTAGGAAAACGTGCCAGTATTTCGTGGTATATCGATTCAGGTCACGGTTTTTATGTTAGTGGAGGCATATTTTCAGTTAGTGGAGCGTACAGAAACGAGAGCAGCGAGCAGCGTTGCTTCAGGTCGACTAATAAGTTGTAATGACTTATAATATCAGCTCCGATGATAGGATGCGCTACATTGGCAATTACAAAAATCCATTTCAACGATTTTCTGAGTCCTAGGTCGAGGGATAATAACCTCTCGCCGTAAGTCTCGATAGGTGTGTCGTTAGCTGCAAACAGGGTGTTTACAGAAGAGTTCGAAGTTGCACACCGATATGACTGTTCCTGTTGCGATTAAATAACAGTTTCCAATTTGCGGTCTGTTACAAAAAGTCGATGTGTTTCGTCCGTTATACCATCGCACACTGCCCCCTGTGTGGATGGCAACATCCGTTTTTTGATTCCTGGCTCTTGCTGCAGGGTGGTTATTTGCCCTATCACCAAAACGATGGTGATAACAAGTGATCGCCATTACCGATTTTCCGAAACCAACAATGGAGAAACAATTGAGACGTTTTCTAGGAATGATCAGTTTCTACCAGAGATTTATTCACAACGCTGCACAGATTCAAGTACCATTGACAGGATTTCTAAAAAATAGCGGAAAGAATGACAAATGGCCCATACAGTGGACACCCGAGTCAGACGCCGAATTTTTAAAATGCAAAACCGAGTTAGCAAACGCAGTCCTGTTAGCACACCCATCTGATAACACTGAACTAATACTGACCACGGATGCATCAGACCTAGTAGAAGTCCTCAAAAAAGTAGAACTCTGTTCAAACTAATTACAGCACGTACGACCGCAAATTGTTGGCAATTTTCCGATACATGGTGGAAGGAAGAGACTTCACCATCAGAACAAACCACTCATTTACGTTTTTAGATAAAATTCGGATAAGGCCTCGCCAAGACAACTACGTCAGTTGGATTTTATAGGCCAGTTCTCCACCGAAATCGTGTACCTACCAGGAGAAAATAAACAACTGACACCATAACCTCTTCAACCAGGAAATAGGCTAAGTCGAAACAAGGACGAACTGTCAAGCGACCAGTCCAATTTCGTGACTATCTACGTTAGCCACTGAGGGGGGAGTGATGTAGCAACATCACAGTTGCATTGTTGTAATCATAAAAAGTACAAGAGTCCTGTAGGAGATCATTGTTGCCCGGTATGGCAGTAACCATGTAAAACAAAAGGGGAGAATAAAATAAGTAAAAAATAATTGAGGGTTCTTACGACGCGATATATGCCACAGATAGTTTTTATGTGTTGTTACTTTGTCGTATTTGAATTTTTAATAAATAATTTTGTTTGTAACCATTAACACTAAAACCTCTTAGTTTCCTTCAGCACGACGCATGGGTTTACCGTATCAGACCGGACAATTAGGAATAGGTTGAGGGAATAACATTTGAGGGCTAGATGGCCCTTCCGAAAACCCTCTTTGACACGACGCCACAGAATAGCAAGAATGAATTTTGCTCGTGAACATGTCGTATGGCAACTTCGACAATGGACTATGCTCATTACGGATGAATCAAGGTTTCTTATTACTCGTTGCGATAACCGAGTACGTGTTTACAGACGCCCAGAAGAACGCTACCCAGCTTCTATTGTCCAGGAAGTCGAAAGCTTTGGAGGTGGTTCAGTTATGGTTTCGGGTGGGATTAGTATCGACAGTAGAACCGACCTCTTGTATTTCCAGGAAATCTTAACACTAATCTCTATGTTGTAATTGTGTTAGGAGAACATGTTGCCCCTGTGGCATATGGAATAGGTCCACATTTTTTGTTAATGCAGGATAACGCAAGACCACATACTGCGCGAATCATTTTAGACTACAAGAACTGGAAATTCAAACAATGGTGTGGCCTGCGTTAAGTCCTGATTTAAATCCCATAGAGCATGTTTGGGATATGCTCGACAGACGTGTTCGTGCTCGACCGCATCTTCCTCAGACCACCCAGCGGCTAACGGCGGCTCTTATTGAAGAATGGGATGCTACACCACAAGAAGACCTTCGAAGACTTGCTAAGCATGCCAAGACGGTGTAATGATGTTATTCGTGCTATGGGAGCACATACTCGTTATTAAGTTACCACTTTATGTACAAAACTTTACATTAACAATTAATTTAAATTCCTTTTGCACTTTGGTTGTGGTAGTTGTTGTTAATTATTACGAGTACTTTGAAAGTACATGATTAACACTTCCATGTGCCAATTAAAACAATTATTTTTCCGATGATCTTAATTTTCTTTGTATGTAATTTCCCGTTTGAATTTTATGGAGGCACAAATTAGTGACCCGCTAATTGTTTTGAGCGGTGTATTTGAAAAGAAATTCAAAATTACCATTATATATTTTTTCAGATTTAGAAAATTTTTAATTTTCCTATCACATTCATATCAATCACAACATAAATATAGTTTTTTTTTAATTACATGCAGTTTTAATTTGATTGACATGGACAATGTATAAATAGAATACTAGAAAGTTATGGAGGTGTAAAATGTAAAACCAAATTCTAAACAATACTGGAAGTGCGAGATGATATTCAATCTTAATGGTCAATAATATCTCTTTTTATACACTCTTATAGGTAACCTTTACTCTATTATATTTTACATTAAAAAGAAGTTGTTGATTTCGGTCTTATATAGTAATTTCAACAAAATGTGTCTGAACTAAGAAGGAAAAGACTCGAATAATAGTTTATTGTTGTACACCCAATTCTCATTAAAAACGTTTTCATTCCATGTTTTCTAACACAGTTTGTAAAACGGAAGCAATTCTACTTTTTCGCGATGTGTTTAGGTCTAACAAATAAGGGGGCTTATTTCTAAGATTTCTTCATTTCAATTCAATTCTGTTAAAATATATCTTTCCATTGTAATCCTTAGAAACGGTATTTTATTGAAAATAATCATTCCTTATAAATATGTATGATTAAGTTGTCTTGCAGGCAATATTGGAAATCCCTATATTTTAGGCTTTTAAATAATGGAGATTTCCAATAATGCATGCAAGCCAATACGTAAGAATAATGCGCTTCGAAATGTAGACAAAATTTTTCGTTTACACTTCGTGTTAATACGTCTTGTGGAAGAAAAAAATTGTTTGTGTTTTGTTCATTAAAGTTTTGTTTGTGCAACAGATACAGAGTTAATTATAAAATAAGTATTATGCGGGTAATATCTAATGTGTAAAAGTAATTCTTGATTATTATTCAAATACCCCATCATTTACGATGTCAGATAATTCAATTATTCAGAAGAAGAGAAGAAAAGCTATTTCTTTAGCAACCAAGATACAAATTTTAGATCGTTTAAATGCCGGCGAGGGCTCAACGTCCGTTGGGAAATATTTTGGTTTAAACGAAGCTACGGTGAGAACCATTAAGAAAAATGAGGAAGCCATTAGGAACTCTGTTCTTGCTGGAACAAAACTAGGTGCCGCCAAGTCGTTAACGTACACGAAAGATGTTATTAAAGTGAAGATGGAAAAGGAATTATCTACGTGGATAGACGCGAGCCGACAAAATAAAATTCCCTTAAAAAGAATTGCGATAAAAGAGAAGGCGTTGGAATTGTATAAACAGATTCAAGAAAATGAGCCAACAATACCAAAGTACAATAATTGTGATTTTTCTGCAAGCAGTTGTTGGCTTACAAGGTTTCTTGAAAGACACATGATGAAAAGACACAAAGACATTGAAGACACACAAGACGCGATTCATGATTTAGAGGTAAAAGGAAAAATATTTTATATTACAATAAATGTAAATATGTGTGTTATTATACTATTCTCTTATATATTTAAAATAAAAAATGTCGACTTAATAGTACTTTTTCTATTTTGCGTCTATAATGAAATCATTAAAACTTATTAGTTCGTTAATGGCTCGCCGAGTGCAATACAATTTTATGCATATGTATAGGCGATTTTTTTATTTAGAAATGGCATAAAAGGGCGCAAAACAGAAAAAAATAGTATAAAAAAACTCTTTCATATGGCGTATTTCGCGCTTGTCCATTAGAACTAAACATGGACGCGTGCTGGAAAATCGCGCTTATTGAACTTGTTCTTTAATATACTATTATGATACAAGTGTGTGGAGAAGCGCTCTTGTGGCACGAGAGGCAAAGTTTAAAGCCGAAGGTGAGTGCTTTAATCGCAATGATTTTTTTTTCGTTAATCGCAATGTCACACAAGAGTGTCATACATTATTTTATCTACGAATTAGGTTAAGAAAAAAGAAAAAAAAATGTTGGCCTCCTGAATTGTAAAGCTTGCTTTGTCATCGTGTATACGTGCAGCTAAACTAGATTGTTACACACAATGTTGCAATGTACGGCTACGATGCGGTAAAGTTACCAGTAATTTTTAACCTTTCAAGGATACTTACAAAATAAATTAAGTATGACAATAAAATCTAATTTAGAAAAAGCTACTTTACAACATATTTGACACGATAATGTAGAAAATAAGAGTGATTTTTTACTATAAAGTATAGCGTATGATATGTTGGAAAAGGACATATTATGTACCTAATAAATTTGAATTATGAATAGGGTGGTTGCAACTGTTATTACGTGGTAATTCATACTTACATTGAATTGAAAAATTCACTATGTTTTAACCACACTTATAATATGTAAAAATGTTATATAACTTATTATTCACAGTTATATAAATTTCTACATTTACCTTTTGTAATTTACGTAAATCTAGAAATTTATATAACTGAATAATAAGTTATAATAACATATTATATAATAATAACATATTATAATAGTGGTTAACACATGTGATTTTTTCAATTCAATGTAAATTTGAATTAGTATAAATTTGAAAGTTTGTGAGTACCAACATTAAGAAATTAAATAATTTCCAATACTGTAAATAAACTAAATTTATTTGTTTCTTAAATAATAATTGTCTGAAAACAAATCTTATACAAATTTCGTACGGAAATGATTTTACTACGCTCCAGCTAATGGAGAACTCGCCCTTCGGGCTCGTTCCCCAAACGAGCTGCTGCGTTGTAAAATCAATGTTTCCGCATTTTAATGTAAACAACTATTTCATTACGTTTATGTTTTTTTTTTGTTTTAGTTTTATTTTCACACGTCAATGTTTGCTTTAATTTTATTTTCACTACGTCTATGTTTTTTGTTTGTTTCATTTCAATGCACATGCGCAAAAAGTGTAAAGGTTAAGAGAAAGAGTTGATGAGAGTGTGTTGTTGCCATAGTAACAATAAACAGAAATCGTTTAATAACGAAACTTCATTCAATTTACATTGGACTCTTGCGCACGATTTGGACACATTTGCGCACGATTATAATGATGGCATCCTTCACAATACAGTAATTTACTTATTGTGTTCATTTTGGTGTGCCAGTAGATAAAGTACTATTTTCGCTCATAATTACAATTTTTCAATATTATCGGTAAGAAACAATTATTATGTTGTAGATTCAGCAGTATTTTAACAGCTGTTGTAATTAATTTAGACAGATGAATATGGATGACGAAGAAATTGCCTTTACACCTCCAGAAATTGCCCAAGCCGCAAATAATGTAGTGACAAACATGTTACCGATCAAATCTAAAAGGTTATATATGAATACATATAATGATTTCTTGGATTGGTGTATTAATAAAAACGTAAAAAGCTATACGGAAAATGTCTTCGTTGCTTACTTTTCGGAGAAATCCAGGATTTTCAAAGCATCGACCTTATGGTCACATTATTCAATGTTAAAAGCGACTTTCAACATAAATAAGAACATTGACCTTAGCAAATTCACAAAACTGATTAGCTTTTTAAAACTTGCATCAGTAAATTATAAACCCAATAAATCAAAAATATTTACTTCACGAGAAATTGAAAAATTTATCTATGAAGCTCCGGATAACAAATATCTAATGATGAAGGTAAGAAAATAAAAAAATCTAATTAATTATATTTATAACATAACTAATTTAGGTAGTGGCACTATTTGGAATTTCGGGAACTTGCCGTCGCCAAGAATTGGCAGAGATTACAACAGATGATATTCAAGATGCAGGAATTGCTTTAGTAGTAACAATCCAGCAAGGCAAAAATAATTCGCCAAGAACTTTTACTGTTATTGACAACAAGGATAGAACTCCAAGTTTCTTGCAAATTTATCGAAAATATGCATCCTTACGGCCACCAGCAGATCACAAACGATTTTTCATTTTCTATAAAAACAATAAGTGTACCAAACAGCCAGTGGGTATTAACCAATTCGGCAAAATACCTTCTCTAATAGCTACATATCTTAATCTACCACATCCTGAAACATATACTGGACATAGTTTTAGACGGTCATCTGCTTCATTATTGGCAGACATGGGTGGAGATATCTCTGCAGTTAAACAGCATGGAGGATGGAAATCTTCCACCATTGCAGAAAGTTACACTGAAAATTATTTGGAAAATAAAATGGAAACATCAAAAAAAATATTTGGAATTGAAATTGAGACCCAGCCATCAACTTCTTACACAACAAAAGAGGTGTTAATTCATGAAAATATTACTTTATCTACTCACACACCAAAATGAACACATTAATAAGTGCCTTATTATATGTGAAGGATGTCATTATAATAATCATATGCAAAAGTATCCAAATGGTGCGCAAAAGTCCAATGTAAATTAAATTATGAGTCTCACTATTAAACGATTTCTGTTTGTTGTTACTATGGCAAGCATCATATATAGGAATATTATGATACTAGTGTGTAAAGGGCTTTTGTGCATGAGTTGAAATGTTTTTTCACGAGCCAAAAGCAAGTGTTTTAAATGCAATGAATGCACCAAAGCCCTTCTTCACACACTTGTATCATAATAGTATTATTATGTTTTACAATGAATGTACAAAAGTAGTTTTTCTCACACTGGTATCATAATAGTACTATTATTTCACACACGAGTGTTGTACATTATTTTATCTACGAAGTAGGTAGAAAAAAAATGAAAATTTATTTTCACTACTATGTCTATGTTTTTGATTTTACTTTTATTGCAATGCACAAAAAATGTGTTCAAGTTTAATGACATGTTTTGTTGCCATAATAACAACAAATAGAAATTGTTGAATAATGAAGCTCCATTTAATTTTCTTTTGACTTTTGTGCACGATTATTAAAATGACATTCTTCACATAAAATAATTTACTTATTAATGTGTTCATTTTGGTGTGCTAGTAGATAAAGTACTATTAATCATAATTTTTTTATATTTGTTTGGAATTATTTTGCTTTTCTTTTGAGGTTTTCTTGGAACCATTCTTTGTGTTCTTTAATGCGCGGTTTTTCAGAAACCAGTCGTCTGCGACAATGGAGAATTGGGTGTATACCTTATGCTCATTTTATTAATTGATTCTATTTGCTTTATCAAATCTAATTAGACTGTTTACACAAAAAATAATATTGTTTTAATTGGAATCCATTCAAAATTCTTTTGTTCTTGGTTTTACTTCTTGGCAATGGTGAAACCTTAAATTTTGTGTCATTAGTGGAAGTTTATAGTGGATTGTTGGGGTAGCACACAATTTAAAAAAAAAAAATTTTTACTATTCCAGATATAATACAAATTTTATTTAATTATCTTGGAAGTTAACTTTTTGTATTTTAATCCTTAATATTTAAATTTGATATTTTAAATATTATTATCTAAAACTTTTTTTAAGACTATTAACTAAAACTAGCTTTTATTATTTCAGAGATATCTGACAGGTCAAATTGACTCTGATTTGAAAGCAAGCCAGACGAAGAAAAGGAAGATACAAAACCCTCAAGAACATGCTCAATTTTCTGAGCAACTTAATGACACTGAAGAATATGATCAACTAGCTGTAACTTGGGCAAATATCCTGAAGAAGATGGACATGGAACAACAAATATATGCTAAAAAATTTATAAATGATATTTTATGTGAAGGGCAATTAGGTGCACTACATAGAAACTCTGTAGTTATAAATGGCCCAGCAGTTACTCAAACTTCATCTCCTCATACCAATCTATCAACTTTTTCTGGCACTGCAGGTAATTACTTAAATTAATCCTAAATATTTAGTTATTAAATTTTACTTTTGATTGATATACATTAGTTATGAGAAAAAAAATATTGAATTGTTCGTTCAGCAATTGAAACTGTATGTATATGCAAAAAGTCATCCAATTTTCTTGGTCTATAACTTTAATTTCAACGGAAAAAGCCGATATTCTTCCTTTCACGTCCGGTTAGTCTATAACTTTGACTTCAAAGGATAAAGCCTTTCTTTCCTTTCACGTCCCGGATTATCGATATTGTCATTCCTTTAGTACCTAATGTATGTATTTAAGAGTGGGTACACACCTGAGGCGAGCCAAGGCGAGACCAAACGAAAATACGTATGTGAACGTGTAGCATGTGGATCGAGTGCTGCCTCAAGAGTGAACGCCTTAAGTCGGTACATATCAATGATCGGTACATATCAATGATTGTTACATATCAATGGTTGTTACATCAATGATTGATACAAATCAATGATTGGTACATATCAATGACCGGTACATATTATTGATGTAAAGAATGTCAATTTTTATGCATTCGCAAATGCGGATGCGAATATTCAGTGAAATTAATTTTGAAGTTAATTTTGGAGTGTGATGAGTGATTTATTAAAATAAGTAAATCAGTTTCTACTTCTAGAAAAATATGGACTTATTTCATGCTTTGGGATGCTGAACGAGTTAGATGCAAGCTCTGTAACAATAAATTTTCTCGAAAAGGAATAAGTACAATGGCTATAATAAATAGAAATCATTTGAAGTCAATGCATAAAACCAAGTGTGCTGAATTGCAAAAATGCGAGAAAGGTAAGCAGGATGCAATTAATTGACTTGCACTTGCATCATCTTCCCAGGAAAGTGCTAAATCTAAGCTAAGGAGGATAAAGCCACATAGGAGATAAAAGATGTAGAGTTGAAAGCTGAAGAGGACAAGGATAAAAGGGAAAGAAAAAAAATATAGTAATTAAGGGGATCAAAGAAGGTGATAAATGGGAAGATGAAGTCAAAAATTTTATTACCGAGAAGCTTAACATAGTTCCAACATATGGGGAAATGTTTAGAATGGGGAAGGAGATAGGTGGAAGGGATAGAGCAATCATAGTCAAGTTCGAAAAATGGGAAGAAAAGAAACAATGAGAATGAAACATAAACTGCAGAGAACTGATTTTATATATATTTATATATATATATATTTATATATGTTGTATTTGAGGTTTTCGCGGATAGATACCTGTGTTGTATCAATCAACAAGGAATCAATGAAATATCTTATACCAAGGGAGAAATCTTCACGATGTCCCAAGATATATGGTTTACCAAAGATCCACAAAGATGGAGCCCCACTACGACCAATAGTAAGCTCCATTGGTTCACCGGTCCAACTTCTTGCGAAACATTTAGCAAAATGTTTACAACCATACGCAGAAGATTGTGATTCCTATGTCCGCAATGCTGAACACTTCATAGACATACTGAAAAATCACCAACTCCAGCCCGGCCACCTCCTTGTGAGCTTTGACATTGTATCTTTATTCACAAAAGTACCGGTCCCTGAGGCCTTAAACATCATAAGATCAAAATTAAAACCAGAAAAGTATGTATCAGATCTGGCAGAACATTGTTTAAAGAATACATACTTTAGGTACGATGGCCAAATATACAAACAAGTCCTAGGAGCACCAATGGGTTCACCTCTATCCCCAGTAATAGCCAACATATTTCTTACAGATTTTGAGGAAAAGGCAATCTCATCAGCCACACTTAAACCTACACTCTGGTTAAGATATGTTGACGACACATTTGTAATCTGGCCCCACGGCAGACCAGAGCTGGACAAATTCCTTACCCATCTTAACTCCCAACACGACCAAATTAAATTCACAATGGAGATAGAAAAGCATCAACAACTGCCTTTCTTGGATGTTTTGGTACAGAAGGAACCTGACGGCACATTGAGCCACACTGTGTACCGGAAACCAACCCACACAGACAGATATCTGAACGCTTCTTCGCACCATCATCCCAAACAACTAGCATCTGTAGTCAACACTCTTACCACCCGATCCAAAAGACTAGCCGACCAGCTTAACTTACCGAAAGAATTGAGGAACTTACGAGAAGCTCTTTCTTCAAATGGATATCCAAACAGCTTAATATCCAGAGCTTTCCGTCGTACAGAGAACAGTAGCCAAAGAACTGAAGAGCGCCAGAAACCCGTTAGCACAGCATACCTACCATATGTTCATGGATCAACTGACAAAATCGCCAGAATACTTAAAAGACACAACATCGACACCATTTTCAAACCTAACCAGAAAATATCCTCCATGCTACGCAGCGTTAAAGACACCATCCCGTTAGAATCCCATGGAATTTACGAAATACCTTGCGGAACATGTGAACAAACCTACATTGGACGTACCAATAGAAAAATATCTGCTAGGATTCAAGAACATGGAGTTTCAACCAGACACAGAGACAAAGTTTCATCGGCACTTGTCCAACACACAAACACCGGTCACTGGATGGACTTTAGAAATTCAAGGACTGTTGCACAGATTAGCCACGAAATGTCACGAGTATACAGAGAAGCCATAGAGATAGAAAAACGAGACTACTGCATGAACACGAGAGACGATTCCTTGAGACTGCCCCCAGCATGGCGACCGATCATATCCACCCTCAAAATGCAATCCCAGACACCCCAGACTCATGTACGACCAACAAGACAAACAAACAACCGAACCGAAGCACCGCACACAACGCGCATGACCCGAAGCCAGACAGCTATAAGTAGTCGCATCGCACGAACGAGCTCTCAGTATGCGTCTAACGGTTGACCCGCACGGACGCATATATCTCTTGAGAATGGCGAATGTTAGTTCGCCGAAACGTCGAGAATCCGGTTCTTTTCAGAGCCAACCCTCAGCATCAACGCGGAATCCCCGAGAAAACAATACAACACATATTTATATATATATATATATATATATATATATATATATATATATATATATATATATATCGATGATGATCTAACAAAAAAGGAAAGAGAGCAAACTATCTTAAGACAAAAAGCAGTTTGTTTATCTTGGGATAGCAGGGAAGGTAGAAAAAGTCGAATACAATAAGATCCTCATAGATAAAATATGGCACAGGTATAACCCAGTAACAAGTTCACTGGAAGAGGTTTTTTTCACTAAGCACTAAAGGAAGTACAGAGAAGCATAGGGATCAATGAAAGAGACTTTTGAATGGGAAGCGAGTGAGATAGAACAAGGTAACAGTTTTAAATACCTAGGCTTTATGTTCCAACAAAATTGGTCGTGTATCCGCACATATCAAGTACCGTCAAACCTGTTTTTATGCGGATTGTTTTTATGCGGATTCGGAATAGCACGGTTTGAAGAATCGACTAATTTTAATTTTACTTTTTCTATGAAGGAAGGTATGAAAGAATCCACAATAAGGTGCATTAAAACGAATGGTACAAAAGTAAGTGCTAAATCGACAACATACACAAGAGATATTATCAAAGAGAAAATGGAAAAGGCATTGATACTACTTATAGAAGATTCTTTTCAGATGAAAATTCCAATAAAAGGAAGTTTTTTGAAGCAAAAAGCTATGAAGTTTTATGAGCAGATTAAACAAAACGGAAATAAGGAACTAACAGTCAAACAAAAATTTCTTTCAAAAGTTTTTTCTGCAAATAGTGGATGGTTGATGGATTTTTAAGAAGATTCTCCTTGCATACTGTTAAAATTCAAGGAGAAATATCATCTGCAGATGAAGCCGTAGAAAATTAGAAAATGCTCAGTAGATCATACGTGGACAAATCTGTACAAGTTGGGGGATTTAAAGCAGCTAAGGATCGTGTGACCTTACTATTTTGCAGCAATGCTTCAGGTGATTGTTTATTAAAACCATTGCTAATTAATCGAGCTCTAAAGCCAAGAGCAATGAAAGGCATAAATATGGAACATTATCAGTTCAGTGGAAAGCCAGCAAGAAGGCTTGGATGACAAAACACATGTTTACTGAATGGTTCAATGATCGTTTTATCCCAGATGTTCGACGTTATTTGGTAAAAATCAGGAATTCAAAGTTTTATTGATTTTAGGCAACGCATCTGGCTATCTCTTGCTGGATAACCCTAATGTGAAGTTTTGTTTTCTACCATCTAATACGACTGCATTGTTACAACCACAAGACCAAGGCATTATTGCTACATTTAAAATTCATTATGCAAACAATACATTCTGAATGAACTTGATGGAGATGCAGAACTGAATATCATTGCTGCATGGAAGAAGTTTTCTATAATGGACTGTGTCAAAGAAGTATTAAACTGGCAACATCAATGTTGAAACAATCAACCTTGAATGCATGTTGGAAGCCTATTTGGACAGCATGTGTTAAGAGCCAAGAACCAACTCCACAACATGACAATGTGTATTGTGATATCATTTCTGTAGCACATAGAGTTGGTGAAGAAATGGTAATTGACAAACCCTTTTATGATGATGAAATAATAAACATTATTTTTGGACCTACTGTTCATGTAGAAGCAGTTAGTGACAAAGAGAATCCCCTCACTGCGAAAATAATATCAAAAGGCATTCAACTAGCCAGTGAATTAGAAAATTATTTTCTGACACATGATCCTCTTGTCGAGAGGGCTACCCAATTCAGTCGTGAAATGACAACATGCATGTCCGGTTACCCAGAATTGATCAATGGCTTAAATAAGAAGCAGAATCAACCACTCATAACAGAATTCTTGAGAAATCAGAATGAAAATGCTGGAATCAAGAAATTTGATTGAAGAAAATACCACTCAAATGGAGAATGATGCAACTTCCACTGATGGATGTGATATTATAGTTAAAAAAAAGATAATTTGTTGATTCATATTTGAAAGTCACAGTGATTGAACTGTTATTCTAATTAATTGCATCAGATTTAGTTATTTTGTTACTGAAAGTTCCCCTGTATTTCCTGCATATTTTATTAAATCTTTATGTTTTATCAAATCTTCATATTTTATTAAATCTTCATACTTTAAGCAATAAAAATAAAATAACTAATAATTTCAAACAAAATGATCTGTTTATCGTACATTTCCCATATACAGTACGTAATTTTTTATGCGATTTTTTTTTATGCGGATTCTCCTGGAACCAATCTGTCGCATAAAAACAGGTTTGTCTGTATATAGTGTGGGTGGCTGCTAACAGGCCCTGGGATACATGGTTAGTATACCTGAGGGAAAATTTTAGGGCAAAAATGATTGTATGGAAGGCGTGCGTTACGTACGCACGCCTTCCATGATGTGTGGGGCAGAAATCTGGGATGTGAAAGAGGAAAATGACATAGAGAGAGTGCAGTTACAATTCATAAAGAGTCCACCCCCCTGTACATCGTCCAAGAGAAACAAATTCTAACAAGGTGGCAAACAACACAGAGAGTGGCTAAATTTGAAAGGAAAGTGAATAGTGTGGGAGATGAAAGAATAGTGAAAGAAGTTCTGAAAGTGGTAAGAAAGGAGGGTAAACAGAGTAATAAGGAAAAAATGGGGATTCCTGTACAAGCGAATGTATGAAAGAGGGGGATGGAACCAAGAAGAGATAGATAGAATAATGAATGAGGGAATGTTAATGGAAAGGATTCTTGCAGATTGACTACTTGAGATACAGCTGCAAGAGAAACAAAGACACATAGATGAGGGTACCTATATTAGAGACTACAGCAAAATCCAAGTTTTTGGCAGATGTCCAGTATGATGTTAGATGAGTATCTAGTCAATCCTAAAGCCCTACAGGTAATGATTGCCTGGATTAGGTACAGTAGTGAGGAAAGAGGTAGAAGATATTGGTTGGCTGCAACAGATAGGACTTGTCAAGCATGTGGAGAACTGGAGGAGCTGTGGGAACATTGGGTGTTAAGTTGTAAGAAATGTGAATGGAGCCAAGAGGAAAAGTCGGTGGAGAAAAACTGGAAGAAGGTTATGGATGAGAGTGGCTCAGGTATTGTGTACATGGAAAAAATATTGTGCAAAGGACAGGATTAAAGGCTTTTTTTTTGTTTTTTTTAATTTATTTTTTTTAATTTTACGTTCTTTTTACCTAAACACTAAACAGGATAATAATTTGGATATTTTTATTTTCCTTTTCATTCTTGTGTTTTTTTGTATTTTTGTTTTATCCATTTGCATATCACACTAATGTACGAACTGTCGTGTATTTACATTTATGCTAATAAAAGATTATTATATATACTAAATGTAACACTAAACAAATGTTACTTCAAAAATGAGTTGAAAAAACGAAACAGTGAGATGCTAAATCTGTGAGTTCCTTAGCAGTTGATAAATCAATAAGTGAAATGATTGCATTGGAAGACTTGCTATTTGGTTTCGTGGAATCAGTTGATTCGTAGGACTTGTGAAACACCTATATCCATTGTATAATTTAAAGTTTCGTCAGTATTTTACTTCTTTCATCTGTGATGAATTATATGACAAGGTGAGCCAGAAAATACATGAATTACTGAAGTTCTTTGCCAAAATGTCATTTACTAGTGACAGATGGTAAGATACTTGTTCTGGGGTTTCACTACTGAGTCGTACTTGCCATGAAATTACAGACAAATTAGAAAGAAAAATGATAGTGTTATAGGCAAATTTGTTCAATGACAGCAGCCCTACCAGAGAATACATTGCAGTTGAAGGTATGTTGTCGTCATGGGAAATACATAGAGAGAAAGTGAAATATGTAGTTCAGGATTGGGGCACAAACATGCAAAAAAGTGTTTCCTTATTATATATTCAATACATTGACTGTGCTTCACACAAGATTAAAAAAAAAATTCAAAATGTTAAGATGGGATGGAATGCTGAAAAAACTGTTGTGGCTGCCAAAATAAATTTCAAGAAGATTGCAACACCTTTTCATCATTGACTATTAATCAAACACCCCTCAAGATTATACAAGAGTAGAGTACAACTAGATGGAACAGCACCTTATATATGTTAGAGTGTATTTTGCAAGGCAAAGAGTCTAATCTAACCAATGAATTAAGTGCAGCCAGTGTCTAATGCATCAATGATTCCCTTAATCATCACTTTGGAATGAATTGAAGAATTGTTAATGATCTTGATTCATCCGATGAACATATTGAGCCATTTTGAAACAGTATATTGCAAACTCTTGATTTGACTAAATGCAAATTTTGTATTAATTTAGTAAATATTGTTTGTTTTCTAATGTTTTCTTTATTGCATTTTTTGTGCTATTCAAGAAAACACCAAAACACGTGTCTGCTCTCTCGTCCTCTAATTAGTCCTGAATTCCTGACAATTGGTTACCAATTTTTACAATTAAGTCATAATTTTGTTTTCCACATAAATATTTATATTAAAGGCTTCCCAAAAATACCTATAACGACGAACTATATAAGTAGCTATAAGATTTGAACGAGTAAAACAAATTGAAAATTTGGGATCACTAAAGTCCTAGAAACTACATTCATGGATAGTTTAGTTCTTCCATGCAGCGTCAAGCTTTTTTAAGATAACAACCCCTACAATTTTAAATAGCAACCCCTGTTGACTTTTAACTTATTTTAAAGGTAATGAAAAAAGAAACACATCCATGATAGCTTAATTCTTTTAATTATGAGGGGTTGACTACCAAATGGGAAAATAAAATGTTTTAATGTTTTTTTGCACTATAGAATGAAATTTAAAAGTAATGACGAAAACAGTGAAATCGAACTAGCTTTGTAAAATTTGCTTTATTAACTAAAAATTACGCGAAAACTGACCGAAAAAGAAAGAATAACTCTTTTGATGATTCGAGACCCTGGGGATAGTATAAGATTTCACATATTTCGTTTCTGAAGACATTGTCCAAAAGATAGTCGATGTATTATGAACAGGTTGGAAATTTAGGGAATTTAGAGTTTGCATTTGGGGGTGGTTGTGGTAATAAGTAGCATATAAAGTACGTAGGTTTGAAAGAAGGTTTGAAACTGCCCGCTTATCCCGGCACTCTTATATATGTCACAGATTTGGAGAAGGTCCTGGCTACTGGACAACAACACGGCTGGAGGTGTTGGTTAGGAGGAAGAGAGTGTAGAGTCTGGCATACTCAGATGATTCTGGCATACTCAGCATTTGAAAGAAATGATTGAGAGATTGGAGAGATTTTTTGATAATAGAAAACTGAACAATGAACTGACAAATGTTAGTAAAACAAAATGGATGAGGTTTAAGAAAGGTGTGGTGTGTAAGAAGGAGAGTTTCGAATGGAAGGGGATGGGGATAGAACAGGTTGGGAATTTAAGGTATTTAGAGTTTGCATTTGGGAGTGGTTGTGGTAATAAGTAGCATATAAAGTACATGGCGAAGAAAGCTTGGGTTTTGGGAGAAGATTTCTGGAAAGTATGGGGAAGAGTAGTACAAATTACCGATGGAAAGAGATGCTATGGAAGGAAGGCTTGTTGGTGGAGTATATTGATGTATGGAACAGAAGTATGGCGAGTGGATGAAGAAGAACGCGTGGAAAAAGTGCAGCTACAACTCTTTAAAAAGGCCCTGTAATTAGACAAATGAAGTTCTTCTTACATAGGAGCTAAATGCTGGAGTTTTTAAACTAAGAATTGAAGCAAGCCGACGAATGGCAAGGTATGAATGTAAGGTAAGCGAAATGACGGAGGAAGGAATTGTAAAAGAAGTATTCGGAGTGGAAAGTTTGGAACGAATTAATGGGAGGAGAGAGAAAAACTGGGAAAAGAATAGAAGGAAACTGTATGAAAGAGGTGGTATGTCATGCTACCAAGTGGAGAGGCTTAAGATGAAAGGCTTGTGAGTTGGAAAATGGCTAGTGGTAAGGTTGAAGGAAGTTGAAACTGCAAGAACGTCAAAGGAAAATAATAGAGAGTACATATAGTAAGGACTATGTGAACATACAAATATTTGAAAACTCCCTAAATACTTTAAATCAACAATGGGCCTGAATGCCCAGTAATTAATTTCCAGGTTTAGAAACAAGTATAACAAGTAAAAAAGCTGTGAAGTATGTGGAGAAGGGAAGGACGTGTGTGTGCATTTTCTAGAAGCTAGAAGATTGTGAAAAAGGAGAGTGGGACTGAAAGAGAGAGGGAGTTTTAGGGAAGAAATGTAAACTGCATGAATGAGGATGCTAGTGGTTTGGTAATGATGGAAAGGATAACAGGATGGAAGGTGAGGGGGGCTTAAACAGAGGAATAGTCCAGTTTAGTTTTTAACTTAGACTTTGATTTTGACAAGATTTTGTTTAAGCAGTTTTTTTGCTGAAAAGTTCATCTGTAGTAAAGTTTGTTATATGCCAATAAGGGTTAATATATATTGTATGTAGTCGATGATTCAAAGTTGTATTCATTACAAATAAATCCAAATAAGCCGATCAATATTACCAAAGATTTTCGTAAATATTTGGGCATATGGATTTATAGGTCTATCGTACATTTGCTGAAGGTTTTAGTCAAATAAAGCAAGCAATCCTTTTTCACTGTGTGAAAAAGAATTTGACAAAATTCGTCAGTTCTTACATTTCAAAGACAATAGTAAGATGCTTCCAAAAGTTAACCCCAACTGCGAAACGTTATTCAAAATTAGGCCTATTATTGACAGCTTTTTTCAAAATATCAATCTATTCCACTTGAAAAACTGTTATCACTCAATGAGCTGATGTGTGTCACTAAGGGCAGGCATTCTATGAAGCAATATATGCCTGCTAAGCTGCAAAGGTAAGGCATCAATAACTTTGAGGTATATGTAGGAAAAGGCAACAATGGATTTGTGTTTAACACTGAGGAGGATCTGGGAGCTGCCGGAAATTTGGTTCAACGATTACGTAGAATTGCTCCCATAAATCATAATTATGTGGTGTATTTCGATAACTATTATACTAGCCTTCCTTTGATATCATGTCTAGCAAAAAAGGGAATATTTTCTTTGGGTAAAGTAAGTAGACTGAGAATTGCGAATTGAAAAACGAATTCAAGAAAATGATAAGGGGCACATCTCATGAATATGTTTGCAACTATGATGGTGTCGATATTTCATGTATTGGCTGCAAAGATAATAAAAGTATTGCCTACTATATACATATACAGGAACGCTTCCAAAGACAACTTTCACAGAAAGCAAAAAATAAACTGCTCGAGATAACGGGTTGGCCAAATATAAATATAGATATAATATAAAAAATCGTTACAAGAAGTGGTACGTATTTTATCACCTCCTTGACTAAATGATAGCAAATGCAAATTTCCGATTTTATGTGAAATACCTCGAAATGAGATTCCGTGACAATTTTCGCTGCGCGCGCTTGTTGAAGACCATGTTTTGGGAAATCAGTTGTTATGGAAAGCTTCACGGGTGAGGACCGTGCTCTCTGCATAAAAGCGTATTACAAAAATGGCAATTCCCATATTGTCACCCGAAGATTTTTTTCGGCGCATCATGACTTACGAAATCGTGCTTCTTCAGAAAAATTGATCGAGAGTTTGGTGAAGACATTGAAAAAAAAACGGGTACCACAACGCTAGGAAAAGGAAAGGGTATTCGAAAGACCACCAGAACGCTGGAAAACATCGACTGTGTATTGACTCGCCGCTATTGAATATCCACGTCGTTCGGTGCGTAAACACGCATTTACGCTACATGTATCCAAATCAGTTGTTCACAAAATGTTGAAAGATTATCTCAAGTTGCATCCGTACAAAATTCAGCTCGTACAAGATCTGAAAATGTAGGATTACTCAATTAGAATGCAAGCGTCTCGTGCTTTTTTGGGCCAATTTGAAAATTTTGATAGCGGGATTTTTTCTGACAAAGCATATTTCCATCTACACGGTTATGTATACATGTAAAACTGTCGTTACTGGTGCAATGATAAACAGCAACAAAAACACGAAAACCACTACATTCTCCGAAAGTCGCAGTTTGGACAGCCCTCTGAGTGAATTGGATAATCCGCCCATACTTTTTTGAGGACGGGCGGGAAAGGGCAGTGAGATTGCACTCGAAACGTTACCTGCAAATGAACAAAATTTTCATCTAGCGTTCTGTTCGCCGTCGAGTGATGTTTAACAGAGGACGAGACATCTGGTTTATGCAAGATGAAGGTACTTGCCACACCGAAAATGTGGTTATGGAGTGCCTTTGCAAAGTTTTCCCAAATCGCATCATTTCAAAAAGAGGAACCCTAATTTGGCCGCCCAGAAGTCCGGATAGGGGATTTTTTGTGTAGGAGTACCTTAAATCTAAAGTGCATGAGGATGGGCTCCGCAATTTGAACGAGTTAAAACAAAAAATTCGCGCCATAATACCGGCCATGCTTGTTCGCGTGAATTTTAGGGTCTTTTTAGAATAAATCATTCGCTGTGAAGGGCGTCATTTGAATGATGTTATTTTTCGCAAATAATTTCCCAAAAAATTAATTTTAATTTTCATGAATAAAAAAGTTATTTCACTTGAAAATCGGTAATTTGCCATAGGACAACCGGTACCTACATTAGACTTGACGATTTTTGGGAAGATACAGCTTGTCATGGTTAATCTTTTTTTTTTTAATATTTTTTCCTTTACTTAAGCATAATTTTGTAGTAAAAAATATATTTTTATTACTCATACGTTAAAAGTACTATCTTGGCGCACGTTTTTTAGTGCGGCAAATGACATTTTTGGCTGTATTACCACATAACCTGGGTAACGCCTGCAAATATTCAATATCGCTAAGTTACATTAAAAAAAAAACAATTACATAACAAAATAAATTCAATCAGACTTCAATATTAAAAAAGTGATTTTTTTTCATTACAAAATAAAAATTAAAGAAAACTTTTTAAAATAAGTGTAAATTCTATGGTGATACCGGAGACTGATGAGAGTTCTTATGACGAATCCACACCACCGGAGACAATTGAAAAAGCAACTTCTTCATTTTCGATTCTATTTTTTTTTTTGGATGGCCCTTGGATCCCAAACTTGTAAGATACGTCCCATCACATGAGTAATACAAAATATTATCTGCAACACGGGTCTCTAGCGAATTTGCTCACTCATTTCGTCCATGCGCCCAATTCCGCTCTCGTGGCCAATTGACAACTTTGCACCCTAGTTGCAAAATATACTATTTTCGTCGCAAAATTGTCTAAGAATGTATTTTTAATGACTATTCTTTAATCAGTGCCGACACGTGCGCCTGGTCGGACAGGCGATCGCCTTACGGCGCCATATTTTTAGGGCGGCATATTATAAGCCCAAATATGATTTTATCAGAATGCGTTAAAATATTAAATACCGAAAAATTGGTTTCTGATGGAATTTCGTATAAATAGTTTTGAGCAAATAATTTGTAAAGCTAAAAAAATAGCTAATGAAATGGAAATAAATGCAGATTTTGAAAGCAGTCTTTCAATTAGGATTATACGTAAAAGCAAATTATTTATATACGAACGAACAGATTTTTGAATTATTTCTTAAATATTTATTTGTACAAATTCTGTTACAGAAAGTTTGACACAATTGGAAAATCATAGTAAATTGTTTGAATTTTTATATGATATTCCATCATTAGCGCAAAAAAAATCAGACGAAATTCTTAAAAATTGCCAGGATTTTGCACATGTACCTAAAAGATAATACATAACCTTTAAAATTGTCTAACGAATTATAAGTTGTGCGAAATATATTAACAACAGGTATGACACCACTGGATGCAGTTAATTATATAGAAAGAAATAATTTATCTGAAAATTTTCCTAATATTATTGTTTTTGCTTAAGAATATTACTCACTCTATTACCGTTGCCATCTTCTATGACCCAACAAAGAATACCCAACAAATAAATTACATATATCTATCTTCTGTTTATAAAATATTCAATTTTGTTCTCGTTGCTCCTGTGCTTCCGGTTGCAAAATTGGTTACATTTGTTGTATGAAACGTACATATAACATTTTTTTACGCAGTTCGAAGTATCTGTAAAGTACAAGTAAACTGAAATGTAAAACTCCACAGCTGTTATTAATTTCCAGCAGTAATGTTTAGTTTTTATATAGTAGTATATTTTAATATAGTAGTAACATTTCTTTAACTTATTTCCTACTTACAAACACTTTCCAAAATTATTAAATTGTTACTTAAAAGCTTCCAAATAGCAAAAAGGGTGTGCACAAACACATTTTGGAAAGCATACTATAATGTTTCAGAATATATAAAATGTATCGATCATTGCATATTGGTGAAACCATATTAATTATAGATACAATCATATCAACTTATTAAATATAAAATGTTGCTTGAATATATTAATATATTCAACCTGTTCGTAGCTCCATAATATTAAGTCTTATGAAGACTACTATGACAAATCTCATGTTGAAACAACTACTTCTCTGGCTAATACCACGCAAGATATTAAATTATACAGAAATTTGCATGTTATTACTAGTACCAGTACGTTTTGATGTTATTAACAAGTACTAGATAAATAACATCGTTTTTAAGGTCATTTCTTTCTATTTAAATTAACGCTTATGTCAATACCCGGGTACCCTTTTGCATGTTCTTACTTTCATATATTTTTTATTTAACGAAAAATCATCAAATCCTTTCAGATCCTCGTTTTTTGAGTCAATTGACATCGATTTAAATACATAAATAATACAATATGCAAAAAAATATATAAACTTTTTGGACTTCAAAGTCAAATACCCCGTTGTTCAATACCCTGGGTACCCGGGTACCCATATATAAATAAATAATTAAACTTATTTCTAGGGATAAAAAATATTACTTAATATATAAATAAACGGATTTTTTTAACTTTTAATTAATTTTATTATAAAACTTATTATAAATTATACATAAAATATTTTTATATTCAATTTATTATTGGCAACATTGTCACATTTGACAATTGCTTTTGAATGTTCATCGCAAACTGGTTTGTTACATTCTTTACACGATTTTCGCGTTTTTTCTCAGTTTTTTATGGACATCCTGGTAACAAATGTGACATGATCCTACAACAATTTTTCGTCCAGTGGAATCTGTCTGTTCAGTAGACCCACATGTCTCACTCGATGTTGTTGCCCTGCTTGTAGGATCTATTGGTTTACCATATATGCTTTCTATGGCAATCCTAGTGGTGAAATTTCTCATAATTTGCATATTTTATTTAGAATAAAATATGCAAATAAAAAATTATAAATATACCTAATGCAAATAAAAATATAAAATTTGCATATTTTACTTAGAAGTATAACAACTTTTTTTTTGGAACATAAGAGCATACTTTTTAAGAGTAACTTTTTCATGAAACCCAAATAGGGAAGAGAATTCTTCATGATCTTTAGATGCTGATGCTAGCATGTCTACTAGAATGTATTTTTTTGTTTTCAATGTTCCTACAATTGTTAGGTTCCATACAATAAATGCTTTGCTAAAGGTAAAGTAGTAAAAAAATATCCATTGTAATATTTTCTTCCGGATCTTTTATATTTTGTGGCTAAATCTTATACTCTCTTTCGCCTTGATTTATTTCACGGCCAGTTGTTATTTTGCCAGTGTAAATTTGACCTTTCAATGGATATGAATTTTTGGTGTCGCATATCCACCATATTTTGATCCCATACTTTAGTGGAATACTCTATGGGCAATCCCGAGTTGTAATGTGAAAGTCTCCGGGTATTCAAATTATTTTATTGAATGAAAAACCCATGCGGGTACCCGGGTATTGAACAACGTACTAATGGCTGGGTATTGACATAAGTGTTAAGTGAATAACCATCTGCAGACGCGTTTTGAGATTTATCTCTCATCAGTAGGTACAGCTTTGCTTTTTAAAGTATAAATTGGAAACCACTTGGATGAACTTGAACACCTCATGCATGACTGGCGAGATTATCTATGAGATATCTATATTAGCCATAGAACATGAGATAACAGAGATAATAGACTACGACGACGATCATTAATAATTTTGCAAAGGAGAAAGTCAGAAGAGTAATTTTTATTTTTTGTTGTTATAAGTTATTGTTTTTGTATAAGTTATATATTCTGACAAAGTGTATACCTATATTATTTTTTGTATTTATTGTTATTAGAATTAGATTTGTTTTTTAATTGTTTATTAAGTCATCGGTTTACTGCTTTTTTTAATATATGGGGCGGAGAGGGGCGGGGCGGCGAAAGTTGTATTCGCTTTAGGCGGCATATTTTCACGTGCCGGCCCTGTATTTAATGATCCCTAAATTATCGTTTTTTTTTCTTCACTCGTTCGAAACATATCGTGAAAAAGTTGTAATTTAAGATTTTTTAGTAATTATTCGTCCAAGCCTTCAGTAAAAAAATATTCTGGGATCGATTAAAATTAAAATATTTCTTGATTTGTTTAATAACTCTTAAAATAACTATTTTATGAAATATTTAACTTTAAAGGCAAGCTAGTTTTAAAACAATTATAGATAGAATATGTTTATTATTTTCAGCTTTTTATATTTTTATTGCTTTTATGATAAAAGAAGAAACTCAAAATCAAAAGATTTTTGAACACATATTGCTCATAGAAAGATACACTAAAAATACACATTCCGTTTAACGGACTCCGACCTAACGGATTTGAGATTTAACGGACCGAACAAATACTTGTTTTGGTGACGTCATATATACCCGCCATGTTCCACAGTCTATCTCGAGTTATTGTACGGTCAGGTTGTGTTTCTATCATTTTGGAAGTGCTTCTTTTGTTAATTGATTAAATGATTTATGGAAAAAAATATATTATTTGTACCCAGAAGGTCATTAATATTTGATGATCGCGGAAAATATAAAACCGTCGATTGATTGAACTCTGACGTAACGGATTTTCGATTTAACGGACCGGACACATTCCTGCGTAACCGTTCGTGCATAACCCCTTTTTCGGTCTCAGTTTGCAACGAACTATTGTCTTGTTAGTGTGTATATAAACTACTACTACGATTTTGAAACGTGAATAATTTGAAATCATCAAATTACTGATATATACTGAAAGATACTGAACAAACATTCCATTTAACAAACATCGATTTAACGGACTGGAGAAACTGCAATATATGCCACTCTGTTTCGATTTCCGCCTAAAATATAAATGTTGGCTATTCAACAATTTTACAAACCTTACTATTGAAAATGGCATTAACAGACACAGGTGTTAAAAGAAATCGCGTAAGCTTAAATGTGGCCCAAAAATTGGAACTAATTAACAAATTAGAGCAAGGTATCTCAGTAGCAGAAGTTTGTAAAATTTACGGTGTAAAGAAACAAACTGTTTCCGATATCCGAAAAACAAAGGCCAAATTGCAACAGTTTTCGTTAAAATACAGTGCTAATAGCGCTGAATGTGGTTTAACGGCGGGGAATAGAAAACATATGAAGCTTGCCCAAGATAAATACTTAGAAGAAGCTGTGTTTAATTGGTACGTTATACAGAGATCTAGTGGTGTAACTATACGAAGTCTCGACTTGAAATCTGCATATGAAACTTTCGGAAAGCACATGGGACTTAATGTTAAGTCAAGTGATGGGTGGTTGTGGCGTTTTAAAAAAAGACATGGCATTGTTCTACACAATAAAAAGGGTGAGTTAACGTTATAATGGTAACAAACGGGAAATTTTCAATAGGAAAGTTTTTGAAATAAAATAAAAATTATTTCAGATACAACCAAACTTTTTACATTAACTTAAAGTCGATAACATTTATGTTTTGAATAACACACCGTTTATGTCCACCTCAACTTTGTCTACACGAGCGAATTCGACGAACCCAATTTTCTATGACTGTGCAATAGATCGGCCGTGATCTGACCAATGCAGCGTTCAATGTTCTTTCTTAATAATTCGTTTAGTTATTGGGAATGGGATTAGAATGGAATATCCCATTCCAAATAAATAACAAAACAAATTATAAAAAACACTTAATGTGTGTGTGTGGTCTGTTTTCGTAAACCTTAGATTTCAAATTGCCACACAAGAAGAAATCTAAAGGAGTTAAATCATAGCTTCTTCGAGGCTATTGGGCAGACCTTGATATTATCCTTTCGTTAAACTTTTCTCGCAATACGTCCTTAGTTTCATAAGTAGTGTGACATGTGTGGCTTATAGTCTTGTTGGCACCACATATCCTCCAAATCAAGTACAGTATAATCCTAATAATCCGACACATATAGGACCAGACAACCGCCGGATTATAAAAAAAACCAGATTATCAGGATTAACACAAAACAATAACAATTTAACATATTTTATGTACAATTTTATTTCAGAAAGAATAAAATATGTATCTATTGGGTTGTTCGATAATTAATGTCGTTTTTTTTTCATTTTTCAAAGTGATTTTACTTATATTAACAACAATCATTAATCAATGATATATTGACCATTTTGCTGAATGACCTTTTGCCATCTTTTGGTAAGTTGAAAAATTTCACGTTCGATGATTGGTTTTTAGAAACGAAGAATTGATCCAACACATTTATAACAACCTGATCGGAATCGAAAGTTTTCCCATTCAAATGGTTTTGAAAGGAGCGAAACAAATTGTTATCTGATGGTGCTAAGTTAGGGCTATAGGGTAGATGTGGGCATCAGTTCCCAATTGAGCTCTGTTAATTGTTGACGGTTTATCAATGCGGTATGGGGTTTGGCGTTATCCTGATGGAACATCACGCCTTTGCGATTGGAAAGTTCAAGGCGTTTTTTCTTGATTACTTCGTTCAATTTCGATAGTTGACGACAGTATACATTCGAATCAATAGTTTGGAATGGGTCGTTTTGGTTACGATTCAGCAAAGAGTCGCATATGTTAAAGCGTTTGTTGAGGTCGATTTCCTTTAATTCGTGAGGAACCCAAACATTCAGTTTGTTTACGTAACCTAGCTATTGTAATGCAAGTAAACGGTTCAGTTCGATATGTCGAGCTTCTCTGCTATCTGTCGAGTTGGCATACGGTTAGTTTCGATTAACGCCTTTATTTTGTCGTCATCAGTAGTGGTTGGACGACCAGTATGTGGTGCATCTTCCACATTAAAATTTACAGAGCGAAAGCGAGCAAACTAACGCTAACACGCTGTTCGGTAGAGGAATTCCTCAACAAAAACTTCACATAATTTCTTCCGAGCTTGCACCGCGTTTTTTCCCCTTGGGAAGTAAAAGAATAAAATATGCCGATAATGCTTTCTTTGATTGTCCATTTTCAACTTAATTTTTAACCAACTCAGTTTTTGTAAAAAAATATGTACAAACTTAGAACTAAGACAACTGTAGCGTTGAGTTAGCTTCGTCAGGATTAGAGCGCCGGATTACTAAGCCGGATTAACCAACCGCCGGATTAGCAAGATTAGTTTGTACCTCTAAATTTGCCCACAAAAAAAAACATTGCGGTATATTTATTTCGACTTGTGAAGGTCATTTTCAGGTATCGATACTCGGGTCATATTAAATGTTTAGGTCTCAGATATAAACTGTCTCCACAAGTTATATAATATTTTTACAAAATTGGTAGTAAAAATTTAGTGATTTTTTTTCTTAAGTTGTAAATTTTATGGATTACCTACCACGTAGTAACCGTCGCAACCATCCTGTTCATAAGTAGGTACTTGAATTCGTCTGTTTGTCAAAATTTTGGATTTTTCCGTTTTTTTTTTTTTTTTTGTCCACAAATTTAAAGCCAAATCAAATTTTTGGACTAACTATTTTTTTTAGAAACTATGCGATGAAATAAATAAATATGCCGCATGCTTTAATATGAGTTCAAATTTATGAAGAATACTTATCGTTTATAGGCGTAGCAACCGGTAAAAAAAGCGAACGTATTTATGTGGTGCTTATAACGAGAAAAACAAACTTGCGAAATATATTAATTATTGTCTTTGCAAGTGGAATTTGGGCATTATTCGTTTTTCATAATTTGATTAGTTTTCAAGAGTATTAGTTTAAATGCATACTACACCGCAAAAAGCCGCCTAAAAGTTTTCGTTCTAATTGAAAGTGGACATAGTCAGGGAGCTGTTGGTTCTAAGAGTGGTCCAACGTTATGGGTAGACTGTTTCCTTTACTAGACGACCTGGTACAGGCAGAAAGAAGGAGATTTACAACGGCTCGGGATGACCGCTTTAATGTGTCAATAACATTAAGAAATTATCACCTTAATGCTGTTCAACTGCAACAACAGCTTCGTGAAGTAAGAAGAGTGGCTATTAGTCAGTGGACACTAAGACGAAGACTGTAGGAAGGTAACTTGTCCCCAAGACACCTGCAGTTTCTTAAAAACGTTCATCACCAGCTCATCATCAAGTCCGCCTGTGTTTTGCAAGAGACCATTTAAATTGGACTTGGAGCAATGGTGGTCAATGGTAGCGGCCGAAGAAATGTGTACCGGAGGTAAAGAGAGCGATTTGCAGAATGCTGCATTGAGGAGCGGACTGCTTATGGAGGTGGTTTCTGTGCGACAGAGTGCGACGAAGGTGGACTGAAAGCTATTAAATAATTGACAAATTTCACTTGAGATTTGTTTTGATAGTCCTAAAAAGACTCAGTAATTGTTATAGAGCTCCGGAAAGGGTGAATATATTTATATATTCAGGCTGTGTTCCGACTGTTTTAAGTTTGTATGATTATCTATAACGTAGGATGGTTTTACCAATTCTATGTTTCTAAAAAGATAGTTAAAGTAAAAAGTTTATATTGGGCCGATTTATATGCGCGCAAGTTTATTTTGGAAATTCTTGCAAATGTTTGTAAAAATTTTGGAAACTCATTTCCCAGCAATCCACTTCGATTTCCCTTGGGAAAATCTTTACTTTTCCAGTTTTCTATTCGAGCGCTAAAATTTCTTATAATTTCACTCGATTTTATAAATAATGTAACTGATATAAAAAAAATAACTAAATATATACAAAAATTGATTAAAAAAAAAACTCGAACCTCAACTGTTCCAACGAAGGGCGATGTGTGAGAGTCACGAATGCCTAGCAAAGAATCAGGGTCTACTGATCCCTGGCCTTAAATATCAGTTATTCTTTTACTGTTAAATTTTCATTATTATTTTCCTTTTTTCATTATTATTTCTCTTTTGTGGCTCATCGCTTTGATCTTCGGTGACAACGATTGTCTCATTTGGTAAAGACTTATAATATAATTTTCATTGATTGTAAGGTTTTATTTAACCTTTATATGCGCACTCGGGTGCCTCGTCTTATTTCTGCTTATAACTGGAATAAACATATTGAAATATCGACATAGGCCTTCCAATACTCATAATTTAACTCTTTTTGAAGCTAAAAACACATTGGTATTTTATTTTCAAATTTTTGTAACCTAAACTTCTTCTTAGGGTGCCTTCTCTCAACGGAGGTTTTTATCCGTTTTATTGGCTATCATCAATACGTATTATGGGCAATACGTATTTTGGATGTTGTGGCTCTCAATAAGCCGATTGAGCTACATTTAAACCAGTCTCGTAGGTTTTCCATAAACGCTCTCCTTACAATCTCTATTCGTCTATTTATTTCCACAATGTGGTCATTTTCCTTATTTATTAGTGCACCTAAGTATTGGTACATTGCCACCCTCTCAATGCTTCCATTGTTGTTAGTAATTGTGTTGCTATTGTTATTGTTCTGTTTGCTTATTACCATATATTTAGTTTTCTTGTTATTTATTGTGATTCCATATTCGTTATTGTGTCTGTTTATGTGTTTCATGATTGTTTATAGGTCCATCTGGCTCGTTGTCATAATTACAGTGTCATATGCATATCTGATATTGTTCATGACTTTTTCAGTGATTGCCACTCCGATTGTTGTGTTGGCGAGGGCGTGCTCGAATATTTCTTCTGAGTATAAATTAAACAGTGTCGGTGATAGAATGCACCCTTGTCTGACTCCTCTGCAGATATTTATTTCTTCTGAGGTTTGTTCTTCTGTTGTGATTGTGGCTTTCTGATTCCTGTATAATGTTTGTAGTACATTTATAATTGTATCCTCAATTCCGTTAACTTTAAGTATGGAAATGAGTTTTTGGTGACGTACTTTATCGAACGTCTTTCGTAATCAATGAAACATATATGCATTTCTATGTTCACATCCCGACATCTTTGTATCATTACGTTAGCCGCAAAGAGCGCCTCACGAGTACAAATGCCATTTCTAAACCTAAATTTGGTTTCGCCAATATTTTCCTCTAGTTTTTTATATATTCTCTTATGGATCACCTTAAGGAATACTTTTAGGGTGTGGCTCATTTCTCTCAGTGTTCGGTGCTCTGAGCATTCTTTTACATGTTTGTTTGTAGACCGAAGCCATTCTTGCGGTATGATTCCTGTATCGTAAATGGTGTTGTATAGGTCAGTCAGCGTTTTTAGATCGTTTTGTACGATCAACTTCATCAGTTCCACCGGTATTTGGTCTGGTCCTATTGCTTTATTATCTTTGGAGTTTCTTATTTCGTATTCGACTTCCTCCGTAGTAATTTTATGTCCTGGTGATGAATAAAGATGAATAAAGCATGTTTCTTCTCTTTCGTCGTAAAACAGTTCATTGATGATACATACATTTTGTTGGTGTATCCAGTATTATGTTTCCATTTGTATCTTTTATAAAGCCCTGTTGTTTTTTTCTTTTCCGTTTCGATGACTTTCTTGACATTGTTCTTTTAGGTGTTTTTCCTTGGCTTCGTTTATTTTATTTTTATTTCTTTGTTGATGTTTTTTCATTTCTTTTCATTTTTCCCTTTTTGTTTTCGTTTCTCCTCCATGAGATCAAGGATTTTCTTCGTCATCCACTCTGTTTTTCCTTTTTGCCTTTTGCGTTTTAGCTCCTCTTGTCCTGGTATCAGCAATGTCCCTGCTTTATATTTTCCTATTCCTCATTTATGTCTACAATAAACTCTTTATTTTCTTTCTTTTTGGCTAGTACTTCTATATTTTTGTGTATGTCATTTATAACTTTGTTTCTAACGTTTTCATCTTTCTGCATTTTGGTATCCGTTGTTGTAGTGATATTCTTAATCTTTTCCATCCTTAGTATGAAGTTTGCTACTAATGAGTTATGATCTGAGTTTATATCGGCTCCAGGGTATGTTTTAAGGGGGGAAACTACATTAGGAGGCTGTTTGATACTGATTTTTTAGGATTTATTTTTTGTGCGAAAAATTAATTAGAATTTAAACAAATTTTGACATCATTCATCTTCTTCTTCTTAGGGTGCCATATACTAGTGTTCTAGCGTAGGCAACCTCTCGCGCATACTTGTGGAACGCATCGTCACACTCATATGCGGGACCTTCAGTTTATCGCCGGTTCCGAACGGCACTATTTGAGAGGTTCTCTTGGCAGAATTACTCGTGGTAGTTTGCCATTGCTTTCCACGAGGTGGCCACAGCATAGTTCCGTGAAAAATTTCACGGTTTGTCCGGGGATCGAACCCGGGATCTCGGTGTAGCGAGCGGATGCGTTCACCACTACACCACTGTGACATCATTCATACTTCGAATAATTTTTGTGATTTTTTTTTGAATAATTTCACCCAAAAATAACAAAGTTACGCTGTAATTTCCGTAAGTATAGTTTACCAATGGCGTACAGTGTAACCATACCGGTTTTCATCTGAAATCAAAAAGGTTTTGATTTTACATTAATAACTTATTTTCTCATGAAATGAACCTCAATGCAGGCGAAAAATATGAAAATTAAAAATTTTGCAGGTGAACAATTTTTCTTCGATTTTCACGATTTTTTTTATCTTAATATGCAATGAAAAATACCCTTAACATCATGATATCATATCACAAGTTGGTTCATATAATTCGTAATTTTATAAAGAATCATACTATCAATTTTCATAATGGTCGGTTCTATACTTTTTGAGTTAGACTGTACGCAAATGTGAAAAAAGTCATTTCGAGATAAACGCGTTTGAAAAATAAATTCTCGGAAACTAGAAATTCGGATACTCGGAGACTAGAATAAACTACGTCGATTCTGCCGACTCACGCGCTAGTTATCCATTTGTTCGGCATAATTGAAGCTTTGCGTGCCTACTACAATTCCTGCCTGGTTCATGGCCATCAGAAGAGATGAATTTCCTTCATTGAATAAGCCCGCTGCTAAATACGATGCCAATTCAACGACTTTTAGTCCGGAGTGCAAATGTTTAGGAGCCAATCGCCAAATAGTTGAATTAAAACTTTCATTCGCATTTTGTGTGTGGCCACCTAAACATCTCACCAGTAATTCATCCAAGCAAATGTTATGCTCGTTCTGGGTTCGGGCAAGTTCGGGTTGCTCGGGTTCAAATTTTTGATTCTTTGGTTCTATGCTCATAAAATCTAAACGAATGCGAATTTCGATTTGAAATTTTGACAGCGTATTCTTGGATACTTAAGCTAACGATTTATGCAATTAAAAAAAACGGATTTTTTGAACCTCCTAATGTGGTTTCCCCCCTTAATAGATATGAGGGAGTTTCTATATCTTTTGTTTATTAACACAAAGTCAATTTGGTTTCTGATTATGTGTTCTGATGTGTGCCCAGGTGCTGTCCTTGTATATAACGTTCTTTTAGGAAGTCTAAAAAATGTGTTAGTAACTACCATTTTGTGTTCCTGACTGAATTCTATTAGTCTATATCCTTTTGAGTTTCTCTGTCCCAGTCCATATTTCCCTATGATGTCACTTACTGTTCGTTCTCCGATCTTTGCATTAAAATCTCCTAATAAAATCGTTGTTGACATCTCGTTGTTTTGTGGATCTTAATATCTCTTCTAAGGATTGGTAAAATGCTTCTATTTCTGCGTCTTCTTTATCTGCTGTCGGTGCGCATATCTGTATTAAGTTTATGTTGAGCGTATGTGATTTAAGTTTAAATAAGTTTATTCTTTCCGTGAATTGTACTATTTGAATAACCGATTTTTTAACTTCCTTTCTTATAATAAAGGCTACCCCATATCTGTGGGTTGTATCACTGCTTCCTGAATAGTACATGTATCCGTTGTTTACTTTACCTTTCTCCTGTTCCAGGCCATTGTACGTCGCTTATGTCTATGATATCTATGTTCAATCTCTCCATTTCTTTTATTACGTTATGTGTTTTTCCTAGTTGTTGTAGACTTCTTGCATTCCAGGTTGCAATTCTTATTTGTTGTTGTTGGTGTGTTTGGTTGTCCTTCGTTTTCATATCGCAAGGGCCTCACAGGCTGGCGGCCTTGCGGCTTCGTCCCCCCATGTCGCATCTTGGCATCCGAGTTCCATGATCAATAATTCGAATTTCGAGTTTATCCATATATTGTCATGGTGATTATACTAGGGATGCTCAAGTGAACCTTTAATGCAGTAGTTTCCGTGGCTTTCTGCATCTTCGTGCCGTTGGCCCAGTTTGGACTCCGCCTTTAGGAGCCCCTAGGGCAAGAAGCTGCCCTGCTCTTGCTTGCTCTTCCACCCGAGACTGTAGGCTTGTAGGAGGGTGTTGATTATAGCGGCAACTGTTCGGTTGTTCACAACCGTCTATTCTAAGACTACTGCTGTGTTATTTGCTAGTTTTGTTCCGCCCAAGTATTTTGGTACGGAGTTTGATTTCCTCGGTACCATTCATATCTGAGCAGCATTCCCCTATTCGCCACCTGGGGAGGCGCTCGATGGGGGACTAACAACCCCGCAAGAGTCTAACCTAAACTACATAAAGATAAAGTAATGTGCTTACCTGGTACACCTGGATACCCACTAGATGAAAAATGATATTTTCACTCGGGAATTATGGGGGTAACCTAAGTTAATAAACAATTACAATAATTTATAGAAGATACATTAGAATGTATTTATATTTATTTACCGCAATCAATACATTTAATTGTTAATACCCAGTGTTCATCGCAGATAGCCTTTTTGCAAACTGAATAATATTTTCGCGTTTTCCTGTGCATTTTACTCGTTTCCTTGTAGCAAAGATGACAAAAACCTGCAATTTCTGTCCTGCCAGTACTGTCTCGAAGTTCACTTTGTTCTCCATAAACAGCGGAAAGAGCAAGCTGTTGTCCAGACCACGCTCTCAATCGCAATTTGTGTATTATACTTACGCATTATTTGGCCATTCACAGAACGATCTTCAATACAAGGTTTTGCTAGTTCTTCACACAGTTGACGCAAAGAAAGACATTGCTGAGTTTTTTTTTATAATTTTGTTCTGATAATAATTTATGAAGCAAACAATCTCCGAGTGCGTCGGTGTGTAGTGTATCGAGTTACGATTTGATCCTTTGTATCTATGCCAGTTTTATGTCTATTATAATAAGTGATTATATGAGGCTATTTCATTTTATCACAATTTACAGCAGACTCCGAGGGCATAGTAAAATTACCGGTGACCCGCGATTAATCGATTGAATAATTCCCCGACTCTACAATTGCCTAAGATCGCATTATTAAAAACCAAGAAACTTCCTTAATCACATTTATTAACCCGAAAAAATATGATCCATGATTTTACGGACACTAGAATATATTCTATTGTAATTAGCGATCATAATAGTAGGGTCGGTGAATTATCTATTCAACTAATTGCGGGTCGGTGAACTTTCTAGTCGGTGAACTTTCCGTCGGTGAATCCCCTCCTCAAAAGAAAATTTGACGCAACTCATTTGTTTTTTGTTCCACAGATTAATTGCTGTTTTTTACACGACGTCCCTTCCCTCTAATTTTATTTGTTACATACTTGTAATAAGTATGTAAGTACTTTACACTTTAAAGGAGGTTGTGTTTTAATCGATAATAGTTTGACATTTAGTAATCCGTCAGCAATTAATCGCTGGCAGTTTACCGCCGCGTCAGTTAATCGCATTTTCCATTGGTGTTATTTAAGTGCAGCTAAAAATAGATGTTATCTGCTAGATATACATTTCCTAGAAATTAATATTATTACATGTGTTTCAAGTTAATTAAAACCTCTTAAATTTTCTTATTTTGAGGTTATTTTACAACCTTATAAGTCTGTGAATGCATAATGTCGGTTGAATTTTTAAAATCAGAAAAAGGAAAACCTAAATTGTGCTCTAGTGGACATTTGTTTTATAAGGACAGACAAAGGGGATCGAAAGTACATTGGAAATGTCAAAATTACCGAAAAACCAAATGCACTGCTCGAGTTACTACTGTAGGTAACACCATCGTTAGGACATGGAAGGAGCACAATCACAGTGGAGACATCGCTGGAATTGAAGCAGCACAACTTCTTGATACCATCCGAACTTATGCAGAAACAACAAATAATACACCTCACAGTATTATTACAAATGTTGTGAAAATCTGTAGCCAAGCAGCTGCCCCAAAGCTGCCAAGTGTAGATACAATGAAACGAACAATCCGAAATATAAGGAATCGAAATGTTTATGGCCCTGTTCTTCCCACCCACAGTAGAGACATTTTTACAGAGGGACATAAAACATGCAATGGAGAATTGTATAAACAGTTTAATTCTGAATCTGAAGAAAATTGTATGTTAATAGTAACAGTAATGATAATTACTGATAACCGTATGAATAATGATAACAGTATGAAAATAAATTTGCAGTTATTATTATATAGGACTTTCAAAACCAATTCCCTTACTTTTTCACTTAATGAATTTTATTCACCCCAGAAACATATGTTAATTTGTATTGTCAGAAGTTTTGTTTATATTTAGAGTTCCTTCTGATACAAACTGATTTAGCAACATTTTAATAAACTAACATTTTTAAGATATATCTGAATCACAATCAGTTAAGCATCAAATATATACTTATGCATTTATAAACTATATATATATATATATACATACATCTTTTACTTTCTGAATGCTAGAGATTTGTGGGAACTAAATATTGATCCTAGAGAGTTCAAATAAATTCTACAATTAGATACAAATAATGAAGTAAACTAACAAAGGTATTTTATTATTTATAGATTTCGAACAAGTGTGGACTTCAGAAGATATAGAATCTCTAATTTCTTTGGTGCAAATACACAGTGTGATATATGATCAATCTGATCCTGATTATAACATCAGAGAAATCGTAGAAATGCATTGGCAACAGATTGGCAACAAATTAAAACAAACACGTAAGTATACCTTTTTTCAATGGGAATTTTTTCTTGTTAAATTACAAGACATTGTAAATGTTTTATTTTATTTATATTTATTATTACCTTGATTGGCATTATCATAATCAACACAATACAGATACTTCCAAAACAATATCCCTCCATACCCCAGATATTCAACTTAAAAATTAAAAAAAAAAAATTCTCCCAATATCACTCCCTTCCACTCTAAAATCTCACACAATATGGGCCACCTAACTCGTCCATAAAAAACTCCCAATTTTTACACATTTTCCTCTTCTGTTCTTCCCAAGTCAGCCCTTTGCATTCTTCCATCCCATCTGCCAGGACACTCTTCACATATGGAGCACACATTCTCTCTTTCCTTTAGCCAGTACCTTCTTCCCTTTTCCTCGTTGTCGCACCGAAATCTGGCCATTTTCAGTGGACGCCGCTGGTACCTCTACTTAAATACAACGGTAGGCTGCAGTATATCTTGTTGTAATCCCGGTTGTACCTGCTTTCGCCTATACGTCTTTGTCTTATCTGCAACTCTATCTCCCTACACCTTTCACCCAGCAATTTTTCAAACCTCACGCCTTCATATTTGATCCTCTCTACCTCTTCTTTTGCCCACCCTACTCGATTATATATTTCTTTACATTCATTTCTTGATTTTATTGCTCTGAGTCCTCCAAAACCTACCTTCTTTATGCCTCTTCATAATTGTTTCATTACCTAACATAGACACTTTCCTTTCATATCATGCCACTTTCACTGCTGCCTCTACTGCAACTTTATAACCATTCGTTTCTAGAAATACCAGGTATTCTGGCGTGTACCTGTCTAGTTGCAGCGCCTTTTTTTATAAACTGCAGCTGTACCCTTTCTACTTGCTCAAACTCATTCATACCCCAAACTTCCACTTCATACATCAAAATACTCTGAACACACTTTCCACATTACCATTTTTGCCATGAAGCTCTCTTCAGATGGAATTGGTAAAACCATCTTACGTTATAGATAATCATACAAACTTAAAACAATCGGAACACAGTCTGAATATATAAATATATTCAAGGAGGTCCATAACAACTACTGAGTCTTTTTAGGACTACCAAAACAAATCTCATGAGACAATAAACAATGTTATTTTTATGGTTTTTGTTGAGTGCCAGAAGGTGGACTGGAAACTATTAAATAAGTGACAAATTTGTCATGAGATTTGTTTTGGTAATCCTAAAAAGACTCAGTAATTGTTATAGAGCTCCGGAAAGGTTGAATATATTTATATATTCAGGCTGTGTTCCGATTGTTTTAAGTTTGTAAGCACTCTTCAAATTTTTCTTTCCATGCATTTCAATATCTGTTGCCTATGCTTTTTTTATTTATGCTTTGCAGTAATGGGTCCAATAATAAGCTCATTAAGTTTATATGCAACTTAATGTGCATATTATTGGACCCATTACTGCAAAACATAAATCCTTAGTATTTGAAGTGGCTGACCTGTTCTATAACCATTTCACCACATCAGGGTTCCATCTTTCTTCGTAGCTTTCTTTCTAAAAACCATCCACTTAGTCTTCTCTACATTCACACTTAACCTTCTTTTCTTAAAATATCTGTTAATCCTTCGATTTCTTTTATTTCCCCTTTCATTCTTATCAAGACAACAATGTCATCCACGTATATTTGTTCTCATCATTTTATACAGCATCTTTCGAGAGACTAAGTCATATGTTGCTTTGAGGTCTATGAATAACGCATATTCCTTCCAACTCTCTGGTATTACTTGTTTTCCTTGGAAAATCTTATTGACTATTTTGTGGAATTTCTTTTGTATTGTCACTGGCCCTAGCTCCCACGCTTCATTTGGAATTTTATCTGGGCCTGCCGCTTTCCTTCTTTTTAGCCTACTCAGAATCTGCTCCATTTCCTTTTTTGTTGGCCTTCTTCTCTCTTTCTGCCATCTCCCACTCTCCTCAGCTTCCTTCCTTCTCGTCTTTTCTGCCCAATATCCGCCTAAAATGTGTTCTCTAACTGTCCATCTTAATTTCAGTGCCTTTTTCCCATTTTTTTGGTAATAAACTTCCATATTTCACTTTCACCGTTGAGCTTTGTTGCCTCTTCTATTTGTTTTCGTTGCCACATTCCCTTTTTGTTCTTCATTAGTACCCTCAAGGCGGACGAACTATAAGAAATAGTCAACGGCATTGGAATCAGGAAAGCAACGGGAAACTACCTGATTACATATCCCTAGTTAATCAATATAGCTAATTTCAAGGCGAAAAATACAGGAGCCTCTAGTCCACTAGTCGGATCTCCAGGGGGGACAGTTTTAAATGTAGCTAAGATGAAAATGATACAACTGTAGTTCCGTTGAGTTGTTTAGAGCTACAACATCAATAGTGAAAATAGCTATGATGATAGTCAACCTTCTAAGAGGAGATGGCACTTGAAGAAGAAGAAGAAGTACCCTCATGTTTTTTAATATATCCGATTTTCCTCCGCCCTGTCTCCATCTCTTGACCTCCTATCACTCCTTCTTTCTTAGCAATGTACTCTTATAAAGCCATGCACTTTTATTGTGGTCACTCCTGGTATTTTTCCATACGATCGCCGTATGGATTTTAGCTACTTAGTTGCTCTAGACCAGGGGTGGACAAATCTTTAGGCTATCGGGCCACATTGCGGATGAAAATTTGACCGCGGGCCCCATTAACAAAATGTATCATTTTGTTCCTAGAAGCGGACAATATACACTGCTTGCAAAACGATATTTTAACACCGGTGTCTATAAAATAGTGGCAGGTAGATAATAAAATAAATATCAGGTCTGGTAAACATAAAAAGGATGGCAAGCCATGCTTTAGGTATTTTTTGTAGATTTGTTAATGTAGGATTACAAAGTAAGATTAAATCATTCATTGTGGGTTCTCACAGGCTTGGTCTAAATATATCTAAACTGGAACCGAATTCGACAAAACTAGACTAGACTACTTTGCACAGGATTAGACACGATTTGGTAATACTAGATACAAACACGACGACTATACTGGACTGGCCAAGACAAGAGAAGACCAGGCAAAACTAGACAGAACTAGGCAAACAGGCAATACCAAACAAGACCAGATGAGATTAGACAAAATCATTCAAGACCATACATTACCAAACAAGATCATACCAGACAAGACTAGACAAGATTGGACAAGAACGGGGAAGACCAGAAAAGAACAGACAAGACAAAATATGAATAGATAAGACCAGACCAGACCAGGGTCTAAAAATAATAAGCATGACATAGCCACGCTTTCGGGATTTTTGGTAGCTTTGTTTATATTAGATTACAAATGAAGATTAATAATTAAAAATCATTCATTGTGGGTACTATGTATAGATAAATTTGTAATTGCTTTCTCAGCGAGTAATATTTTGGCAAGTCAACATTATAAAACCACCTTTTTTTTGGTTTTCATAATACACTGATATACTTTGAATTATAATAATTTATAAAATACTTCGCGGGGCGCATAAATTGTTGAAGCGGGCCACATTCAGCCCGCGGGCCGTCATTTGCCCAGGCCTGCTCTAGACTATTTACTGGTTCTAGCAGACAGTTTTCCAGGTTGCTCCTAAATTTTTGTACCGCATCATATCGCTACTGTTTTCTGCTTCCCGATCTGCCTTCTAATTTCATTCGCCAAGTCTATAATTTTCTTTCTTGCTATTTTCATTTGTTCCCTCATCGCTTTTAGTAGTTGCTCTGTTTGTTCTGTCCTCCAATTTTTCCCCTCTCTTTTATCTTCTTATTTTTTAGTGAATCGCATCATCTCGGGTTTTATCTTTTCCTGTACTACTGAGAGATCTGCTTCAATCAGCGAGCGGTGCGATGTCCTTCGGGCTACAATCTTTTAGGCTGGTCTCCTTCCTAGAGCAGGGGCAACGACCCAAACGTTTTTTAGATTGGAATGGGTTGGCCTATTCACTATCGTTACGTTATTATTGAATTGCGTTCCTTGTCACTATACTTCATGTTTTTTCCTGTTCCTTTCTCACTGCTTTTTTTTTCTCGTATTTTTTCTCTTCGTTTCCTCTATTTATCTATTAAAATCTTTTCCTACCGTCAGCCCCCTTTTCTCTTTCCTGTTCTGGTATGATTTTGTTGCGTTTGAGGCTTTCGTGGCCCCTTTTGTCGTAGGGCTACGCTGGAAATTCGACGCTAGCAAACTTTCCGCGGTTATACTCTAAACTACACTCTGTAAACACTCGCACGTCTTGCTTGTTTGCTCAATCACGACTTTTTTGTTTATTTTATTTATAAAATGATTTTATTAGTCTGATTTTCCTCTTTTAAATTGTAATAAAATCTAATTTTCATTTTTTCAGCGGAATCATGTGCGAGGAAATGGAAAGCTCTCTATTCGGAATATAAACAACGGAAAAAAAATCAAAATATTAACAGCAATACTAAAACAAATGAATGGCCCTACTTCAATTCAATTGATTTCCTTAAAGATTATCTACCAGACGTTTTCTATGACAAATCCTCATCAGTCGATAATATAATGGCTTTTCAAGACCTCGCATCATTTAGTCGATTATCTGAAACACCTCAATCAAATGTTTCTCCAGAGAAAGTATTATTAAATGAGCATACTTTATCTTCGGATGGCAATGTTGACATTAAGCTTGAAATTGACGACGGGAATGGTGATAATTTTATGGAAATGCCAGATCATAGTGGAAATGATGTTTCGAATGATGTGGAAAGTTGCAGTAGATTAGATGTAGAGTATTTGAATAATGAAATAGATAGTAATTGCAGTTTACAAGAAATTGAAAGTTATAGTAAAGCCGAAAATGATGATAATAATGTAAAAACGGATAAATTTAAAAATGGTAAATGTAATTCAATGGAACTATTTTTGTTAAGTTTGGTGGATGATGCTAGTTCTTTGAGTAAGTCGGCTCAAAGGATATTCAAGTCGAAAGTTTTGGCATTGTTAGATAGTTTACAAGGATAAAATATAAATTAAATGATAAAATATATTGAACCAGAGAATTTAATATTACCACTGTTCTTGGTAAAATCTTTGTACTTCTGCAAAAATTGTTTTTGTTATTTCTATGAAAGATTTTCATCTTAACACGTTGACTGCCACGCGAATTCTGCCCAGAGAAATCCCGTCAGGCCACGCGCGCTGCTATTGCGGTATTGCATGCGATACTAACATATTGAAATTTACTCGATACAACTATGTTATAATAGTAGGCCCATTGTTTATTATCGCAGTAAAAGATGTTTACGTTTCGAATTAAATGCTTATAGACGACATTCATTCAACACGTTATGCGCCAATATCGTTCGGCCCGCTAGATAAGATTTCATTGAAATCGGCTCGCGGCCGGGATTCCTTTTACGACAAAAGCAATACAAACGTTTTAGAAGAAATATTTCACGGGATATATTTTGGAATGCTGCATTTTTAGCACTACACCTTACAAGTTGCCAAGAAGAAGACATTCCATCTGGCAGTAATGCAAAAACTTCTAAAAAACGACGACACAATTAAAAAAAAAACTGGAAAAGTCGCTGCAGTGCGAAAATATTTTAAAACATGTTATGACCAAAAATGCGACACAATATGGTAGAGCAATGGCCAGAAAAATGACTAAACAAGTTGTCACATTTTGTGATACCTGCAAAGGACAACCGTTTTTATGTCTACCGTGTTTCAATGAAATCCATTAAAATGCATTAATGATGTGTACTCTCACAATGAATGAAAGTAAATTTGTAAATTTTAAATAAATTTTCAGTAATTACTTGAAACAATAATATAAATTTATTAGTTTTATATCATATCATTTTACACTGTCAGTCACCGGGGATTGGCGCGGCCTAAACGGAAAGTTCAATGTCAGTGAATGACGTGGCACTCAACGTGTTAAGAGACTTATTTTTGAGTAACTTAGCTCAAATGGAATTAATATATATATATATATATATATATATATATATATATATATATATATATATATATATATATATATATTTACCATACAGTAAGAAACGTATTGGGTTGGCAACTAAGTTCATTCCGTTTTCCTAATTTTTTTAAACCCGTTGGTGGTTCCGTTCAAGCAATTCGTAAGGGATAATCCCTTCTCAGTCCCAACATACCATCGATTTGCGCGGATGAAGAATTTGTTTCGCGTGTACTGTCATTTCACTGAGGCTAGGCCATTCTTTGCGCCGTTATTGCGCTGTATCTTTACACTATTAATGTACCGGTACCATTTTCGTCGCCAATAAAGATTCGGTAAAAAAATCTTTACTTGTGTCCGTGAGTTGAGCGGTGTAGCAGTGTGGGAACATCTCTCTGCCAGTTTATCCTTTGTGATTTGACGCAAATTTTCGCGCAAAAGTTGGTTTAATTAGCCGCGTGAAGATAGCCCCCCAAAATTGAAATAAACTAAAAATTAATATGGGATACCAAGATTTGACCACCAATTTGTTTTGTTTGTTCAAATTTTGTTTAAAAGATTTTATAAGAAAATGACGGGTGGGGGGGCTAAAATTGCATTTTGGGGGGGGGGGGGGGGGGGGTTGGCAATTTTTGTATATTTGATATAGCATCTTCTATATTTGATAGCATTTTCTATATTTGATATGGCATATTAAAAAACTTCGTTTGACCATGTTTGTCCACCATTTTTTTTTGTTTAATGTTAACGAACTTTTAGACCATGGTTGCCCAACATTTATTTTTCCCCCAAACATATAAACTATTGAAGTGGGGCATAAAAATTCCCCGGCGATTTTCTGTTAAACGAAAAATATCAGACCCTTGATAATTCATGGGATTATATTTCACACATGCAAAAATGGTTTTTGACGTCTGCAAACCCTAGTATTACTTACATAGGGTGAAAAATTGAAAAATTTAGGTTTCATGGAGAATTGACAAGGAACAAAAAAATGTGCAAACCTAGAAAATTTATGATATTTTTCGTATGCCAAAATAGTTTTTCCAGTTTGCCCACCCTTGGAATTAATTATTTGGCCTCCTGAGTTGTAAAGCTAGATTGACATCGTGTATACGTCAGACGAAACTAGATTTTTACACACAATGTTGCAAAGTATGGCTACTATGCGGTAAAGTCACTTTACCGCATAGTAGCCGTACTTTACAGCATTGTGCCAAAAAAAAAAATAATTTCCAATATTGTAAATAATCTAAATCTATTTGTTTCTTATATAATAATTGTCCGCAAAAAAAAATTATACAAATTTCGTGCGTAAATGATTTTACAACGCTCCAGCTAATGGGGAACTAGCCCTTGTTGTAAAAATCATATTTTTCGCACTCTAATGTAAATAACTAATGCCTGCATAATGGGTGCAAAATTTAAAGATAAGGATGTTCTTGGGTTTTTGTAATAACTGGGCAATGCTCCGAAATAAAGAAAAATATTTGAAATAAGTGATAATCGATTGTGATAGACAAGACTAGACAGACAAGAACAGATAGTCAAGTCTAGACAGACAGACAAGACTAGATAGACAAGAATAGACAGACAAGACTTTTTCGTTTATATAGGGTGTCTAGACCTCCTTAAATTAACCCGAATACTCCGGAACCGCTTATCGCATTTCTTCAGGGTGTTGGTTGACATGTTGCTATAGTTGCACTATATACTTCCCCCTTCTGCAATGCAAGCGATTAGGGGTTCAATTTTCGGGTTTTGTTTTTCTCGTCGCTTTTTTTTTCCTAATTATTGTCTCGACAAATTTCTGGCTAGTGTTCCAAGACAGGCAAGACTAGACAGACAAGACTTGACAGACAAGACTAGACAGACAAGATTAGACAGACATTATCTATTATCACATATTTCAAATATTTTTATTTATTTCTGAAAGTTCTTATTTTTAACATCACCTTTCAATTTTGCAACGCTAATACAGTCAAAATAAATTTTCAAGGGTAGGCAAATGTAAAAAAAAACTATTTTTTATTACTGATGCGGGATAAGTACTATTTTGGCGCCCGTTTTTTAGTGCGACAAATGTCTCTCCATTCAATTATTATGCTTGGCGCGCAAATTATGCTAGGCGCACGCAAATTTTCACTAAGAATCGTGTAGATAACTTAAAAAAAAACAATCAAAATCAATAGTATAAAAGTGACGTCAAAGTGACAGAAGTTTTTTTTATTAAGAAATTGAAATTAATTAAAAAGTTTTAGAATTAGTATACATTCTATGGTGATACCGGAGACTGATAAGAGTTCTTATGATGAATCACCACCGGAGATAATTGAAAAAGCAAATTCTTTGTTTTTGATTCTATTTTTTTTGATGGCCCTTGGATCCCAAACTTGTAAGATACGACCCCTCGGATGAGTAATAAAAAATATCTGCAACCTATTGTATAATGCGGTAAATGCGGTATTGTCAATTGCTCTCGCTTGAGCGAATGTGCGCACTCATTTCGTTCGTGCGCCCAATTTCGCTCTCGTGACCAATTGGCAACTTACCGTCCTAGTAGCAAAATATACTATTAGCATACGCTAAATAACATTTCATCAATTTTCGAGGTTTGCCCTTTTTTTGTTGCTTGGAAATTCTTCATGAAACCTATGTCTTTCAATTTTTCACCCTTTATGCAAGTAAAACATTTTCAAAGGGTTTGCAGACGTCAAAAACTACCTTAGCATGTGTGAAATATTAACCCATCAACGATCGCATATTTTTCGTTTGATAGAAAATTGCCCGTGAATTGGGACTTTTTATGCCAAAAAAATAAATGATGGGCAAACGAAGTTCTTCAACATAAAACAATAAAAATACAAAAATAATAATAATAAACAATAAACAAAATTGATTTTGGGGCTACTAAAAAAATGGTGGATGCATATCAAAAGAAAAAATGCATTTTGGGGGGCTGGGTCCCAATCATTTTGTTATAATATCTTTCGAACGGAATGTGGGCAAGCAAAACAAAATGGTGCTCACTCATGGTCAAATCTGGGTCAAACGTATCCCATTTCAAATTTTTAAATTTTTTTAATATTTTCACGCAGCTGGTTTAATCGCTCTTCATCGAACTTGGCTCGACAACGAGAACGAGGGGCATCTTTCCGAGGTTAAAATTTCCATTTTTGAACTTGGCATACCAATCACCAGCGGTTCTTTCAGCTACGACACCCTCTCCATACACAGCACACATGTTGCAAGCAGCTACTGCGGCCTTAGAACATTGTTTAAAAGTAAAAAAGGAGGTATCGATAATGCTCCTAAATAAATTTTTCTCAACATAGCATTCCGTTTAAATTATCAGAAAATTAACATAAATTCCGGTAGAAAAAAATCACCTGTTGATCGATTTAAAACATTTAATGACATGCCGCATATTAAAATTAAAAAAACGGCAAGAACTAAGTTGCCAACCTAATTAATATCTTATTTATTGGCATAAAGAACCAACTTGTACAACCACTTTAATTTATTGTATAGAATTAGAATTAATTCAACAATGTGTAAATTACGAGCACTTTGTTTCTTGGAGTATTTTAATAACTGCAGCAAAATGAAAAATATGTGAATAGGATGGTTGCGACCGTTTCTACGTGGTTAATCCATATTTACACTTAATTGATAAATTCACTATATTTTAACCACACTTATCTGAATACAATTTAGTTAAAGTATAATCATCGTCACAGTTATATAAATTTTTATTACTCATGCGGGATAAGTACCATTTTGACGCCCGGTTTTTAGTGCGACAAATGGCTATTTGCCAATTCAATTGTTACCACATAACTTGAGATTGGAAATATTCATTTGTATATTCAATAATAATCGCAAAGTTTCATTAAAAAAACAATTGAATAACTAAAATAAATACAATCAAAACCTCAATATTAAAAAAGTGACCTGAAAGTGAAATATTTTTCATTACAAAATAAATATTAATTTTTTTTAATGAGTGTAAATTCGATGGTGATACCAGAAGAGACTGCTGAGAGTTCTTATGACGAATCCACACCACTGGAGATATTTGAAAAAGCAAATTCTTCTTAGATTATTTTTTTGAATCACCCCTGGACCCCAAACTTGTAAAATACGTCCCCTTGCATGGGTAATAAAAAATAGTATCTGCAACTCGTGCGATATTGTCAATTGCCCTCTAGAGCGAATGAGCAATTTTGCTCTCGTTGGCAATTGACAACTTACCGCACTAGTTTCACAATATACTATTAAAACACTTTTTACGACTCGAGACACCTATTACGACACTTCACTTGAAAATGACAGTCGAAACTCGGGTCGTGATAAGTGTCTAAATTTATATAACTGTGAATAGTTAAATAATATTTTTACATATTATAAGTGTGGATAAAACATAGTGAATTTATCAATTCTTTGTGAAAAATATGCATTTGCAACTACAAGAGGGTTAAAGAATATTGATACAAACATTTCTTGTATAAATATATTTATTCATTTTTAACGATAATATATTCTAAGAAAAACACGATTAAAGAAATTAAATTGAAAAAAAACTCCCTACCAATATTGCAATCCCTAATAAACTTAAACAATGTAAACTGAAATATATGAAAATACTTTTCACATATAATATAACTATAATATAACTAATTAACTATATAATTATAATTATAATTAACTATAATATAAATCGCAATGCAATCTATTTAATTTTTAAATGGCTCTAAAGATGCTATTTTAATAAAGGGTGACCAATTAAGAGTGTCCTGATTTTAAACAGCAATTATCAAAAAACGAAATAAGATGAACACCAAATTATTTGTTGAATATTGTAGAGGAAAATCTAAAGTTTAATAATAAGTTAAATGCTTAATCGTAAATTAACAATTAATATTTTAACATTAAATCGATTAGATGACGATCAAATGATTAGATGACCTCATACATAGCCCGATGCGGCATTGAACGCTGGCACATTTCTGGCGAAATCAATAATTTATGGAATGAAGTATTGGAAGAAACCATGCTACAAATCCTACGAAAGTCTGGCGTGAAAAACTGTCTGGCGTGGGTTTTATGCTTTTTACACAAAAAGGTGATCAGTTGGAATGCAGTAACTATCGAGGAATTACACTACTAAACATTGCTTATAAAATACTGTCACTTACTCTGATATCTCGCATAAGGACGTACGCAGAACCTAGAATCGGACAATACCAATGCGGATTCCTTACTGGTCGATCAACAAAAGACCAGATTTTCGTACTACGCCAGATGCTCCAGAAGTGCTACGAATACAATAACGACACGTTCCACCTTTTCATTGACAGCGTTCAGCTTCCAGCGGCAGCTTATGATAGCGTTCTAAGACCAAAGTTATACCAAGCTATGAATGAGCTACACATTCCAAAAACCTTAAATGAATTGACAAAAACGACAATGTCAAAAGTTGTGTGCCACGTAAAAATACAGAATGAAACCTCAGATTCATTCGAAACTACTGTAGGCGTGAGGCAGGGTGACTGTGGAAAAGTCGTTCGAGATGCGGATCTGGATACTAGAGGTACTATCTTTAATATTTCTTTAATAAGTTTTCACAGGCGCAGGCATACGCAGACTATATGGACCTGACCTCTAGAACCCCCGGAAAAGCAAAAGAATTCTTTGTAAATTTTGAGTGCCGCAAGAAATATGGGACTACAAATAAATGCAAATAAGACAAAGTTTATGGCTGCCACAAAAGAACGCAGGGCGTGAGACGCGGGTCAAAATATCACAATTGGAGAATATAACATCGAAGCAGTGGATGACTTCGTATGTCTAGGAGCCTTGATAAACCCGAGTAATGATGTCAGCAAAGAAATAAAAAGGCGCATAATGCTTGCCAATTGCTGTTATTTTGGGCTGTCAAAATACTTACGTAAATCGAGCCTTTCGAGAAGCACAAAGATCAGAATCTATAAGACGTTAATTGTACCAGTTTTAATCTATGGCTCGGAAACCTGGACCCTAACAAAAGCAGATGAGGCGTTACTCAACATCATGAACAATATTTGAACATCAACTTGAACTTACATCAACATTTGAATGAGAAATCCCAAGCAAGATTTATGGTGCTGTCCAAGAGGATAATGTCTGGAGAAGAAGAAATAATTTTGAGCTTTATAACTTATACAGAGGGTCAGGAAACAAAGACATAATAACAACAATCAAGATTGGCAGGTTAAGATGGGCAGGATATGTAGCACGCTATGACAACAACGTGCCAACGCGAAGAAACTTTGAGGCCATACCAACCGGCAGTAGAGGCAGAGGGAGACCAAGGCTGAGATGGAAAGACGGCTTTTCTGAGGATCCCAGAAAAAATGGTGCAGCTGACTGGAAAGTCCGTGCCAGAGACCGGAAAGGATGGCAGACGAGGCTGGAGAAAGTCGGGGCCCTGTAGGGCTCTAGCACTACTGATGATGATGATGGAATGTTTCGTTTTAAGTTTTCTTCAGGGTTTCAGGTCGATTTTGATAAAATTTGGATTCAACATGATCCCATAAGAAATAATCCAAAGCCGACAAATCGGGAGAGCGAGGAGGTCACAACTGAGCCCGCGCAAGGAAATCGGACGACCAGGAAAGAACCTTCGTAACACTCCCATAGACATGTTGGATACATGAGGCCTTGTACCATCTTGCTGTTAAATATCGTTTATTGGTAATCGGTATTGAGCGATGGCATCCATTAAGAACGTTTCTCTCCACATAATTATTCACTATTGACATCTACTGCGCTTACCATTTATCTTAAAAAAATACCATCTCAATATGGAGTATATAAGCTCCAGCTGAGCAAATTCCACACCATATTACCTTTTGAGAATGCAGCTCTTCTTGGAATATATCTTGAAGATTTTCGGCAGATTGGTATCGTAAAGTTTGTGTGTTCCTCTCCCCATGCAATTGAAAAAGTACTGTTTTCTTTTTTTTCATAATGGCGCGACCCACCATGCGTGGTCCTTGGCCTCCAATATACTTCGTCTCCAATCGTCGCGGTTTTCCGACCTCTGCCTCCAGTTTGTTTAACCTGTCATCTCTCGGCAGAAGTTTCGATTGAGTCCTTCCACCTGACCCTCGGCCAAACTAGTCTTTTGCCTTCTGTTTTGTTATTCAGCGCTTTCTTTAGTATCTGGCCCTCATGCATTTCACTTCCGCCCATTTCATTTTCCTCAACTTAATTATCGTTGCTATGTTAGCGTCGTCATAGAGTTGGTATTCTTCATCATTAGAACGCATTCTCCAACCTCCTTCCTCCCTTATAGGCCCATAGAACTTTCTCAAGACTTTCCATTCGAAACTGTTTACCAAATCCTCCGCTTTTTTAGAGAATGTCCAGGTCTCCAAATGCTAGTATGTAATGGGCGTATTAGGATTTTGTATGTTATTACCTTTGTTTACCTGCGGATGTTTTTGTCTCTGAAGAATGTTGAAAGTGAGAAATAGGCTTGGTTAGCTTTCCTTATGCGTTCTTTTACTTCGACTGTCTCATCTAGAGTTTTTGCTAATGTGGCACCTAGGTACTTCAATTTCCCCACTGATTCGATGTTGTGGTCTCCTATCGTGACGTTCTGATGATTTTCGTTTTCTCTTCATTTATGACTAGTCCAACTTCTTTAACTGCATCGTCCATGAATGTGTACACACTGCTTTGGCCGTCCGGATGAAAAATGAAAATGTACTTCATTATTACGTCATTCATATTTATTTTCATGAGAAAATTATCCCCTCTGCCCAAAATTCATCGACTGAATTCTAAACGTCTGTTTCGGTCTATTTATAGGGCCGAAAGAGTAAATCTTTCTGTATAGTTGTTCTTACCGACTCGCGTGAAATTCCTATTTGCTGCGATGAACGAGGCGTGGACTGATTGTAATTTTACTCAATTCTGTTCCTAACTTGCAAAGTATTCACTTCTGTTCAAGCAGTTTGTTCCTCTCTGTAAGTTTAGCATTCTCAAGAAAACCTGTTAGACGATATTTTTCGATCCATCTTGCAATTGTCCTGTAATTTGGCGGCACTGAAAAATTAAACTATTTTGTTAGGAGTTCGTTCTAATAAAATGGTCTACACAAAAAAAACTTGAATGTTCACTAATTATTAGACAATTAAAATTATGGCAAATAAGTCATTACTGTTTGTTTTTATTAAGTAAAAACAGGACACTCTTCATTTGTTTATTTGGTAATTAAAAAAATATATGGGAATAAGATCCCTCTTAGGTTGACGTGTCATAGCATAACTGCTTTCCGTACTCCATTGTTACCAGAAATAAATATCTAAAGATCCCAGTAGCACACTACACAGATAAACGAGACTAAGGAGATAAGGCAAAAGATCTAGACAACTGTCTGGTCTAGAAGAGGTCTAGACAACAGCATGGAGCAAAAACAGCTGAAGCTTGCTCCAGAAAAAGAAACAGAAGTGGTTTTATTAACCAACAGAAAGAAGGTTGGACCAGTCAAATTTAAAATAAGAAACGAAACAATAACGCCAAAGGTGGCCCTTAAAACAATACTTTTACTACAATACAATTTCTTGTTGATGAAAAAGATGCCCTTTATAACCCAAGGAGCAGCGAAAACAAAAAGAAACTGAGGAGGAAGGCAAGGACTCAATTGCTCTAAAGTTGGCAAGAGTGCTGGGATGCCTAAGAGAGGGAAGAGTGAACTCCTGATCAAAACAGTAGATTGTTACGCCACTGAATGCAGTACTCCTTGGTGTGACAGTAAAAAAAGCATCATATGCAACGCTTTCTATCAGCATAAAAAGAAACTTGTGCAGTGCTCTTAACCAAAGAGGTTCCTATCAGTGTTGCCAATTTAGCATAATTTATGCTAAGTTTGGCATATTTTTATGTTGTTTAGCATATTTATTTGTTATTTAACTTATAACACATTTTTTTACCATACAAAATTATTATTTAATAAAAGTTTAAAGATTCAGCTGTAGGCACTAGGTGAAACATTATAAAAATAATAATAAATAATAAACACTAGATAAGTTTCACAAATATATTTATTTAACATTTTATTGATTTCGGCTTCTTAGGCCTTCTTCAGAAGATTATGTGTCATATAAAAAAGTGTCACATAATCTTCTGAAGAAGGCATAAGAATCCGAAACCGAAAGTGTTGTCAATCGTGAATCGAAGTGAATCGATGTAAAGTGTGAAATAAATATATTTGTGAAACTTATACCTAGTGTTTATTATTTATTATTATTTAATAAAAGCTTAATATATAAAGTTTTATCAACTTCAAAAATTGTTGTGGCTGTTTAAATATTTACCTTTAACTATTATAACATAATTATATGTTAGTTTGGGTAAGTCTGATATTTAAACAAACCCCTAAGCGGTTTAGGATGATAATTGGCGCTGTGCCAATTTTCAGCCAACAAGCTAATATCTTTACATTTTAAGTTTTTTCATTTTTATTATTTTTATTTTTCCATTTGTATTAAATAATGAAACCGAACGAAAACAAGTGCGACCAATTCCGAATGATAAGCTTGATGAGCCAAGTATTAAAAGTATTCCTAAAAATCCTACATAATAGAATACGTAAGAAAAGCGAATAAGACCTAAGCAACGAACAGTTTGGTTTTGGAGATGGACTTGGAACAAGAGAAGCGTTGTTTGGGCTGTCAGTTCTCATCCAAAAATGTAGAGACCAAAAAAAAGGACGTGTACATCTGTTTTATTGATTATGCAAAAGCATTTGACTGTTTAAAACACGACGTCCTAATCAACATTCTGATGACCAAAGGCCTCGACTCAAAGATATATCCTTCATAAAAAAGCCAGACTGCTGCAGTGCGACTAGAAGACGACACGACCACCGATATACCTATTAAACGTGGAGCACGCCAGGGCTGTGTACTATCTATCACCTTTGTTATCTGAGCAATATCTTCATTGCATATATTTACTCGGAACAAATATTCCTGAAAGTCTTGGAAAACTCTACAGATGGAATCAAAATCAATGGTGAACTATTGAACAACATCAGGTACGCGGACGATACGGTGCTATATTTGCAGACAGTGCAGCTGACCTACAACGTTTGATGAACAAATAATAGCAGAAGGTGATGGGCTAAAAGTATATACGGCCAAAACGGAAACAATGGTTATCAGTAGAACACCAGATATCCAAGCCAATTTGCAAGTATGCAATAAGCAAGTAGAGCAGATCGCTAAATTTTAATACTAAGCTGGATCACCGAAGACTGGAAGTAAGAACACGCATCGAAATAGCCAGAACAACATTCCTTAATATGAGGAAAGTATTTTGCGAAAGAAGCCTACACCTTAAACTAAGATAACGGTTCGTTAAGAGCTACATTCACTCGGTACTGTTGTAGGGTGTTGAGGCTTGGTCGTTGTAAGATCAATACTATGAACAGAATAGAAGCGTTTGCTGTGTGGATCTTTCGGAGAATGCAGAGAATATCCTGGGCGGAACATATCACGAATAATGAGGTTCTTAGACGCATGGACAGAGACAGAGAGCTATTGGTTATTGTGAAGAAACGTAAGACAGTGTACCTAGGACATATTCTCAGAAATACACAATATAGCCTTCTAATATTAATAATGGAGGGCACTATAGAGGGGCGCCGTGCTCCAGTTTGAAGGAAGTGCTCCTGGTTAAAGAATGTAAGAGAATGGACTGGTCTGCACTCATTGTTCAGAGCGCCAAAAGACCGTGCGGAATTTGCCATGATTGTTGCCAACCTTTAGTAATAGAGAAGGCACTTAAACAAGAAGATTTGTATTAACATTATGCATACATCATTTGATGTAATTTTAACTAATTGTAAGTTATGTTTAAAATACATTTTATGCTTATCAGCGGGAGTCAGAGCCGAATATATGTTTGACAGTAACGGCAATATTCTGTAATAACCCACTTATGTTTGATAAAGTTTATACAGTACCAGCTCTAAGTGCAATATTAATTGTTTGATAATCGTTAATATGCCGCCGAAATACAGTTAGCATTACCGGTTAGTGTGGGAGCAAATGCTGGACTTCAAGGATTGGCTACAGCCTGTCGAAAAAGATACGACGAAGGCTTATTGTAAGTACTGCAACTGCGAGATGATTGCAAAAGTCCATTGATTAAAGTTACATATTTTGTCAGCAAATCTGAAGAAAGTTATGGAACCAGTGAAATGTCAAATAACAATTAATTTTGTCAAAGTAAAAACACACAGAACAGAATCTTCACTAGCTATGTTTGTGTGCGCACATTTGTTCGATTATGGATGTCGATCATTTATCAGAATTATGTACACCGAATATAACACCGATTCGGTGATAGCAAAAGTGGAAACTTCTGAGTTCATCGTACAAAATGCACAATTATAATAAAAAATATTTTGGCGCTTCATTTTAATAAAGAAATTGTGTCAGATTTGAGAGACCAAGAGTACAGTCTCTTGATCGATAAGTCCACAGATATGTCTGTAAGCAAAAAGTTGGTTGAGTATCGATCAGATATTTCAGCCCCTCTTTAAAAACTATATATCCACATTCTTGAGGTTGGTCGAGATTGAAGATGGCACTGCAAGCGGCATAGTCGTAATACCGTGGACTATACTGTTAGGATTATTGTCAGTTCTGAATATTGAAATAAAAAAATTGATCGGCATTAGCACAGGTGTACTTAAAAAGTTGCTAAAAACATCACGTGAAAAATCTCAAAAAATCATCGTGATTAATGGACGACCCCTAATATTGAATTTCTTATAAGATAAACCTGCAATTGGTTTAGTCATTCGTCGAACCGTCGATTACATTACAAAAGTATCTATCAAACAATTAACCCAACAAAACTTTTCAAGGATTTGTGGGGCTGATTGTCAGTTCAATCTACAAGTAGACGTATCTTGAACCCAACTGCGAGAGTCGATATTTTTACACAAAATAAGGAAAGCTATTTGGATCCAAAACCGTACATGTATTACGCTTTTGAAACAAAATTACGGGAATACAATCTTGAACCTAATGTGGAACATAATTTACGTCAACGCTGCCTGAATTTTATACTGAAACATGTAGAGTTGTGTTCTAGATCAGTGGTGCGCAAACCATGGGTCGCGACCCCCAGAGGGGTCGATAGAGAATCTTTTTGGGGCGTCGAATTCATAAAAAATTTAAGGAATTTCGTTTGTAAGTATTGGATAGCTGTAAATAATGAACTGTCGATTTAAAAAAATTAAAAAAACATCGATATTTTTAAACATAATTTTCTCAAAAAATAATTTGGGGATATGTTTCAAATTTTATAGAGACGTTGGTAGAATTGTACCGGATTATTTAGTAAATTTTCCGAATATTTTAATATTTATTTCAGCAAATAATGCAGTTTTTTGTAAATTCCACCTTGAAAATCAAATTTGTAAACATTGACATTTTCAAACTTAATTTTCTCAAAAAATAATTTGGGGATTTGTTTCAAATTTTGTGGAGATGTTGGTAGAACTGTTCCGGAATATTTGGCAAATTTACCCAATAATTTAAATTTTATTTCAGCAAATATTACATTTTTTGTAAATTCCACTTAGAAAATCAATTTTGTAAGATTGAAATTTTCAAAATTAATTTTCTCAAAAACTAATTTGGGGATTTGTTTCAAATTTTATGGAGATGTTGGTAGAACTGTTCCGGAATGTTTTGCAAATTTTACAAATATTTATTTCAGCAAATATTGCAGTTTTTTGTAAATTCCATCTTGAAAATCAAATTTGTAAACATTGAAATTTTCAAACTTAATTTTCTCAAAAACTAATTTGGGGGTTTGTTTAAGATTTTGTGGAGAGCTTGCTACAACTGTTTGGGAATTATTTTCGTTCACTTCTATGCAGGGGTCGCGATAAAATTTTAGAAAAAATGTTGGGTCGCAAATCAAAATAGTTTGCGCACCACTGTTCTAGATTACCAATTAATTTGAATGTACCTACTTGAGAAAGCATCTTTATTTTCTACAAGAATCTTTAAAAGCAGTCGAACCTTCATCTGCACATCTTCCACCATAGAATTCTGGAAGAAGTAATTGATTATAAAAATGCTGCTGGTAATAACCCCTTTGCAGATTTATCTCAGATAGCAATATCATTATTAGCACTACCATGTTCCAATGCCGAAAATGAATGTAGTCAAAACTAAGCTTCGCAACCGTTTGTCTGTTAATCATGGTTTGGGTGTTTTCAAAAGTAGGTATGCGCAATCTAAGTCACCTCGTGAAGCTTTAATAACATTTGCACCCCTATCTGTAGCTAAAACACAATTTTCCAAAACTGAAGATGAAATGTTATAGGAATTCAACATCTTATCCAGCATATTTTTTATGTTATTGTCGGTCTTTTTTTCATAAAATTCTAAGCCTACATTTGTAAGAATTTACAAACTGAGAAGAAATCTGCTTTCTTAGTTCAGCAACCTTTTCATCGACGCCTCGAGAAATTGTGGTACGATTAGGTAAAGCATCTGTAATATTAAAACTGCTACACAATTTAACAGCTATATAGACGAGTATTTGTACAAAATGTATGAATCCATTTGCATCAATGGTCAAAAATGCACGCATATCTTTGGCAACACAAGCATCTTTTAGTTTCATCTTCGTTGAATTCGTAACTGTGTCTACTTTTTTTAGAAAAAATCCTACAAAAAGGAAATAAAGAGGTACAATGAGGAAATTACGTTCATTTATAATGGTATCCCGTTGAACAATTTTTTTTGCTGTCCAATAGCTACCTGACATTTATGCCGAATCAAACCCCTCGTACGACTTTCGTTTTTGAATGTATAAGTTTTTGGACAGCTGTTACAAAGAACAATACCGAGACACTGTCTCTTATAGCTGCTCTTCACCAGCGTTTCTCAAAGTGGGCGATATCGCCCCCCCAGTGGGCGATGACGTCGTTTTGGGGGTCGCTAGGTATCCAGGGGGCGATATAGGGGGCGGTTGGTAGCCATGGGGCGATATAGGGGTCGGTAGGTAAATACGTTCAACAAAATTTTTCCGTGTTCAGTATTATACAACTGGCCACGCTTGTCTGCTATTCGCTGCTGGTCGAGTATCGATATTCGCATGCACACGCACACAGCAAGCGTTACTAACTCTACCAACTTTCTGGCAGATCTACCACCTTTTAGTGTCTTGCCCAAATCTACTACCTTGAAAAAAAAACTTCCCACTTTTCAAGTTTCTGAAAAAAATATTATAATTTTATTGCTGCAATCACAATTATTGTTGCTAATTATTTAAGAATTCATTTATTATTAATCTAAATAGGTTCTCGACCTAAACCTACAATTTATTTTGCATTACATTTTTTTAATTGATAGGGATAGGGATAGGATAGGGATTAAAAGGGAACACTTTTCAATGATTTTATGAACTTCATGGCTCATCAAGAGATTCAAAAATTTGTTTAATTTGGAAGTTCCTGATTGGATAATAAAGTCATTTTCAAGTTATGAAAATGCAGGCCCGGTTTTTTAAAAAAAATTAGTCGAGTTGCAGAATGATATCGACTTAAAAGCAACATTTAAAAAGTCATAAGAAGAGTTTTGATAGCAGAAAAAATCATCTTTGTGGAAAGTCGGACAGAAATTATTAATAGCTTTTCCAACTTCATATTTAGTCGAACGAGGGTTTAGTGCTGTTTGTCAGCTTGTGATAAAGCACAGAAATATATTGGATATTGTGAAACGTGGCGATTTGTGTTTGTTCCTCACGAACATTGAACCTCAATTAGATAAATTGATAACGCAACATGAATCGCATCCTTCCCATTAATTATATATATATTTATATAGATTTGGGGGGCGTTATTAACTTTAGCATATCAAAGGTGGGCGATGAGACAAATACGTTTGAGAAACACTGCTCTACACTATGGCCCATCTTGAGGCACTGTGAGCCATCACCATTGTGTAGAGGGTCTGTAGTGGCCTAATGTCAGCATAGACTAATTTGCAGCCGTGCCTAGTTGAAATAGCCGCGCAGTTTACGCGCGCTCTGTGCTGTTTCCGTTACTTTCTTTGTTCTCTTTGTATGCTGAAACTTGGCCGCTTGGCGGCGATAAGAATTTGGGCGCGGAATTAAAATACTTACTTGAAATAATTTGATTCTAACAAGAGGAAATTTTTGAATTTTAAAGTGTTTTCTAGAATTATTAACTTCTTTTTTTTTCTAAGAAATATTTTTTGTTGTTGGGAGTAATTGTCGATTTGGGTGGAATAGTTCTTAAAAAGAAATTTATATTATAAGAAATTTACTATCTGGGAAATTTATGATCTGCTCCCGCCATGTCGAGCACAACCGTACTATCTTTAATCGAAGCGAGAAACGGCACTTTTGACCCCTGTAACTTCGTTGTGGATAAAGCAGGAAGTTTGAATTTTTGGATATCAAGAGACATACTATAGCTCTGGCTATACTGCCAATATATCTAATAATTATACTTTATAGTTTACGAATTATCGCCAGTCAGATTTCGTAATTATGTAGGTGACACACTCACCTACGATCAAAATTCTAAGGTAGCAATCTTACATACCTCTAATTTTGAATTTTACTTAGCCTTTAGCCTATAACGGAAGGAAAAAATAAAAAATCCCGAAATTTCATTATCCATTAAATGACAAATAGGGGAGGTAGGGGAGAGATGGGCACTTATTCACATAATAGGTAATAAAAAAGCACTTTTATAATATATCAAATATGTATTGCCTAGGTCAAGTTCACCATACATTTGGCAAGATTGTTTGCAAATAACAGTCTAAAAATGATAATCAGTCTGAAAGTTACAAGAGAATTTCTGAAACATGTCAATTGTGCCCAATCCCTATGGTAGGGAGGTTCATGCACCCCCTGTGGGAGGTTTGGGCATGATGTTTAAAAAACCCAATATCCATGATATAAACCAAAAATAAAAAGTTAAATAATCTTAAACAGTGTATAAATCACAAACGTAATCAACAAAGTTGATTTTTGCAAGTTGCAAGTTTGATCAGGGATATCATATTTAACAGCAGTTGTTTTTATCTTACCACCTTTTGCCACTTCTTAATATTATGTTTTTTGGAATTTCGCGTCGCTTACCCTCAGGTAAAAAATCAGGTAATTAAAGATGGGAGCATTGTGCATGCCCGAACCTCCCTCAAAATAACTGCCCCTTGCTCCCTCTACATACTTTTTCAACTTAACTCTGTCATGAAGTTTTTTTGTTAGATATTTTGGCGTAACTTACGGCTTAATTTATACGTTAGTAAATAAACAATTGAAAGAAAATAAAAAAAATCTTATACCTTTCGCTGGTTCTTCGTTTAAAATATTTACATTGACGAGCACCTCATCTTATAAATTGTTTGAACGCGACAATTGAACGAAATCTCAAATAGTATATGGATAAACAGAGGTACCAGTGAACAAAATAAACTACCAACCTAAAGATAAAATAAAAACTACTATTAAATTGGAATTACGAGGGGGTGCCCATGTCTCTCGACTGTCCATGTCTCCCCTATCTCCCCTAATGATTATTTAAAAATTTCTTAATTTTGTCACTGATCATCAAAATTCTAAGGTACTTCTAGCAATCTTACAAACTCCAAATTTTCATTAATGAAAAATAATGATTATCCATTAAAAATAATGATTATTTAAAAATTTCTTAATTTTGTGTAGCTTGTGTTTCTTATGTATAGCCTATGCTATTACCATACACAAAGGTCAAGGGCTAAGTCTAAACAGTGCACTGATGGACATTGGTTCTTCAGTGTTCACATGTGGTCAAGCATACGTGGCACTTTCCAGAGTGACAAGTCTGGGTGGATTACATCTAATTAACGTCGACTTTGGTAGTATCAAAGCTCAGGGGTTTGCAATCGTTAAATATAATCGACTAAGAAGCAATTACTGTCCAGAATTGTCAAAAATTGTTATATCAAAGCCTCAGAGAAAAATCAATATTGACAGAGATTGCGTTTTAAGAATATCAGTAGCTGACGGACAAGAAATTTTGAATAATCATTATTTTTCATTTAATGGCTAAGTATATTTCGGGATTTTCCATTTTTTCCTTCCTTTAGAGGCTAAAGGCTAACTAAAATTCAATATTTGAAATTTGTAAGATAGCTAGAAGTACCTTAGAATTTTGATGATCGGTGACAAAATTAATAAATTTTTAATAATCATTATTTTTCAATTAATGGATAATGAAATTTCCGGATTTTTTCCTTCCTTTATAGGCTAAAGACTAACTAAAATTCAAAATCTGGAGTTCGTAACATTGCTAGAAGAACCTTAAAATTTTGATGATCGCTGACAAATTAAGAATTTTTTAATAATCATTATTTGTCATTTAATGGATAATGAAATTTCGGGATTTTTGATTTTTTCCTTCCGTTATAGGCTAAAGGCTACCTAAAATTCAAAATTAGAGGTTTGTAAGATTGCTACAAGTACCTTAGAATTTTGATCGTAGGTGCGTGTGTCACTTACAAAATTACGACATTTGACTGGCGATAATTCGTAAACTAAAAGGTATAATTATTAAGTATTTCGCCAATATAGCCAGTTATAGTATGTATCTTGATATCTAAAAATTCAAACTTCCAGCTTTATCCACAACGAAGTTACAGGGGGTCAAAAGTGCTCGACTTGGCGGGAGCACTGCCGTGCTCCCAGATAATAAATTTCTTATAAGAATATAAATTTCTTTTTAACAACTATTCCACCCAAATCGACAATTACTCCCAACAAAAAATATTTCTTTGAAAAATTTCAATTAATTGTAAGTATTTTAATTCAGTGCCCAAATTCTTGGCGCGGCCAAGCGCCCAAGTTTCAGCATACAAAGAGAACAAAGAAAGTAACGGAAAAAGCACAGAGCGCGCGTAAACTGCGCGCGCTGATTGAAGCAGACGCCGCCTAGCGGCCATTATTTCAACTAGGCACGGGTGCAAATTAGTCTATGCTCCTAATGTCCCCCATTCACGATCAGTTAAACTGATGAGTTGAACTGACGTACATCCAAAAACTGACCGTGAGTGTGAAATCCTAACGTAAAATTTTGAACTGACGTCAACCCACGGATTTACCGGGCGCACCATAAAGGTCCTCTCACACACATCAGTCACGTCACGTCTCCGTTCCGTCAGGTCCGAGAAGTGTCGTTACAAAAAATGTGTTTTCTTGGTAGTCTAATGGCGCTGTCTAAACTGAGCCGGCGCAGTCACGAATCAGAACCGGCCGTCGTACTGCAGTCACCGAACCGTCATTAGCAGATTTCTTCTCAACGATTTTTTGTTTGACGGACGGCATTTTATAATTATTTAAAAAGTGAAAATGGGTGAGGATGAGAAGTTAATTGAATGTGTTTGAAAATCCCTGTACTCTACGACTTACGGTACATTGCCGACTTCTGAGCTGAAAAAGTTTTTAAACTCTTCTCTAACTTAAAAAGCCTCCCGTGTTGCATTTCCACCTTGATGAGACAATGTTTCATATGTGTACGTGTTGTAATCATATTTTTTTATTAAGTGCTATATGGTCGACATTTTGTGGCATAGCCTGTATCCTTCTATTATAGATCCTGGATATTTGTGATAAAATACTAAATGCGTTAACCAAAACTCTTCTTATACGAGACAAGCGATAATTAAAAATTCGTTTTGAATTGTCCAAATTTTGACTCGAGTATGGGGTCTCATTAAATATTTTTTTAACGGTAACGCTTCATCACCTACGTATCAATTACGTATGGAAGCTCAACTGATGTGTTTGGTATCTGGTGATGTGTTTGGTTAATGCTGTTTTTTCTGGTATTGACAACGTGTCCCGTTCGTTTGATGTTATTGATTTTCGCCAATGAGTATAGAATAAATGCATTTCTAATTTACTATGCAGTATGTTAAAACAGTTTTCGGTCATTCTGAAATACTGAACAAATTTGGTTTCATCGTCGATCAATTCTTTAAATAATGTGATAAATTCTCCGTCTGTCTGTCTGTCAAGACTTTTTTCTCAGGAACGCGTAGAGGTAACATGTTGAAATTTGTATCAAATACTCGAGTCTGTGGTCTCTTTCAGCTGTGAAAAAATCAAACTTGTAAGTCAACGCGATCAAAAGATATGATCGTTTATGTCGCATATTTTGCGATTTCACGAGGGAATCAAAACCTATAGGGTACTTCCCGTTGACCTAGAATCATGAAATTTGGCAAGAAGCGGTGTCTTACAGCACATGTCAAGGGAAAAATCTTAAAACCGTAAATATGTAGTTTAATTACAAGAAAAATGCGAATTTACTATTAGAAATTTATGAAAATTCACTAATGTTTTCGTAGTGGTATTGTCAGGCTCCAGAAGCATATGGGTTGCATACAGTTAGGTCCTATTCTATGTTTATTCTGAATTTTCTTTGTTTATATTTGTTATGCATTTCATCACGTACGCTTTATATACATAATATATACAGGGTATATATTATGTCTAAATTTTGCTTTTTTATAACGGACATGCGACATACTCAAGTCCCGTAACATCCTGTGTATATTATATTTCGTCTAATTTTTCTTTATAATCTACATAATATGTTGATAATCTACATAATAATACTATATACTATACAAGTTTGTACGGAACCCTCGGTGCGCGAGTCACAACTCGCACTTGGCCGGTTTTTTTTAAGTTAGGCTGGAAGAAATTTGCTAGCCAGATACAGCACTCAACAATCGAGAAATGAAGACCGGTTTTAAGCCAGTGAGTGGGGAAATCATTTTAAACTGATCAGTTCTAAACGTCAGTTCAACTGATCAGTTTGAACTGATCGTGAATTGCGGGCTTAAGTAGTGGATGATGGAGATGGTGATGGCCATGGATGGCGTTGGGAGCGGTCCGACTACACACATCAAAGGAGACCAGCATACGCAAGTAAGCTGCGCAGTGACTAAAGTGGCATATCCACAACATGGGCCATCATTATTTCCTTTATCGCACTCCTATCAGTGCCTGCTGCTTTTTGTCATGATAACACTGATTTTAGTAATTATTAGGAGTATTATTTAATTATAACGAAATATTTAGTTTATTGTGATATTAGTTTATTGAAATATTAGTTTTTTGAAATAATTAGTTTTATATAACAAGAAATAGTCGTTTATTATTAATCATGGATCAAAATCAAAATCGAAGAAATTATAAATTTCAACTTGAATATTAACTTTATAATTTCAATTCGAAATTTGAAATTAATTTTTATCAACAATATGCTAATATGGCCCCACTATGGCCCATTCATGCACATCTAGAATGGTCCATCTAAATGGATCACTGTGTGGATGCGTCCATTCAGGCCATCATAATGGGCCATGATAATCGTGGCCATCATGAGGGCCCACAATGAGCCATAGTGTAGAGGAGCCATTAGACTTGAAATTTTTTCCCATAATTTTTTCAGTTTTTCTAACGATAATTCCTTCGAGTTTTTTTTCGAATTTTTCTGCAATTTCTTTTAGTTAGAGTAATCTTTTAGAGTAATTATTTTTCGTCGCAAACAGTTCGTTAGTTATCTCAGCTTACAGAAAAAATATATGCACTGCAGAAAAAGAAAATCTAAACATAGCTAAAAAATACATTTGTATTTTGAAGCCTACTTGTGTCTCCAAAGAAATGAAAATAAAGAGCTTCTTATATGATCTTATATGAAAGTAATTAATTATGCCGAACTTGATTTTCAGAACTCGTTCCTCAAAATTATCGTCCCATCCCACGCGACGTTCATACCACTCATCCCATCTCATGGGACGATGGGATGGTATGGGATGGGATCCCATGCTCATCTCTATTACACAGTTCCAGATAACATACTGCGTACCAAAGAGAGTTATAATGAGGCTTCCACATGCGTCTATATCCTCTATATGCACATCGGCTGCCGATGAAAACCGGGATATTAAGATTTAATTTGATGACATAGTCTTATCATATCTATTTTTTAAATTCGATTATTTTTTTCTTTTCCATGTCCAGTGGTTTCCGCTGGTGGAAGGATTGACCACTGTCTGGTGGGCCAGTGTTACCAGGGGGCGCCGGCATGTTCTGCATATACAGGAGAAAATGCACGCGTGGAGGCTCCTACCGTGCCCCCACATAGTCGATTAAAACATGAAATTTTTGTGGATTAATAAGCATTTAAACCTAAATGACGTTTTATTTGACATTGAAAAATTTTATAATTCTTAGCATTATTATAAAGCAATTAGCATAATTTTGGCAAAATTTTAACAGTTTAGCAAATTGTATATTAGTCTTGTTGGCAACACTGGTTCCTATCTTCTTTGCTCTTAATAACAAGCAGGTAACTGACGTCACTGCTAGTTTTTCGTGACAGTTCTATTTCCATGCTTGATTTTCATACTCGAGACGAAGTACCAATGCCACCGGTGGAAAGTGTTGCCGATTAAACACAGACGATAGCCAATAAGAATAAGTTGCCATTTATGCTTTAATTTTTGTGCCCTTTGTCCAAACAAATTTTTATACTTATATTTTTATCACCATATTTCTGTTTGTTTATTTGTAATTATTATAATTTACTGTTTCTTCATATAAGACTATTTTGTGTTAGCTTATTTGTGAAATAAAAAAAAAATGGCACAAAAACAAAAGTGGTCCCGAGAGGAAATTTTAGTACTCATCAATGCCTATAAGGAGGAAAACTGTTTGTACACACCAAGTTCGCCACACTATTACAACAAAATCTTGCGTAGGTTGTCACTTAAGAGAGTTGCTGATGTTGTCCGGATGTTGCGACCAAATACTACAGAAAAGGAGTGTGCATGCAAATTCCACAATCTGCGTACTCAGTTCCACATCCAAAACTCAAAATATAAAGCATCTTTAAAAAGTGGTACAGGAAAGGATTATGTTAGTATATAAAACACTTGTTAATTATATCAGCAACATCTGAATTTTGGTATAAACATTTTTAGATATTCATACCCACTCTATGGTATTATAAAAAATTAATGTTTCTGGATGAATTTGTGACATCACGGAAGAATAAAAATTCAATGGAATCTATTGATGATGAAGAGAGCTTGACACAGCCAGAGGTAAGTTTGAAAATTAGAAGACTCTTCTTACTCATGAGGAGGATTGAACAGTTTACTAGAATTAAATTTAAAAGATACTGTAGAAAAAATGTGTGAATTCTTTAATGCACAATTAAGGTAGGTTTACACTAGCACACATGTATGAGAACTTGTGACATTACACAAAGGTTCAAAAGACCAAATTAGGTAGACAAAAACAACCCTTTAATTTGTGGATTGTAATTATCACAATTCACAGAAAACACTCACTTAGGTATCGACAATTCCAGATTTTATTCCTAATTATTCTTTAATGACAAGCCATAAAAAAATCGATTTTTCATTCATTCAGTAATATTTGTGCATCTTAACATTTAATTTAATTGGGTGTTTTCAAAAAGTTCTGTGCTATTTGTGCATTATGGAGATTGGAGTTGAAGGTACGCACTATTTAAGGTAAGCATATTTTTATTATTACATTGAACATAATATAAACCATTTTTTATCATTGTTTCCTAAAGTACTCAGATTTTTACATATTTTTCAACTTTGCCCTCATCACCTCGTTCTTGAATTAATGTACAATATACTTTCATTTAGTTTATAATGATATGAAACATTCTTGCGATATATTTGCATAACTAAATGATTTAATTTTTTTCCAGATGTGGTATTCACCGCACCGAAAATTGATATTTTGAAGAATGGCTGAAACATGAAAAGGAAACCAGAAATGATGCTTTGTTTCGATTTATCAGCACAAGACAAGATGTCAGGGCTGCAAAAAAAAAACATTCTTTCAAGAACATGAAGGCCATCATTTCTCAATTTTCGTCCAAAATTCCTGAAAAGTGGAGGATATAGAACGCTTACCAGTTCCTAGGAGTTCTGTGAAAGAGTTCTTGGAATCATGCCTTAAAACAATACAAAGACGGGTTGATCTTATCCAGACTAGAAGTGCATTACATGGTTATTACTTGCCTGCTACTGTTCACAAAATCCTTATTCAAGTTATTGCATCTGCTTTGTTGCCTGTCTAGGCCATCAGCCAGCTTTCCAAAGAAGCTGAAAAAACCTGAAACAAGGACTGTAGAAGGTTTTGTCAACACAATACTCACAAGCAGTCATATATTGCCATGAATAGATATGTACTTAATATGTTATTAATAACATCTGAGCCTCTAATAACCAGATTAAGAAATGTCCTGCGAAAAAAGCTTCCAAATTATCTTCTGAAGGCAGAGATTTATTAATACCCTCCAATATTACTGGAAAACACTGTAAATAGTTCTAAAAATACTGATCATCATGATCCGGATTACTCAACATCTTATTTATTTATTTTGTACAGTACAATGCCGGCTCTCCGCTTTCGCACTGAGCCGAGGGATTACTCAACAGCAGATTCATCCACAGAAAGTGATGAAGAGAACTAATATGTAACTACATATTAGTTATTTATTTATTTATCTTATGACGTGGCGTACACATGGTTTAAAATTATGGGACAAACATAAATCAATATAAATATAGATCGACAATTTAAGAGATATCACCATGCTATATCCAAGCCCTCAATCCATACGGTTACATCCAGCGACAACGTCAGCATGTCCACCATGTCCCCTCCGTATGCCCTCTGCTTGCACTATATGGGAAACAGTTTGGCGTGGGCCCCACAATCGCATTTGGCAGACGGCAGCTTTCCCCATTTGTGCAGGGTGTCAGCACATCTGCCATGGCCAGTTTGTATTCGGTTCGCAGTCTTCCAAGTTTGTTGGGGTACGTCAAATCCATTAGGCTCTTTGTGGGCTGATAGATTCCTATGAATGTCCGGGGGTGTTGATTCCATCCATTGACATATTTGATTTAGTTTTTAGTATTTTTACAATTGCTTATTTTAATTAGATAAATTTATGATACGTGTTGTCATTAAAAACTACATTGCCTTTTTTGTTCAAGAAATTTGTGTTTTGAATGGGAAAGTAAAAAAAAGTAAGAAAGTAAAGTAAAAGTTTTTTTATTCAAAGTATTGACCATTGCTTTCTACACATTTTGACCATCTTTCTGGAAATTTGTGGATACCACGCCAATATAAATGTTCGTCTTTTGAAGCAAGCCAATGAGTGTACCATCGATGAAAACAAATGGTAGTGGCAAGGGGCCAAGTCTGGTGAATACGGCGGGTGGGGTAGTAGCTCCCAGCCAAGTGCTTTGATTGTATCCTCAACCAGTTTTGCTTTGTGTGCAAGCGCATTGTTGTGTAACAAAATTACTTTTCCTTTGTCTTCTGGCCCATTCTGGGCGTTTTTTTATCAATGCCTGCTTCAAATTGATCATTTGTTGTTTGCAGTGATTGGTATTAACCGTTTCACCAGGTTTTAGAAGCTCATGATACACCACACCTTTCTGATCCCACCAAACACAGATCATTGCCTTCTTGCGCCGAATCGATCTGGTTTTGCTGTCGATGTTGATGGTTGTCCCGGATTATACCATGATATTGGTATAATATAATGGTATAAAATATTTTCCGTTTAGGATTCTTAAAATAAATCCATTTTTCATCACCAGTAACAATTCAATGCAATACTGATTTTCTTTCGTGTCTTTGAAGCAAAATTTCAACAAAAGTGTTTTTTCGATTTTCCATCTGTCTTTCGTTCAATTCATGAGACACCCTTGAGAGACACCCATTTCATTGTCCACACTTTGGGATCTTTCCCATAGCCTTTAAACGGGCAGAAATTGTTTGCTGTGCAACATTTAACATTGCTACCATTTGCTTTTGACTCAAAGTATCATCTTCATCCAATATTACTTGCAACTCGGCGTCTTCAAACTTTTTTGATGGTCTTCCACGTTCTTCATTTCTCACATCAAAATCATTATTTTTTAACTGTTGAAACCATCTTTTGCATGTTGCTTCTGATAAAGCATTATCAACATATGCCTCGACACGCATTCGATGGGACTCTGCAGCACTTTTCTTCAAATGAAAACAAAAAATTAATGCTTTCCACAAATCATCACTTTGTGGTACAAAATTTAACATTTTTAACAGATGAAAAAATATGATGTTGTTTGTTCAATGACTTGATGTATATTAAATCTGTTTATCTACAACCACTATTGTAATTGCCCAATATTGTACAGTTCGTGGATTATGTAAATACATCATACAACACACGTATGTAACAGTCCGCGATTAATGATAAGTTATGATTGATAACACACACGTTTGTTTTGTTTACGATTCGTTGATTGGTTGAGAGCTGCTACTATCGTTTAATATAACCAACCCAAAGCATTCCGTTGTTTGTCAAACAATTATTAAACGTCAAACGAATCTAACATAAACACTATATTTTTTGGTTAATCTGATATATGGGGTTTCATACGATCAGAGCCCTCAGAGCCCATACGAGTGTTGAAACTAACGGAAATTGACATAAAACCTCCACTGGCGCGTAAAAAACGCCACCGCAGCTACAGATTTGATCAAAATGGATGGTTAGATTAGGTTATATTTGGAGAAGACCAATCAATGCCACATAACGAGCGTATATTATTACAAATTTAAACAATTTTTATATACCCCCTTCAAATTTATTTTTCCTACGCCTTTCTGTCTCGTCCCAATGCGCATGCGCACAATGCGTACATTGGGTTGCCTATATCTATATGACTCGCCATATATTAGATTAATCTGCTACCGATTAAATCTCAGGATCGATACGAGGCTGCATAAAGATAATTTATGGACTAGAGAATGCAGCACAAAGCTAAATCGTTTTCAGAAAATGTTGTATTATCATACTTTGATAAATTATCTCAAACAATGAAACCATCTTCACTTTCGGCAATTTATTCAATGGTTCGGACAACAATTAATATGAAGCACGACATCGACAGTTCAAAACATTCAAAGTTAATAGCTTTACTAAAGAGAAAACCAATCAGGAAATTAACAGTTTCCTCTATAATTCGCCGGATAACAAATATTTATTGATGAAGGTATTGATTACTTTTTTTTCTTATAATGCTCTCTAATGCGCATAACGACATATTTTTTTATATACCTAATTTTAGGTTATTTTTATCATTGGCATTAGTGGTGCTTGCAGTAAACAAGAACCAGGAAATATCTAACCCTGCCATATAGAAGACATCGGAACATCTCTGATCGTTAAAATTCCTGATTCTAAAACAAAAGCTCAAAGATCTTTTGTGGTAACTAAAGAATTTTACCAAACCTGCAAAAAATATATTAACCTACGCCTACAAAAATGCACAATGATAATCTTTTTTTCTAAATTATCAAAAATGAGAAATGCACTAAGCAATGTGTTGGAATAAATAAAATTGGCTCTATTCCTAAACAAATCGCTAATTATCTTCATTTGCCGAAATCAGCGAATCTTTATACAGGACATTGTTTCATACGTTCCTCAGCCACCATTCTTGTGGATTCCGGTGGTGATTTATTGTCACTAAAAAGGCATGGTGGCTGGCGTTCATCTGCAGTAGCAGAAGACTATATAGACTGCTCCATGAAAAATCAAAATGATATTGCTACAAAAATTTCTACTACGATAAACAATAATTTCATTTCCACAAATGCAAGTACATCATGGAATACGATTTCAAGTACTCATAATTCAACTAATATCTCAAATGATGTCGATAATAATCCAACATTCATATTTAGCAATTGTTCTGTTACTATAAATTATAATCAAAAAAATTAAATAAATAATTATAAATATATCTTAAGATATATATATATATATATATATATATATATATATATATATATATATATAATTTTTATTATATTGTAGTTTATTCTTGGGAAAAGGAACTTATTTTAATAAAACAACCAATATCGATATTTTGCCAACGTTTCAGTCTTTTTTATTCTGACCTTCTTTAGGGCTTATATCTATTTAGTAGGTATTAATAAAATTAAACATAAAAAATATATATTATTAAGATTAAATTCTGAACATGTTAACTTATGTAGATAATGTTACTTATATAGATAAAAAATCCGTACAACTTTATTTCATTTGACATTGACATTGCGTACATTGTGTTGCCTATATCGATGAATCACTATGAGTTACATAAAACATATTTTTCTTATTAAATAGAAACAAATTAGTGTGGTCGTAGATTAGATATAGTATAGTAGATAAAGTATAGTACATAATTCGAGTTGTAAGGCAATTACGTACTCGCGGAATTACTGTTAACTGTTCCGCTCGTACGTAATATGTTTCTTACAACTCTCACGTAATATTCTATTAACAGATGTTACACCAACCAACCAAAAAAAATATTAAGGCTCGTTTATAACAAATGTTGTAAACCTTGTAAACCCTATCGACACATTTGTAGCTTAACACTCACTTCATACCGGTATACCTGGTATATATACATAAAATAATAATATTAATGAGGACAAACCAGGTTCAACATTTAAAATTGTAGGAATAACTTTTACAATTCAGTTTAGTCTTCACAGGTGTTTTGAAACATGAATCCTCAAAGTGTTTCCTACAAATTCTATAATGTGCACAAGTGGTTAGAGGTTTATGCACAACATATAGCATATTTATGTTACTTCCCCATTTTTCCAAAATTTCTAAATCTCTTGTTAAAGAAAAGAAACTTTGTGGAGGGTTATCTTTCATATGATTTTCACAACCTGGAACGACATATTGGAAATATTTCCAATCCTTTGTATGAAAGTCAGGGAGATGATGCTAATAAACCAATCATGTTATGTATATAGTGAAAACATGCACACTTACCTCTCAATTTAGATTAATAAACTAATGTATGGAGAAAATTTTTCTAGAGTCTTGCACTAATAATATCTTGCAGAGATTATGGATGCTATTCTTGGATGCTGGTGGCAGGAAAAGAGAGAGAGTCCATACACTGCTTAGGATCCTTTGGTTCCGACGGTCATGGGCGTGTGCCCGTTGTTCCAACATAGTAACGTTTTGTTTTGAGGTTTCGTTTTTTATTTATTTATTGGTTCTGGTTTAGCGTTATACAATAAAACGGTTCTTTTCGTTCCTTTTTTTTGTTTTTATTTCTCCTTGGTTTTCCTCTGGTGATTCTTTGCTTCTTTTTTTCTGGTGATTGTTCTTGTCCACTGCTGTCCGGCTTTGAGGTTTTCGGCTTCCTTGGTTGTTTCCTCTGTGTTGCTCTATTGTTACTGTATTCCTTCCGTTTCGGCGGGGTTGTCTGAATGCGGTTTGTTGTAGTTTTGGATATATCCATTTGACGTCGGTTCGGTAATTTGCTGCCTGTTGAACTGTTACATTGTTATGTTGTCGAATCTTGTCAAATGTTCTTTGTGCAAGTTTCTCTATGTGGTCTGTGATTGTCTCCATTTCGAGGTCTTTATGCAGTTGCTCGTTTGTTATGTACCATGGCGAGTCTGTGATTTCTCTCAGTATTTTGTTTTGTACGGTTTGTAGTCTGTGTTTTACGCGTTTGCTAGCTTGCATCCAGTAGGTCGGCGAGTACGTCATTATAGGTTTGCTAGCTTGCATCCAGCAGGTCGGCGAGAACGTCATTATAGGTCGTATTATTGTCTTGTATAGTTTAAGTTTATTTTTCATGTTAAGTTTGCTTTTCCTGTTGATGAGGAAATAAAGTAAGCCTTTAATTTGTTTAGTTTTCTTCGCAATATAATCCACGAAGATCCATCCATCACGACGATCCATGTCCGGCGAAGGTCAGTTTTTTGTCCAGAATAATTCCTAGATATTTTACCTGTTTTTCCCATTTTATAATTGTGTTAGAGTCCATAACTTTGTTTTGAGTTTATATACCTACCTTCTTAAATTGTTAACAAATGTTCCAATCCCGCTCATATTGAGACACCTTTTAGAGGATCTTAAGGGTAGTTGTAGGAATGGTCAAATTTATATTGCTACCCTAGCTGTAAAATTTTCCCATAAGTGACATACAGCGTTGCCAACCGTAGGATTTAAATCGTATTTATACGACCTTTTTGGATCTGATACGATGTACGATCATCTATTTGAAATCGTACGCAAAATATACGATCTTTCTAAATATTTCATCCTTCATAACGAAATACAAAAATAATAATAGAGGCGTTCATTTTGTCGATATAAAAAAAAATCTATAACAACAGGCTTGAACGGATCATGTATGATTTAAAGTATCATTGGATCATGTATCGATTACAAGCCAACTGACGAATGTTGCATAAATTAAATGTATGTATGTACAAGAGAATAAATACATCAGCTTCCGCGTCTACGGCTGTGCTCATTAACTCTGGTAGTGACTAACATTTAGAAAAAAGTTGTTAAAAACAGACTTTGCGGATTCCAGATTCTTAAAAAAAATCACTGTCTGATACCAATATCTAAATTTATTAATTCTATCTAAGTTTATATATTTAATACTTTAGTTTTGTATGTGTTTTAGAGTTTGTTTTAAATCTAGTGCCTTATTAGTGGTAAAACTACTAGAAGATGGAGCCTTGCTAAATAAGTATTTTTGTAATTCATAGTATTTATGGCAAAATGAGCTTTCATATTTTTTCATAATTGAATAATATATTACCTTGTTAATGGAATTTAGTTGACAAATTAGTGTCCAGATTCTGGTAACCAAGGTCTAGAAAATTACTGCTTGTTCGTATCTAAATACCAAATATTAAAATGTTGAACCCTAAATGATAAATATTGATTTAAAGTTATAATAATATAACGTTTATGTTATCATTTACTATCGCTTTATTTAAGTTTCAAGGCGTACTATTTTTTTCCCAAAATTCTTAGCAAAACACGATTTTTCTTGGTGCATGGTACGATCCTCTAAAAAATAAAGTTGGCAACACTGGTGCCATACTCCTGGCTCGATCAAAGTTACCCTTGTCGGCATAACGCGAGTAAGTGTAGCGGCTTCGAAATATAATTGTTAATACAAGTGCGTGTGCCATTTTACTCGTGACCTTTTTCATTTCTGTTTGATGGAGGGAGTTAAGGAAGGTATGTGAATTTTTTATATATATACAACGTTTTCATTAATTTATACTCGCGTGTGTTAGAAATTATGTCAAAGATGTGTCTACATAATGGTTTTTCTTGTAAAAAATTTTTCGTAAATTAGCGTCTAAAAAGATAGATAAAAAAGTTATAAAAAAAAGTAGATAAAAAAAAGAGTCTAAAGAGTTATCACCTTAGTGAGCAGCGGGGCTCAAGAAGTTGAGATATAGAATATATAGATTACGATGTTTTGTAATAGAATCTTCAAGAAAATTCTGCCCATATCTGCCCTTGTACGTTTGAGATTAGAAATACGATATATATATATATATATATATATATATATATATATATATATATATATATATATATATATATATATATATATGTTGTATTGTTTTCTCAGGGATTCCGCGTTGATGCTGAGGGTTGGCTCTGAAAAGAACCGGATTCTCGACGTTTTCTAAGTATTCGTCTAACGGTTGACTCGCACGGACGCATATATCTCTTGAGAATGGCGTATGTTAGTTCGCCGAAACGTCGAGAATCCGGTTCTTTTCAGAGCCAACCCTCAGCATCAACGCGGAATCCCCGAGAAAACAATACAACACAGGTATCTATCCGCGAAAACTTCAAATACAACATATATACATATATATATATATATATATATATAATATATATATATATATATATATATATATATATATATATATATATATATATATATATATATATATATATTCGTTCATCCTTGACAGAGTCACGTGGAGTCTGCTTTTTTCACTGCTGCCTTCGCCAATCTTCTCCATAGATTCCTATTGCTCGCATGGCGCGCGCATTCTGCCACAGGAGTCTCAGTGACAGATTTCATGGTGTCTGTCCATCGAGTTGGTGATCGGCCACGAGGTCTGTTACCTTCCACTCTGCCCTGAATCAACAGCTTTTGCGGGTAACGTGTCCAAAGAATCTGAGGATTCGTAACTGAACAAGCGACGAAATACGCCGGTAAATTTTTAATTCCTTGAGTATGGACACGTTAGTCCGGTGAGCGGTCCAACTGATTCCCAGCATGCGCCTCCAACACCACATTTCTAGGGCGTAGACCGTGCGTCGATCCTTCATCCGCAAGGTCCATGTTTTCCATTGTTTTATACAAAAATATCGGAAAACTACGCTAATCATAAGGAGTATTTTGGTATGTTTCGTGATTCGGCGGTCTCTCCATATCTTGTCTAGCCTTTTCGCAGCCGACCTTGTCATGGCGCAACGTCGTTTAATCTCGAGGTCACATCCCCCGCTATTGGTGATAGTTGAGCCCAAGTAAATGTAGCTGCCGCCAACCTCACAGTTGGCAATGGGTTTAGTATCTGGATTGCTTTCATTGCCTCTATCAAATATCATCATCTTTGTTTTTTCGCGGTTCAAGGCGAGCCCAAACTCTAGGCTAGTGGTTTTGAGTATCCGCAGCATGTTACTGATATCATCCTTGGATGAAGCCAGAAGAGTTGTATCGTCAGGATACCTCAAATTAGATATGTTCATACCTCCGATCGATACACCTTTATCTATCACATTTCTCTAGAACAATACGCATAATGTATTCGGTGTAATGTTAAAAAGTAACGGTGATAATATACATCCTTGTCTGACACCGGCTTATGTTTTAAGGGATTCAGAGTCTACTACTTCCAAGCGCACACATGCTGTGCCGTCCTTATAGAGCCTCTGGATCAGATGTACTATATGGCGCAGAACAGTAGTACTTCCCATAATTTGGACCAGACAACGGTGTCGATGGCTTTGCTAAAGTCAATAAAACTGATGTACAGCTTTTTATTGAACTTTCGGGCCTTTTCGATGATTTGTCTCAAGATGAGTATTTGCTCCCGAGTTCCTCGACCTTTGACAAAGCTGCCTGTTCTGGTGCAATTTCGTTGTTCAAGTAAGCTTGAAGTCTGGTATTCAATATATGCAGAAGAATTTTGCTGCTATGTGATATCAGGGATATCAGACATTAGTTATTGCACTTTTTGGTTGGTCCCTATTTAAGGAGAGGTATAAATAGTGACTTTGCCCATTCCTTCGGCCATTGTCCAGACTCCTAGATCTTGGAGCAGATGCAGTGCATTATATTTACTCCATCCATCCAAGTCTCCCATAGCTTTGATAACCTATATGGGTATCTCGTCAGTGCCCACTGCTTTGCCGTTTTTGAGATGATTTATAGCGGCCCTTACCCATCTTTTAAAATGGGAGGTTCGTATGATTAAGTACTCTGAGAGCAGAACTACTGCTAGAAAATAATTAACGACAGTAATCTACAATCTCCTTAATCTCCGCCACCACAATACCTGCGGAGTTTTCAATAGCCTAGGTCTTTGGTTTAAACTGTCTGTAGTAGTCTTATAAGTCTAGTCTGTATAGTCTTTATCCTCATATACAAATCCCTAGTTTTATACTTGTCGCTATGTTGTTCCACTTCCGTACAGATGGATTTTAGAGCTAGATTACGGTCTCTTCGACAAGCTGTTTGAATTTTGGCTCCGTAATTGTTTAGTTCTTGAATGCTTCTGCCTTCGGCTTTTAGTATTCTGCGTTCTTCAACTAATTCCCAAGTCTCATTTGGCATCCAGTGTTGTTTTTTGACTTTGGACGGTTTTGGTTGTGACTGGTCTACAGAGTCTACTATTAGCGTCTTAGCTTTTTGCCACAGAACTTCAGGCGATTGATTTGAGTTAGAGGACCATTCTTGTTTTTAGTCCTGTAGTATTTTCTGAAACGACTCCTTGTCTTGAATTTGTAATCGCTTTGAATTTCTCTTTTTGATTGAATTGCGTAACTTTAACTTTAGACTACAAATCAGGAGTTGGTGATCTGTGAGACAGTCTGCTCCTGGTAGAGTGTGAGCATTGGAAATCGAACTTCTCCATCTTTCTTGGATCATTATGTAGTCAATTTGGTTTCTTGTAGGCCGTTAGGTGATATCCAAGTCCAGAGTCTCCTTGGATGATGTTTAAAGACAGTGTTCATAATGGTCAACTCATTTTCCGCAGCGAATTGTATAAGGCGGTCATCTCTGTCGTTCCTGACACCTAGTCCATGCTGCCCAACTAAGTTACGCAATCGTGAGTCTATTTTAGTGTCACCAACTTTAGCATTAAAGTCAGCTAGAATAATGACGATTTCTTTTTTTGGAATCTTGGAAATACAGGTTCCTAGTTGTGCGTAGAAATTTTTAATAACATCATCAGATGCGGTGGAGGTGGGCGCATAGGGCGCATGTATTATATGGAGCGGAGTGGGTGTCGCACTGAGTTTAATAGATATTAGGCGATCGCTGATAGTATTATAGCCCAAAACCGATTTATTCCATTGTTTGGGAAGAATTATGGCTACTCCTGCAAAGCATTATCAGCATTTCCTGAGAAATATGTAGTGTGTTTCTCAGTATCCAAATGGCCACTCTCTTTCCAGTGGGTCTCAGCGATTCCTGGGATGGTAATGTGATGTCGCGCAAGCTCACGTTCCAAAATGTCAAGCTTGCCTTTCTCAAGCAGACTCCGAACGTTCCTAGTCCCTACGCGAGTCTTGTTGCGTAGTTGTAAATGTTCTCTTCCAGTAGCATCCATGCCATGAGTTGCCTGGTCGCCTACATGCTCATAGCCGGTAACCAATTTCACACCCGATGTCCCGAAAAACTCCTGGCGCCGATCGCTCAGCACAACACTTTTCTTTTTAGACGACATTTCATTTCATGACTCTCATGCATCTCTAGCAGTGGCCTTCTGCCCCAAGCATTTTTGGAGCTATTTGGACTCCAAAGGTCGTTGCTGCCTCTTCCGATCCGTTGCCGGACAGGGTGAGTGGTTATTCCGCCACTTACTCGGTCGCCAGAGCCTCGTCCGTTGTCTAGCAGGAAGCACCAGGCGCGTGCAGGGTAGGTTGACATTAAGGCCGGATAGATGTTAGAATATATATATATATATATATATATATATATATATATATATATATATATATGTATATATATATATATATATATATATATATATATATATATATATATATACAGGGTGTGGCACATAAAGTGTTACAGAGCAATAACAGTCCAACTATTGATTATATTCAAAAAAGTTTCAGACAAATGTTTTAGGGATCGAGAGGGCCGTCATACTGGACAACTCTATTTTTTTATCGGTGGAGGCGCTAAAGCTACGTCAAGGTCACCTCCACTTTTTTAAATGGAATCATGTATTTTTTTTCGATAATATTATAGCCAATTTTAAGACGAATTCAACGACCTGCAACACAAGGTCATTCTAGTCATGAAAAGTATGAAAATAGTCGAAAATATCGGAATAATCACTTTCAAAGGATCGACTAACCTTGGTTTTCTGTTGACATATCAGTTAGTCACGGTTTACCTTCTAATTTGAGAACATTGAATCGCGAAAATGAACGAATTTCAAGAACCTTTTGATATGTTGATGGTGTTGGGCGAATGCCGTAAAAATTACAGAAACGCCCGAGATTTCTATGCGGCTCGTTATCCGGATAGGCGACAAAAATCGCACATGGCTTTTAAGCGTTTAGCTGACAATTTCTGTCGCTTCGGTACAGTGAAACAAGCACGAGTGAAACGTCCACCGATTACTAATGAAAATAATGCGACTGCTATGTTAGCTTTTGTTGCACTAAATCCACATTCGAGTAGCATGCAAATGGAAAGAGAGAGTGGAATTAGTCGGCGATCTGTGTTAAGGATCTTGCATAAACACAAGTTCCATCCGTATCGTATGTCATTGCACCAGGAATTGTACGGCAATGACTTCCTAAATCGCGTTAATTTCTGTAATTGGATTCGTAGAAAAATGCGCACAGATGTTTCATTTTTGAGTCACGTGTTTTTTTCTGACGAATCTAACTTCAGAAATACGGGAAATGTGAATAGGCATAACATGCATTACTGGGCAAATGAGAATCCTCGATGGATGACAGCTGTACCATTTCAACTCCGTGGTCCGTTAATTGTTGGTGCGGGATTGTCAGCGATCACGTCATTGGCCCATATTTTTTTGAAGGTTGCTTGACTGGGCAAGTTTACGCAAACTTTCTGCGAAACGTACTGCCTGAATTACAAGAAGACGTGCCCTTGTATGTTCGCATGAACATGTGGATGCAACACGACGGTGCACCACCCCATTATGCTCTGTGTTCAAGACAAGTGATGAATGAGATTTTTGGCGAAAAGTGGATAGGACGAGGCGGTTCTGTAGCTTGGCCACCTCGTTCGCCAGATCTAACATCACCCAATTACTTTTTAAGGGGGTTTATCAAAGATCGCGTAATGGCGGTAGCACCTACCACGCCTGATGACATGAAGGAAAGAATCCGCCGAGCTTGTACCGAAATTACACCACAAATGTTGGCTGAAGTTAGACGGTCTTTTCACTAGCGGATTAACAAGTGTTTACACGTCGAGGGTCACCACTTCGAGCATCTTCTGTAGGTAGACCGAAACCAAGGTTAGTCGATCCTTTGAAAGTGATTATTCCAAAATTTTCATACTTTGCATGACTAGAATGACCTTGTGTTGCAGGTCGTTGAATTCGTCTTAAAATCGGCAATAATATTATCGAAAAGAAATACATGATTCCATTTAAAAAAATGGAGTTGACCTTGACGTAGCTTCGCGCCTCCACCGATAAAAAAATAGTGTGGCCCAGTATGACGGCCTTCTCGAACACTTAAACTTATATGAAACATTTTTGGATATTATTAATAAATTGTGTGTTATTGCTCTGTAACACTTTATGTGCCTTTTTAATTCTTATGTGCCTTTTTCATTCGTTCCTTTGACCTTGTGTTGCAGGTCGTTGAATTCGTCTTAAAATCGGCGATAATATTATCGAAAAAAAATACATGATTCCATTTAAAAAAGTGGAGGTGACCTTGACGTAGCTTCAGCGCCTCCACCGATAAAAAAATAGAGTGGTCCAGTATGACGGCCCTCTCGATCACTAAAACATTTGTCTGAAACTTTTTTGAATATAATCAATAGTTTGACTGTTATTACTCTGTAACACTTTATGTGCCCCACCCTGTATATATATATATATATATATATATATATATATAAATCGTTTTTTTTCGAAAATTTTCTAATGTAACATATCAAAATTTTTACACTACCATTTAGACAATTAAAAGGTCTATCCAAATCGAGAATTAAAAAAGAAATCAATGACGTCATAGCGCAAACACCAATGGCGTCACGAAAAATTTTTTTACGTCATAGCTTTGTATTTTGGAAAATAAAATTGACGGGTCCGAGCGATTATCCCACCTATGTCCCGCACCGCAACTGTGTAGATCTGCGTAGATCCTACCAGTGGCGGATCCAGAAAATACGCAAGGGGGGGCGGTCACAAGGAAAATAAAGCAGCACATTTTTTCAAAAGGAAATCTCCTTTAAATAGAATCAAGTAATTCTGATAACAAATAATAAATTGAGAAATTAAAAATTTATCAAGTTTAGCGTTTAAATTTAAATAATAAATTCAAGTTTTCGCTTTTCAATGTCTATAGAAATATCTTGATGAACGTGTAATAACGCCAATCCCGTCAATCTATCCTCAGCAATCCTATTTCGAATCCAGGTTTTTAACCTACGAAGGGCTGAAAAACTTCTTTCTGCAGTAGCTACACTAACTGGCAACGTAAGTAAAATTTTTAATAGAAAAGCTACAATTTGGATAACATTCGCGATAGCATGTTCAGAATATACACGAACAGGTTGTAGAAAATTATTTCCTCCGAGTTCTACTAAACGAAAACAGTTAGCGCGCCATAAGTTTAACTCGGCTCCAAATCGTGATTTCGAATTTAAATTTTGAACTTTCTGAAATAAAGTCTCATATTTTTTCCATAAAACTTCAGTTAAATTTTGAAAGTCCAATTTGATTAAGTTTTGAGGTAGTAATTTACTCAAATGAAAAGCATCAATAGTATGTGAAGAAAACCTAGTACTCACATCATTTAAAATAAAATCTAACAAAGGAATAAAAATACATCTTCTGAAATATTCTTCGGCGCTACTTGCTGGTTAATTGTCCCTATTTGTTTGTTTTCGTGCAATTCTGGGCAGAGTAATGGTTATATTTTGTTCACTTGCTAATTTCTCAATGTTTTCCAAATGTTATCGAAAATATTTTCCACATTATTTCTTTCAGAAGTGAGTACTAAGATAAGATCCTTTATACCCGTAGCGGCTGTACTTATATCAAATGTCTCTTTTTGAAATATTCTACTGAATGGTAACGTTAAGGCAAAAATGTGATTGATACATTTTAATGAAACAATGAACTCAAGTGTCAATAATGAGGTATTCAATATGTTAGCTTTCGATGATGATATGGCATCGTGCCATACACTAATACTGTTAAATTCTAAAATTGCCCCAAAATCTTGGTCAAACGCTAGCGTTGTTGTGTCTTGGTGGGTCTTTCAACCCACCGAGTGTCACATAAAGTACCCAATGATGTTTTAGCCATAGATTTTTTTAGTACAAAAGACCGTTTGCAGACGCATTAAAAAATGAAAGCACTTCGCGAATTATTCCAAAACAGTTCCTAATACTTTTGACTTCTATGCATTTTGATATGGTTAAATTAAGAGAATGGTTATGACATGGTACCCAGACTGCACATTCAGTATATTTCATAATTTCTGCAACCGCTCCACGTTGCTTAGATGACATTATATTACAGGTATCTGTACAGATGCCGACACAATTTTTCAAATTGAATTCATGTTTCTGCAGAATTTTCTTAACCGAATCTCCAAGTACTTTTCCACTTAAAACCGGTTCAGCATTAGAATCTTCTCCAAAGTTTAATTGATGCAAATCAAAAAATCACACAAAGTCTTCTATTATTTCATCTCCTACCACATATCTTATCACGATGCTTAGTAGAGATATTGTGGATACGTCAGTCGTCTCGTCAAACATTATGGAATATAAACCGGCTTTGTTTACATTAAATTTATTTTTACTCACAATTTCATCACCGCAAAATTTAATTAAACTATTTTGAGTTGTTTTGGATATATAAGTTGCGTTCGCAGATGAATTTTGTAGATGCTCCTTCAATGTTGTATCGCCGGATCTTGCTAACAATTTCAAAATTGCCCTAAAATTGCCCTCGTTCGTAATACACCCTGAAGGTTTATTAGGAAAGTCATCTAACGAGCCGTCATCTCGATGACCTCTAAATGCAATGTTTTGTCGGCCGATTGTTATGATTACGTCTAAGATATGAGCTAGTCGATTGCTGTTATCCTGAATTTGAATCAAACGTTGAGATGATAACATATTTTCAATTTGATTTTCCGGCTTATCATAATTCTGCAAAAACATATTGCAAATTTCAATGGCATTTTTATGATAGCTTGCACGTTGATGTTTCTCCAAATATCCTTCTGCTCCCAGCAGTTTAGCAAACTTTGTCACAGGTTTAGTGATTAAACACCAGCCTCTACATTGCATTTTTCACTGCCTACAGATGTTGGACGTTGTATGAAGCAATATTTGCAGAATATTCCTTGCAGTTTTGGTGAATACACTAACCAAGGATATTTTGTTAAATGGCCTTGTTTCAAATAGCGTTTTTCAATTTTTCCCTTTTTTGTATGTTCTAAGTATGTTCTAAGTATATAAGTTCTAAGAACACATAATTATTTGGAGTTGTAAAAGAATTTTGTAGCAGTTCCTTTTTCAAATATTTACTTATGGGTTGATTGATAAAATTTCCAACATCTTTGGGAGAATTATCCACTTCTTCGATCTCCCTATTTTGAATTGTTGATGTCGTTGGTGAGTCAATTGTTTCTGAAATGTTGCTTGTTTTGTTTAGAATTTCTTCATCATCCTTCTTATCAACTGTCAAGTTTTTGGTTTTTTTATGAAAAATTTTTCAATAGTATAGTTTTTTACTAAATACTTAATAGTATTTTTTTTTACGGACGTTTTTTAGACATTTTACCTGCACAAATTAAAATATCAATTAATAAATATACCTGATACTTATAATAATGAAATTACATGTATGAAAGTATAGTATCAAGTATAGTAAAGTATAGTTTCAAAGACGGCAATATTCATTATTTTTGTTGTGGAAGATTGAGCCGAATTCGCATCCTATCTACTCGTTCAATACGGTTCAATGTCCCATAACACACAGATATTGCCGCCTTTGATGTGATGCGACTCGAATTCAAAATAATTTATTGTTGCATTAATACTGCAACAGCAATTTATTTGTATTTAACAATTTATGACAATTTTAAGTGAAACATGCTGCTACTCACTTTAATAATTTGTAGATGAATTTATGAATTTCTGGATTATAATGATTGCCCACTTTAATAACCTCGGACGTTCACCACAAACATGAAAAGCTTTAAAAAGAGACCGAATTTTTTAACAAATTTCAGTTGCACATGAGCGTAGCTAGGCGGCGCGTAGCCAACTATGGCAATATTAGTAAAACTGTAATGCGCGCTGCATGAAGCCAATTTTCAAACCAGAGAAACAGACGGATTTTTTAAATTTACGGGAAAATTATGCTTGCTGTAATTTTTATTTTTGGTATAGCCAATACTTAAGCCTTAAGTATTGGCTATACCAAAAAAAAAATTACAGCAAGCATAATTTTCCCGTAAATTTAAAAAATCCGTCTGAATCTGTTTTTTTTCTGTATTTTCTTTCTGAATCTTGTATTGATAAAATTATCTGTCCACTTGTCTCTGGTCCACGTCGAGAACTGTTCGAGGTCATACGAAAAAATTTGAATATAGACTTGGAAACTCTATGTAAGCGTTTGGAGGTACATTTTAGGACTAAAATGGAAGGTTTTGAAATCCCTGACGAGAATCGACTTTCTTTGAAGAACCTGTTGTCCAAAATATCTATAGATACTATGTCGAAGAACAAGAGAACGCTTTCTCTAATAAACACTGGCTTTCTTCTTCTGTGATTATTAACCTTTTCGCTACGGGGTGCTTTTCTACAAGTCGTGCTCTGTGTACGGGGTGCTGAGGGTAGTGCGGATACGTCCGGTTCCCGTAGTTAGGTACTTACTCTTTGCGTATAAATACGGTTCCCGTAGTTTGTAGTAGTTTCAACGGTTCCCATAGTTTGGGCCAAAAAAATTTATTCAAATTGCACTGGCTATCTCTTGCTAGATAACCCTAATGTGAAGTTTTGTTTTCTACAATCTAATACGACTGCATTGTTACAACCACAAGACCAAGGCATTATTGCTACATTTAAAAGTCATTATGCAAAGAATTCATTTCAATACATTCTGAATGAACTTGATGGAGATGCAGAACTGAATATCATTGCTGCATGGAAGAAGTTTTCTATAATGGACTGTGTCAAAAGTATTAACTGGCAACATCAATGTTGAAACATCAACCCTGAATGCATGTTGGAAGCCTATTTGGACAACATGTGTTAAGAGCCAAGAACCAACTCCACAACATGACAATGTGTATTGTGATATCATTTCTGTAGCACACAGAGTTGGTGAAGAAATGGTAATTGACAAACCCTTTGATGATGATGAAATAATAGACATTATTCTTGTACCTTCTGAGCATGTAGAAGCAGTTAGTGACGACGAAGAGAATCCCCTCACTGCGAAAATAATATCAAAAGGCATTCAACTAGCCAGTGAATTAGAAAATTATTTTCTGACACATGATCCTCTTGTCGAGAGGGCTACCCAATTCAGTCGTGAAATGACAACATGCATGTCCGGTTACCAATAATTGATCAATGGTTTAAATAAGAAGCAGAGACAACCACTCATAACAGAATTCTTGAGAAATCAAAACGAAAATGCTGGAATCAAGAAATTTGATTGAAGAAAATACCACTCAAAAGGAGAATGATGAAACTTCCACTGATGGAAGTGATATTATAGTTAAAAAAAAGATTAGGAGTAATATTTGATAGTCACTGTGATTAAACTGTTATTCTAATTAATTGCATCAGATTTAGTTTTGTTACTGAAATTTCCCCTTTATTTCCTGCATGTTTTATTAAATCTTTATGTTTTATCAAATCTTCATATTTTATTAAATCTTCATACTTTAAGCAATAAAAATAAAATTAATAATTTCAAACAAAATGACCTGTTATCGCAAATTTTTCGAACTCGGGAACCAATGTATCCATTTGCCATATACAGTACGTAATTTTTTATGCGATTTTTTTTTATGCGGATTCTCCTGGAACCAATCTGTCGCATAAAAACAGGTTAGTCTGTACTATGAAATTCGTATTCAGTGACCTCGAAAACCCTTATATCTTATATCCCAATTTTAATGAAATTGTGATCAAATTTTAATGAAGTGGTCTGCCATATTGGATCCGCTATCTAATTATTAAAATTATACTATTATAATTATACTATGAAATACATAATCAGCGACCTGGAAAACCCCTATATACCAATACACGTTTAAATTTGAAACTTCTGTCTATTTTTGGCCAACTTTTTTTAAATCCAGACCACTGTGCGCTGCTAGGAAATCTGTATAAAGACCTATTTGCAGAGTATAAGAAGGGGAAAAACCTACAAGTTTCCGACAAGAATATGTATGGTGGTAAAAGGTGGCAAAAACATCACGTAATTACTAGACGACCCCAAACATGACCTCAATCGCAGGGGCGTTTCCAGCGAACTGGTCTAAGGGGGTAATTAAAAAAAAATAAATACATAATATTATTTCATCTTAATCTTCATTATTTCTTCTTCTTTAATCTTCATTCATTTCCAAGCAATTAGAATTAGATTTCAAATAACTTATTACTAGAGACATTTGTGAAATATGCGTAATATCAATGATTTCATCGAACATTAAGGTGAAATATTTTGATGTTTTAACTTGTGTTATAATAGTGCCTTTAATTTCTTCTCCTCTTAAAACAATTAACAATAAGATAAGTTCGGCCAAGTGCGCAAACTTCGGTAAGTGCGAGTTTGAGCTCCAGGACTTACGTATTATTTTAAACTTGGCGCAATACTCTTTATATAGCGCTATACTCTTATATACGCTATGCCTAGGAAATTTTCTTATTCTGACAGCTATCTAATTGATTGGTTCATTTTAAACCTATCCTTGATTGGTTCATTTTAAACCTATCCGTTCATCAACTTTAAAAATTTGTATAGGATTTTTTCAGCATGAAAAGATGATTCTACGAACGTACCCCACCCATAAAAATATAATAGTATCAGGGGAACTGAGCGGAACTCGTACTTACCCCACTTTGCCGGGGAAGTGCGCCCTGTACACCTCTAAAAATTTTAATAACTAAAAATTTTAATTATCGTTATTCCACTTGTAATGGGTGTTTTTTTAGCTGCATCAGAAGTTTCGATGGGTGTTCTATGGTTTGCCAGTTGAGAATGTCAAACTATGTTGACATTAGGGTTTAGTAAGATTTGGCAATCATCATGAATCGTTTAACGCCAGAACAACGCTTTCAAATTGTGGAAATTTACTTTGAAAAAAAAATCTGTTCGTGAAGTTCATAGAGCACTTCGTTCATTTTACGGTCAACATAATCGACCTAGTGAGCAAGCAATTCGTGCAGTTATTGATTGTTTTTGCACTAATTTTACTCTTCTCGATTCAAAACCATCAACAAGACAAAGAAATGTGCGTACCGAAGAGAATATTGCAGCTGTAGCGCTAAGTGTTGAGGAAGACGCCGAAATGTCGATTCGTCGCCGTTCTTTCTTGTTGGCCTTTGTCCTTTGACTACGTGGAAAATTTTGCGTAAGGACTATGGCTTACGTGCCTATAAAATACAGCTCATGTAAGAATTAAAGCCAAATGACCATCGTTTACGTCGCATTTTTGCTGATTAGGCTAATTTGAAACTGGCCGAAGATGAGCATTTTTACCGAAGAATTGTGTTTAGTGATGATAATTAGCTAAACATCGACAACATTTGGCTCCAACACTTGCTATGCTTTATTTCAAGTGGCCCTGTTAACTGGCTCCCTCGTTCGTACGACTTAACGCCTCTCGATTACTTTTTATGGGGTTATGTTGTCATTGGTTTATTCCGACAAATCAGTAACTCTTGAAGCATTGGAAGGCAATTTTCAAGCCACCATTGACGCCATAAAGCCAGATTTATTGGAAAAAGTAGTGAAAAATTGGACTGATCGAATGGACTATTTTACTCGTAGCCACAGTGGACATATGCCGGTAATCATATTTCAAAAATAAATGCCATGAAATTATCTACCAGATTATAATAATAAAAAATTAATTCCAACAATATTTTCTGTCTTGTATTATTATTTAAAGTTCTCAAGCTCTTAAAATGACACTCATTACTTTCATATTTTCTTTCTCGATCCATGAAGAACAATGTTTAAAGCCTATACATTTAGAATTTTAAATCCAAATCATTGATAATAAAGGCCTACAGCTACATTCGAAAATGTACTATTGATAAACGCGCGTGCATTTGGCCGAACTTACCTTAACTCATTTTGAGTCGTGTTACTTAAGTAGGTGGCATTTGAATGTTTTTCAAATAATTTTATTACCAGTTATCACCAGGTTATATCACCAGCGGCTATTCTAAAAAGTAGAATTTCACGAAAATGTCCCTCGTTTGTAATAGACCTTTTCATAGTTGACATTTTTTGTGTGTAAATTTTCGCCATGCTGTACTTTAAAAAGTGCCTGACCTTAAAACCTGACCTTTTTAACGTTTAACTAAATATGTGCCCGAAACTTTCATATTGCTGCCTTTCAAAATTGGCGGATGCGCATGCGCTAAACTACCCGGAAAAAGGTCTATTGATTTCATATTTAAAAGACGACCAACCAACGATGATCTCGTAAGGGAATATTTTGTTTTCCCAAAAAAATTATACTTTCGATTATTGGTTTTAATCTATTTCTATTTGCCTCAATTTGTCGAAGTCTTTTAATATTTATTGTATTTCTTATATCTCGTAAATTTTTGTATAACTTATGATTTTCATGTTTCACCAAAACACCATCTTTACCTAATAATTTGGAATATTGCATTACTGGCTAAGAAACTAATTTCTGCAATGGTACTTGTTGGTGTAACCTGTAACCCACCATTTTTTTTCAAAAAAGATGCAATAAATGTTTTTCAGGCAAGTAAGATTTAACATCTTTTCCCCCTTTATTATGTACTGAATATAGGGAACCATGCAATAAAATTATTATCTTGGCGCACGTTTTTTAGTACGAAAAATGCCTTTTGATTGTATTACCACATCTTGGGTAACGCACGCAAATATTCAATATAGATAGGTTACATTAAAAAACAAACAATTAAATAAATAAAATAAACACAATCAAGACCTCAATATTAAAAAAGTGACGTGAAAGTGACTTTTTTTGTCATAACAAAATAAAAATTAAGTTTTAAAATGAGTAGAAATTCTATGATGATACCGGAGACTGAGGAGAGTTCTTCTGACGAATCCACACCACCGGAGACAATTGGAAAAGCAAAGTCTTCATTTTTGATTTCATTTTTCATGGATGGACCCTGGATCCCAAACTTGTGAGATACATCCCCTCGCATGAGTAATAAAAAATATTTTTTGTAACACGGGCGCTATTGTCAATTGACCTCTCGAGCGAATGTGCACTCACTTCGTTCGTGCGCCCAATTTCGCTCTCCCGTGATATTGACAACTTACCGCCCTAGTTACAAAATGTACTATTACCTATGTATATCACTATAAATATCAACGTCACTTGACGTAAATGTTGTATGCTGTTGTTCTTGTTGTTCAGAAATAAAAATTGTTCAAACGTATTTTTCTCTTTTGTTGTTTTAATTCATAGGAGAGTTATATTGTTTATATTATACTCATTATTTTAATTAGTCTTTGAGAAATGGAAAGTCAAGAAAGGATACAAAATACTGAAAAAAAGAAAGTTTATAAATTGCTGTTTACACATGTTTATCGTACATGTAATTTGAGTGATTGATATTTACTATATTTATATATATTGTAGTCATATAGTGAAATCAGTCAGATTGTTTAGAACTGAGCCATTGATTGCATGATCTCTGTCGGCAGTTCGAGTAGTTCATCTAATTCGTGTAGCTCATGAAATCTCATGCAAGTTCAGCTCGTGAAATTTTAAGAGGAACTAGTCTAACTGGCATTTACACTATCATTCTTACCGATTCGACGTTTCCAGAAATGCCTAAGTGCTGTCATCTGATAGTATAAAGCTACGAGTCTTAATTGTCAGACCTATTAATAAAGAGATAAATAAAGAAACATATTTCAGATGGTTTCACGAACTAGCTAGTTGTATCAAGTATTTCAAATAGAATACACGAACTCTCGGCAGATCATGCAATAACTCGGTTTTACACATTCTAACAGATTTCACTATGATATTTACATTATAAAGAGACATTAGTGAAATCACAAGCTTAGCATCAAAAAGAGTATCGACGGAGAAAAAAGAAAATGAAAAAAAGGGATTAGACAAAATACTGATTCAGAAAAGTAGGTTCTTAAAATATTATAATTTGAAGGAATAGCTTACTGATTACATAGACTTATCGTACATGTGATTACAGTGTTTGCTATTTTTTTTCACTACATTTATATTTATTGTAGAGAGGCAACAGTAAAATCAAAAGCTCAGCGTAAACAAGAGTATCGACAAAGAAGAGTGTCTTAATGAGCACACCTATTAATAAAGAGATAAATAAAGAAATATATTTGAGATGGTTTCACGAACTAGCTAGTTATATTTCAAATAGAATACATGAACTGTCGGCAGATCATAAAATAACTCTTAAAATAACAGTTTTATACAATCTTATGGATTTCACTATATGACTACGACATATACATTATAGAGAGACAATGAAATCACAAGCTCAGCATTGAAAACAGTATCGACAGAGAAAAAAAAGGAAAAAGAAATAAAAGGAATTATACGAAATACAGATTTAGAAAAGTAGGTTACAATTTTATAATGTGAAACAATTGCTTACTGTTGACATGTGTTTATCGTACATGTGAATCAAGTATTTGCTTTTTTTTTAATTTTATTATAATTCAATTTTATATAGACACCTATATTTATATATTCAAGCTGTGTTCCTCTATAATAAGTTGGTACTTTGTAGTGAGTTTGAATATGGGGATTTGGATTGTTTATTCATATTTTCCTGAACATTCAATTAAAATATTTGCGTGCACTTTCATTATTTTAATAATAATTCAAAAAAAGAACAAAAATATGAAATATTCAACCTGTTCGTAAATCTACAAAATTAATTAATTAAGTCCTACTAGGACTTTGACAAATGTCATGAAACAACTTCTTCCCTGGCTAATACCACGCAGGATATTGGAACACAATAGACATTTGTTTGTTACTAGTACTACTAGTTAATAACAACAAGACCACTTTCTACACAAATTAGGTGACTAAAGCCATCTGCAGACGCGTTTAGAGGTCTACCTCTCATCAGTGCAGCTTGCTTTTATTTAATTAACAATTAAAATTAATCAAAACACACTTTAATTGTTAATTAAATAAAAGCAAGCTGCACTGATGAGAGGTAGACTTCGAAACGCGTCTGCAGATGGCTTTAGTCACCTAATTACTGTAGAAAGTGGTCTTATTGTTATTAACTAGTAGTACTAGTAACAACAAACAAATGTCTATTGTGTAATCCAATATCCTGAGTGGTATTAGCCAGGGAAGTGGTTGTTTCATGACATTTGTCAAACAATTAATTTTGTAGATTTACGAACAGGTTGAATATTTCATATTTTTGTTTTTAAATGTATCTACAAATAGTTAGGCCCCCTTAATTTTCAATCAAAAAAAGAAGTTGTTCGATTCTGTTAAAAGTGCGAGGAACGTCGTTCCTGACGGGGGTCCCCTGACCGCATACGTTTTTTTAATTCAGTGTAATACCAGTAACAATTATTTTTATTTAAATTTCATTCTACGTTCCTCTAGATTCTAGATTAACAAAAACAACAATAAACTTTTCATTAAAATTTGGTATATTTGAAATTATTTTTTTTTTCTATGCTAATCATAGCTAATACTGTTAGTCTTTTTTATTCCATTGTATTTCTTAAAAAGGTCTTTATTCCCTTAAGAGCGAAAAAACATCTTTCAGGTTCTGCTGTTGTTATAGGTGTGGTAATTATTATTTCAAGTAAAAACTTCTACAAAGAATTCATGAATTCCTGAGTTACATTAGATCATAAATATTTTTGTCCTTTTAAATTTTGAAATTCTAGTCGATCATATAAAACAAGTAATTCTGTGTTAAGCCTATCTTTATCTAAACTTGCATTCACTGTTTATCGTAGTTTGGTGATAGGAATTTCGTATTATATGAAAAAATATACGGGGAAAATGTTTGAAATATTATATAATCGCAAACTTCTTTTACTGCTAAATTCGTTGCTTCTTTTGAAAATCTTGGCCTTTTTGCAGACAGAAAATCCTCTTGGTGATTAACCGAAAAGAGGTTATTTCTAATTTCTTTCAAAAATTATAGTAAATTCTTGTCTACTTAAGGTTCTTAGCCGTTGCCGAGACTCGAGTTCTTAGAAACAAACTCATAAAATGCCTAAAATACAGAGTGCGGACTGCAATGTTTGCCGCCCAGGATATACATATTACAAAAACGTATATCGCGGGTGGGGATAACCAGGTCAATACACTAACTACGCGGCGAGACTCGGTCTGCACTGACCACTGAAATATATTCTAACTGGAACCCTGGAACGAGCGCTGGCTTCTAACAATAAGCTTGTGCGGGTAGAGGAAGAGAGGTCCCAAGGGGAGCCCTCTCACTGTTGGCTTGACAAGGAGGGAGCTTATCTAGCCAACAGTGATTTCGAGAGTTGGAGGATGTGGTACAGTCAGAGCGAAAAGCTAGTTGTATCAAACCAAATCAAGTATTTATCAACACTATGTAAATACAAAATATTAAAACTAATAATATTTTGTCATGTGCCGCTAGTATTATATATATAATAATTTTCTTTTTGTATTATATATTACATGTATAAAATAATATAGTTATATTTATACTATACATTAGGTTTTTTACTAAGACTGTACTAGACGAAAACAGAGCGATACGAGGGCTCCCCTTGGGACCTCTCTCTACCCGCACAAGCTTAGTAGCCAGCGCTCGTTCCAGTTAGTATATATTTCAGTGGCACTGACAGCAGCCCGGATGATTTTACAACCGCACAAAATTACACAATACACACATACAGAACGCCTATGGAGGTATTAATTATCTACAATTCAAAAAATAAATATACTACGAACGGAAAAATATGTTTTTGTAAAATAATTGTATACTAATGGAATAGTTTATAATAATTAAAAAAATGTTTTCATTTTGGCGGGAGGGCTGCAGCACTGCAGCCCTTATGGGCGAGTCGCCACTGCCCTGAACGAATAAATCCAAAGTCGGAAATTTTCGTTTTCGATTATCCATTGTTATGAACTGGCATTTGGTATGGTACGACTCAACGAAACCAAGATGATAATTCTAGTCGCTATTTTTTTACACTTAACTTAAAATAGTACAAAAATAATATATTACAAAACTCGACCGGAGACTCGAAACAAAAGACTTAACTTCTCTCTTAATTTATTTCATCTCCACCTTATCACCTCGGCTCTCAAGCCGGTTTCTCTACCCGTTTTAATACAAATATCCCAAAAATATCATATTATAAGATTTGGACGCAGTTATTATTTCATTTCTGGGTTTCATAGGCTTTATTTCTGGATCAGGCATAAATAAAGAAAACAGCCCTCCTCGGTTGAATGGTAGATAAGCTCGTTAACTTAATAATCAATGTGGTAATAACTTACAATTAGTCTAGCTTAAATATAATATACACGAATATATGCGTTCTTGGTCCACACCGTGAGAATATAATCACAGCACAATTTTTTTAATCAACTAAATATCAATTATGATTGTTTAGTGTGATGCGTCTGAATTTATTCATTGATATTAACTATAACCATTTCTATAATGTATACAGGCAAACGATACTCTTAACACTGCAGTTGTTCAATTCACCACTATTTACTATTTAAGGTCTAGACTTAAATATAAACCAAATATATAGAGCGTACGTGATTTATGTCGTGATTTAAGCCGAATATAAACAAACAAAATTTTGAAGAAACGGCTTTTGATACTGACACTTACTTTTTAAACTAATATCCAGTCGATAAACATCTTTGGAAAAGTGGTAAAATAAAGAAATAAAATATTTGAATTATTTAAAATATTAATTAACTAATATTAATTATATTTCAAATATTAATTAATTTACAACGGAACCATCACCGCCTCCGCAAGTGTGGAACTTCCGCAGGAAATCGTGCCCCCCAAAGTTTTTTTTGCGAAGTTATAACGGAGGTTTGTTTACGTGCGTGGAGCGACGCGCCGCTGCGCGGTGTAGTCTTGCGCACGAAATGAACACAATTGTGTTAGTGCAGCGGGTAGGAGTGGGTGTGTACAGGATACACATATCAATTTGTGGACTTGCTAGATCGTCCGTACTTCTGCCCGTAGTTGTTATCAGAGACAGGGTGAATCTACTGGTGTTCTAAAGTTTATTGAGATCTAAAGTTATTGAGCTTTGTTTTAAGTGAATTGTTGCGTAATAAATCCTTATTTAAATCACGCGATGAAGTCGAAAACAAGTGAGATTTGGCAGTATTTTTTAGGAATAGATAAGGATTATGCAAAATGCAAAACGTGTGGTAAAAACTATTCGAGAAAAGGCCGGACTACAACGTCATTGAAAGGGCATTTGAAATCGATGCATAAAGAACAATATGAAGATTTTTGTAAAATTGAAGAACAACGACAAACGGTTAAATTGAATCAGGTAACGTCAGTTACACAATTACAATAAGCAAAACGGCAGGAATCTTAAAAAAAATAAATGTGGGAAATGTCACACCCCAAAGCAAAAAAAGGACTATATGATCGGAGAAATGATTAATTGCCAAATTATTAATAGGCTAGTTAAATTAAATTTGAAAAATTGGTTAATACTGTACCTTAAAACTTACTTAATACACAAGAATATTTTATTTTAAAATAATCCATCATTGACATTAAGTATTTTGCGTTTTAAAAAAACAATTTAAAGTTACCTCGAAAACGCTCAGTGCTGCTATGGCGTCGTGAATGACGTCACTTCATGCGAAACAAATCAAAACAATGGTGCTTGTATAAGGCAGTACTTACTATAATTTTGTTTTTTTTTTAATAAAACATGAATTTCTCATATTACAAGTACTGTGTAGTGAGTGCCCCAGTGTAAAAGCACAAGTATTAAAACGCCAATCAAGTTATTTAAATACGTCCAAAACAATGAAAAAAGTAGTTAAACACGTTAAAATATCTGCAAAAGTCAGGTGTTACGCAAATAAGTGTTGAAACAGGAGCGAAAATGACTAAAAGTGAAGCTAAGCTAACAAAACAGATGGCTAGCTTAAGAGTACATGTAGAGAGAGTTTTACAACAATTTTACTTGCTTAACCCACATGCATGTGTTAATTTAAAATTTTTAAAAATACTGGACGATATATTAATCATAGTTTGTGGTTTGGTTAATTTGGAAGATTGTTTAATTTAAAAAAAAAACATGTTAAAACTTTAGATTGTTTTTGATTTGAAATACAGTCGAACTTCCATGACTCGAACTTTTTTAGAAATTCATACGTTTAGATCATCTGGATGATCATCTTACATACAAATTAACTTCCAGAACTCGAATTTTTCTTAACTCGAATTTTTCCATAGCTCGTAGTAAAAACTTGTTCAATGGTGAAATTTTACATAGAAAATAATCTCTATAACTCCACTTTTTAACCGTTGGGTACTTGGGTACAAAATTTATGGTGCCAGATATTGCTTATCATAAACCGCATCCTGTTCGTTATATTAAAGGTGCTATAAATTAATAAAATTTTAGAGTTTAAACTCATTCTTTCTTCTTACCTCTGCAGTTACAATTGTAAATATGAGTGGCCAAGAAACAAGCAAACTCAATACGATGTCGTTATCTGACAAGCTTGATAAGTGAAGTTGACAAAGGTATTAAAAAGAAAAAAAGTGATTGCTGAAGACTTTGGGATTCCTCCAAGTACACTTTCTTCAATTATAAGAAACCGCGATGAAATTCTGAACAAACCGAAAATGGTCTAGTAATCAACTAATTATCATGAAATGGTGGAACTGAAGACAAAGCTACTTTGGAATGGTTTAAAATTCCGCGGGATAAAATGTGCCAATGCCTGGACCGCTTATTAGAGAAAAGGCTCTTTATTTTGCTGAGAGTCTGTGACACACTGATTTCATCTCGAGTGTAGGTTGGCTAGATAAGTTTAAGAAAAGGCATAATGTTATTCAAAAGGTTATGTGTGGTGAAAGTGCAGACGTTAATGAACATAACTATGAAGAGTGGTGCAACAATATCTTGCCGGAACTTTTACTTTATTAACATGATAAAAGTTATTTTTAACGCGGACGAGACGGGCTTATTTTTTCAAATGTTTGCCTAATAAAACGTTAACATTTAAAGACAAAAATTGCTTCGGTGAAAAACACAGCAAAGTAACAATCACCGCCATGGTGGGAGCCAATATGTGTGGTACTGAAAAACTAAAACCGTTGGTGATTGGAAAATCAAAAATCCACGATACTTTAAAAGTAAACGTTTTTTAGCAGTGACATACCGAAGAAACAAAAAATCTTGGATGACAAGAGCAATTTTCGAAGAATGGCTTTCTAGGTTATACAAGAAATTCATTGCCGAAAATTGTAAATATAGCTGTTTGTGGATAACTGTCCGTTACACCCAAAAATTACTAAGCACATTAATTCGATTCGTGTTGTTCTTCTTCCGCTAAACATTACGTCAAAGTTAAAACCTATGGACTAGGGAATTATTAACAATATAAAATTGCACTATAGAAGAATTCTGAGAAAAACTATAGTTGCCCTAGAGACAATCAACCCGAACATATTACTTTATGGGATGCTGTTACGAACTTGACAAGAGCGTGGGACATCGATATTGAGCAAGCAACCATCAAATATTGTTGCAGAAAGGCTGGCTTTGAAAAACAAGGCGAAATAAACTGGAGTGAAGAAGATATGTGAAGTGAAGATATATACTCTTCTGTCAGAAATGAAGTCCGCGTTTGACTCATATAATCAGCATAACGTGGATGGATAATACAGTGTCTCTTAATGATTATTTATCTGTAGATGAAGATGTGGTTATAGCGGACTATCCAATAGATGCCGATATTTTAAACAAGCTTACAAAACACGAAGATGAAGATGTCTTATCTAGCAACGAAACAGTGCAAATTCCAACCACGAACATAGAAATGCGTAATAATTTAAATAAGTGTAGCGAATCTCTGTGTTCTAAAGACAATATTCCGGATGAAGTGTAAGTGCGCAATATCTACTTTGGAGAACTTTGTACATAGAGAACTTTTTAATGGAAACAAATAAAAATTACTGACTATCTAAAAATAATATATTAATTATAATTTCTTTTAATTAATTATAATTATATAACATTATATCATATTATTTACTTTATAAATTTTTAATAAATTTTGTAAAGTGAATTTTACTCACGTTGTAGTTATGTATTTCTCTAACTCAAATTTTCTATTTCCAATTTTTTTCGTGAACTATGGTAATTCGACTTAGGGAAGTTCGACTGCATATTGCAGTTCTACACTCTTATATGTTAATGGATATACATTATTTTTCCAAAAGTTTATTAACTTATCATTGATCATATTTTTAAATAATATTTCTACTTCTTTATTTTTATCATAATCTGGGTCAGCCATACAAAACTAACAAACCACAACAATAAACGGTTGTTATCTATAGGAGTGACATAATTCTATTTAAGCTAATAATATACATTTTATACTTGTCTATACTTACATCAAAGTTTTAACATTGCGAAATTCCGATGAACAACCCTCATTGTTTGGCGCGAAACATTATCCAAGCATAACGACATCGATTTTGGGCAAATTATTACAGTTTGCTTTTTTAAATCCTGATTCCATAGAGAACTGTACTTGTTTCTCAAGATTTAGTTAAGAACAATTGTATCAATTCGACAAGCAAAAAGTTAAAACGTGAAATTTCTCACTCCTCTGCTACTCTGTTCTACGAAAATGTCAACAGCAATGGTGTTTCGCATGACGTGACGTAACGCTTTCTGATTGGCGTTCACTGTCACGTAACAGATTGCCTATTAGCCGATTTTATTTTGTAAAAAAATTATTAATCCTTTTTTTTATTAAATAATTTTCATTCGTCAATTTTCGTCAAGTGTCATTCATTCGATTTATTCTTAGTGGACACTACCCTAATGATTGCATTACAAAATCTACAGTACCATTTTATCAGGGGTTTTCGCCGCGTAATAAAAATTGCTTTGCCAAATTATTAATTAAGGGGAAGTGTTTTTTACTGACCATATCTGACGAGATATATACTAAAGTGGCTATTGGACAAATGCTTAAAGAATTTCTGAAATTGTTATTCACCAAGGGTGTTTAGTGAGAGCCAAAAGTTTCTGCATTGTTGTTTTGATCAAAACCTGTTCAACATTCGAGTGTAATTTGTGAAGGATATTGGATCCTTGGGCCTTAGTATTTGAGTTTATCTTTATTCATGGAACAAATTGAAGCCACAACTTGGCTCCAATTCTTCTTTTCATTTTCTTGTTTACATGCATTAATACCTAATGTAAAAATAAAAAGTAGAAAATATGAAAAATGTTAGATTGCAAGCTTTGTACATAATTTAATATGGAATAGTACAAATAATACCAAATATTGCTCGCAATGAATAAAATATTTTTATAGTAAAATATAAGTATATCGTACCCAAACCGAGTGCTTGGACGATGCATTGAGTTCATGAACTTGAGAAAAAATAAATTAATATATTGTTCCAACTCAAAAAAATAGTACCAAGGTAGCTTTCCAAAATATACCTCACCATTGCGGTTCATGAAATTTTATTAAGGGCACAAATATTCGTGGCGAAATAAACAACGTGTGACACAAATCAAAGAAAATAATAAATGTGCCTTCTTTTTCTTTATAGAGTACACTCATTGATAAGTATATTTGTGGTACGGATGCGTTTTCGTTTTGCGTTTCATAGACCCGATCATTTCGACTGTTCGAAAATCGAGATCGTACTGGTGATGTAACGAATGACAATTTTTAAGCGAACATTTGCTGCCGATATTTGCGAATGCGAATATTCCGTTTAATTAATTTTGACGTTGAGTGTGATAAGTGATTTGTTAAAATGAATAAATCTGTTTCTACCTCTAGTGAAATATAGGCTTGTTTCATGCTTTGCGGTCCTCAACGAGCTAGATGCAAGCTCTGTAACAATAAATATTCTCGAAAAGGAAGAACTACAGTGGCTATGAAAAACCATTTGTCAATGCTCAAGTCTAATAAAACCAAGCTTGCTGAATTGCAGAAATGTGAAAAAGGTAAGCAGGATGCAATTAATAGGCTTGCACTTACATCATCTTCCCCGAAAGTATTAAATCTTACACAAAACAGTTGTCACTTGTGAAGAATGTGTCGAAAAACAGTGGAATAATAAATAGGTGATGTCCTTGGCAGTTGGTAAAGCAATAAGTGAAATGATTGCATTGGAAGACTTGCCATTTAGTTTCGTGGAATCTGTTGGATTCGTAAGACTTCTGAAGCCCATATGTCCATCATATAATTTAAAGTCCTGTCAGTATTTTACTTCTTTCATCTGCCATGAATTATATGGAAAGGTGAGCCAGAAAATCCACTAATTACTGAAGTCCTTTGCAAAAATGTCAACTACTAGTAACATCTGGTTAGATTCTTGCTCTAGAGTTTCACTACTGAGTCTTACTTGCCATGGGATTACAGCGGAATTCAAAATAAAAATGATTGTATTAAAGGCAAAGGTGTTCAATGACAGCCGCCATACTGGAAAAAACATTGCTTGTTAACTTGAACGTAAGTTGTCATCATGGGAAATACCCAAAGAGAAAGTGAAATGTGTAGTTCGAGATGGAGGCACAAATATGAAAAAAGGTGTTTCCTTATTAAATCTTCATTACATCGACTGTATATCACAAGATTCAGAACTTTCGAATACTGCTCAAGACGAGCTTATAACTTTACAGAAAAGGCATAATCAAACTCCCCTTAAGGCGGCGATTACGTAATTCCGCGAGTACGTAATTGCCTTACAACTCGAGTCATGTACTATACTTTATCTACCACCACACTAATTTGTATCTGTTTGATAAGAAAAATATGTTTGATGTAACAAATATATTTTTTTAAGTATTTTCTACATTGGGCGTTTTCGGATATATTTGGGACTTGGCTCCATTTTTTATTTATTAAATTTTGGATTAGGGTGGTTGGGAAGCCATTCTCAGTGGCAATTGCTTTGATGAAGTTTAACTCTTTTGTTCCGTTGTCGGCGGTGAGAAGTATGGAAAAGGCTCGATTTATCATGGAGTGATACGGAGCTAATTTATGTGATAGTGGGTGATTTGATGAGAAGGGTATTTATTGTAAATTTTACACTCGTCGGCTTTCTATATATGTCGAATTCAATCTTGTTGTTTTTATGGATTAAGGTAAGGTCCAAAAAGTTTATTTGGTTGTTGTTCAAAAAATCTACCTCGAGACTGAATATAATTTTAGGATGTATGTTGTTGATCAAATTTAGAAATTGATTCAGTTGTCTTTCCGTCCCATTGAAGCACGCTATTACGTTGTTCGCATACCTATACCAAAATGAAATATGTTTTTTTTAGCAAAATCTAATTTGAAGATCTGTTTCTCAATATGTGCCATGAATATGTCGGCCAGGAGTGGGCTTAATGGATATCCCATTGCTAGACCTGTGGTTTGCTGACTTTGTTATTGAATGTAAAATAATTATGGTTGACACAGGTTTCTAGACTCTCGAATAAAGTTCTGTTCTAATCAGGTGGTTGCAGTTGGCTTTATCGAGCAAGTTTCTAATGATTTGGAGGCATTCCTTAGTGGGTATATTAGAGAACATACTACTGACATCAAAGGATACAAGTTTACAAGGATCGGGGCTGTTTTTGATTTGAGGAGTTCAGATAAGACGAGTGATTTTTTTCACGGCATACTTTGGACTAAATTTGGTATATTTTTGAAACAGGGTATTTAGTTTTATTGCTAAAACTCTTGCTGCACTGTTAATATACGAGACAACTGGGCTGATAGGAGAATCGGGTTTGTGGGTTTTTATGAAACCGTAGAGCCTGGGAGCTATGGGATTTTGATGTATAATTTTAAATTTCTCACTTTCTGTAAACTGGGTAGTCATATTTGTAAGAGGTTCCTAATTTGGGTTTGAAATTTTGGTGTGGGATCCTTAATCAAAAGAGTTAGATTTTTTGTTGTAATGAACGACTTCATTTTATTGATGATCTCTTTCTAGAACGACAATCGAGTTAGATTTATCTGCTTTAGTAAGTACTAAAGAATGGGACTCTATTTTGGATTTTATTGCTTTGATTATTGCGGAGTATTTGGCAAGATTACGAGCGCAGGATGTGCTCTGCTATTTTAGCTCGAGGTATTAGAAGTTCCGTCAATTTTCTTAGCGCAATTTCATCTCTTCTACAATTATTGTGGACTTACCGGATTTGTCTTTGATGAATGGGGCGTAGTTGGGGTTTTGGGAAAGGAATGCTTGTTCGATGGAACTGAAAGTAGCTTTCGAGAAGTTGATGAATGTGGACACTAGATTAGGTTTGGAACTCACTTTTTGGGGTGCTGCATTTTTATTCTTAATGAGAACGAATAATAATTTCTTTTTTAACCTTAAATATTATATGTGGTTAACTTGACTGACATTTTCTCGAACAAAATCATCAAAGATGGTGAATTCTACTCGGTGTAATTTAAACGTTAATTCTGAATGGAGTATCTTAAGATAATGTTGAATAACATCTCTTCTCCGATGAATATTTCGAATTTCGGATGGAAGTGTTTTGGGCAAATTTTATGGCTGCTTTTGCGGCCGAAGACGTGGAGCGGGTTTTAATATGTACATAGTTGGGTACGACTTTGAACCGATGGCATTCTGAATTGAACCAGATATCTTGTGAAACGAGACGGTATCTTTTCATCAATTTGTTGTACAATTTTGTCTGGGTTGCCGTACAGGCTGATTTTATGAATAGGATGGTTGTGACAGTTACTACGTGGTAATTCATACTTACATTGAATTGAAAAATTTACTATGTTTTTGCCACACTTATTCTATGTAAAAATATTATACAACTTGTTATTCACAGTTATATAAATTTCTACACATATCACGACTTAAGTTTCGACGTTTGACGGTCATTTTCAAGTGACTTAACAAATTGATGACGTTGAATATATACCTCTATAGTTTTGGTGGGGAGGGGGGCGGTGTCTGTCCGTAGATGAGGACTTATCCGCTTGAGATTGGGTGAGATTAAAAAGTTGGGAAAAGATTACCCCACCAAAACCCATTTTATATATCTGTTTGCTCATTTGGGAGATTAACTGAGGGATTACGGATTTTTTTGAAAATTGCTAATAACTCTAGGAGATTTAGTTTCGGGCCTTTGTTGCAATTATGCAAGATTCTAAGATTAGCTATTTCGGGGAATTTGTGATTACATTCAAGACAATGACTAGAGAATGAGCTTGTGTCTTTATTAAGACGAAAAGCCCGAAAGTGTTCTGAAAAACGAGTTGATATCCTTCGTCCTGTCTGGCCTACGTACACGCTATTGCATTCTGAACAACGAATCTCATAAACGCCGGATTTTCTGAGGGGGTCTATTTTGTCTTTGGCATTAACTAATGTGTGGTATAATTTGGACGAAGGTTTAAAGGCAACTTGTAGCTTCTGTTCTATCAGAACGTTAGCTATTTGCTCACTAGTTTTGCCAAAGTACATGAGGGAAACGAAAGTTTTTTCTAAATTGGCCGTTTTCGGATATATTTGGGACTTTGTGAATGGCTTTCAGATATATATATATATATATATATATATATATATATATATATATATATGTATATATATATATATATATATATATATATATATATATTGGGCTTTTCGTCTTAAAAAAGACACCAGCTCATTCTCTAGGCATTGTCTTGAATGTAATCACAAATTCCCCGAAATAGCTAATCTTAGAATCCCGCATAATCTCCTAGTGTTTTCAAAAAACCCGTAATCCCTCAGTTAATCTCCTAAATGAGCAAACAGACCTAATCTTTTCCCAACTTTTTAATCTCATGCATTATCAAGCCGATACGTCCTCATCTACGGACAGACACCGCCCCCCTCCCCACCAAAACTATAGAGGTATATATTCAAAGTCATCAATTTGTTAAGTCACTTGAAAATGACCGTAAAACGTCGAAACTTAAGTCGTGATATGTGTACAAATTGTAAAGTCCATCACTTCCAGTTGCTTTCCCATTATTGAGTTGAGTAATGGCTTTTTCCACTTCTATTGGTATTGCGGGATCATCGAGTTCTACCCATTTTCTCTTTTATGGTAGGTTATTTATGTATTCCATATCGGCAGAGCTGTTTGCATTTAAAAGAGTCTTGTAGTATTCCATCCACCTTTCCAGTATCTCTTGCCTATCCGTGAGGCTGCCGTCTGCCTGTCTGCCGTCTTCTGAGTTTATTGGCACAGGTTTACATCTAATGGGGCCACATGTTTGGTTCAGCTTTTCATAGAATCGTCATCTGGTGTGAGTCTGTTAATATTAGATTGTATTTTGCAAGTCAAAGAGTCTTTATGCATCTACAAATAATAAAATGATAAAAAACTGACTTCCGAAGAGTGGACGAGCATTGAAAAACTTTTGGGTTTACTATAACCATTTGAAAAGTAAGCAAAGAATTAAATGTGGCGAGTATTATATCATCAGTGATTCCCTTAATCATCATTTTGAAAAGAATTCTTAATGATCTCGATTCATCTGATGAACACATTGGTGAGACGATAGCTATTTTGAGACAGGGGCTCATTAGCAAATTTTCTGCTTTAGAAAATGAAATATTGTTTGTCACAGCAAACTTCACTGATCCAAGATATAAAGTAAAGCTTTTTTTTAAATGCTTCGACTAAAGAGTCATACAGCATACTTATCATACAGCATATTTTGGATTTGCTTGAAGAAAGTCGATATAGACTTGAAGGAGAAGAGACTTTAATTTTTGAGGCTATGTTATGCTTTTATTCCTCTATTCAAGTTTGATTATTAATTAGTTGCTAAAAGAATATTATATTATTATAATAGATTTTATCTATGACCACTATTACAAATGCCCATTATTGTACAGTTCGTGGTCTATGTAAATACATCATAACACACACGTATGTAACAGTCCGCGATTGATGATATGTTATGATTGATAACACCTTTTTGAGTAGTGGGTCAAATTTTGTTCATTATATTTGTCGTACTGACTCGTTGGTCACCAGGTTAGTGACATCACTTGGAAAAGAGAAGGGAGGTCAAAGAACACTTTTTTGATTCTCACTTATAAAAGTTAACAAAACCCGGCTTCCATTCTTGTTTTACAACTTCTAAAGTTACAAACCGATTAAGAACTTAGCACCGCTACTAAGCCATCGAGCATAGTTGTACATTAAAAATTAAAATCTCAGAATATTGGCAATCAGTTTCCTCTAATAATTGTGGAAATTGGCGCATATTAAGACCTCGTACGTTTACGAAATTGATGACTTTTATTAAAACTGGCATTACATTTTAAAATATTTTCAAACGTTGTTTCGCACATAAAACTTCCTAACGTATTATATAATGAAATTCTTACGCTTTTTACAAACTCTTACTATCTTATATATATATATATATATATATATATATATATATATATATATATATATATATACACACACACAGGTATGTGCATATGGAAAATCTATAGCCAATTGCGCAATAAAAAAATGCCATTTTTGACATGTCTTTATGCATGTAGGGACCGTCGTTTATATTTTTTATAAGTTGAGAAGAAATTTTTAATTGTAGTTTGTAAACGAATTTTAATAAAAAGTAATAATAATATTGAGTTATTGACCATTTCTAAAGGCTTATAAAATGCAATGGGTGGGTCACTTAAAAAGTCGGTGAGGGTCAGTGTCTGACCCGCGGGTCATAGGTTCGCCATCACTGCCCTAGTGCGTTTGGTTTAAGATTCGTTGATTGATTGAGAGCTATATGTTGATAAGTTTGTTAAATATAGTACTCCGTGACCTTCAAACAATCATAAAACGTCACATCATTCACTTCGAAGCTGTCATTCATTTCCTGGTTAACCCTTAGTTACCCAGGCCTGTCCAAAGCTGACTTGCAACTGTACTTTTCTTGAACTTAAAAGTACCGTCGGTCATCAAAGGGTTAAACTGGAATAAGAGTGTTCATAGAAATAGGCAACCCAATGTACGCATTGTGCGGATGCAAGACACATTGGGGTTGGGAAAATTAATTTGAAGGGGGTATATAAAAATGGTTTAAACTATTGAATTTTTTTTCTTATTTCGGATCGATTTCGGATTTTCGGATCGATTTCGATGATTTATCTGCTCCTAATATAACCTAATCAAACCATCCATTTTGTTCAAATCTGTAGCCGCAGTGGCGTTTTTTACGTGCCACTGGAGGTTTTATGTCAATTTCCGTTAGTTTGAATTGTGACACAGGGGGCGCTGAACGTATGATGCCTCATATCTCAGATTAACCCTTTTCAATACTATATTTGCCGCAGCGACCACGTGGAGTGATCACGCGGTAAGCGGTATTCACGAGATAGTTTGTAGTGACGTTGTAAAAAGCTTGATTTTCACTGATTTGCCAAATTTTTCTTTAAAAAAATTTATATTAATTTTAAAAAACAAAGTCTTGAAAAAGACTGATAAAATGTAATTTTACTAATTTTAACTAACAAGTAAGACAGAAACACTGAAAACTCGAGAGCACGTGGCATACAACCGGACTGGTTTAAAGTTTCGGCTGCGTGATCTACGCTTAAAAAAACAAATTAGGGGTTTTACCCCCAAATTTACGGGGATCCAAGATGTATAGGGTTTTTTTAGGGGGTACATTTATTTAGGGCAGGGGTTCCCAAAGTTTTTCTTAGGCGGGCTAATTTAATATTACCGTATTTTTGGCGGGCCAAAAAAAAAAGAAATAAAATCAAAACAATAACCACTATTTTTTTGGTTTTAAATACATTTAACTATGTATTTCTTATTATTTTTTTTATTAGTACCTATAGAAAAAGTTATGTCTCAAATATATGTGCTGAAATAATGGAAATATTTGTTGAGCATGTTTTCGTATTTCGGATAATTCACGCATGATAATATTTTATATAAATCATTTAAGGAATTGTTCCGATAAGAATTCTTATCATCGATATTTTCCTGTAATTCTACCAATTCAAATTGGATAGAATTCAAATGAGACTACTATATTATATTTCTGTACAAACGTGTAATAACTAGGCTAGACATACTAAGATAATTTTTTAAATATAAACTAAACAATATTTTATTAATGCAAACGATTATGGTTAAAGCTCTGTAAGAATTTTTTTAAAATATTAAAATATTTTATTATATCGTATTTGTGATATTTATTATTTATTTTACTATTTATTTTTTAATAAAAATATAATATATCGTATCAACATCCCGGGCCTCATTCACTGGCTTTGCGGGCCGCATTTGGCCCGCGGGCCGCACTTTGGGAACCCCTGGTTTAGGGGGATTTTTTAGCGGCTACATTATTTAAGAAAAATTTTTGAGGGCGATAAATTAAAGTGTATATCTTGCAAAAAGTTAAAAAAGAAAGAAAGTAATGTTTATATGACACAGAACAAAATAATTTGTAAACCCTATGAAACCTTCAAGTGAGCACAAAAAGCATGAACTCACTACAAACAAAAATGCAGGACTCTATACAATTTATATAAAGCCTTGAAACAACCATTGCATATTGTTTAGGGTGCATATTGTTTGGTTAGAGTTGTGCTTACAAACTAACAAAAAAATAAAAAACAAAACCAAAACAAAACTAATATCCCCTCACTAGCCCTCATTAAATACATATCTCGATGATATTTGAAGTATTGAGTCAATCTTATGTCTAGGGGACAAAAAACGAGACACTATGAGATAATTTATTTTTAATTTCAATTATTTCGTTTATAACTTAAAAAGAAAAGTAACAAAAAGTAATAGTTATAAAAAGCAAAAAATAAAGGATGTAAAAGAAAATGTTGAAGAAGCAAAAGAAAGATGTATATGAAGAAAAGTTAAGAAATGGAAAGTTGAGAAACAAAATATAAAAATCGTTTAATTTCATTGATGTTATCATTACTATTATTACTTCATAAATTAAAGTGCGGTGGTATAATCGAAATCTAACGGGATTTGAAGTTGGTCCTAGGGGCAAAATTCTGTACGAGTTGGCATCACTGTTCAAAAGCGTTTGCACTATTGACAAATGAATACTATTTTACTATATGTAATTATTGTTAATTAGTCAATGGTTTGCACTGACCACTAGGGAATCATCCCCCGAAAATCACGTTAAGATCACGCAAGTTTATAACTACATCGGGTGGCTGCAGCAATTATATCAAGTAAAATAATGTCCAGTGACAGTGACAATGAAAATGGCACTCCGCCCGAAATTGTTGAAAAAGCGAATCAAGCTGCCCATAATTTGCTACCGATTATGTCTCGGGATCGATACGAGGATGCATATAGAACATTTATGGACTGGAGTATTGCTGAAAAAGCGAAACAAGCTGCCCCTAATTTGTTACCAATTAAGTCTCGGGATCGATACGAGGAAGCATATAGAAAATTTATGGAATGGAGAATGAAGCATAAAATTAAATCGTTTTCAGAAAATGTTGTAATATCATACTTTGATGAATTATCTCAAACAATGAAACCATCTTCACTTTGGGCAATTTATTCAATGATACGGACAACAATTAATATAAAGCACAACATCGACATTTCAAAACATTCAAAGTTAATAGCTTTACTCAGGAGAAAATCTGACGGATTTAAAAGCAAGAAATCAAAAATTTTCACCAGTCAAGAAATTAACAATTTCCTCAAGAATTCGCCGGATGACAAATATTTATTGATGAAGGTATTCATTTCTTATAATGCTCTCTAATGGGCATAACGACATATTTTTTATATAATTTTAGGTTATTCTTATCATTGGCATTAGTGGTTCTTGCAGAAAACAAGAACTACGAAATATCAAACCCTGCCATATAGAAGACACCGGAAAATCTCTGATTGTTAAAATTCCTACTTCTAAAACAAAAACTCAAAGATTTTTTGTGGTACCTGAAGAATTTTACCAAACCTGCAAAAAATATATTAACCTACGCCCACTAAATATGGACAATGATCAGCCTTTTTTTCTAAATTATCAAAATGAGAAATGCACCAAGCAATGTGTTGGAATAAATAAAATTGGATCTATTGCTAAACAAATCGCAGAATATCTTCATTTGCCAGAAGCAAATCTTTATACAGGACATTGTTTCAGGCGTTCGTCAGCCACCATTCTTGTGAATTCCCTCAGTGAATCAAGTTCATCTGCAGTAGCAGAAGGCTATGTAGACTGCTCCATTAAAAATCAAAATGATGTAGGTACAAAAATTTCTTCTGCGATAAACAATAATTTCACTTCTAGTAGTAACAATGCAAGTACATCATCTAGTAATAATACCACTTCCGGCGATATTATTCATACAAATTCATCAATTCATACTTTTGCAAATGCGAATATAATAATACAAATATGTGAATGCACATGTGAATATTCATTACATCACTACAATGTACCATCCTTTTTGAGGACCTATTCATTTTAACTTGTTCTCTCCTGACACATCACTGATTAATACTAGTAGCTAATGGTTGTTTTTATTATTCCAGACTCGTGTGAATAGTGAAATTGAAGCTGAGTTGAAAGCCAGTCAGTCCAAAAAAAGAAGGCTACAAACCTCTGAAGAGCCTGCTCAATTATGTTCCAAACAATTTGAAGAATGTGATCAACAAGTTGTGACTTGGGCAAATATCCTCAAAACTATGGACCAAGAACAAAAACTATATGCTAAAAAATTTATAAATGATATTTTATATCAAGGACAATTAGGTGCACTCCATAAAAACTCTTTAGTTATAAATTGCCCAGCAATTACTCAACCCTCAACTTCTCACGCTAATCTTTTAACCTTTTCTGATGTTACAGGTAATTACTTTAGTTTAATTCAAAATCTGTAATTATTACAGCTAAATATGTTTTGTTTTTCATTGATATTTACGAGATCACAAATACAGATCCAAGCTAGTACAACTTAAATACCGTATAATCTTGATAATCCAGCACATTCAGTAATCAGGTGCTCTGGAGAAATACATGTATTTTCTCTCTGCTGTCCCGTGTTGGATATAAACCACACACGCAGATAAAATAAAGATTCTGACCAAGCTAACTCTACTCTACAATTCTCTTCGGAATTTTTACAAGAGCTTTCCAAAAAATGTGAAGTGCAAGGAAAATTTTCATTTATTTTCTGACGAAGAAATCCTGAGCCAAATTTGTTCCACAGATGACAATGAAGCTAACGATGACTTGAATGTTCGAACTCTAGCAAACTGTAACGCATTTAACGTACTCAAGGTTTGTTCAAAATGGATAGAATAAAACAGCACCGCAAGTGATGATGTGTTAGTGTGGTGTGTTAGTTATGTTGCCAGAGTGCATTTTTGATAAAATGTTTAAGGCAGAGAAACAAAAATTTTATTATCTTGTATAATATTTTTTCGGTAATTTTTATTCAATACTATATGTTCATAGTTTGTACATATTTTTTGTATGTGCAAGTTTACGTATATAGATACATATTTTATTCTTTCTGAAATACAATTGTACATAAAATATGTAAAATTGTTATTGTTTTGTTTTAATCATGATACTCCAGAATTTTTTGATAATCTGGCGGTTGTCTGATCCTATATGTGTCAACTAATCAAGATTATACTGTATTGCAATTAGATACAAAACATAATTTAAAGAAGTAATATTTTTTTTTCTTTTATTTATATTATAGATTTTGAACAAGTGTGGACTTCAGAGGATATAGAATCTTTAATTTCTTTGGTGCAGATACAAAAAATGTTATATGATCAAACTGATCCTGATTATAATATCAGTGAAATGAGGGAACAAAAATGGCAACACATTGGCAACAAAATAAAAAAAACGTGTAAGTATTTTTAGTAAGTATGTAAAATAAAATCTTGATTTTTTGGATAATTTAAAAGAGGTTGTCTATGCTTCATTTATCCCGGTTTTATTTTAAAACAGTGGTTCCCAACCTTTTATTAATCGCGAACCTTTTTACAAACCTTTTTTTTTCGCAACCGTCATATTTGATCAATAAAACCAAGGTTTGACAAAATATATTTTAGAACTTGACAAAAACTAGTGATGATATTTTTTATTAAGTACTAATGATTAATGTGATGATTGAGCTTGCATCTGCTTAACCTTCAAGCAGTCGCGCATCGACCGCACTCAATATACGGTAATAATTTTGTTATTTCTTGTCGTATACGTTTTCCATCCTTAGTAGCCTGTCATTGTTTCAGTGTATACGAAATAAACAATTTACCCACTCTCCCCGCGCGCCCGGCATTTCACAGAACGCAGTTGTTTCATGCGTCTGTCGTCGAAAAGGATACGCGCGACGCTCAAAGCGCGATGAAAAGTTCTGAAATGAACAATTTTTTTTCCGAATCCTTTGCGGTTTGATGATGCAACCACAAGAGTATATCGTCGTAGTTTGGATAAAGCTGCACTGATAAGAGATATCTTTACACAATGTAAATGTTTACACAAAACTGCCTCTTACCTTATTCTGTGGGACATAACGTGTTATTGATTACATGATGGCAGGTTTTCGAGGAAAATGTCCCTTTAGACCAGGCATGTCAAACTCATATGATATTGCGGGCCACATTTACTGGCCATATTTATTTGCGGGCCACTTCATACTGTTGATTTGATTTGATTTTTGGATTTGTTAATGAGATTTGTTTTCTAGTCTTAAAAAGACTTAATAATGTTATAGAGCTATGGTAAGGTTGAATATATTTATATATTCAAGATATATTTCGCTTTAATTAGTTGGTATAATTGTATCCATAATTAGTTTGTTTCACCCCAATATTCAATTATCTTTTGCTATTGGTTGCTTTGCTAATAATTTTTGTTTGAAAGCGTAAACATTATCAAATAGCGTTGTAACAACATGATGTTTTCCATTAAGTTTAAGATTAAGTTGATTAAGATGACTTCTGTTATGAACGGAGGAAGCTAAGTCCTTTATACATTGTCCATCTTTTAGTTAAGCGCATTCATAAATTATTCTTTCCAAGATAATTTTGATTTTGTCAAGCAATTTAAAGAATTGTTTCAACACTTTATGACTGGAAAGCCATCGCACTTCCGTATATTATGGTAGATCGGTGTATTCACATTCTATATCTTCCAAAAATAAAACAAATTGACGATGATTAAGCTCACGTGCTTGAATATAAATTTGGTGACATGCTGGTGAATATTACCATAAAAATGTTCAAAATATTATCACCACGGTGTTTACGAAGAAGTACGTAAACACCGTGGTGATCATATTTGTGATAATATTTAATCCCTCAAAAACTCCTTTAGTAATACCGGTCTTGGTAGGTGCACCATCTGTTGCAGGTGCACCAACTTTTCCAATGGTAACATATGCTTCTTTAAAACTCCCATAAGCGCAACAAAAATATCAGCTTCAGTAGTTGTTTTATGCATAGGAATGACTTCCAAAAGTTCTTCACTTAATTTTAAATTAACATCGCATCCGCGAATTAAAACGGCCAGCTGAGCGATATATCGAATATATATACTTTCATCAATTGCAACAGAGTAGGCTTGAAATGTTGATATTATTTAGTTATGCTGATTTCTCAAAATTTCGGCTATTTCATCAAATCTGTTTGCTACAGTATAGTCGAAATAATTTGTGCTGGACATAATATTTCCGCCGTTTATTTATGTAATGAAAAGATGCAATGAATGTTATCTTGGCAAAAATATTGATGATGAAGGAATATTGAAGAAATATATTGTGATTTTAATTATTTGATCTTATGGAACCAACTGAGTTTATTCGTTTTTAGTTTGTATGAATTTTTTAAATGTGTGTGAGAAGATTTCATATTTTTGTTTGGAAAATTTTATGATTTTTTTTTTTTCAAAACTTAACAACCGGTTTTTTTTTGTGGAAAATTGTGTTTTGCGGCAAAGATAATGATAGTACATTTAATTTCAAAGAAATAATAATTGATTAATTACTGTTTTATTTCTCTGATATATCCCATAAGGCGACTGCTGCCGTTACGTTTACAATTACTGCACGCCCGCTTGAAGGTTAACAAGCGTTATAATTTTTATTTGAGTTTTTGTCAAAGCCAATCTCATGCCATCTTGAACATCCAGCTTATTCCTGGCTTTTATCTTGATCTGCAGAAGAATTGAAAATTCACTATCGCTGAGGCAATTAGTAAATGGCACTAATGTTCGAAAAGAAAGCATGGAAACTTTAGGATACGAATGACGGATAGCACACTAAAATTGATGTAATGATTTTTCCGCAAGGATGTCACGTGCTGAAAAGTCATTTCTTACCTTCAAAAACTCATCCTAGACTTCATCGTTAATGTCGGTAACATCCAAAGATACACGAAATGAGTTTCGAACTAATATAGCTTCTTGTTCAGAGAACTTCGGGAAATACCGTTAAATTTCAGATTCAAGGGCTTCCAGGTGCTTATTAATTTCCTCTCTAAGATTTTCTACAATTCCCGCCTCTGATTCTTCAATTTTGGTGCAAAGACTTATTCTTACCATATTTTTTTGGGTCCAACCCAGGATATATTTTTTAAATTACATGAAATTATAAGTGTTAACAGTTTATGATTCAGGTTTTGATTTGTCATAAGGATTAGTCATAAGAGTTCTTTCTTCTTTTTTTCTTTCTTTCTTTTAACCTGTTTCAGTCTACTCCTGAACATAGGCAGCAGAGGCCTATGTTCAGGAGTACTCTTAAGGCGCACCACCCGCTCCACCACATCCACAACCCCTGTTCTCCTCCTGATTTCTTCATTTCGAATTTTGTCCCTGAGGCTGATTCCCAGCATCTCTCGCTGGCACACTCGTAATCGATTTGCACTGTACATCGTTAAGAGTTACAGTCTCGAGCCCATACATTGCGACCGGTAAGACACCGATCTTCCTCTTGAGGTTTATAGGGATACGTGGTTCCCGGAGTATGTAGCTGAGCCTGCGAAACGCCGCCCTGGTCAAGCCGATACGTCTGGTGATTTCGGCTGTCTATCGATTGTCGATCTTTCCCAACTTGATGTTGTGTCCCAGATATACATACTCATCGACTTTCTCAAGAGTATGATTACCGATGCTGACCATTATATTCCTCGAACTCATGATTTTAGTTTTCTGAAGATTTATTTTCAGCCCCACCGCTTGGGAAACCACCACCGCTTTAGTTCATCTGGGTCGCTGCTGATAAGTGCAATATCGTCGGCACAGCGTGCCGAAGGTTATTAAGACGGCTTCCGTCGATGTCGACTCTCTTTTCCTCGAAAGAAAGATTTTTAAATACGTTCTCATATGCTAGGGTAAAAAGTTTGGATGAGATGGTATCCCCTTGTTGGATGCCCCTACTGACCGATATTTCTCCCGTAACCCAATCCTCTTTTTAGCTTGACAAGACTCCTCCTTAGCTTGACAAAAAAGGTAGCATGTTCGTAGATATATTGAATCAAGCTTGAGTATCTAGTCTATACGAGAACTATCTATCGCCGAAGCACTGCCCAGGTTTCAATTGTGTCAAAGGCTTTCTGATAGCCCACAAATGCCATCTGTATAGGCATTTTATATACCGTGCATCTCTAGATTAATGTGCGCACCGTTTGGATATGGTGCATGGTGCTGAATCTCCTCCTGAAGCCAGCCTGTTCGATGGGCTGGCAAAAGTCGAATTTTTTGGTAAGATGATATTTTGGATAACAACTTATAAAGGGTGGAAAGTAGGCTGATTGTTCTATAATTTTCGTTGTTCGTTCAGTCGTCCTTTTTAAGAGCAAGATAGCGTCTGTGTTTAGCCAAGGGTAGGGATTTTGCCGAGTATCAATATTGTTTGCTTTAGTCTTTCTCCTCCGGCCTTCAACATTTCGTTCCTCACTCTATTTTCACCAGATGCCATTAGATCATCATGCCATTAGATCACCAGATTTCAATACAGAATTTCAAAAATTTGTATTACTGTTGCAGCTTAATATTAAACGTGAACATCTTTCGCCCATTTTTAAACTTTGAGACAAAAAACGAATAGAGATAAAATGATCAAAAAACGTATGCTAGTTACTTCTTACTTGAAAACAATATAAGGTACGCCTTACATTAGGTATGTCCGCACCTGTGCGCTTATAGGTTCACATTAAACGTGAACTTCTTTCGACCATTTTTAAACTTTGAGACAAAAAACGAATAGAGGTAAAATTATTAAAAAATTTAAACGAGTTACTTCTTACTCGAAAACTATATAAGGTACCCCATACACTAGGTATGTCCACATTTGTGCGCTTTCCTCTTCCCTTTCAACTTGCACTTCATCTTTCATTTCATTTCATTTTGCGCAAGACCATGCAGTGTGCCGCGTGATAAGAGACATGACTTATTGTATGTCCTTGTCTTGTTCAACTTTTGGTTGTCAAACAAATTTATTCTTGAAAATTGAAAGCGAAAAGGCCAGCTACGCAAGGATGGTGGGAATCGGTGTGCTACAAGTTCCTTTCAACTTGTGTTCAATAGCGCATGCGTCTAACCTTTCAACATACGCATGCCTCCTGACGACCAAAAGTTGAACAACTGTGGACAAACCAATTAGTGCGATTTCAATAAGGACTTAGCACATGTACTAGCGTAACAAGAGGCATACGCTGTTGCTCTGGTTTTTGGATGTTGAAAGATGACAATTCCACACTGCAAGCCATGATGCAGGAAATATTCAGATTCACCACGTTGATTGTCACAATCGTAAAAGAATGTTTGAAAACGCTATGTCGAACATATAGGTCTAAAATTAGAAGCGTTACCCGTTACAATATTCTTAAACCCCGGATATTTTTGCAATCCACGACATTTCACCCGGACAACAGTAAAAAAACAGGACTGTACGGGCTAATCACTGACGTATGGTAAGCCTGTTCAAAGATGTTCAAACATGGCAAAGATTTACTTTACGACGCCTATTTTGCAGTTTTAATACGAACTCGTGGATATTATCTTTAATTTGAATAATGTGCGTTTCTTTACCCAGCTGTTTCAAATTGAACTATTTTATCATTTCTTGTTTAGCTAATATATCAGATAAATAAGCTCTCTGAATCCAGGTCTCATCATTAAAGTGTGCCCAAAAGTCATGTTTTCCTTTTAGGTGTATGGTCTAATTTCGTTTTCCATTTCAAAAACTCGGCCAACAACATTTCCTACCTAACCAATGGACAGCAGAATAGAAAAGAACTTGATCATATCAGACGTGATCAGAGTTCATGTTTTTGCATAGTTCTTTCAACATACAATATTGAGAGCACTAGATTTTAAGTTATTGACAATTCACACCAAAGAGTCGACTACTTCTTGCAAAGGCTTTGGAAGAGTCTTTGTAGCAAGGGCTAATCATGCCGGCGCTAGTCGTGTAGTGGTGACGCTCGTGGCCTCATGTTAGAGCGCTAACTAACAAGTGTAGAGGTCCCGAGTTCTATCCCCAGTGCTGGCCGCATTTGTACCAGAAGATAAATGTGAAAAATAGTAATTAGCGCAATTTACAATAACAACAGGTTTCTGGGCCTATAAGTGAATGTGAATGCAGAATACAATAAGCCACAAGTAGGCAGCAGTGTTCCAAGGGTCGGCAAACCTGGCATCCATATCGGACCAAACTTAAAAAAAAAGGCTAATCATGCAGTGTAATCCCTTTGCTTGGGGTGCAACCTGTTCCATCGGTACACACTCCACACAAGTTTTTCTTATCATTTTTTGTTTTTAAAAAGCGTAGCTTTTAGTAAAAACGTATTTTTTCTATCACAAAGAATGAACTTACTTATCATCTCCATGGCGTCTTCACCTTTCGTAGTAGTTTATAGTGCTCTACAAAACAGAAACTCTTCTTTGATTTCTTCCAACTGAATATATTTCACGAAAACGAGTAATTGGGAGCATGATCATCTTAGGACATGTCTGAATTGTGTTGTTGGACAAGGATATATTATTATTTTAATCTCACTCGCTTCTCCACGAACGAGCTAAAACCGACTTTAATAAACATTGTTGGAACAAACACAGTTGGAAGAGGGTTTCTGCAATTGTATGGAGCTTTTTATTTTTTTGCATCCAGAGTAATTTCATATGATGCCTTAACTACAGCTTGGCTTGAAAGGTCCCAGTAAAACCCAACTTTTGATTTTTTAAGGCAACCTCATGTTATTTAAAACAGTCCAGGTCTTTTGTAATATGTTCAAAATGCTTTATTTCTAAGTGACGTTTGAGGGTTTCATAGATTCTGTTCTGTTCGTTGTTTGGTTGTTTGGTACACAGAAAAGGGATTTTAAATTCCTATACTTGGTAGTACTTTTCCGATCATTCTCGAGGGCCAACAACGTGTCGCAATTGCTTAGGATTATACCCGGCTAGTTTTCCACAACCGAATTTTCCACACATATGATCCCATGACCACCACATTACATCGCATATCTCGCTTGTTCCCAAGCATAAATAAATTATTTTATTATCATTATATATATATATATATATATATATATATATATATATATTATTAAGATTATCCTCCAAAAAAACTAAGGTGACCCTCTTGCAGGTCGCCACCCACAGGTTGAGAACCGCTGTTTTAAAATATCATTATTATACTTTAGTTCTTTTTTTTTTATCTGTAATAGACGCTTAATTTACTTTTTTTTTTAGCGGAATCATGTTCAAAGAAGTGGCAAGAACTCTATTCAGAATATAAACAAAGAAAAAAACATAAAAATATGAACGAATGGTCTTACTTTAATTCAATTGATTTTCTAAAAGATTATCTACCAGAAGTTTCCGATGACAAATCCCCATCAATCGATAATTTAACGGCTTTTCATGATGTCGCTTCATTTAGTCGATTATCTGAAACACCCGAAACATATTCGCGATCCCATGTTTCTCCAGAAAAAGTAATAATAAATGAGAATACTTTATCTTTTGGCAATATTAAGATAGAAATAGAAGACGAGGATTGCAATAAGTTTATGGAAATACAGGATCATAGTGGAAATGATGTTTCAGATGATGTGGAAAGTTGCAGTAGATTAGAAATGGATTACTTGGATAATGATATTAACAGTAATTGTAGTTTGCAGGAATTTGAAAGTTACAGTAAAGCAGAAAATGACAAAACATTAAAAATGGATTTAATGGATTTATTTAAGAATGGCAAATGTAATTCAATGGAACTATTCCTGTTAAGTTTAGCTAATGATTGTAATTCTTTGAATACGAATGCTCAAAGGAAATTTAAATCAATTACTTTACAGTTAGTAGATATTTTACAATATTGATTCATAGGGTTGAATTTTATGCGCATTGTTATTGTTAAGATCTTTGTACTACTGCAAACATTTATTCTTTCCATGAAAGATTTTTGAAAGATTGATACTCTTAAGTAAATTAAATTAAGTTAATATATATTTACAATGAGAAATGTATTTTATTTATTGGCAGTGGTGTGTAACCAACTGTTAAATGGCCTTATACAGTCACGTTAATTTATTTTAAAAAATCTGTTTTTCTTTTTTCGAATAGGCCTACTTTGGACCACGCTTGTTCAACTGTTGGGCTTTGATCTTTACCCAGTATTGTCGCATCTTCTGCCAATGTAACTCTGTTCTGTCCAGGGTGTACCTTTTCTTCGGCGTTTTTCCTAAAATCCACGGACTTCCTTGAGAGTGCGTCAACGCAGGAACAAGATTTGCCAAATTTTGACGAAAAGTTGAGCTACAGATATATTTTACCGTAAGATGGATATTGTGAAAGCCAAATGAAGGAAGTTATACATACATTCTCCTATACGTATCAAGTACCATTGTTAAAAAAGATGGACACTGGCGCATAAAAAATCCTATTTTTCCGATAAAAGCGATGATAATAGGTTACAAGGAACATTCGAAATTCCAAGGGTTAAACTACATTCTTTTGACCGACGAACAAAAACAATTGATGTGCGCAGTCCTGTCGAAAAATGTGTGTTGCTCAATCATCTCTTCAAAGTTCTGGAGAGAGAATTGCATCGAAAATTCTGAAAGATATAACAAATTTTCCGCAGAAAGTTCAAGATTACCAAACAGCATACAAGAAGTCGGAAAACGATCACAACTTGATCCAGTCGCCTCCCTCTCAATGTTTGTAGAAGCCGATCTCTCAAGGCGGCAATATGAAGTTATTAGAAATAGTAACAAGGAGTATTATCCGAGTTCTACCGTTCTACAGCAAGCAAAAAATACTTTGTATTGATTAAATTGAATATACAAGAACGCAAATCATTGACGCTAATTTCGAAATGGGGATGTGACGGATCGCAAGAAACACAATATAAACAGAAAATGCAGGGAGAAGATTCCATAGACAGCAATATTTTTCAAAGTAGCTTTGTTCCACTGCAATTTCTTTATAGCACAAACAAAAAAGTTGTTTGGCAAAATCGTCCAATGTCGACCAATGAGGATAATACCCCATTTGTTCGTCCAAAGCAAAACATGGCACCATTTGAAAACAATAAACTGGCTTTATGTGTCCTGTGTAACATCAAGATCTGTCGTGGTGGGGAAGGAAAGAAAGCAAGTAAGTAAAATCTTATTACGTTTTAATGAAGTGAAATAATTTTAGTCACGTCCACCTAGGGTTTGCAATTTCTGTTTTCCTGTTATATTAACTTTATTTCAGACCTAGTATTACGTAGATAAACTTAATATAAATAAGTCCTATTTTAGTTTAAGTAGCCTTAATTACCTTTTAATTATCTTTAGAATGCAGAAATCCAGAAAAATACAAGTAATATTCGGTAAATCCCGTTTTAGGATACCTTAACTCGTACATTAACAGTCGGTTTTTTTATTTTGGTATCACGATTCCAATTCGAGCGGTTGAACGGAGCGGACGTGTTTTGTGAAGCGGGTTCTGCGGATTGAGTTTTTTTATTGTGACGTTGTTTTTACGACGCGCGATAAGGAAAAAAAAGGAAAAAGGGAGAAGGAAAAAATGAAAAAAAGTGAGAGTGAAAGCGACCGACACGAAGATTATAAAAGAAAAAGAGAAGAGGGAAGAGAGTCAGAAGAAAGATTTAACCCCTTTCTAAAAAGTAAGAAACTGGAAAGATCACCAGCTAAAAAGGAAATGGTTGAGGAAATGAAGATGCTGAAAAAAATTATGGAAGATATAGGGGAGATAAAGGAAGAGAATCGGGAGATGAGCCGGGAAATTTATAAAATTTATGAAAGCATAAGAAGGCTTCTTTAAATTGGTTAGTTCCCTGATAATATTCCACGCCGTTTTTTTGCGTGTTTTCTGATACTGTGAGTTGTTTTTTATAAAACTCCCTTTTTTCTTTATTTAGTTTAGATCTATAGTATCTGCGGAGATTATTGAAAATTCTTTTGGATGTGGGGTTGTGTTGTGCGACAATTTGTACTATTTTCAATCGTTCTTCTATCTTTTTTAGTTGAGGATTTCTGAAAATACTGGAAAATACCAATGCTAATCCTTGTCCTGGGGAAGCAGGTGTTGAAGTAAGAGAGATATATAGCTTAAGAGATATATAGCATAATGTATCAAATATAAATGTATCAAATTGTTTGTTTACATCTCTGTCAACAATTTACATTTTTACAATTTCAAAAATTTCTAATAATTACAAGAACATGATCTTCAAAAACGGTTTCGATTGCCGCACACTCAAAAACGTATTTCTCCGTCGCACAGTGGGATAAAATCCCAAAACACTGGCCAAAAACCCTAAAAATAATTATTTTTTAATCCGATTCCAAGAATGCATCTCATTAGAGAACCCTTGGGACCATCGGATTCCGAAAACTAAAAGAACCAGGTATTGAAAACCAACTCAAACTTTCATCTTTCAAACGAAGCAGTTGGTGTGTAGAATCGTGAGCGCAACAGTTAGTCTAAATACGTGAACCTTTGATCGAGTATTAAACGGTGAAAAAAAAATCGAATTTAATTTTGCAAAATGGCTGAGGCACAGAAAGGAATGTAGAATTTAAATACATCATTGGCTGTAAATAGATTGTTATTGTGTAGCAAGTATTTAAAAATAATTCATAGCAAAACTACAACGTTTTGAAATCGAAGATTCAAGTTTATGGAAAGATACAAAAAATGAGGGCAAATGCGAGTGCTCTAAATTTGCTCAGGTTTGCTTTGTTAGACATTTATTGTTTGAGAAAATCAAGAATTGGCTGCTACTAGCTGCTACTTTGTGTTCAATATAATTGTTTATCAAACCATTTATGAAATTGAGAAATTCTCACGTTTATATTTTATAATCCACCGACTAAATAACCGATAAATTTTATTTTTAACCGACTTCAAAAAAGGAGGTGGTTCAATTCGGTTGTATGTTTTTTTTTTGTTTGTTACCTTGTAACGGAGTAACACTATATTTATGATTAACGGATGTGTGAACAGATATCGAAAATTCTTTTTTGTTTGGGAAGGTATGCTTCACGATTGGTCCCATTTAAATTTGAAGAAAAAAGTACCACCCTAAGGGCGTAATTAGGGGATGAAATTTTTTTGGGCACGAATTTTTTTTTTTTAGTGCAGTTTTTGTTTTTGAAATAATTTCATTGAAGTCGGTTTTTTATTTTAACATTTTAACTTTATTTTTATTTCAGATTCAAGTATTATCTGGAGGAGAGATTTTACTTATTGAAAGGTCGTTTTGGTAAAAAAATAAGTGAAATATATATTACCGTGGAAAGCGAATTGAGTAATAAATTGAAATACAATTTTGAGTTGACTGAAAAAAACTATTTTTCGCATAAATGTGAGAGAAATGCACGTGAAGTGGCAGAAAGCCACTCTCGCATAGAAGACAAATTCCTAAATAAATTTAAGGACTGGCTGGACAAGTTTTTCATCCTCACTGACGAATCGCTATCGGAACCTATCAAATTGTCAAGATTTGAAAACATTTTCTCGAAAAAAAAGCCATATTGGATCCACCATTTTGTTTATGGAAAAATAAAACTTAGATTCGAAATCAGTGCCCCAAAAATCTCGTTCCTGTCAAATTTTCGCAATATGGAAACATTTTCTATGGAAAATGTTAGCCATATTGGATCCGCCATTTTGTTTTTGGAAAAATGAAACTTAGATTCGTAATCAGTGCCCCAAAAATGTCGTTCCTGTCAAATTTTCGCAATATGGAAACATTTTCTAAGGAAAATGTTCGCCATATTGGATCCGCCATTTTGTTTTTGGAAAAATGGGACTCAAATTCGTAATCAGCGACCCAAAAAACCCTTCCATAACAAATTTGGTGTGGATAGAATGAAACCTTCCATTTATGGCCGATTTTTTGGGATTTTATCCCACTGGGCGCCGTAGTGTTTATGTCTTTTCGTATTTTCCATTTTATATTCTCTTTACAATAGATCGCTACCCGTGTTCACCTTCTGTTCTGGAGAAATGCGAAGCCAACTTGAAATTTTTCAAATTTATTACATTTAATTGTGACTCGCTTTTCCAGTGCTCCGTCAGTGTTAAGTACTAACATACTAATATTGAGTTCTGAATATATTTTGAATTTTAAAAAATTCATAAGAGGACTTGATAGGACTTTCTCTACATATTTGTAAAATTAACAGATCCAGACATGTAAATCATGAATTGTTACCAATACCGAATTCGAAAATTTCAAAATATTCTAAAATTGACAAAATATGTATTAACCCTTCAAGGCTTTCAATGAAACTTTTACTGAATGTAGGTGGCGACATGAAGTACCCGCTGGCCAAATTTGAACGTTCAGCCTCCAATGGAGGCGGTGTGGGGAATTATTTTTGCTTATAAGGATTTTTTGCAAATATCTCGTCAACGCTTCAACATAGAAAATTTTGATATACGGGATCTCCATATGTAGGACGGTGTCTACAAAAAGTATACTTTGCAAATTTTGTAAAATTGTTCGGTTTAGTCGCAAAAGTAAAAAATATAAAATGCAATTTTTTTTTCAAAGGGTTGACAAGGGGTCACTCCTCTAAATTTCGTTTTTCTATTGACATGGGTTTAAATGGAGACGCGGTAGAGAGGGGTTTAAAATTAATTTATTATGCAAAAAACTGTTCGCTTTGGAAAGATGAAAATGACGATTTTTAGATGAAAATCTGCTCTATAAAATAGTGCTAAATGAGAGTTCGACAAAAAAATATATTGGCAAGTTTTTAATATATCAGATAGTCAAGGCTATCGGACACGAAGATACCAAAACCTCAATGTCAATAGAAAAATGTATAATTTATATAGATCTGAAAGAAATTTTAATATATCTGTTGCAGTTTTGAATTTATAGTTATTTGAATTTATTTCTTTTTGTTAAAGTCCGAGTTTGTGGGGCGGCGACCACCGCCAGATAAAATATTTTGCAAAACGAACTGAGGAATATCATAGACTGACTAATGACTAATTCTCTACAAATGTGTCAAAATTTATTGTTCCACGTTGTGTGAAACTTGACATGTCAATCACGATGACATGATCAATCCAGACATGTCAATCTCGAATTCCGATCAAAACCGAAGACGAAAATTTTAAAATATTCAAAAATTTCAATGAAACTTCTACTGAATGTGAGTATCCACCAGAAGTATCAGCTGACTAAATTTGAACGCTCCACGTCCAATGGGTACGGCGCGGAAAATTAATTTGTTTTCAGAGTTTTTTTGCAACTATCGTCAACGCTTCAAAATAGAAAATCATACCCGAGATATCCGGATAAAGGACTTCGGTGTCTACAAAAAAGTATTCTTTGCAAATTTTGTAAAACCTTAGGTTTAGTTACAAAAGTAAAAAATATAAAATGCAAAAAAAAATCAAAGGGTTCTTTCACCCCTTCTTTGAATTTAGATTTTCAATTTACATGGGTTTAAATGGAGAATGTTGTTGGAAGTTTGCAAAAAAAAATTCCTCACCAAAAACGGTTTTTAGAAGAAAATCTGCTTTATCGAACAGTGTAAAATACATGTTCGGCAGAATTCAGAAAGTTGGACAGAAAAAATACTTCAAGAATTTCAACACAAATTTCTGAATTTAAAAAAAATTCAAGTGTCAATCCGAGTCAAGTGTGTCGGCCATGAAGATTCCAAAATGACAATTTCGATAGATAAATGTATGCGCTATCTAGAATTTAAAGTTTTTTGAATACATCTGTTGCAGTTTTCAAAATATAGTTATTTGAATGTGTTGCCTTCTGTACTGCGTTGACTTTGAGGCGACGGTCCCCGCCGGATAATATATTTTGTAAAAGTAACTGAGGGATATCATAGAATTACTAATTCTCTGCAAATGTGTGCAATATTATTGTTCCACGTGGTGTGAAACTTCCTAAAATATTTTTTTAAATGAATCCAGACGTCAATAAAGAATTCCAACATGTTACGGCAGCCGCCGCCAGATTATTAATTTTCGTAATATTTTTCCAAAATGATGTGTTAGATGTTGAGGTGTTAGACAGATCGGGTTTTTCTCTAGAAACGTGTACAATTTTATTGTTCCACATGGTGTAGAACCTATTAAAACATTTTTTTAATGAAACCAGCCATCAATTTAAATGAGAAACGGACAAAGATTTAGATTTTTCACCCAGGATAAATAAAATACTTGTTAATTTGTTTGTTACAAAAAACAAACCGTTTATTACGAAATTAAATACATTTAAAACTCGGAATAGAAAAACAAATATTTTGGCACATAATTCCACTAATATCACATGTCCAAAATGATTTTCACTGATTGCAAGAACCATGTTTTCTGTGCGAAACTTGCTTGGGGGTCTCTTCTCGGTCAGAATTGTTCGAAAAGTCCGAGTTTTGCCCGAAAACAAATTTTTCAGCGTTGGCAGTTCATTTCAACTGCCTGACGGTTGGGAATGACGTTTGTGTTTGCGTCCTCCCAGTAGCGCCGGTGTCTTTTCTTGCTGAATTCTTGGTTCAGGAAATGCAGAAAAAAAAATCGAAAATTCGAATCATCTTGCAACGGAACTTGCAGGTGAAAGTGCGGAAATGTGTTACCACCGGTTGGTGTTCTCTCTTTGTAGCGTAAATGTCGTGGTAAGAAAATTCAGATTTTGACGTACCCGAAATTTGAGGAATTTTGGAAAATTCCCCCTCACCGAACCGCAGCCGGAGAAGAAGCGAAATTTACTACCCTTGCAGAAAAGAGTTGAAATTTGCGTATTGCCGCGGTAAAAGTTGAAAAACGGATGAAATATGACGCGCGAAAAATGGGCGACGATTCCCAGGGCTCTGGGGGTGCACCGTGCAAGCAAAACGTACAAACTTGGTTTCAGAATGTCGGCAATTTCCGGCGGAAGGACATCGTTCAAAAATGTTTGCAACTTTTAATAGCCTATGGCAGTGTTCTTCAACCATTGTCTGAGTTTTGCCCTGACGTGGTTTTTGACGTGTTTTCTGACGTGTACCCCTTTTCTGAGAATTTTCTTTTTATGGAACCCTCTGTTTAGTAGCAGTTTGATTAAGCGGGGGGAATCGCAGGAATATTCGAACAATGTCTTTTGCAATCCCGTTAAATGTTCCAAAATGTGTTTTTTTTAATTCTGGCCGAATACGATATTATTGTTTGCCAGGAAATCATTTAAATTAGAAAAACATTCTGTATTACTTTTAGTGATGCATTCCTCCCAATGCTTCATTTTCGATTTGATTGGTTTTACTTTGCTATTGACCTTAAAAACAGCAGTATTTGGTCCTTGAAGTAAAAGATTGCCACTGTAGGGCAGGAAGTTGTGACATCTGTACTTTTGTAGATATCGATTGCGGATTGACATCCTACCGATTTCCTACTATCGACCGTGGCGACCTCGTAGTTTCTGCGAATCGGCACATCGTACGCAAGATACCGTCGACCTCGAACGGTGTAGAAGAAATTGCAAAATTCCACTTACTTCCGGTTTGGCAGCCGCAAACGTCCGGTTTTCCAAAAAGGTCTTCCGCACGGCCATTTTTGCAAAAACTCGCACGACCTCTTCGAAGGCCCGGAAAGGAAGAACCTACAAAACCGGACCCGCAAACGGGAAGGCGTTTCATTCAGCGGTCGGCCCCCAATAGAATGTCAAAGAAGATCGTTGTTTTCGATATTTTTTTTCGGTTTTTTGCAACTATCTCCAAACTTTCAGCGAAGACTTGAAAATTGGAGATGACAGTTTTGTGCGGATAGCACCATTGGCGTCGCCATCGGTCCATCTCAGGCGGCCGAGAAAGCGAAATTTCGTTTTCGCGCCGCACCCCCGCCGCCTTCGGCGGCATCACAATATAAAATTCGTCAATTGTGTGTTTTTTTTTAACATTTCACCACTTTCTCCCGGCAAAATTTCTTTGGAAAATTATTCAAAACGTCCGTTTTCATTCTCCAAACCCGATTTGAAGCATTTCTCCCGCCCCCTCCCAGAAAGGAAAAATTGAACTCGCACGGCAAAAGTAGAAGGGCAACCGAGTCAACTCGCACCTGCACCAGTCCAACTCTGATTGTGAGTCCAACTGACTATCTCCCAGAGACAAAAATCTAAACTGTCTTCGTACCAGAGATAATGTTATCTCGTATATCTTATAACGTTATCTCTGTCCGTACTGTCTTGATGTGTTGATACGGTGCTAGTGCTGCGCGCGCATACAAGACATCTGACGGGTTCCAGTCAACTCGCATCCTGTCAACGTACCTTTAGGGATCAGTGGGAGAGACAAGCAGGCCCGTAACTGGTGGCGCCTCCGTGGTACAAATTAAACTAACATAAAACATACAGTCGGGTCTATTCTGTAACTCGAGTTTATTTTAACAGACGGTTAAAGCGTTGCCTTGTTGTCATACGTTTCTTTTTGTCCGAAACGTATGTCCTAACCTAATTTTTAAACTAATTTCGGGTTCCGGAAAATTTTAGTCAAGTTAAGTTGTCCTAGAGACAATAAAACAAAACCACCTATCGCGCGGCAGCCCACTCTCGATCCAAAATATGGAAAATTGATAATAAATTGGTCAGATTATGTGTTTTAGAGGCAATAAATATTTGTACATTTGGTGGCCTATACTATCGATAAACGGTAAATTTTTAAATGGTATTCAAATCCGTGGATGTCAAAGGAAAATAGACAAGTTGATTATGCATGTGTTAGAAGAAACAAACTTAAAACTCTTTTAACTCTTAATAGAAAATATTCCAATTAAGTAGATTATAATTTTCTTATCTATTGTAGATTTTGGTGGTGCTTTGTTGTACTGCGACCTTCATAGATCTATTGAACCTCTTCCTCTATCATCCTACATCATTGGTGTACATACCCATTTAGTTCTTATCTACTATTACACTAAGCTCTATCTACTTTCTATTTTATATATTTTTGTTCCTCTTACATAAATTAGAAGGTATTGGTATAGCTTTTTTGGGGTTTTCAAAAACTTGAGGGGTTTCATATGGTGCGGGTGTGGTGGTGGAAATAATAATAATGTTGTTGGAGAAAGTCACCCTGACTTAAGTGTTGAAGATTTCGCATTGGGGTACATAAATGAATTCATGGAAAAGAAACTTAGAGATAACCAACATGTGATTTGTATGGATGGGACGCATGGAACAAATCGCTGTAAATTTGAATTGACAACTGTATTAATTAAAGATGAGGGAAATATGGGATTCCCAGTGGCTTTCCAATAGATTGGATCAGGTGATTCAAAAAGTTTTTTTGAAGGCATTTAAAGAAAGATGGGGATGCAGCATTAATGCCAAATATATAATGAGCGACGATGATCCAAAATATTACAATGCATGGACAGAGGCCATGGAGACTGCGGAAAAGCCAAGGAGATTGCTTTGTACATGGCATGTGGTAAAGAATTGGAATATTCAAGGCAGATCGAAACTGACAAAGCCAGAAAATAAGTTGCAAATGAAGACTGAAATGAGAAAAATTTTGAAGGAAACGAAAATTGAAAATTTTGTTGCACAGAAGGACAAATATTTACAATATTTAAAAGATGAAGGGGAATTACAGTTTTTAAGTTACTTAGAAAAGTAGGACTTTAGCATAATACTCTTCATAAATTTTGGAATGACTTAATTTTTATACATTTGTAGGTACTATTTTCAGGAAGATAGAATTAAGATGTGGGCTCATTGCCATAGAATCAATGCCGGAATAAACACCAACATGGCAATAGAAAGTTTACACAAAGTTTTAAAACATAACAAAATGAGAGGAAATCAAAATATAAGGTGAAATCAATAATATTTTATCTTATATTGTAATTGTTAAATATATTATAATTGTTATTTATAAATTTTTAGAGTTGAAAAATTATTAGACATGTTGGAAGAGCTTGTTGAGGAGAAGATGTGGAAAAATATTGTAAATCAATAGCGACCAAATGCCAACAATTACTGCCATAGAATAATCGTTGAAGCTCATAAGAAGGCAGAAAAAATTACAGATTTTGTGGAATCTGTTGAATTTGGCAAATTTAGAGTCAAATCAACAACAGGAGACACATTTTATAGTATAACTTAGAATGAATTGTGTGATGTGGATTGCCGAATGGGATATTGTCATAAATGCAAAGTTTGTTTGCATCAGTATATTTGTGAGTGTCCGGAGTTTTCTGTGAAGACTACCTTGTGCAAACATATACATGCAGTTGTGCTGCATGAAAGGAGGAATAGTGAGTCTGCTGCATGTGTTCATGGTTTGGGAGAAGAAGACTCCGAAGGAATGTTATACATTCATGAACCCACAACAAGTAAAGTTAGATATCAAGAAGAACTATGCCAGTTTTTAGAAGAGAAAAATAATGAACCAAGCACATGTATTGATAGCGAAAGAAGGAAACAAGTGTGTTGAAGAAATTATACACAAGATGTGGAATTATTTTAATATTAAATTTAAATATTTTTACAGATTGAACATGAAAATATTGTCAGTAAAGTGAAGGCCTTACAAGGGGAATCATTAGATGACTTTATAAACATGTGGAATGCTTTTGAGAATTTGCAGCGAGACAAGAACAATGAAGTATCCAAGAAGAGAAAGATAGAGAAGCAGACATACTTTCCTAATAAAAAATGAAATGCTGGTAAGCGGCTTTCTTATCTAATTTTGTAAATTATTCATTTAACCATTCGATGTAATAGCCGTAAAAAAGATCAGTCATTTGGGGTTGTGACGGAGGTTGGCGGAGGATTAAAAAATTCTACTATACAACCTTCAAATCGACATTTGGAACTAGAGAATAATAGATATATTATGTATTGTAATTTTTTAAAGTATTATGTATTTAGCAATGTATTTTAATTTATTTAAGTATTATGTGTTTAGCAATGTATTGTAATTTATTTATGTATTATGTGTTTAGCAATGTATTGTAATTTATTGAAGTATTATGTATTTAGCTATGTATTGTAATGTATTTAAGTATTATGTATTTATCTATTGTATTTTCTGTTTAAGGATGGATCAATCGTAATTACAATATTACATTACTTTCTTTTTTATGCTTGACAGTAGCATTCTCATTTACGTTAAATTCGTATATATATATATATATATATATATATATATATATATAAATATTGTGCAAAACGATTTATCCAGGGGTAAAAAATCGTTTCAGCACCTTCACGTGGTTTACCCCGGGTAATGCTAACGCTGAACGTAAACTATTTTGTAGAATTATAATTTCGTGCAAATTAAAAAAAAAAAATTATATTTATCAATAAAAGGAAAATGTATAATAAATTTCATATAATAATATAAAAATCATATAATTTTCTTTTTATTTTCAGAATAGTTGATTCTTCTGAAAACAACTATTCGACCCAAATCAACAATTACCCCCAACACTAAAAAATATACTTTAAATATCAACAAATTGATATATGGCAGACTTGATATATAGCGTGCAAGTTCCAAACGGTTCATTATTTCAAATATATTTTTGAATTTGGCGCCATTACCAGACTTCGCCGCTTTATTGCGATTGGTAGGTACGGGTTTTAACTAATGTTTGCTCTCATTCTCTACCTCCGTAAGTTTCAGTTAGTTTGAATTGTGGCACAGGAGGCGCTGAACGTGCATCATATCTCAGATTAACCCCTAATTCTAGTCATTCTAGTTAAATAATGTCCAGTGACAGTGACAATGAAAGTGGCACTCCGCCGGAAATTGTTGAAAAAGCCCCTAATTTGATACTGATTAAGTCTCGGGATCGATACGAGGATGCATATAGAAAGTTTATGGACTGGAGAATGAAGCACAAAATTAAATCCTTTTCAGAAAATGTTGTATTGTCATACTTTGATGAATTATCTCAAACAATGAAACCATCTTCACTTTGGGCAATTTATTCGATGGTACGGACAACAATTAATATAAAGCACGACATGGACATTTCAAGATATTCTAAATTAATAGCTTTACTAAAGAGAAAATCCGATGGATTTAAAAGCAAGAAATCTTTCAGCAGTCAAGAAATTAACAGTTTCCTCAAGAATTCGCCAGATAACAAATATTTATTGATGAAGGTATTCATAACTTTTTTTTTCTTATAATGTTCTCTAATTTTTATAATTTCAGGTAATTCTTATCTTTGGCATTAGTGGTTCTTGCAGAAAACAAGAGCTACGAAATATCAAACCCTGCCATATAGAAGACACCGGAAAATCTCTGATTGTTAAAATTCCTGCTTCTAAAACAAAAGCTCAAAGATCTTTTGTGGTACCTGAAGAATTTTACCAAACCTGCAAAAAATATATCAACCTACGCCCACAGAAAATGGACAATGATCAGCCTTTTTTTCTAAATTATCAAAATGAGAAATGCACCATGCAATGTGTTGGAATAAATAAAATTGGCTCTATTGCTAAACAAATCGCTGATTATCTTCATTTGCCGGAAGCAAATCTTTATACAGGACATTGTTTTAGACGTTCGTCAGCCACCATTCTTGTGGATTCCCTCAGTGAATCAAGTTCATCTGTGGTAGCAGACTGCTCCATGAAAAATGAAAATGATGTTAGTACAAAAACTTCTTCTGCAATAAACCATAATTTCACTTCTAGCAGTAACAATGTAAGTACATCATGCAGTAATAATACCACTTCAGGCAGTACTATTCATACAAATTCATCAATTCATCTTTTTTTTTCTTAAGGTCATGTTCGCAAAATATTCGCATTAGTTTTGCGAATGCGAATAATAATAGAAATATGCGAATATTCGCGAATGCGCATACGAATATTCGTTACATCACTACAATGTACCATCCTTTTTGAGGGCCTATTTATTTTAACTTGTTCGCTCATGACAGATCACCGATTTTACTAGCTAATGGTTGTTTTTATTATTCCAGATACGTGTGAGTAGTCAAACTGAAGCTGAGTTGAAAGCCAGTCAGTCCAAAAAAAGAAAGCTACAAAACTCTGAAAAGCCTGCTCAATTATGTTCCAAACAACTTGAAGAATGTGATCAACAAGTTGTGACTTGGGCAAATATTCTCAAAACTATGGACCAAGAACAAAAACTATATGCTAAAAAATTTATAAACGATATTTTATGCCAAGGACAATTAGGTGCACTGCATAAAAACTCTTTAGTTATAAATCACCCAGCAATTACTCAACCCTCAACTCCTCACATTAATCTTTTAACTGTTTCCGATATTACAGGTAATTATTTTAGTTTAATTCAAAATCTTTAATTATTACAGCTAAATATATTTTTCTTTACATTGATACATTTGTGATATCACAAATACAGATCCCAGATATTACAAATTAAATACCGTATAATCTTGATAATCCGGCACATTCCGTAATCCGTCGCTCGGGAGAAATAGATGTATTTTTCTTTCCGCTGTCCCGCGTTGGATATAAACCACGCACACAGATAAAATAAAGATTCTGACCAAACTAACTCTACCCTACAATTGTCTTCGGAATTTTTACAAGAGCTTTCCCACAAATGTGAAGTGGGAGGAAAATTTTCATTTATTTTCTGCCGAAGAAATCCTCGGCCAAATTTGTTCCACGGATGACGATGCAGCTAACGATGACTTGAATGTTTGAACTCGGCGAACTGTAGCAAACGGTAACGTGTTTAACGTACTCAATGTTTGTTCGAAATGGATAGAATAAAACAGCAACGCAAGTGATGATGTGTTAGTGTGGAAAAGGTTGCCAGAGTGCATTTTTGATAAAATGTTTAAGGCAGAGAAACAAAAATGTTATTATCTTGTATAATATTTTTTCAGTAATTTTTATTCAATACTATCTGTTCTTAGTTTGTACATATTTTTTGTATGTACACGTTTACCTATATAGATACATATTTTATTCTTTCTGAAATACAATTGTACATAAAATATGTAAAATTGTTATTGTTTTGTTTTAATCATGATAATCTGGCGATTGTCTGATCCCATATGTGTCGGCTAATCAAGATTATACTGTATTACAATTAGATACAAGACATAATTAAAATAAGTAATACATTTTTTTGTTTTATTTATATTATAGATTTTGAACAAGTGTGGACTTCAGATGATATAGAATCTTTAATTTCCTTGGTGCAGATACAAAAAATGTTATATGATCAAACTGATCCTGATTATAATATCAGTGAAATGAGGGAACAAAAATGGCAACAAATTGGCAACAAAATAAAAAAAACGTGTAAGTATTTTTAGTAAGTATGTAAAATTTATCTTGATTGTTTGGATAATTTAAAAGAGGTTGTCTATGCTTCATTTATCCTGGTTTTATTTTAAAACAGTGGTTCCCAACCTTTTATTAATCGCGAACCTTTTTACAAACCTTTTTTTTTCGCAACCGTCATATTTGATCAATAAAACCAAGGTTTGACAAAATATATTTTAGAACTTGACAAAAACTAGTGATGATATTTTTTATTAAGTACTAATGATTAATGTGATTATTGAGCTTGCATCTGCTTAACCTTCAAGCAGTCGCGCATCGACCGCACTCAATATACGGTAATAACTTTGTTATTTCTTGTCGTATGCGTTTTCCATCCTTAGTAGCCTGTCATTGTTTCAGTGTATACGAAATAAACAATTTACCCACTCTCCTCGCGCGCCCGGCATTTCACAGAACGCAGTTGTTTCATGCGTCTGTCGTCGAAAAGGATACGCGCGATTCTCAACGCGCGATGAAAAGTTCTGAAATGAACATTTTTTTTTTCCGAATCCTTTGCGGTTTGATGATGCAACCACAAGAGTATATCGTCGTAGTTTGGATAAAGCTGCACTGATAAGAGATATCATTACACAATGTAAATGTTTACACAAAACTGCCTCTTACCTTATTCTGTGGGACATAACGTGTTATTGATTATATGATGGCAGGTTTTCGAGGAAAATGTCCCTTTAGACCAGGCATGTCAAACTCATATGATATTGCGGGCCACATTTACTGGCCATATTTATTTGCGGGCCACTTCATACTGTTGATTTGATTTGATTTTTGGATTTGTTAATGAGATTTGTTTTCTAGTCTTAAAAAGACTTAATAATATTATAGAGCTATGGTAAGGTTGAATATATTTATATATTCAAGATATATTCCGCTTTAATTAGTTGGTATAATTGTATCCATAATTAGTTTGTTTCACCCCAATATTCAATTATCTTTTGCTATTGGTTACTTTGCTAATAATTTTTGTTTGAAAGCGTTAATATTATCAAATAGCGTTGTAACAACATGATGTTTTCCATTAAGTTTAAGATTAAGTTGATTAAGATGACTTCTGTTATCAACGGAGGAAGCTAAGTCCTTTATACATTGTCCATCTTTTAGTTCAGCGCATTCATAAATTATTCTTTCCAAGAAAATTTTGATTCCGTCAAGCAATTTAAAGAATTGTTTCAACACTTTATGACTGGAAAGCCATCGCACTTCCGTATAATATGGTAGATCGGTGTATTCACATTCTATATCTTCCAAAAATAAAACAAATTGACGATGATTAAGCCCACGTGCTTGAATATAATTTTGGTGACATGCTGGTGAATATTACCATAAAAATGTTCAAAATATTATCACCACGGTGTTTACGAAGAAGTACGTAAACACCGTGGTGATAATATTTGTGATAATATTTAATCCCTCAAAAACTCCTTTAGTAATACCGGTCATGGTAGGTGCACCATCTGTTGCAGGTGCACCAACTTTTCCAATGGTAACTTATGCTTCTTTAAAACTCCCATAAGCGCAACAAAAATATCAGCTTCAGTAGTTGTATTATGCATAGGAATGACTTCCAAAAGTCCTTCATTTAATTTTAAATTAACATCGCATCCGCGAATTAAAACGGCCAGCTGAGCGATATATCGAATATATATACTTTCATCAATTGCAACAGAGTAGGCTTGAAATGTTGATATTATTTAGTTATGCTGATTTCTCTAAATCTCGGCTATTTCATCAAATCTGTTTGCTACAGTATTTCGACTTATTTGTGCTGGACATAATATTTCCGCCGTTTATCAAAAATATTTTGAAATGTCTCAGCGGGCCGCAATCTCAGTATTGTCGGGCCTCATGCGGCCCGCTGACCGCGTGTTTGACATGCCTGCTTTAAACAGTTCATCTAAACACAAAATCTAAACCCGACAACTATGGAATATAGCTTTATCCACTAGTACAGTGTTTCCCAACCTTTTTCTCCTCGCGAACCCCTGTGAAATTCAAAAGAATTTGGCGAACCCCCTATACTGTCGTGTAAAAAGTAATAAAATCTGATACACGGAAAAAAGTACACTGTAGAAATTACAGTTTAAATAGTAACGTTACGAATCGGTCCTTACGAATACAAACTTGTAAACATTTGCACTCGCATACCGTAATTTTTAACTTATTTACTAATAAAAATCTTACAATTCCAAGCTGTGAATTTTACAGTTTGAATTTTACAGTTTGAATTTTACAGTTCAAACTACTTTTAGTTAAATGGAAAGTTAAAATATTTTTTACTTATTATTTTGTAACTTTTCATCATATAATATGTATTCATTATTAGTCAAAACTGTAACAATTACGATTTTCTTCTGATGAATTTATTACTTCATAATATAATATTTTTTATTTATTTTCAAACTAAAAATTACAGTTTGAGCTGTTACTCGTTGAGTATGAGAAATGAACGCCGAAATATTACATCTCGATACTGTGTTTTTAAATTATTTTTAGTAGAGTGAAACGTTACAGCAAAAAAAATAAAATTCAATATCTGAAACTGTAATTTTAACAAAAAAACAATTTGTAGCATGATAACTCTCATTGCAGTTTTTACAGTTTCAAATTCGTAAGATCGCTGCTACTATTTGAAACTGTAATTTTTAAAATGTACCTTTCTCCGTGTAGAAGATTTATTTTCCATATTGAACAATAGTTCTTAACAAGGATAGAAAATATAATCAAATTTGGCACAATATCTGACAATTTCAGTCTTAGATCAGGTTCCGCATTTAATGTGTTTTCTATATTCATCTTTCAGAAAGGTATATCTTGGAAATCCTTTCTCACATAGATATGTTGCGCAAATGGGTAATAGAACTTCAATTGCTTTTTTTTGACATAACAGGATATTCATTTTTATTGAGCCAGAAGGCAATTAAAGAGACCTTTATGTTCTTTAGAAATAGATTTTAGAGAACTGTCACAGGATAACTCTTCTTTCTTTATCCAGTAAAGTTAGAGAGATTTCTAAACTTACTCTTACTCCTTGAAAAGGACTACGTGTCCAGTTGTTTAAGAGACATATATTGGATCTATTGGGATAATAGTCATCGAAAGTTAATTGTTAAGTTTTTAAAAGTTTTTTCAGATATATTTCAGAGAACCAAAACATTCGTACTGAATTCAATTTCAGGCATTTACAATATTTACAGCACCACCAAGTAGTAGATAATGCTGCAGGTATACACTTGTATGCCTATCTATGAATGCAGCAATGAGTCCATTAAATTTTCTCTTTTATCTTCTTTTACTCGTGCCATAAAACCAGAAAACTTCCCTGTCATCGATTTTGCACCTTCTGTACCACACAATCAAAATCAAACCAGTTTATTCCATTTTTTCAAAATAATCATTGATCAGATGGAAAATTGTTTCTCCAGTTGTATAGGTTTTCAAAGGTTGCAAATAGTACCTTCTTGAACGATATTCGCCAAAATATATCTATCGTAGCCAGGCAATACTGCGCCGTTTGCTACATCGGTCGACTCGTGAAGCTGGATCGGAAAATAATTCATTTTTAATCATTCAATCTCTTCAAAAGTTCCATTCGAGTTCCACATTATTTGCAAAATTATTAATTCTACTCGCCCAAAAAAGAAAACTGAATTGGGAAAATAGGGGCCTAAACATAGAAGGTCGTAACTTCGAATCTATGTTTTGCGGATGATATAGTTTTGCTCTCAGATAACCTTAAAGACATTCAAGATATGTTACAAGAACTACAAAAGGTATGTGCTGACGTAGGTCTAAAAATGAATATTTTAAAAACAAAATATATGACAAATTTAGTTCCCAGTGAGCAAATTCTCATTGGTGATACAACTATCTTGGTCATGAAATCCAAATCTCACGAGACAACCAATCGTGCGATGAAAAGAAGAGTTACACTATCTTGGGCAGCCTATGGAAAACTTGCCGCAATCTTTAAAAGCGACATACCACATTGTTTAAAGAGGAAGGTGTTTGATCAGTGTGTGTTGCCCGTCATGACCTACGGAGCTGAAACCTTAACACTAACCACACCAAGTGCTAGGAAACTTATGGTAATACAGCGCAAGATGAAAAGGTCCATGCTCGGAGTGTCACTGCGGGATCATATAACCGGCGTCACAGATGTAGTTATCCAAATTTGCAAAATCAAGTGGAAATGGGCTGGACATGTGGCACGAATGACGGTCGGAAGATGTGCGAAAAGGTGCTCGAGTGGAGACCGCGCTTGGATACAAGAAGTAAGAGAAGACCCCCCTACATGTAGTAAGGACGATCTAAAAAGATGTGTAGGCAACTGGATACAGGGAGCTCAAGACAGAAGGGAATGGGCAGAAATGGGGGAGACTTATGTCCAGCAGTGGACACAGAGAGCTGAATGATGATGATGGATTAATTCTACACAACACTGTATTGTTTAATAAGGGAACAAGATCAATTTTATTTGCTGCCTTTTCTCCAATATATTTTGCACATGGTCCAATATATCTGTCTATCCCTGTGCGTCGGATGTTTTGTTTCAAGATGTCTACGAAGAAGTGATGGTTTTAAACTTCTGCTGGCAAGTACTTTGTTGCAGAATACACAAAGTGTTTTAGGTTTATGACTCTTCCCCAGTATAATAAAACCCATTTGTAACTAGTCTTTGCCACCATTTTTTCTTTGTTTTTAGTCTGTTGAAATGGTAGCCCACTACAGCTTTCAGTTTCATCATCTCTTGCTTCTAAACGACTGTTCTATAACCATCGATCCATACTAAAATTGAGGCATAATGAATATTGAAAAGGATGGCACTAAACAAACAAAGTCACAATACCTATTCCACTAATCTAGAACTTAATCACAAGTTTATAACTCTCTGTACGAACATATGTTATAGACGCCTATATATACGAGTTATAGACGCCTTATCAGATTTTAACGTGTCTAGACATTACCTACCAACATAACGATGTTGATAGGCAAACTTTACCCAACAAACGAGAGGATATTCAATATTATTCAAGTTGTGTAAAGTATTTTAGGTTACCTAGTTAGGTTGTCTAGAGAAGTTGCCTAGTAGATATATAATAAAACTTAAAGCGATCAAAAATAGAACTAGTACTTTTTGTTTGTTGAGTATTGCATGTTTATTTGGGTATTATGTTTTTTGAGTTTCTCTTTCTCCGGTAATTTAAAATGTCTCCATTACATTATTATTTTCGCTAACCCCCTTTGTACACCTCGCGAACCCCAAGGGGTTCGCGTACCACCGGTTGGGAATCAATGCACTAGTAGATGCTGCTACATTGTATGTCCTCAACATAGAGCTTTATGCAAGCAGCCAGAAGGTTCTTACCAGTTGAGTAATGCTGCAGCCGACGTTGTAAAGAGGCTAATAACACCTTCGGGCAAAGGTCCGATGCTACTAGAGTAAAGACAATAAATTGATCGCTTGCAAAGTGTGAAATGTATCCAAAATATAAGCTATTACAAAATACTGCACCAACTTCGGATAAAGGACAAAACCTAACAGTTGACAATTGGTATATACTAGTGTTCCTTTGGTTAGAGATTTGGCCAAAAATCATAAGATTTCTGCTGTGGGTACCATTTGTAAAAACAAGAAAGAAATACCTCCTTGTTTTACAGATAAAAATCGACATAAATATTCAAGTTAGTTTGGATATTCTGACACAACTACGCTACGTGCCCAAAAGAAAAGGTCAGTGGTACTATTATCAACACTCCATCCTGTAGCTGAAATTGATGAAGCTACGAATGAAAAGCGCAAACGTAGCATATTAACTTTTTCAATGCAATGAATGGTGGTGTCGATGAAGTTGATAAAAAAGTAAAGATGTATTCTACATCAACGAAAAACAATAGATGGCCCTTGACACAATTTTTTCGTCTTCTAGTTATTGTTGGAATAAATGCCATGGTAATACTGAGGGCAAACAGAGTGGTAATACCGAAAAGGCGAAAGTATTTACGTTAATTAGACATTGAACTAACAAAAAAGTATATCCAAAGAGAGCTACGATGGTAAATCTTCCAAGAAAACTAAAAAGAAACATCAGAGAGCATTTGAATATGGATGTTACAGATGCTGGTCATGAAGCAAGCAGTTCTAGCACATGCAGAGGAAGCTGGAAAATATGCCCCGCAAAAAAAGGGAGGCAATCGAAGACACAATGCACATCATGTCAAAGAAACATTTGCAGAAGCCATACTACATTCATTTGCAATGAATGTTATCTTGGCGAAAATATTGATGATGAAGGAATATATTGTGATTTTATTTGGAGAGTTTATTTGGTTTTAGTTTGTATGATTTTTTAAATGTTTGTGAGAAGATTTTATATTTTTGTTTGTTTTGAAAATTTTAGGATTTCATTTTTCAAAACTTGAATCAAAACGCAAATTGTGTTTTGTGGCAAAGATAATGATATTACATTTAATTACATAGAAATAACTATTGATTAATTACGGTTTTATTTCTCTGATATATCCCATAAGGCGACGACTGCTGCTGTTACGAATTACCGCGCGCCCGCTTGAAGGTTTACAAGCGTTATAATTCTTGGTTGAGTTTTTGTCAAAGCCAATCTCCTGTCATCTTGAACATCCAGCTTATTCCTGGCTTTTGTCTTGATCTGCAGAAGAATAGAAAATTCACTTTCGCTGAGGTAATTAGAAGCAAATGGTACTACTATTCGAAAACAAAGCATGGAAACTTTAGGATTCGAATGATGGATAGCACACTAAAATGTATGTAATGATTTTTCCGCAAAGATTGTCATGTCGTGCTGAAAAGTCAAACCGTACCTTCAAAAACTCCTAAACTTCATCGCTAATGTCGGTAACATTCAAAGATACACGAAATGGGTTTCGAACTAATATGGCTTCTTGTTCAGAGAACTTCGGGAAATACCGTTAAATTTCAGATTCAAGGGCTTCCAGGTGCTTATTAATTTCGTCTCTTAGATTTTCTACAATTCCCGCCTCTGATTCTTCAGTGTTGGTGCAAAGACTTATTCTTACCATATTTTTTGGTCCAACCCAGGATATATTTTTAAATTACATGAAATTACAAGTCTTAACAGTTTATGATTTATGTTTTGATTTGTCACAAGAAGTATGATTTCTTTCTTTCTTTTAACCTGTTTCCGTCCGCTCCTGAATATAGGCCTCTTCCAAATGTTTCCATATCGATATTTCCTGGGCTACTTTCATCCAGTTTTCTCGCTCCAGTGGCGTCGGATGTCGTCCCGCCATCTTGCCTGAGGCCTGCCATCACTTCTTTTCGATCTTCGCTGCCTCCATTGTGGATTTTAGTCCACTTGATGTTGTCTCTCGCTATGTGACCTGCTATTGCTATTTAATGCGCACCACCCGCTCCACCACATCCACAACCCCTGTTCTCCTCCTGATTTCTTCATTTCGAATTTTGTCCCTGAGGCTGATTCCCAGAATCTCTCTGGCAGACTCGTAATCGATTTACGCGTACATCGTTAAGAGTTACAGTCTCGAGCCCATACATTGCGACCGGTAAGATTCACAAACCGCCCTCTTGAGGTTTATAGGGATACGTGGTTCCCGGAGAATGTAGCTGAGCCTGCCAAACGCTGCCCTGGTCAAGCCGATACGTCTAGTGATTTCGACTGTCTATCGATTGTCGATCTTTCCCAACTTGATGTTGTGTCTCAGATATACATACTAATCGACTTTCTCAAGAGTATGATTACCAATGCTGACCATTATATTGCTCGAACTCATGATTTTAGTTTACTGAAGATTTATTTTCAGCCCCACCGCTTGGGAGAAATCTTTGAGTTCACGTAGCATTATCCCTAGTTCATCTGAGTCGCTGCTGATAAGTGCAATATCGTCGGCAAAGCGTGCCAAAGGTGATTAAGACAAGACGGCTTCCGTCGATGTCCACTTCCTTTCCCTCCAAAAAAAGATTTTTAAATACGTTCTCCAACGCTAGGGTAAAAAGTTTGGATGAAATGGTATCGACTTGTCGGATGCCCCTCCTGACTGATATTTCTCCCGTAAGCCAATACTCTTCCAGCTTGACATGCAAGCTAGCATGTTCAGTGATATATTGAATCAAGCTTGAGTATCTTATTGACTGCTTGAGTCTATATGAGAACTATCTATCGCCGAAAGCACTGCCCAGGTTTCAATCGTGTCAAAGCTTTTTGATAGTCCACAAATGCCATATGGAGACGAATTTTATATTCCGCGCATCTCTAGATTAATGTGCGCACCGTTTGGATATGGTCCATGGTTCTGAATCCCCTACTGGCACTGGCTACTCCCCGTCTGGCAAAAGTCGAAGCTTTGAGTAAGATGATATTTTGGATAACAGCTTATAAATGGTGAAAAGCAGGCTGATTGGTCTATAATTTTCGTTATTCGTTCAGTCGCCCTCTTTTAAGAGCAAGATAGCGTCTGTGTTCAGCCAAGGGTCAGGGATTTTGCTGAGTATCAATATTGCTTGTTTTAGTGTATTTTCACCAGATGCCTTGCCGTTTTTTAACTGACCCAATGCTGTTTTCAGTTCAGCTCTGTCGATTGAAGTATGATTGACTTTCTTAAATTTCTTATGTTTGCTGAAGCAGTAGTATTAATGGCACTCCTATGTTTAGCTGTTTTTACGTGGTCTTCGATTTAACCCTTTCCTTAATGTAAATTATGCAGTACATAGTATGCAATAAATACGTTCATTGTTGCTGTCAATACAGAATTTCAAAAATTTGTATTCCTGTTGCAGGTTTATATTACACGTGAACATCTTTCGCTCATTTTTAAACTTTGAGACAAAAAACGAATAGAGATAAAATGATCAAAAAACGTAGGCGAGTTACTTCTTACTCGAAAACCGTATAAGGTACGCCTTACATTATGTATGTGCACACTTGTGCACTTTCCTATTCCCTTTCTACTTACGCTTCATCTTTCATTTGAACTTGCGCATACAATAAGTCATGCCTCTTACCACGCGTCAAACTGCATGCTCTAGAAGTTTGACGCGTGGTAAGAGGCATGACTTATTGTATGTACTTTTCTTGTTCAACTTTTGGTTGTCAAACAAATTTATTCTTGAAAATTGAAAGTGAAGAGGCAAGCAACCCAAGGATGGTGGGAATCGGTGCGCTACGAGTTCATTTCAACTTCTGTTCCATAGCGCATACCTCTAACATTTCAAGATACGCATGCCTCTTGGCGACCAAAAGTTGAACAACTGTGAACATACCAATTAGTGCGCTTTCAATAAGGACTTAGCAAGTGGAGTAGGGTAACAAAAGGTATACGCTGTTGCTCTGCTTCTTGGATGTTGAAAGATGACAATTCCACACTGCAAGCCATGACGCAGGCAATATTTAGCCACTTTGACTGTCACAATTATAAAAGAATGTTTCAATCAGAAAACGCAATGTCGAACATATAGGTCTAGCGTTGCCCATTACATTATTCTTAAACCCCGGATATTTTTGCAACCCAGGACATTTCCTGGACAGCAGTAAAAAACCAGGAATGTACGGCCTAATCCCGGACGTATGGTAGGCCTGTGCAAAGATGTTCAAACATGGCAAAGATTTACTATATGGTGCCAGTTTTGCAGCTTTAATATTGCAGCCAATAATGTGCGTTTCTTTACCCTGCAGTTTCAAATTTAGCTTGTTTAGCTAATATATCAGGTAAATAAGCTCTCTGAATCCAGGTCTCATCATTAAAGTGTGCCCAAAAGTTATGTTTTCCTTTTAGTTCTAAGAACTGTTTAATTTCGTTTTCAATTTCAAAAACTCGGCCAACAACATTTCCTACCTAACCAACGGACAGCAGTATAGAAAAGAACTTCGTGATCAGAGTTCATGTTTTTGCATAGTTCTTTCAACATACGATATTGAGAGCACTAGATTTTAAGTTATTGACAATTCACACCAAAGAGTCGACTGCTTCTTGCAAAGGCTTTGGAAGAGTCTTTGTAGCAAGGGCTAATCATTCAGTGTAATCCCTTTGCTTGGGGTGCAAGCTGTTCCATCGGTACACACTCCACACAAGTTTTTCTTATCATTTTTTGTTTTAAAAAAAAAGTAGCTTTTCGTAAAAACGTAACTTTTCTATCACAAAAAATGAACTTATCATCTCCATGGCGTCTTCTTCACCTTTCGTAGTAGTTTATAGTGCTCTACAAAACAGAAACTCTTCTTTGATGTCTTCCAAGTGCATATATTTCACGAAAACGAGTAATTGGGAGCATGAACATCTAATGACATGTCTGAATTGTGTTTTTGGACAAGGATATATTACGTATTTTAATCTCACTCGCTTCTCCACGAACCAGCCTAATCGACTTTAATAAACATAGATTGAAGAGGGTTTCTGCAATTGTATTGAGCTTTTTATTTTTTTGCATCCAGAGTAATTTCATATGATGCCTTAACTACAGCTTGGCTTTGTTGTTGAAACAGTAAAACCCAACTTATGTTGTTTTAAGGCAACCTCATGTGATTTAAAAAAGTCCAAGTCTTTTATAATATGTTCAAAATGCTTTGTTTCTAAGTGACGTTTGAGGGTTTCATAGATTCTGTTCTGTTCGTCGTTTGGTACACAGAATAGGGATTTTAAATCCCTACACTTGGTAGTACTTTTCCGATCATTCTCGAGAACCAACGAAGTGTCGCAATTGCTTAGGACTATACCCAGCTAGTTTGCCACAACCGAATTTTCCAGACTTAAGATCCCACGACCACTGATTACGTCGCATATCTCGCGTGTTCCCAAGCATAAATAAATTATTATATATATATATATATATATATATATATATATATATATATATATATATATAATCAGTAACCTTGTGTACCCTAAGGTGTAAGGTGAATTATATAATATATAATAAATTATTAAGATTATATTATACCCCAAAAAAGCTAAGGTGACCAAAAAAGGTAAGAGGTAATATATATATATATATATATATATATATATATATATATATATATATATATATATATATATATATATATATAATCAGTAACCTTGTGTACCCTAAGGTGTAAGGTGAATTATATAATAAATTATTAAGATTATTAATTATTATTAAGATATTATACCCCAAAAAAGCTAAGGTGACCCCCTTACAGGTCGCCACCCACAGGTTGAGAACCGCTGTTTTAAAATATCAGTATTATACTTTAGTTCTTTTTTTTATCTGTTATAGATGCTTAATTTACATTTTTTTTAGCGGAATCATGTTCAAAGAAATGGAAAGAACTCTATTCAGAATATAAACAAAGAAAAAAACATACAAATTTGAACGAATGGTTTTACTTTAATTCAATTGATTTTCTAAAAGATTATCTACCAGAAGTTTCTGATGACAAATCCCCATCAGTCGATAATTTAACGGCTTTTCATGATGTCGCTTCATTTAGTCGATTATCTGAAACACCCGAAACATACTCGCGATCCAATGCTTCTCCAGAAAGAGTAATAATAAATGAGAATACTTTATCTTTTGGCAATATCAAGATAGAAATTGAAGACGAGGATTGCAATAAGTTTATGGAAATTCAGGATCCTAGTGGAAATGATGTTTCAGATGATGTGGAAAGTTGCAGTAGATTAGACATGGATTACTTGGATAATGATATTCACAGTAATTGTAGTTTGCAGGAATTAGAAAGTTACAGTAAAGCAGAAAATGACGATACATTAAAAATGGATATAATGGATTTATTTAAGAATGGCAAATGTAATTCAATGGAACTATTCCTGTTAAGTTTAGCGAATGATTGTAATTCTTTGAATACGAACGCTCAAAAGAAATTTAAATCAATTATTTTACAGGTAGTAGATATTTTACAATATTGATTCATAGGGTTGAATTTTATGTGCATTGTTATTGTTAAGATCTTTGTACTACTGCAAACATTTATTCTTTCCATGAAAGATTTCTGAAAGATTGATTCTCTTAGTTTACGAGGATTAGTTTTGAGCAACCTAGTTCAAATTAAGTTAATATATATTTACAATGAGAAATGTATTTTATTTATTGGCAGTGGTGTGTAATCAAGTGCTAAATAACCTTATACAGCCACGTTAATTTATTCTAAAAAATATGATTTTCTTGTTTCAACTGTTGTTCAACTTTTGGGCTTTGATCTTTGCCCAGTCGCATCTTCTGCCGGTGTAACTCCTTTCTCTCTTCTGTTCAGGGAGTACCTTTCCTTCAGGTTTTTTCCTGAAGTCTACGGACTTCCTTCAGGGTGCGTCTCACTGACTGTCTGTTTTGGAGATCTGTTATTCCCAGTTCTTTAATATCCTTCTCGGTTTCTGTCAACCAAGTGGTACAAATTTTCTTGTTTTGCCAGAGGTGAACAGACAGTTGTTTAGTTGGTTTCGAGGCAATCTTGCAATGTGGCCATAGAAAGCTACCCTTCTTTTCCTTGCACAGTCAGAGTGTCTGTCAATATGTTTGTAGAGCTCAGTGTTGTGTCTGCTTCGGAATTTCCCATCTTCATTTACCGGGGCTAGAATCTTCCTGAGGATTCTGCTCTCTCTGACTTCCAATTTCTCTACCAGACCTCTTCGGTTCAAGGAAAGACACTCCATGGCATACAGGGTTTCTAGTCGTAAGACTGATGTGTTGTGCTTAAGTTTCAGGTTGTGTGACAGGCATTTCTTGTTGTAGGTGTTCTTAGTCAGTCGATAGGCTAGTTTTAACTTGTTGGCTTTAATGGATAATGATGCTCTTTCAGATAAGTTGGGTTCAATCCATTCACTGAGATACTTAAATTTCTCATTCCTCTTGATGTTTCCCTGCTCTAGTAACATCTCTCTGTTTGCTTCTCTGATGTTGGTGAAGAATTCTATTTTCTCCAGTGACACTTGAAGACCCACTTTGGCAGCCTGTTTTCTGAGGCAATTTATCTGCATTGTTGCCATCTCAAGAGAATCAGCAATTAGTGCCATGTCATCTGCACAGGCCAAGCAATCTACAACCAGTCCATCATTTGTACGTCCCAGGTAGATACCACTTTGAAAACCCAAGTTGATCAGTTCCTTGCGCCCTTCTCTCATAACATTTTCAAGGACACAGTTGAATAGAAGTGGGGAAAGTCCATCTCCTTGTCTCACTCCAGTTTTTATTTCGAAGGTTTCTGAGATCTCGCCTCCAAATTTAACCTTGGAATGGATGTTGGTCAAGGTTTCTAGGATGAGTCTAGTACTTTGTTAAGCATTTCTCTATTAATGAAATCGTAGGCCTTCCTAGAATCAACAAAGGTGACGACATCCTTGCAGTTTCTCATCTTGGAGTATGCAAGTAAATCTGATTTAATTTTTGCAGTTTAAATTAACACACATAAATACTTTGTTAGTTGTAGTATTTTAGAGATCATGCACCAAAATGAAAAATACATGTTTGGGAGGATGAGTTGTTTAAAAAATTCCGATATAAAAGCCCTTTCTACTAATATTGCAATCTCTTAAGAAGTTCAACAATTTTAACCGTAGAGTGATAGTAACGACCATAATAAACCAACAATTTAAATCATTTGAAGTAATTGAAATTTATGAAAATATATTTTATATATAAATATAACATAAATATTATATTGAAATAAAGAGAGACGACTCTCTTCAAGGTAGAGAGCATGGTAGATTTGTATTTTCATCAACCTCAATCTGAAGGTACATAAGGTGCTCGAGTAGTAACGTGTAGATTTATTTTTGACACAATGCAGGAACAAGATTTACCAAATTTTGACGAAAAGTTGAGCTACAAATATATATTATCGCAAGATGGATATTGTGAAAGCCAAATGAAGGAAGGAAGAACCATTTTAAAAAATGGACACTACCGCATAAAAAATCAGAATTTTTCTATAAAAATGATGATAATTGTGCACAAGGAAATAATGTTACAACGAACATTGAATTCGTCGAACATTAGTTTCCACGTTCTTGTGGCCGACCAACAAAAACAATTGAAGTGCGCAGTACTGTCGAAAAATGTGTGTTAATGTGAGCTGCTCAATCATCTCTTCAAAGTTCTGGAGAGGGAATTGCATCGAAAATTGTGAAAGATATAACAAATTCTCCGCAGAAAGCTCAAGATTACCAAACAGCATACAAAAAGTCAATGCTCGGAAAACGACCACAATTTGATCCAATCGCCTCCCACTTTAATGGTTGTAGAAGCCGATCTCTCAAGGCTGCATTTCGCTCTCAAGGCTGCAAGTTATTAGAAATAGTAACAAGATGTATTATCCGAGTTCTAGCGTTCTTCTTCTTCTTCAAATGCCATCTCCTCTTAGAAGGTTGGCTATCATCATAGCTATTCACATTTTTTATGTTGCAGCTCTAAACAATTCAAAACTATTCACTCAGCATACAACTCAGAACTACAATTGAATCATTTTCTTAGGTTATTTAACCAGGAAATGCCTCTTCTACCTCTGCTTCTTTTTCCCTGTATCATTCCTTGCATAATATTCTGCAACAATACATATTTGTCTCCCCTCATCACGTGACTCAGATACTGTAGCTTCCTTATTTTAATTGTGTTCAATAATTCCTTTTCTTTTCTCATTCTTCCCAGTACCTCTCCATTTGTTACCATGTCTACCCAAATTATTCGTAAGATCATTCTATATTACCACATCTTAAATGCTTCCAGTCGATCACTTATATCTTTCTTTAACGTCCAGGATTCCTTCCCATATAGCAACACAGAGAAAACGTTGCAGCTCAATATTCCGACTTTAAGTTGTAAGTTAAGATCTCTATTGCATAGCACATTTCTCATTCTTTTAAATATGGTTCTGGCTTGTCCAATTCTTGTTTTAATTTCTTCAGTGTACTCATTATTTTCATTGATAGTTACCCTAAGTATTTGTATTTACTGACTTTCGCTACTAATTCACCATTGATTTGTAGGTTTTCCTGTTGTTGCACTGATTTTGTAATGGTCATAAATTTGGTCTTTTTGATATTCAAGGTAAGTCGGTTCTCCTCGCTGCTCGATCCACTGCTTGATCCACCAAGCTGTGTAAATCTTCTATTATTTCAGCAATAAGTATGGTGTCATCTGCATACCGGATATTGTTAATGGGTATTCCATTTACCTTTATTCCCATTGTTGTTTCTTCTAATGATCTCTGAATGATTTCTTCCGAATAAAGATTAAATAATAGCGGTGATAGCACAGTTCTACCGTTCTACGGCAAGCAAAAAAAACTTTGTATTGATAACATTGAATATACAAGAGCGTAAATCATTGACGCTAATTTCGAAATGGGGATGTGACGGATCGCAACAAACACAATATAAACAGAAAATGCAGGAAGAAGATTCCATAGACAGCAATATTTTTCAAAGTTGCTTTGTTCCACTGCATTTCGTTTGTAGCGTAAACAAAAAAGTTGTTTGGCAAAATCCAACTTCCTCTTCGCCACTCTACTGTCGACCAATGATGAAACGATTTTTCAAAGAAACAGTGGATATCACAAAATCGCCTATATAGAAGAAGAAGCTTCTGTCGGCACTACGGTCCATGTAGAACCTTGGCCTGCTCAATTACTTCCTTCCATTCCTCTCTGCTTAGAGCCTTTCTCCTCCAACTTCTCATTTTCATTTCTCTTAGGTCATTTTTCATATCATCGTTCCATCTTTTTCTGGATCGGCCTCGCTTCCGCGTCCCCTCTCTTTCTTTGTCAAATGCCATTTTTGGACCGCGATTATTTTTCATTCTTATTACGTGTCCCAACCATTTAAATCGTTGGAATGTTTCTATATAGAATAAGCTGTAAAGCGAATTCATATAAGGAGAGAGCTCTATTTCAATTAAACATTTATTGACGCTACTTGTGGTGGATGCCAAAGTATGCAATGCTGCCACGTGAACTACCTCAACTATAAGATGCTACATTTGTGGTGCTACCACCAAACAGTATAATGACCTTAATATAACTATAACATGAAATGTCTCCACAGACGCGTTACAATTTGGCCTTTCTATATTGGACGCTAGAATAAGCTTATTCGAAAGTGTTCATCATTTGTCGTATAAAATTCCCGTACAAAAGTGGCAAATGAGATCAGGAAGTAAGAAAGAAATTGTAAAACTAACTAAAGGTGGATACGGCACCACTAACAATGGTAACACTATCAGGAGAATTTTCGCCAATCCAGAGATGGCAGCTGAAATTACCGGTGTTGATTACAATCAAATAATATATGAATCAAATTGATTTTAGATGTAATTTCTAGTGGTCATAAAGTGGACTTGGAAAAATTCGCTAAGTACGGATATGAGACCGCCAAAATTTACGTGGAATTATATCCCAAGCTTTCCATGACTCAAACAGTATACAAAATCCTAATGCACGGTATAGGATTGCTGCCTGAAGAAACAGCAGAGACGCTCAACAAGCACTTTCGTCCATACCGGATGAATTTCGCTAGGAAATTCTCGAGAGAGAGAGCAGTGATGAACAGATTATGCTCATCAGCTCTGATTCCCTAATTACTGGTATGAGGCCGAAACCTACAAAAGGATCAAGAATTGATAAAACCATACTACATTATAGATAATCATATAAACTAAATAAAGTCGGAACACAGCCTGAATATATAAATATATTCAACCTTTCTGGAGCTCTATAATACTAATGAGTCTTTTTAGGACTACCAAAAACAAATCTAATGTTAAATTTGTCAGTTAATTTATAGCTTTCAGTCCACCTTCGTGGCACTCAACAAAAACCAGAAAAATAACATTGTTTTTTAAGATCATGTCTTTCCGATACCTTAAGTGGATAGCCAGCCACCTGTAAACGCGTTTAGATATTTATCTCTCATCAGTACAGCTTTGCTTTTATGAACAACAATTCATAAACCACTTACTTGAAACCCGGAAAGACATGATCTTAAAAAAACAATGTTATTTTTCTGGTTTTTATTGAGTGCTATGAAGGTGGACTGAAAGCTATAAAAGAACAAATTTCACATTAGATTTGTTTTTGGTAGTCCTAAAAAGGACTTAGTAGTCCTAATTATAGAGCTCCGGAAAGGTTGAATATATTTATATATTCAGGCTGTGTTCCGAGTTTATTAAGTTTAGAAAAGGATCAGTGACGCACAGCAAAGAAGCAATGCAAATGCTTGCTTCTGCCGAACATTAATAATAATAATAACGAAAGCTCTTCAGAAGAAGCTGCAGAGGAAACTTGGGAATGTAGAACTAACGAAGAGATGTGGGACTCTTCAGCTTAAATAATAGAAGGAATTAGAACCAGAAAAATAAAAAAAGAAGGTTTAAGTAATAAAAGGTTTAAAACTTACGTTTTTCAAACACGTGCAGGCAACTAAACACCGCGCGCTCGGAATAATGTGATGGTATGCGCAGAACAATGCTAAACTCGAGGTGCATTCTCTCGCCGGTCCGAGTATAGAAGAAAAATATATATATATATTATAACATAGAAGACTCTTCAAGGATACCAGAGGCCACCTAAGTAACACACGACAAGATATAACTAGCATCCCAATAACAAAGGAGGAAGTGCAACACGCCATCTAGAACATGGAAAGAGTATATGAAACAGGAATATTGGCAAACGAGTAACTAAGGTCAATATTTATCACAATACCAAAGAAACCAAATCCCCGAAAATATAGCGACTACCGATATAAAAGACTCATGAGTCACGCCAAATTGGAAGAAAGTATTAGTGATACGCAGTTCGGATTCAGGAATGGTGTGATCTTATCATCGACAATATCCGCATCGGGAAGGTATCCAAATACAAGTACACCTTTGTACCTGGATAACATGCGATATCGTTCAGACAAAGGAAATCAAATACATAATTGAACTAGCCAGAGCTGCCCTATGAAAATGAGAGACCGCTTTAGCATTCGTGATCTAAAGCTGGAACTCCGAGTTAGAATAGTAAGGGCTGACGTGTATCTCTTGTACACACACGGTTTTTCGCCGTGAAAATCTACGGTTAATTCGCCGTGTGTAGGCACGGTCGTAAGTGTTGTATGGATCACTATGGAAGCTTGTTCACATACACGGCGCAACCACGGCACGGCGCCGCCGCCGTATTTACCGTGTCTGCCCTTCGGCGCACCGCGTCTACGCACGGTGTGTTTTTCAACAGTGTTCTATTGTTGTATTGCAATATATTTTTCAATTGGTTTGCAGGACAGTTTTCACAAATCATTCTTAAAATGAATATAAATCAAGAAATATTGATTACTTTAATTCAAGAAAGGTCCATAATTTGGGATAAGACCATCGACAATTATAAAAATAAGAGGTTAAAATATGATTCTTGGAAAGAGATCTTTATTCATTTACAGCCGACGTTTGAAGATTTAAGTGGTGAAGAAAAAAACAATTTTGGTAAGTAACAGATATATTGATATATAATTTTAATTTACAAAATTTTAATTAAGCATAGTTATTTTGATAAAAGAGGCTACCTTCGTTTGACATATTGTGTGAATATTGCAAAATATTGTGCAAATCTGTTGCGAACTTCATTAGCTGCCAAACTTCCGCAAACTACATTCGTGATAGGTAGTTGTATTAGTTCGGATTCTGAATCAAGGGTGGGCTCGTTTTCACTCGCATTATGTAACTTTCCTCCTTATGTACAAAATTTTGCAAAACACAACATGTTTTCACAATATCTACTGCCAAATCGATGGACACATTCATTGGCCGGTGAAAAATACGCCATTTATTGGATAAAATGCCAAAAGCACATTCAACAAATCTTCGTGCTCTTGTGAGTCTATAGTTAAATGTTCGTTTCAATTGATCATGACCTTCGAATGGACGAAGTAAGTGGTAGTGCAAAGCAAAAGCTTCGTCTCCAACAAACACAAACGGTAATTCGTAGTCAGTACCAGGCAAACGTGTTGCATTGGGTAGGTAAAATGTGTTGTTTGTTAAATTTTGCCAAAATGCGGTTTCTTTAAAAACACTGGAATCACATTCCTTTCTGTAGGCACCAATATCAACAAATATAAAGTTGTAATCGCTATCTACTACCGCCATAAAAACTATGGAAAAATAATGTTTGTAATTTAAAAACAGCGAACCACTGTCCACGGGCTTAATAACTCTGATGTGTTTACCATCGACCGCCCCTAAACAAAGAGGGAAGTTGGAAGATTCTTGAAATTTGTTTGCAATTTGTAGCTAGTCTTCTTTAGTTGGCATTTTCATATATTCTTTACACAGTTCTAACCAAATGTAGTAGCAAACTTCACGCACGATGCAACTTATAGTTTTTATTCCAATTCTATAATTGTAGTGTAGGTCAGTAAAGGTATTTAAGTTGCTGGATACCTGAAATATTAAAAAAAATATGATTTTTATTAAAAATATATTATTTTTATTTTCAGGACAAGTGGTGATGAAGAAGTGGACCAATATGAAAGATAATTGGATAAAATATCACAAAAAAATTAATGAGTTCAAGTCTGGTTCTGGAGCAAAAAAAATAAAAAAATACATGTTTTATGATGAAATGTCATTCATAAAAAAATTGTTGAGCATCGCAAGACCGATTCCAACATGATGAACATGTTAATGATTCTAGCTTCAGTAAAGAAGAATCAATCCATGACCAGAATCAATCAAGCTTGGGGAACGCCAAAAGTAGTGAGATTCAAAGGGCTAAAAATTAAAAAAAAAGAAATGAACTTAGTGAAGTTGACATTAAGTTTATGAAGTTTATGGAGTCAACAGAACGGGACGAGAGAGAGAGAGAAGCCGTAGTATGAACTTTTTTAGAGGAATCGCTGATACAGTTAACAAATTTAGTGATGAAAATATGATAGACTTTCAGTTTAAAGTCATTTCAAACATTAAAAGCATTCAACACAGAGAACAATATATATCTACATCCAGAAACCAATGGGATCATGGCCATCAAGGATATCTAAGTGGCACAGCATCGGCAAATTCGCAGTTGTCAACCTATGGGTATTCTACAGCTGCTAGATCAGGCTTTAGAATCAGTCATCCTCAGACCTCTTCATACGAGTTTGAACACGGCTCTGGGTCAGAGCCAATCCCCAAGCGACCCGAATCGCAAGTATCTGTATACAGTGCGAATGATGAAAGTACCTCTGCAGATTCTCAATCTAGTATTGAAGGAGAATTCGATTTCAGTTCTGCATTCCAGTAATATGTTTAGCTTAGTTTTCACATGTGTAGTGATTAAAGTACTTATTTATAAATATTATAATTACCGTACATTTTTTTAGTGTGTTAAATAAATAGTTTTAAATAAAAGTATGCAATTTAATTTTGTACTTACCTGACAGTTACAGCCAATCTTTCTGCGGGCGATATACTGGGTCGCATATTAGTATCTTGATGTTTTAATTTCTGCGATAATTTTTGCAGCAATTTGTCGAATGTCGTTTTCTGCATTCTAAAATAATTAAAAAACTTGTCTTCATCATCCCTCAGTTGATTCTTCACAAGTGAGTGAAATGCGCCAAATTCCTCCCTTTTTTCTATAATCGGATGTATCCAAAACCTTCTTTTAATGTGTTTTTCTTTTTTGAGTTTCCTATACATGTAGTAAGCAATGATCATTTTTTTTATAAGGATTCATGACGCACGTCCTGCAGCTTGACCAGACAAAACGCATCTGAGTCGTAGCTGGAGCTCATAATGTTGGGGAAGATTGCAGGAAGTAGAAGCGCGGGCGACTTCGGATTTTCTGGTTAAAAATCTTAGAGATTGTTTCCGGTTTACTTGAAAAGAACTGTTTAGAGTGGCAGCGTCAAAAATGAAGATAGCGTTGGTGGCTAGCCTCCGAGCAGAAGTCACATGAAGAAGAAGTTATAACAATTTTCATGAACGCGAATGTGGTCGCAAGTTTACAGAATTGATTTGTTAGGATTATTCGAATTTAAACAATTTCAAGTTAATTTTCTGTAATAAGGTATAACTGTAATAAATCTATTTTTCAAATATTGTCTGTTCTGTAATATTAAAAAACAATCAGTGCACACTTTGCAACTTTTCAAAATTTGTTGGAAATTTTATTTAAATGTATTTATTCAAAGTTCCATATCTCATTAGAAATTATATTAAAAAAACAAGTACCAACTAATTATCGTTTGTAATGTTATTACAAATGTGTTATAATAATAATACTGTAATATTTGATCATAAAATAATCTTATATGGGAATGGGCCTCTGGGAATCCTCTATTAGCTTGAAGCCCAATAGCAATTGGTTTTTTTGGCTATCCTATTGTTACGCCACTGTATACAGCGCGCTTTAGTGTGATAGTAGCGAAGCATCGTACGCAGCGCTCTCTATATTAGAGATGCCACCAATAGTGATTTTGCCGAATACCGAATATCCGGCCACGCTCTTGGCCGAAGCGGCGACCTGTCTCGTTGTAGTATCTGCGGTGTGGTGGCAGCGTAAGCAGGAGCCGTATTTGTTTCATTTGGAAGTTAATCGTGTTACGACAAGCATTGTTTGTTTATTGTTACGTCAGTTTGTGTTACTAATAGTCTGTAAAAGTATATATTGCTAAAAAATATCCCCATTTGTTTGTCCAAAGCAAAACATGGCACCATTTAAATCGCTTATTTGGAAGTATTATCAAATTTGTAGTGAAAACAATAAACTGGCTTTATGTTTGCTGTGTAACATCAAGATCTCTCGTGGTGGGGAAGGAAAGAAAGCAAGTAAGTAAAATCTTATTACGTATTAATGAAGTGAAATAATTTTAGTCACGTCCACCTAGGGTTTGCAAATTGTTTTTTTCTTGTTATATTAACTTTATTTCAGACGTAGTATTTTATAGATAAACTTGATATAAATAAGTCCTATTTTAGTTTAACTAGGCATACATATTTACCTATTAATTATTTTTAGAATGCGTCCAGAAAAATACCAGTAATATTGGGTAAATCCCGTTTTAGGATTCCGTAACTCATAATAGCCGATTTTTTTTATTTTGGTATCAGATTTGTCATTGATATAATCATTAAGATAATTATTACTGCGATTCTCAACCCGTGGTACGCGTACCCCTAGGAATATGCGTTTGTTGGCTTTGTAATACGCGAAAAAAAATAGTAATGGGCGGGGGTAAATGGTGGACAAAACAATTGTTTTATAGTTCATTTTTTTAAGAATGCAGTACAGGGAAGATAGGGCTTATTTGACCTTGTTCTCTGATTGGCTTAAATCTAGGAGAAGTTCACACCGACGATATTTTCTTCCCCATCTCAACCTCTTCTCTCTCTTTCTTTACACATACATTTGCAGCTGTTAGTTGTCAATGGCTGCCGTGTCAATTCCATAGAACTTATACTAAGTATATGTTCTAAGGTCAGTTCACAATTATCATCTGATATGTTGTATCATTTAGATTTTTTGCGTTTTTCTCCATTTATTTGTTTGTGTTTTATTAATGTTGTTGCCATTTGGTGTATTTAATCAATAATAATAAGATATTCAATAAAACGATTAATAAATCACCAATTTTATATTCAATTAACTATATTTGAATTTAGCGCCAAATTTTGTAACTAGATTGAACATTTGTCATAGTGTAAAGCGTGTTTCTAGTTACTGCATTCTTAAAAAAATGGACTATAGTGCTCAATATTTACAGATAAAATATTTTCCCAAATTATGTTATTCCGTTTAAAATTAAAATGTTTATTTGCAGCGCAATATTTATTACCTTCGGTAGCTACATTATTTTCAGCACTTATCTGAAGTTATTGCATTAGTCATAGTCATATATCGTGCACACAATTCTTGCATCATTCGGTGGATGATTTCTATTGGCGGCTAGCGATGATTTTTGTGACAATGCTCGGAATCACATCTCAAAAGTTAATGCTAGAATTCCAATGGCACATAACGTGTCTATGGAAGTATGACAAATTCAATACTCTTTTCTTCTAATTACACAATTTGTTATTAATATAAATTTTATTTTCGTTCGATAATTTTTCGGTAAACATACTCCTTGACACGTTAATGTTATTTATTTAATGTTATATATAACAAGTTTAAAATTATAACAACTACGAGTATTTAAAAAATAAATATTTTTCTAATGTAAAGGGTGCAATTTAGGATAATATCTGCCAAGGGGTACGCAAGGCAAAAATGGTTGATAACCGCTGACTTATTGTGTTCGTTCTGTTTTTGTTTTCAGCTACAACTTCTTTAAAAAACCACCTTCAAAACAAACATGCAGCGGAGTATGCTACGTTAGCTGTGGCTCCCTCAGCAAGTGACAGCAAAAATGATGGCAATCTTAAATCTACCAATTCCTATATATTGACAGTATCAGGTACGTCAAAAAAGAAACAGTTAACTCAGAAGAAGACAATTAAACGGAAATTGTTATAGGATATTAATGATCCGAAATCAATTAAAATCATCATTACTTAAACGGTGAAGTTAATTCGGCCTTTAAAGGCTTATGGAAAAAGCATTACCTAATACAAAATATACCGGAAGCTTGACTAGGAACCGCTTACGCATTACTTTGGGACATTCCGGGGCTTAGTTGATTTCTTCTCACTTTTATCAAGGCTTTTCTCCTTTTCTGTTACAATTTACCTTATAAACGTATTTATTACTTCCCATTTTCCATCCAGCATCTCCGCTATCTCCGAAACTAAATTTGTACCAACCAGTGGAACAGGCGGGCTTTCGGAAACGTCTCGGTACTGCAGATCACCTACAAACAATCCGAACACTTATCGAAAATACAACAGAATACAATATCCCAATAAATATAGCGTTCATAGACTACAACAAAGCGTTCGACAGGGTCGAGACTTGGGAGTAGGGAAAGATCCTATGTTCTAGGCCACTCCGCCTTATGGGGATTTACATGTAACCCTCCACCTTATGGGGAATTACATGTAAACCCTCCCCCTTATGGGAAATTACATGTAAAATTTAGCCTATCCCTCCGTATGGGAAATCCTATACAAAATAGTTCAGAACGTGTATGTGTAGATGGCGCCAGCGTTAGGGAGGGGGGTTAGGGTTGCGGGGTGGATATTATTTTGTGAAGCTGTCCATAAGAGTAAATAGGTGCGACAAGGAAAAAACATGAAGATGTATTGATATGAACCACCGAGCATTTTCCTGAACGTGACTGTAGACTATCAGTTTTTGGAATTGTTTATTCTAGAAACGTGACCATAACTGCTTCTTGGAATGTGTTTGTCCTATTACGAGTTTAACCTAGTTTTTGACCCGTGCAAGTGAATCGTGAGAAAGTTAAATCGTCGAGTCAACATTTTCCTGAACGTGACCATAGAAACACTGTTTCTTGCATTTAATGTGTTTATCCTATTACAGTTGAGTCAGCATTTTCCTGAACGTGACCCGTGACACGAATAGAAATAAACACTGTTTCTTGGAATGTGTTTATCCTATTACCGTCGACTCAGCTTTTTCCTGTTTCAACTTGTCTGTAAACATGACCGTAGACTGGCAGTTTCTTGGGATTAATGTGTTTATTCTATTAAGAGTTTGACCTAGTTTTGACACGTACAAGGCCACTGTCGACTCAGCATTTTCTTGTTTCAACTTGTCTAGATCACGTGACATATACAACGCATTTTGATTGGCATATTGAATATTTGTTTAGGTATAAATAGGAGGCAAACTAAAAATTAATTAATTATATCAACGCAGCACCACCAACAGCATGTCATATTCGGGTATAAGTTCACCTACTTTCTTGGATAACTTACTGCGAGATTTTGATGAAGAAATTAAAAGTAAATGCCGACTCATAAACGAAGCTATCCAATATCCAAAACAATATCGATTTCAACTGGATTCAGCGCGGTTAGAGGCTATTATCACTGTATTCGAATATTCTACTCAAAGAGAAGTTTTACATTAATCCCAATCGAATGGTTCGCATTAAAAATTGAATGGAAAAAGGTGAATACGTTCTTCTCAACATCAGCGATTAAACCACAAAGAGGAGTTAAAAGGAAGTGTTCCAACTGCAGCTCAGAAACTCAAAAACGGAAATAGTACCCGCTTGCGATAGCTTCACCATAACTTTTCACTCATCAACCAAAAGGAATAGAAGCAGATATATCCCATTACAAAGCAGAGGGGTTCAATTCGATCTGGATCAAGAGGCGGCATATAAGTTAGATGGTTTATTTAAATTAATTGATTATCGTTTGGAACGTTTGAAAACATTAAACTTTGCCGATTATTATAACGAGTGGCTGTTGCATTTCATAAACTTACCAAAAGATTGTGACGTCACATCAACGTTGGAAAACCTACTACAAACATCTTCTCAGCACTTTGAAAGCATAGAATGTATTTATGAGATTTTGGCGCACAACAAATGGAAATTATTTAAAGACATAGAATCAACCCGACAGTGTAATGGTTAAGATCGCCAACGATACAGGAGAACGGATAGTACAAAGAAAAGCACGATTGGAGCAACACATTATAAAAATACAGCGATTAAAATTAGAAATTAAGAGATATCAAGATGCTAAAAAGTGTTACCAACTTTTTTCTAAACTGTGTATCAATGAATAAGTGTTGTGTTTGCTGTAGTCAGTATAAATTACATTTAATGACACATATAAGACCCAGGGAACTACAGTCGATGTGGGATATTCTTCCATCGCATTTTCAAGAAGATGAAGATATAGCTGCCTGTCTCCCATGTTACAAACATTATAATCTACCAACTGATGTGGATCATATTGATGGACCCCCACCACCTCGATATAAATGTTATAAATGTATGTATAATTATAATAAAAAAAATAATTTAACAATGTATATCGTTTTTCTTATCCATTTTATTCCGTTTCAGGATAGAGGTGAAATAAAACCAAGTTATTAGTAGAATAAAAATACATGTTTATTAACATTTATAAGCAGAACACTATTTTACAATAAGTATATATTTTTTAAACATTAGTTTCATCGATCCAACTATTCTGTGAATTATCTAAACCTAACCATTTGACATACACCTTTGATTCTTTACGACGCATCACTTTTTCAACCAAGTAGACATCGTGATGTTTAGCCTTTTGCAGCTCATACTCGTAGAATGCCCCTTGAATTGGTCTACCCTGAATATCCTCCAATAAATATGTAACAGGGCTAGAAATTTTAACTTTTAGAATTTGAAACAGTTCCGTTGACCAATTAGTAGTATTTCCTTTAGCAAATACAATCTTCTGTTTGCTAATACGTACAAAATCACCCACTCGAAATCGACCTCTGTCTGTAATATTTATATGTGAATAAACTGTTTCGAGTAATTGCTTCTCATTATTTAAATGTACATCTTTGGGCTTCATACCAGTGGAAGATTTGTTGCATTGTAATCTCTAGTTATCCCATCCAATATAGAGTACCAATCATATTTTCCATTTAGACTGAATGCTCGATAAAATTTCTCTTTTAGAGTGCGAATAACCCGTTCAGCCATATATGCTTTCATGATGGTATACGATGAGTAATGGTTAACCTGTTTCTTCTTCATTAACGAATTAAATTGTTGGTTATAAAACTCTTTACCCTGATCTGTTTGTAGATTGCGTGGTGTGCGATTACTCTCTTGGAAAATTTTCTTGAATGCATCTGTTAAACTTGCTGCGGATTTATCCTTTAACGTCGCAGTCCACAGAAATTTTGAGAAACAATCAATCCCCACCAAAATAAATTTATAGCCTTTATTTTTATGAGCATAAGGATTAAATTCAGCTAAATCTGCTTGGCATAAATCATCTATACCTTTTAATATAAGTCTACGTCTGGTAATTTTTTTTCTTGCAGGTTTATGCAATTCATTGACCACATCCTGTTTAACGGACTTCGTTGAAAGAGGGCGACGTCGTCCCATGAGGAATGTCTTTTAAATTAACGCGTTTCTTTGGAGGATTAGGTGCAACTATTGCCGGTTTATCTAGATATTTCTTTAATAAACTAATCTCATTTTGGAATATTTTTAACTGATTCTCAATATTCGTTTTATAGTTATCATGAGAATTATCAAATTGCTGTTTAATGAGACTAATAGAAGTATCAAAAAAATCTTTAGTAGCAGCGTCTGACTTATCCTGAGGTTCACTTATGTTACAAATTCTTTTATTCTCAACATTAAAATCACCGGTACGAGTAAAAAGAAATCCTGGTCCAGGAGGGCCTCGTGTTTGACCACTTTTACGATTTGAATGACGTCCGAACCTATCGAGGCTCATCATTGATGTGAGCTATGAATACACAATTCATTCTATTATATTTGCCTCCTGTAATTCCTCTTCAATAGTCACAATTTCATTCTGATGAGATGTATTTGCAGCCTTCTTAGAAGCATGCAAAAGACATAATCTATTAACTCTTCAAGGCTATCCCGATATTGCACTCTTGCTATAATAATAGGAATCTGTAAAGATGAATCAAATAGCCCTCTTCCAGATGATGAGGAATCTGATCCGGTTTCCTCAAAAAGTGGTTTAATTATGTTTCTATATTTATACGTCCTAGATCCTTGAATCTGCGAATTTGGGTTATACTTTCTCCGCAGCGCATTGGTTCTCTCCAAAATATCTTTATAATTGCACTTGTCATCATCATTATAACCAAGAGGTTTCTTCTTGAAAAGTAATTCATAGAGACCAGGAGTACCAATGTATCTGACTCCTTCTATTTTTAAATCTTTTCCGATAATTTCTACATCCGATTTTCCAATGGCCCATTTTTCAGTATCCGGATTGAAATGAATACCCATTCGCATATCAAATTCATCATCTACATCTTTTATTAACATTTCCACATATTGCTTCGGTGAAGGATCCATAGTTTGAAGATCTTCCATAAACGTTTCAAATACATCTTCATCGTCTCGAGGTATATTGTCATATGAAATTTCTTGATTGCGCACTCGCTTAGGTTTTTGTAAGAAATTAGTTGCTTTTCGTTTAGTCCCAACTTCACCATCACTTTTTTGTTTCTTTTTGGATAGGGATAAATTAGGAATCTTAGAGGGGGGGCTCCCTTGTTTATAACTTATATAAATAAAATATATAAATATTCAGCTGCCGTTGGTGTGATGTGTCTATTAAATTCTTCAAAGGTTCGATTAGTCGTTTATAAGATTTATCCAATAATTCATCTTCTTAGACTCTATTCAGTTTCATAGCTAGTAACTTTTTACGAATAGATCTTTGAAAATCAACAAGCCTACGCTGAACATTTCTACTCATCATACCGTATTTTCTATAACAGCTTTTAAACAGCTTTCAATCAGCTTTAAACAGCTTTCAATCAGCTTTAAACAGCTTTCAATCAGCTTTAAACAGCTTCCAATCAGCTTTAAACAGCTTTCAATCAGCTCTAAACAGCTTTCAATCAGCTTTAAACAGCTTTCATTCAGCTTTAAACAGCTTTCAATCAGCTTTAAACAGCTTTCAATCAGCTCTAAACAGCTTCCAATCAGCTTTAAACAGCTTTCATTCAGCTTTAAACAGCTTTCAATCAGCTTTAAACAGCTTTCAATCAGCTCTAAACAGCTTTCAATCAGCTTTAAACGTCCTCTCGCCCCAACAGTCTTGATGTATACTGACTATCTGGATCTATTTACCTATTATTATATACTGATCTAAATATTTACGATATCTCCCCTTATCAATGCTACAATCTTTATCCACAGTTATAAACCCATAGAACTCTATCCAGCATTCTGAACACATTTCCTTGAATTTATCGAAAGTCATATCACTGCTTATGTGATCGTTGTAAACATGTTTGAGGTTTAAATCATCTTGTTTGAAGAGTATTATAAAATTTGCATTATCACGTATTAGATGTTTGGGGATACGAGTATATTATGTTTGACACAGATAGAAAGAAACAATATTATTGTGTCGCCCCATGCTGAAATATTCTCGTATCACATCCTGCTTATCGCAGCTACATCATCGAATATGAAAATTGAATCGGGTTTTGCATCACTAGGTTTCATAATATCTACATTCTCTTTGAATGGGAAATAGCCAACTCCTTTGAGCGGCTTTAAAACTTTTTCAAGAAACTGATATTTCGACTGGTATAGTGATTTCGAATAAACATATACGTTTTTAAACTTTACACCGTTCTCATCAAACAGTAAACTCAACATTACGTTGGATTTACCGCAATTCGATGGACCACAAATTAAACATCTCAACGTATTCAGGAGCAAAATCCCATGACGTCTCTCTTTTATTAGCGACATACCACATGAATCAAGATTCATGATTGGTAGAGATAGTTTCTGCTTAACGACCCGCATGATACTAAAATATACAGCGTTCAACAACTATATATAAACTCGATGTATCGTGTAAACATTCATTGCATTCATTCAATATGTACGCTGGAAGAGGCATCATAAATTCACTCATCAACAAGCTCCTGTTCGAGATACAAATACCTGGAGGTTATCAGTATTGTGGTCCGGGTACTAAGTTGAAAAAGCGTTTAGCAAGAGGTGACCCCGGCATTAATCCTCTAGACAGCGCATGTAAAGAACACGATATTGCATATTTACAAAGCAACATTCAGTCGGATCGACATAGAGCTGAGTTCTTCAAAAAGCTGCTTGGAAAAGAGTAAAAGCAGAAGACGCAAAGTTCGGTGAAAAAGCAGCTGCACTATCTGTTGCTTCCATTATGAAAATTAAACGGAAACTCGGAATGGGTATTAATAATAAAACAAAAAAGAAAATTGCACTAAATAGTGGAGTTGTATCAAATGTGCGCCAAGCAATGAAAAAGTTCAAGAATCTAGATGGGAGAGAAGGTGGTAAAATTGCTCTAGCAGCTGCTAGACTTGCGGTTAAGGAGGCTGGAGGTCGAAGAAAAATTCGTACTTCTCGTGTAATCCCCATACCGAAACATGGTGGGATGCTACCGCTGATACCGCTATTTGCAGAGCTAAGTGCGCTTGGTTCGCTAGCAGGTGGCGCTGCAGGAATTGCAAAGGCATTGAACGCTTCCAAAGATGCTAGAAATAAATTAACCGAATCAGAGCGACATAACAAGACAATGGAAGCAATTGCATTACGTGGACTATATCTCAAACCATATCGAAAAGGTTTAGCGTTGTATTTAAAGCCGTCCCCAAAAAAATAAGTAAGCTACCTCGACGTCCGCTCACCGACTTTGATATTCAAAACTACGCTGCACGAGAACACATTAAGCATTTTTGTGGTGTGTTTATGCGTGACTCTCTTTCATCGAGAAAACCTTTATACAAAGAATGTGCGGTGATAAATTTAGATTCTGCTAAAGGATCGGGCACGCATTGGGTTGCGTATAAAAAACGGGGGAATTTAGTTACACACTTTGATAGCTTTGGTGACTTGCAACCGCATGCAGAGCTGTTAAAAATATTTTCGAGGTAGCGAGATAGTGTATAATCATAATAGATATCAGAAATTTAATAGCTACAACTGTGGACATTTATGTCTACAATTTTTAACAGAATAAAACTGATAGCAACTATATAAATCCATCAGTCATGTCTCAGACCACACTGCAAAGTACTACTAATGTGCTCTCTGTGAATTATCACCCATCGATAGAATTAGACCCCGACACATTATATTGCTTAGTACTTATTGGATTTCACACGTACAATACGGGGGAAACCCCCGGGTTTAAATGCTACAGACGGGAAGCAAATTAAAATACCAGCTGGCTCGTACGAGATAACAGATATTGAACCCTTCTTTGAACCCAGTGTGTTTTTCACAGCAAACTAATATTAGAAAAACACACTGGGTAAGTCGTATTTCATTTTATTTCTAGTTATAATTTGTTGTTAATGATAAAGCCATACTAATGAAGCCAAAAGGCCGAAACGCGTATATGGATGTTCATTAATTAATTGATAATTATTTTTTGTATTCGATCAGGATATTGTTATTTTTTGGGAAAATCACAGGGTTATGCAGAACCCAAAAAAACTTTCTTAATGTAATTCAATGTCAGTCGAGGTGTTTGCCAGTGATAAGTAGTTGTTTTTAAGAAAGTTTGTTAAAGAAAGATTAGTTATACGTTCTATACGCAATGATGTTAACTTTGTTAACGATATGTATAAAACAATTTCCTCGAAATTCTAATCTATGAAGATAAGATACAAACACTAATGTTTAATTTGATCAAAAATCAAAATCTTCTAACTCAACAAAATATATTTAAATAAATATATATATTAATAATTATTCATTGCTTCTTGGTCAATAAAGTTGAATAAAAATTCTTTAATATATTTACTTCGACCAATGTTATTGGTCAGCTAGTACAACAAGCGCCGCATATGGTTTTCCCCAAAAAATCTCAATACCTGGTTCAACTATAAATAGAATAATCTCAAATACGATAATATTAGTTTGCTGTAAAAAACACACTGGGTAAGTCGTATTTCATTTTATTTCTAGTTATAATTAGTTGTTAATGATAAACCGATACTGATGAAGCCAAAAGGCCGAAACCCGTATATGGATGTTCATTAATTAATTGATAATTATTTTTTGTATTTGATCAGGATATTGTTATTTTTTGGGAAAATCACAGGGTTATGCAGAACCCAAAAAAACGTTCTTAATGTAAATCAATGTCAGTCGAGGTGTTTGCCAGTGAAGTAGTTGTTTTTAAGAAAGTTTCTTAAAGAAAGATTAGTTATACGTTCTATACGCAATGATGTTAACTTTGTTAACGATGTGTATAAAACAATTTCCTAGAAATTATAATCTATGAAGATAAGATACAAACACTAATGTTTAATTTGATCAAAAATCAAAATCTTCTAACTCAACAAAATATATTTAAATAAATATATATATATAAAATATATATATATATATATATATATATATATATATATATATATATATATATATATATATTTATGAAACATGCATGTTTAAATCATATTAACGAATATTCTATGTGTAGTGTAAGAAATGATGAATGTTTATATAAGTATTTAAATGTATTTATGTGACTGTATGTAAATTTTAATAAAACCATACATTTTATGTAGTTTTCAATATTTTACAACCTTTCATTCTCTTGGGGACTAATATTTATTATCAGATTGTCGAATCCTTTCCGAATATGTTTATATATTCTCAAGAGTTAAAAATATCAGCTCATATTTTAACCACTATACAAATATCGAATGTTTTGAATTCCTAAATATTTATTCTAAGATATCTTAAAACTATGTAGACATATATTAAGATTTATTATAAACTTCTCTAATATCGACTATTTTATACAATCTCACCATTGTTTTACCTTCCCTCTCTAGAAAAATGTGCGAGATGGACGGGGACGAGATGTTACTTAAAAAATAAGGGGGATAGATGATATTTTCTCCACATTCATTTTCAATAAGTGCATATATCGACAACGTAAGAATTGAATGAGAGACTTTCGATAGATTTAAAAGCCTTAACAAAAACTGGTGGAAATTCTAAAATTCCATATTAAAATTAAAAAAAGTTTATATGGAGACTACATCAGGATTCTGGTTAGTGCCATCTAATTAATGGGTCCTACAATTATACATTTTTATAATAATGGGAATATAAATAGGATGTGTATATTCATCGAGCGATTGTGGTCCACGTCGTCCGTGTTAACGCAGGATTTGATCATCACAATTGTTAACAAGTGAGGTATGATAATTTTGTATTCTCTCATATTTAAAATTTGTTTTATAATCGACTGTTTTTTCTTTTTCTTTCAGGTTCTATGAGTCCTAATCTGTAACAGTTTTTTGTTATTCTTCATATTATATATACTTCTAATAAATTATATATTTAAAACTTATGTTTGCATTAGTGTTTTTTTATCCTTAAACATATCCATCCAAAGAGTAATTGAAATTATTATTAGATCCATAAATGTAGATATTACAAATTGATGTTTTTTATCCCTATCCTGATAGTATATCAAATCCTAAAAATTAGATCAAATCTTGATATTAATAAATTTTTACCAACTTTCAGAGTTAGTTTAAATATACGGTTTAATCTCATCTGTGAATATGCTTAGAGACCTTAAAATGCGGTTTCGTATTTCTTCTCTCTCACGCGTGTTATATAAACATTTCATGTGTTTAGAATATTCACGCTCGGCTGAAAAACAAGTGGGTAGTATAATAAAAAAGAGATATATGTTATATAGACATTTATTAAGCATTATTAACAATAAAAAATATTATTAGCAGTTACAATAAAAGAATATATATTTAAAAGTTACAAGAAAAAAATATATAATTTTCAAATAATATACATTATTTACAAGAATAAATATATATATTTATATATATATATATATATATATATATATATATATATATATATATATGAATTTATTACAATTTTGGAATATTGGAATTACCCCAAGCGTCAGAACAAATGTATCGTTTATCGTCATTGATACTAAGTGCAATTTTATTTTGTTCGAGGTATATATGACGTGTTTGTAGCTTCTAAATGTTTGTTGCTTGCGATATATTCTTTCCCCGGTTAACATACATTGTCTATAATCTTCACCACTAATATCCTTATCCACTGCCTCTTTTTTTACACCTTTAGCTTTTTTCTTCCAGTTCACTTTATCCCTGTCTGTACAATGGGCTCCGTGATTTATTGCCTGCTTTAAGTTTATGTAGTGAACAATATACTTTTCTTTGTTTTTTAAATTTGGAATAAGTTTTCTGTTATTAAATTTTGAACCTGGTGGAGTTATGCTTTCAACGAGGAATGCTAAATCGTCATGTGGGGTCTGTAGCGATTCAGGATACTTGATGTCTGCTTCGATGAAATAACCAATAGGTGAATCGTCACTCATTTTCGTCCCGTCAAAGTCTAAAATTTCAGTCTCCGTCAAACATTTAAAACCGCCGTAAGGCATTAGTTGAGAAAGTGCCCAGCCATACAAATTATTCGCATCCCAGTATGCTAAATATGTACTGGGCTGGTTCGAATTATACTCGGATAAGTATTTGTTATTCGCCTTAGCATATCTCAGTGAGGCTTGACAAATACCTCCTCTAATACCTTTGGAGATGAAATGGTTCATGTCTATGTCCGTGAAAAGTATGTCAAGTATGTGACATACTAAATGTATGTCAGTTATTTTCAGCATTGCATCCCAGCTTAGTCCAGGTGCCGTATAATAATGGGCTGGATCAAGCTGATATGTCGTGATACATACGTTTCGGAATTGTTCAAAAATGTCCGTCAGTAATAATACGTCGGTCTTTAAATACAGGTCAGAGTAATCTTTTAAATTTCTACAATTGAAGGTATTCCAGTCTGGGCAAAATTATATTCTTTGCCGGTGATGATATAGTTATTTAAAGAATCGTTAAAGTAGTCCTTGTGTGGTAAAGATGCCTCAGTCAGCCTATCGAATGAGTCCATGTGTTTGTATGGGAAAACACCTTTCTGCCTTAATAATACAAAATCTTCATTGTTGGGGAAAAATTTTTCTAACCTCTATGCATTGTTCATCCGTTAAATTTTTCTTAATAAATCTTAATGAATCGATAAATCTTAATTTCAAAAAAAATATATTTTCTACCATTTTTTTATCTATATATTCACCAACAGGTAGATTTTTGGTGATGGATATATATTTTTCCTTATTTTGGGGGATGATATCAATTTTTTCCTCGTCAGATCCAAATTCTTTGATAAATAAATGAACATCATAATTCGACATGTTATGGAAAAATATCGGGACCATTTTAGGTATTTTATAATTCAAATTAGAATTTGAGTGGGCGGCTCCCCGAAATTTACCTGTTAAATGATCGTGATCCGCGACTTTTTCTGGTATTTGTAATAATCTATTACATATATGACAAGAAGTGGCCGTATTGTATGAATTTTGCTCATCTGCAGTTAATTTAATCATTGGAAGGTTAGGTTAGGTTTTTCCTATATATTCTCTATACATCTGCATAGAGGTTCTGACAAAACAATTTCGGGCAATCTTCTCCGGTATAAGTGAAAAATTTACTCAATGAATCATTGAATGAACATTTTATATTATAGGCGAAACTGTATGGTACATTGATATGTGTCTGATTAGTATAGCTATTGTCAGGGTTCAGCGAGCATGTATCTACAGGTTTTAAAATTGATTCAAAATCTGCGTATACAACAAAGGGTATACGCATTTTTCGATCGAAATTTTGAAATTTTAATATATTTCCGGGCATCATATCACCTCTCTTATCTTTTACAAGGTCTTCCGTCGGCATAGTAGTGTAAATTTTGCTACAGTCATTCAATTTATGTTGATTAAACGCGAATTCAGTTGAAAAAAAGATTAAACATCCGTCACATAAATATTTTTTTCTACAATCTGATGTGATCTTACTTCTTACAAGTCGCGACATATCTTTTATCCATACATAATGACCTTTAACCTCTTCTTCTAAATATAAAATTTACATGTCTTTCCCTAGTCTCGTTAGTATGAAAAATCGGTCCTACTACTTCATGTTGTTTAGATTTAAAATTAAACTCCAAGCTATAAACATTAATACTAATATTATTCAGCTGTTCAAATTTAGGAATGTCTAATTCCAAGCGGAAACTCTAGTCTGTCATATTTTAAAATTGAAGAAAAGTGAGAGTATGATGCCCGACGATAAGAATTTTCATTCGCGGGGTGTAATGTGGATACAATGCTCCATAAAAAACAAAACGTTTTCAGTGCCAACAGTGTCCCTCAATTTACTAATAAAACTGTCTATATCAATACCTGAACCATTAATTCTATAAGTTGCAACCCTTTTCTTGAAACTGGAGCAGACTTCCGTTACATTTTGTTGGAACGGCTTAACTGCTGCCTGGAGGTGTTTCTGTGATCGTAGATGGCCTGCGTACTTGATTTTTGAGGGGAATTGCTGGTTACAAATTTTGCAGAAATTTTTTGGTGGCGGTGGTTCCAACTTTATCTTCTTGGAGGTTGAGGGTGAATCGTTAGTATCTAGGAATCTCTTCGAGGTGGAGGGTGTATCAATGTTTTGATGTTGCTGCTTGAATTGCGTTCAGGAAAATGCTCGGTGGTTCATATCAATACATCTTCATGTTTTTTCCTTGTCGCACCTATTTACTCTTATGGACAGCTTCACAAAATAATATCCACCCCGCAACCCTAACTCCCCTACATAACGCTGGCGCCATCTACACATCCACGCTCGGTCACGTTCAGAACTATTTTGTATAGGATTTTCCATACGGAGGGGTAGGCTAAATTTTACATGTAATTTCCCATAAGGGGGAGGGTTTACATGTAATTCCCCACAAGGTGGAGGGTTACATATAAATCGCCATAAGGCGGAGTGGCCTAGAACATAGGGTCTTTCCCTACTCTTGGGCCTTCCTGTCGGCCATGAATGACGCAAGAATAGACTCGAGATATACTGCTTTAATGGAGGACATTTACAAAGAGGCCCCCTTTCACGTAAAAGTAAACGACGACCTACACACGGGGAAACCCGATCTCCCCCAAATTATTCACCGCAGCCATAGAAAAGGTTTTCAAACAACTAAACTGGAACGAGAAAGGCATGAAGATCAATGGGACATATCTAAGTCACTTAAGATTTGCGGACGACATAATTCTAACAAGCACTAATATCGAAGAATTAAAAACAATGGTAGAAGAACTAATCAACCTGTCCAAGCAATTAGGGTTAAAAATGAATCTAAACAAAACAAGAATTTTAACTAGTAGCCCTCAGGAAATGTTGATTGATAGCATCATAATAGAAAAAGTACAGCAATATACATATCTGTGGCATACAATTAAAATTGTTAAAGGAAATCAAACTGCCGAAATTTAACGCAGAATCCAACTGACATAGGCCGCTTTTGGAAAGCTCAGCCATATACTAAAAAACCAAGAAGTCTCAATTTACCTAAAACGTAAGGTATACAACAGCTGCATCCTATGGCCTGGAAACGATGGCTATCAGTAAAAAAACAGCAACAAAACTTAGAGTGGCTCAAAAAGCAATGGAACGTGCGATGCTGGGAATCACTCTAAGAGACAAAATGCGCAACACAGATATCCGGACAAAAACAAAAATAATAGATGTTATGGAGAGAACAGCGGATGAAGGACAAGATTAATACCTTCTGGAGACCCCAGGAAACTAAATGAAGCACAGGAAGACCCCAAACGAGATGGATCGATGACATAAAGACTATAGCAGGAAAACAGTGGATCAGAACAGCAAATGACAAAGAAGCATGGAAAAAAATGAAAGAGGCCTATAAGCAATGCCCAGCAATGAAAGTATAAAGGTTAATAAGAAGAAGAAGAAGAAGATCTCCGCTATAATATTATCCGTCGTAATTTGAGTACCAATTTCCCGTTCAAATACTTATTGTCTATGGCCCATTGCTTGCACTCCAGCACTGCATGCTTCTCCTTTTCCCAATCCTTGTGAGATAGGTTTCAAAATTTCCATGGCTCGTTAAGACCAGTGTTACATAGTAGTCTAGCACCCCTTCTTGTCCAGCAGTCACAATTCTCCCAGCGTTCCTAACATGTTTTTAGGGTGTTTTCTGGAGTTTCTTTTTTTTCGCTCCTTGTTTTCCTTTCTGTTAAGGTTCGCTCAATAACTAGTAAGTCTGTAGGTATTATACCTTCCGTCACGTTCAGAATTTCCGTTCTACTTGTTTTATACGCTCTAGCGATTCGTATGCCCATTGTCCCCTGGATTTTTTCTACCTTCTCCTTATATTTTTTGCATCCTACACACTTTGGAAGTCGTCGTCGGCTTTTGTGTTTAACATATCCCATACCGGTGCTCCATAGAGTAATATAGATGCAACAACTATGTTTAGTATTCTTCGTTTAAATTCAGACGCTCCTCCCACTCTCGGCATCAACCTGCTGAGCGCTTTTACTGCATTTTCGGCTTTGGTCACAGCGGCCTATAATCCAAGTACGGCCTAAAGCTAATTCGTTCATCAAATATTATGCCTAGATATTTTAGACTACTTGGAGGATAAATTTCTGTCTGTAACGTTTCAAAAGCGATAGGCCCATATCTCTTCCTGCCCACATGCAAAACCGCTTCAGTTTTTTCCTTTGGTATTTCCAGTCCCTTGGTTTTTATAAAGTTGGCTATTCTGTTAAGTGCCTCGTTAGTTGTTAGTAAAAGCGCTCCTTCCTGTTTCGTCATACCACTGCCGCGATGTAGTCCGCATAAGCTTTACCTTGAGATCATTCATGGGTTAATACACTTTTTCGCAAATTTTCGAATTCGGTTTTGGTCGAAATTCTTAATTGACAAGTTTGGATTCATTTAAAAAGTTATTTTAGTAAGTTTCCACACTACGTGGATTAATAAAATTGAAGAGGTTTGTATAGAATTAATCAGTCTATGAAATCCCACGGTAAATTTTGCAAAATATTTTATCTGGCAGCGACCGCCGCCCCTAAACTAATAGATTCAAATAACTACAGCTGGAAAACTGTAACAGATATATTAAAAAATCTTTCAAGTCTTTATTAAAAATATCTTGTTCTATTGAAATAGTTATTTTGGAGGCTTTATGATCGATAGCCTTGACACAGGATCTTTTTTAATAATGATGTACACAAGTTTGCAAATATTTATTTTATAAATAGTTTTCACCAAAGTGGTAACTGTTGGTTCAACCTAGGCTAGATTGATTTGACACCGCGAAGCGGCAGACAAATTAGGACCAAATTCGCGAGAACGCTAACTCTCGATCCAAAATAGGATAATGTAGCAAGGACTGTTCGTTTCACCCATGTTAGATTGGGTTGCACACCGCGAAGCGCCAGATAAATCAAGACCACATACGCGCGTACCCTTGTACCTTTACATTTTTAACAAAACAGATCCCTGCGTGACTTTTACGGACCTTAATTGTGATCCCTGGGTCTATTTAGATACAACTGTTTTCGAAGTAGCTTTATACAATACGTATTAAGGCCGATTCTCATATACGCGACACTCAGCTACGCGATGACGCGCGATAAAGTGTCGCGAATTGTCGCGTCGCTGCTAGGTATTCTCACATATGCGATACTCAGCTACGCGATTCTTTGCAGCAAGTGTCAAATCTGCAGTCTCTATACATTTCAGGTTAAGTTATATTTTCAAAATGTCAAGTTCGTTGATTATTTCGTCGTAGCCATGCGTTATGAAAATGAGAAATTAAAAGAAACGGAAAGGAAAAACATATTGGGTGCAACGGATCTTAAGAAGCACAATTCCATACTCTCTTCCAACAATTACAAGAGGATAAATTGAAATTCTACAAATATTTTCGAATAACGCCAGAAATTTTTTTTTTTTAAACTTATTGAAATTTTAAAAGTGTCACTGGTAGACTTTGCTTTTAGGTCACACTTGGGGGGCAGTTTTTGCAACTAAAATAACGCATGCGTAGTAAATTTGCGTAGTATATTTTTCTTAAAATGATGAAAATTTCACAATATGTCAAATTTTTTTGTGGGTTTTCTTTCTTTGTGGGATTTAAAAAAGGTAGTATAATATGTGCAAATTAGAAATGGGCATAATCGAGTGACGATTATCGACCATTCGATTATTCTAAATCATTCGAGTTCTCGATTACTACACGTGCGGACGAGTGATGAATGATCACTCGGACTAGAGCTGAATCATTCGAATTATTCTGGATCATTCGAATAGTCGATTATCACTCATTCGCATGAGTTAGGAATGATCACTCGGAGTTGAGAATCGGAATCAGCCGTTAGTAGTCGTCGGGTGTGCCGAGATGCGCATAATCGAAATATTTTAGTATTCGGCTGGAGTTCGTGCATTCGTATCAAGTTATGAATGATCATTCGGACTGGGAATTCGGAATTGGGCGTTAGTAGTCGTCGGCAGTGCCGAGATGCGCATAGTCGAATTATTTCGTATCGAGTTACGAATGTTCATTCGGACTGGGAAAGCGGAATCTGGCGTTAGTAGTCGTCGGCAGTGTCGATATGCGCAATCGAATGACTTTAGTATTCGGAATCTGCAGGCGCCACCACTAATACCTTCGTTACAGGTTTTTTGTTTGAGAACGAGGAAACAAATTCTAGTTTTTGAAGTAGAATATTTTAAGCAGTGATGGGTCACACTATTTTAAAACTTTTTAACAAGTTTTAGTTTGAATTTTTTAACTTAAACTAGGTTGGTTATAAAGTTACGAAATTGAAATAAACAACAAAATATGAGTATTTATTAAAAATTAAAATGGCCCTGCTCTTCTATCTTTTGTCAGTTCGCCGGCTTTTGAGAATACCCGTTCAGATGGTACTGACGTTGCTGGCACACACAAATACTTATTTGAAAGTTGGTACAATTCTGGAAAAATTTCTTTCTTTGATTCCCAAAATTGTAAGGGATTCAGTTTCTTTTCTATTAGCGGTAGTTCCAAGTATTGTTTAACTTGAATGATTGCCGAAGTAGAGGGAGTCGTAACTAGATGATCGCATTTTGTTTTCATTTCAAAATGTTCCCATAGCAAACTTGATTGAATTTTATTTTCATCTGAACCTAAAAATTCAATGAATATTATAAAACCCAAATTCTACGAGATATTTTAATTGAATATTTGTTAAAAAAATTATATTTTACCTGTAGATTGTTGAACTGCAGACATTCCAAGATCTAGATTCTGTGAATTCTGGTTAGCTGCCGCAATCATCAGGTTCTCAATATCCTCAGTTATCCAATTTTGTGTTTGTTCGGCATTTACTTCTTTACCAACGCCCAGTTTCTTAAATCAAGTGTCCAAAAATGTCGCTTTAGCACTAATTTTTATTTTTTCTAACGAACCAAATCTCCTCGAGATGACATGTCTCAGGTTTTTTTGCACATCTTTTGCTATGAGAGTTGTGGGTTTTATGCTGTTGAGGGCGTGTTGTAGACCGTGAATTAGAGGAATGATTATTGATATCGCTATATATTTTTCTCCTGATAACTCCGTTCAATGCTTCCATGGGTTTAAGTATAGATGTACACTCTTTAAGGACGACCCAATCATCAGACGATAACAGAGGAGGTATGCCGGAAAGATTGGACATTGCAGCCGATAATGAAACTTTAATAACTTGCAGTCTTTCGATCATAAACAAACAAGAATTCCATCTCGTTGAAACTTCTTGTTTGACTTTAAGTAGTGGAAGATTCATTTGGCGCTGCATTTTCACCAATTCGCCAGACGCTACTGTACTTCTTTTAAAGTGAGCCACGATTTTCATACACTTTTCGAGCAACTGCTGGACATCGTCGTTCCTTAGGACGTCCATGATACTCAGATTGAGAGTATGTGCTACACATGGGTGATGATACTTATTAAGGTGCTCGTTAACTGCATTTTACATATTTGAAGCATTGTCTGTGACAATACTGACGACTTTTTCAAAAATCTTCCATTCTTTCAAAATTTCTCGGAGGACACTGACAACATTTTCTGCTGAATGACGTTCAAATAATTGTCTTGTTTCCAACAAGGAGCTCAATTTCGTTTTCTTTTATGTAATGGGCAGTAACCGCTAAAAACGATTTAGTGGAACATGATGTCCATATATCCGTTGTTATCGCCAAATGTGAAGGTACAGCTAACTCGTTTTTAACTTTGGTCAATATCGATGTATACATGTTTGGAATCAGAGAAGACATAATTATTCGCCGGCTCGGGGGTTCATAAAGCGGGTTCAACTTCTTTGTGTATTTTAAGAAGCCTTTATTCTCGACGATGAATATAGGCTGAAAATCAGAAACTATCATTTCGACTAAAATTTTATCAATTTCGGTCTGTTCATTCTCGGAAATATTACTATCTTTCGTACTACCAAATAATTTGAGCTGACGTTTTCGTTTTGTGGCCGGTGGACGTAATGGATGAAGAAGTGGCGAAGGAAGGTATCAACAATTGACGATGTTGATGGCAACGATACAAGTGTCTTCTGAATCAATTCACCTGGGTCATCAGCATCATGGTTTGAACTTGCACGGTTGTCAGAAGGGTTTATTAAGGGAGAAGGATGCAATCTTTTAGAATGTTGGCTGAGACACTTGTTACACGAAGTAATCGCAGACTAAAGATCGTTTAACACTTCGCCTCGGCATTGAAAAAGCTTTTTAGACACACTGGGCACAAGACAACACTCGACGACTAAATATTGAGTTGAGACTGACAGTGAAACTAAGTGGTCCTTTCCCTTCTCAACGAGAACTAATATAAATATATTCAAATTTGACATTTATGGTCTTATGGATCATATTTAGAATCCAATATTATTTAAATTTATTTATTTTACTGCCACAAAATATGCTAACGATGGAATACGATTATCAAAGATTTCTTTACGTTTTTCTTCATCTCACGTTTGTATATAAAATGCCCAAATGTTTGTTTAGGAGAAACAGCCGCTCCAAATGTTGAAACCTCTCTATAGAGGCACATGCATTTATAATATTTATAATGTTACAGTTATAAATTACTAGGATTGTAATAGAGTGATGCAAAATGCCATATTCTCGCTATACGCGTTAACTTCCGCGAAAATTGTCCGAAAATGCGTCAAATTATTAACGAAACTGGCCTAATTTACATAAATAGGTAATATTACAGGTACATGCAATAATAACTGATAAAAATATTTTTAGGGTAATTCGAGAGATCATTCGATTATGAAATCATTCGATTATTGAAATCACTCGATTACTAATCATTCGATTGTCGAAATCATTCGATTATGCCCATCACTAGTGCAAATCCATTAAAAATAACTCCGTACTTGTGACTCACCGGCCACAAGCTCATCTCGCAAGTGATGAGGAAGGAGGAGTGGGAGGAGTAACACCTCATTAAAAAACATGGTTCCATCTGGCTCGCGATGGTAGCACCCTGTGAGGGCCCCTAGGATTAGAGTTGAAAATCCAGACACGCCTGTGTGGAAACCACCGGTACTCTGGTCAGCGTCTGGTGGCTCTGTGAGTTAATACACCCCCTCAACAATAAAGGAGACAAAACGAACCCTAATAACTACAAAGGAATTTCACTACTACCTGTGACATAGAGATAAATCAAGACAGCATACGCGCTGCCGCGCGTATGTCTTGATTTATCTGCCCGCATCGCGGCGGGCAACCTAATCTAACCGGGGTTAAACCAACGGTCCTTGCCACATTGCCCTATATTTGATCGAGAGTTCGCGCTGCCGCGCGTATGTTGTCTTGATTTATGTGCCCGCTTCGCGGCCGGCAACGGAATCTAACCGGGGTTAAACCAACGGTCCTTGCCACATTGTCCTTTATTGGATAGAGAGTTCGCGCTTCTGCGCGTATGTTGTCTTGATTTATCTGCCCGTTTCGCGACGGGCAACCTAATCTAACCGGGTCCCCAACGGTTCTTGCCACATTGTCCTATATTGGATCCAGAGTTCGCGCTGCCTCGCGTATGTGGTCTTGATTTATCTGCCTGCTTCGCGGCGGCCAACCTAATCTAACCGGGGTTACACCAACGGTCCTTGCCACATTGTCCTATATGGGATCGAAAGTTCGCGCTGCCGCGTGTATGTGGTCTTGATTTATCTGCCCGTTCTCGGCACCCGTTCTCTTCTTGCACCTCCACCGATAACCATCGTTTTTGCCACTTTGTTCAATTTCATATTTGCCCCACACACAGGACTAATATAATGGTTTTAATCAAGCCCACTTGCATAAGCTATTTCACCGCCGAATCCTGAGTTGCTCTCGCATTTCTAATATTGTCAATATGAAAATTGAAAGACATTTTTTGCTTTAAAAAAGAGACTAAACAAAAAACAGATTATAGAATATTAATTATTTCAATTAAAAAATTGATTGAACTTTATTCGCGCACTTAGATTTTTTATGTTTATACCCATCCTTGTCTTACAAGTTTGAAAATTTTTATAAACACTGGTTTGTTTATATATTAAATGTCAAAAATTTTTGACACTGTAGTCAGAGTGTGACCAAAACACTGAAATATATACTACCTGGAACGAGCGCTGGCCTCTAAGCATGTGCGGGCGGGTTGTGAGGTCCCAAGGGGATCACTTTATCCTTGTCTAGCCAACAGTGAATTCGAGAGTGGGAGGATGTGATACAGTCAGAGCGAAAAGCTAGTTGTATAGAGTTGTATCAAGAAAGAGAGTGAGATCGTTCAATCGGTGAGCATATTATAAACCGAAGTTTATATATTTTAATGAAAGTTCTTTTCAAAAAGACAATGGTAAAATACTGTTGTATTTGCAAGGAAAAATGGACGTCGGACACACATTTAGTTTTCCTTTTGGACTGTACTAGACGCAGACAGAGCGATACGAGAGACACCTTGTGATGCTCTCCCTCGGCCGGCACAAGCCAGGAGGCCAGCGCTCGTTCCAGGTAGTATATATTTCAGTGGACCTAAAAGCAAAGTCAACCTGAGGGTTGCTGTTTTTTGCTCTCATCTTTGAGACTGCAATTTTAAGTATGTACTTATTTAAATTTTGATTTTTCTGTTTGACTATTAATTTGTGTTTTTTCGCTTATGTCTATTTCTTGTTTGTTTATTGTTGACAGTTTTTATTTGTGATTTTTTTTTAGAAATGGCACAAAAACAAAGGTGGTCCACAGAGGCAATTTTAGTACTCATCAATGCCTATAAAGCAGAAAAGTTTTTGTACACACCGAGTTCACAACACTACCACAATAAAACGTTGCGTAGGTTGGCACTCAAGAGGATTGCTGATATTGTGCAGAGTTTGCGTCCAAACACCACAGAGAAGGAGTGTGCATGCAAATTCCACAATTTGCGTACACAGTTCCTCATCCAACACTCAAAATATAAAGCATCCTTAAGAAGTGGAAATGAAAGGGATGATGTGAGTAAATAAACAAAACACTGTTTTCATTTACTCATTTGAACTGATAATTTAGGTTTTCGTACCCACCCTGTGGTATTATAAAAACTTAATGTTTCTGGATGAGTTCGTGTCTTCACGGAAGAATAAAATATCTATGGAATGTATTGACGATGAAGAAAGCCTGACAGAGTCTGAGGTAAATTTTGGTTACTTTCATATCAATATGGTATTGATGTATTATCCCTCAGCACATAAACAAATATTACTTTAATGTTACTATGTACTATTAACTAATGAGGTGGTGGTTGTGGCATGAGTCCCAGGGCACAAGTATAAAAATAAACCACTGTTGCCTCCTATACATGGTTCTGGTAAAGCCATCACAGTAAAAATCTGCCTAAAAATTGTGGCTCACCTGCATTAAAAACTGTAAGAGCCCCCTATACTCTTTGACACCTGAAAGGGTATACAAGAGATTGAAAAGATTATAAAAGATTAAACCTAATTCATGCTTTTATGACTTCAGAAATACGTGAATAGTCAAATTGACTCTGACTTGGAAGCCACTCAGTCCAAAAAAAGAAAGCTACAAAATTTCCAAGTACCTGGCCAGTTATATTCGAAAGAAACTGAAGAATATGATCGACTGGCTGTAACCTGGGCAAATATCCTCAAAACCATGGACCCAGAACAAAAAATGTTGGCTAAAAAATTTATAAATGACATTTTATGTCGTGGGCAATTGGGTGCACTGCATGTGAACTCCATTGTTATAAATGGCCCAACAGTTACTCAAGCCTCAATTACTCATACTAATCTTTCATCTGATGATACAGGTAATTATTTCAGTGTTATATTTTGTATTTGTCCTGAATTGAAAATGTGATCATATGTATGTTTCTGAAATAATTTTGAAGTAAAAACTTTTTTTTTCATTAATTTGTCATAATTCTTTTGAATAACACTAAAATAAAATAAGAAAAGTAGAACTGTAAATATTATTTATAAAGTAGTTGTTGATGTTTTCGTAAAATATGTAGTAGTTCATAGTAGTAAAATATCAATAGTAAAATATCAGCAAGGATAAGGAAAAAAGTTTAATAAAATATTTTATTATTTATAGATCCTGAACAAGTGTGGACTTCACAAGATATAGAGTCCCTAATTTCTTTGGTACAAATACACAATGTGATATATAATCAATCTCATCCCGATTATGATAAAAGTGAAATAGTAGAAAAACATTGGCAACAGATTAGCAGCATAATAAAGAAAACATGTAAGATATTTCTGTACTTTGGTAGAAAAAGGGCCAATGTTCATTTTTAGGATTTTTTTTCACATGCCAATGTGGTTTCAGTGACCTACATCCCTAGAAAACGCTGCGGCCTTATAGGCCTATTGTATTCCCCCACATTGTTCCATTCAAGTAAATAGATCCAGATCATGTATTGGCTCCAGAAGTCTACGTGATTTGTGGTACGGCGGGAGTCACTTGTCTGTAATGTTGAGTTTTATTTTCCTGCGCGCGATTGCTCCACAAATTATATGGCAGGCAGTTTCGTCCTCTTCATTGCAGAGTCTGCATTGTGTTTTATCTATCCAGACGCCCATCTTCTGCAGGTGTGCAGGTGATGCCCATCCTCCCATGATTGCAATCTGCTTCCTGGACATTGCCAGATTTCAGATATGGCAGCTATAATCCGTTTGCTGTTTTGCTTACCCCTTGTGTGGGACCCAGTGTATTTGGTGACTTTTATTGATCCTCTCTGTAATTATTTTACGGGATATGGTTTTGGTAACGTAGGACCTCTCCCTTGCGATCGGGAGCGCTATTTTGCAAGTGTGTCCGCCTTTTCGTTTCCTTCCAGATCTATGTGGCCTGGCACCCACGCAAGCGTGATTCAAGCGTAACAAGATACAAAAAGAATGTATCTAAATACCAGATACAATAAAAAGATTTAAAAAAGTATTTCAGATATAAGATAAAAATACTTATTTTGTATCTTGTATCTGTATTTCAAATACTTGTTGGTATCTAAGATAAGTCACATCTCTGCGCATTATTATATCTTCATCAGCTCCAGTGATTTTGGCAGAAACTTTGGCAGACCACTCAGTAGTTATTTTTCGAAAAAAAATATTCTTTAAATATAATATTCATTTGTAATTTTTATTTTCAATACAGGCAAGCAATTGTTTTGAAAATCCCTGCAGATAAAAATGAAGAAAGAGTGTCGAAAAGAGAAAAAATATTCGAATAAGGTACTAACTATTATGCAGTTCAACCGGCTCCTCTACCATCTTCAAATTCATAAAAACTTACAAAAATTGATATGAAAGCTAAAGTGCAAATAAGTGCGAGCTAGTTTCTTGCAAAAATTCTAGAAAAACCTATTAATAACACTGTCCCGTTAATTACTTAGCCGCCGAGCTACCTTGTTCTACATGAAGAAATTGAGAAAAAAATTTCTTCACAATTTTATGAAAATTTAACAATTTTTCTTGCAAGATGTTAATAATATAAAAGAAATTTAAAAACAGTAAAATTCTACATACCATCATAAGAAGAATCCAATTTTTCTGGGTTGAAAACGATCAATTGTAAGGTATAATAGAAATTATTTCACTCAGCACTGTTTTACGAACACTCGAACAAATAATGACGCGCGAAAATTGCCCCACTTTGAATTTATATCCAGACTCAGGTACACCCACATTAGTCTTTTTAACCCTGATATCGATAGGACAGATCCCTACTTTATCCATTAAAAAAATAAGAAAATATAATCTTTATTTTTTGAATTTTGGCCAGCTTTTTGAGAGGAAGTTTCGCTACAGCGAGAGCGGCGGACCGATTGACGTGGCATGTACATGTTCAGATCAACAGGCGCAATTTTCGCCACAAACGCGGTAGTGTATAGTTGCACGACAAGAACGCTGCAGGTGCGGTTAGTTTCGCTGCCGCTGTGTTTTGAAATGGCGATTACAGAGAAGTTGATTGATAAAAATTAAAAAACATCCCATATTCTATGACCTGGCTAATGAAGAAAATAAAGACATCCGGAAAAAGGACTAGATTTAGTTGATTTTATGAACCCACATTCTTTTTCTTTTATTTCTGAAATGAGTTTTAGTTATTTAAGCAATTAAAAACAAGTACAAAATAAAATACTGACTGATTTTCTACTTCTGCGGTCGATGCTACTAAAGGATTTTTCAATAGGGACAATAATTTTGTTTTATTATACGGAAAATAACCTGCAAACTCTTTTAAGATCTGTGAAAGTCAAAACGTCAGTCAAGGCCACTGAAATATATACTACCTGGAACGAGCGCTCCCTCTTAGTTTGTGCGGGCCGAGAGAGCACAAGGTGTTTCTCGTATCGCTCTGTCTTCGTCTGACGTACACATGTACGTCCGACGTCCATTTTTCCTGGCAAATACAACAGTATGTAAAATACTTTGTCTTTTTGAAAACAACTTTCATTAAAATATATAAACTTCGGTTTATAATATGCTCACCGATTGAACGATCTCACTCTCTTTCTTGATACAACTCAATACAACTAGCTTTACGCTGTGACTATATCACATCCTCCCACTCTAGAATTCACTGTTGGCTAGACAAGGATGAAGGGATCCCCTTAGGACCTTTCTCTCGGCCCGCACAAGCTTAGAGGCTGGCGCTCGTACCAGGTAGTATATATTTCAGTGGTCGAGGCTCACATTTTTGTCATGGTGAAGTTCACGAACTAGCAACGTTTGGCAATCGTTAAAACTTACTACCGAAATTCCGAGGCGGTAGTCGAAACTTTAACTTGGAGCGCTTACTCCAATTTTTGGTCGCAATAATCGTCCCACCAGACAAAATTTGAATCAACATATTCACTATTGAATGTTTCTGTGCCAGTGATATAACGCACCGGTCGAAGTACTGAAATATTGCAGCCGTAAGAGCTTCAGTTCAAATTGAACCAAACAAGTCGATTGCACGCCGTTCACCAGAATTGGGAATTTCTCAGTGCACACTATGGAAGAATGATCTACATCCTTACAAGATAAATTTAACCCAAGAACTGAAACCTCTCGATCATTTAAAGCGCTGAAGCTTCGATTTTGTTCTGCAAAAGTTTGAAGAAAATCCTGAATTTCATCGAAAAAATATCTTTAGCGACGAAGCTCATTTTTCGCTGAATAGCTTTCTCAATAAGCAGAATATGCGTTATTGGACAGCAACAAACCCACATGTGGTTCATAAGACTACAATGCATCCACAAAAAGCGTGTGGATTTTATGCCGGAGGTGTGATGATGTGCCGGAGGGCCGTATTTCTTCGTCGATGAAAATAATCGCCATGTCATGGTCAACGGAGCATAATAGCGAACATGCCATGTTGGAAGACTATTTTTGGCCAGAATTGGATGGACTTGACATCAGCGATATGTGGTTACAACAAGATGGTGCCACAAGCCACACAGCTGGTCAAACAATTGATTTATTGAAAGCAAAATTTGGTAATCGTTTAATCTCGAGACATGGTCCAGTCGAATGTCAACCTCGCTCATGCGATTTGACATCGTTGGATTTTTTCTTATGGAGTTACCTTAAGGTAACTAAGGTTTATGCATGCCAACAATCCAACAACGTTAGAGGAGCTCAGAAACAATATCAAACGGGAAATTACTAAAATTCCGGCTGATATGTGGGAAGAGTGATTGAAAATTGGATACAATAAATACATCATTGTAAAATAACATGACACTACACCTGGAGAAATGTTTTATTTAAATACAAAATTGTTATGTCTTTATGGAAAAATCCATTATTAGCGGAGCTGTTTCTTCCTCTGAGGAATTTACGACTTAAAATCGCGTTTTCATGTGGGCATGGCCTTATGTAGCCGCTCCGTTAGCGAATTTTTCGCTTCGGAAATTTCGCGATGCAAAACGTTTCGTGTCGGTTTGAAGAAGCTTTTATTCAGATTGTAGATCCACCGCTGGCCAAGGCTGCCACGATTTTTTATTTTGAGTAAGGGGTAACACGATTTTTTATTTTTCATACCGGGGTGCCAGAATTTTTTGTTTTACAGTCAAGATGTATCACTCAATGAAGAAGGTTGAAAACACTGGGGTAGGTAGAGCAAGGGCCAATGTCCAGCTATAGCAGAAATGGCCAATGCTATAGCAGGACCTTTTTCTACTTACACAATTGAATTATGAGTTCAATGGTAGCATTAACTCCTAAAAATATACCAACTTATTAAAGTAGAATGTAGCTTAAATATCTAACCTAGCCTAACCTTTCCATAACTCTATAATATTATTAAGTCTTTTTAAGACTACAACACAAATCTCATGTTGAAACACAACAGATATTTGTATGCTATTTACTAGTTCTCAGTCCACTTTCATGGCACTAAACAAGAACCGATAAATAACATTGTTTTTAAGATCACATAATATTAGAGTCAGACCCGGATCTTAAATTTTTTCGAGTCGGGGCAAAAACTGAAAAATGCCGCCCGCGCCCGCCTATATTTTTACCTTTATCATCATTTCAGCCATCAGACGCCCACTGATGGACATAGACCTACCGGAAAGAACGCCACAAGAACCTATCTGTTCTACAAACAAATCTATGGCCTTGTCATAATTATTAATCTCATGTGCAATTCGATTTTATATCGCTAAGCTTGCGAGACTCGATAAATGTTCCTGGCTCATAGAGGATCGCAAGTAATTTTTAATAAGTTTTAGTTTGCTAGACCTTCGCTCATAGCTTGCGGATGTAGTAGGAAGCTTAGAGAAAGTTCGTAGAGCAATACAAATTTTATGCGCAATGATCTTTTGCAAGAGATAGAAACCGTTACCCTTTTCTATATCACCAAATAAAAGTGGAGCTTGCTCTTTAAAAACGTAGAGTTCTTGGCACCTACAAGATTTAGGTTCCACTAAACTCGGCCAGCTCATTCCTTTCTGCAATCCTAGCTTGTACTCGTTTATAGATGCTATCCATATTTGACCTATTATAATAAGATTGGCAACGACATTGTCCAATATCTAAAGTATCAACTGTCAATTTTTCTATAATCTGTTTGACAAATGCACTCTCCTGTCTTTCTAGCAACTTCTATGAAAACAATGAGACTTTCTTTTATTTCACACACACATCACCAGTTTTTTTTACATATAGAATTACCTAGCTCATTCTGTATGGGATACATCTGGAGTGCAGACAAACATTATCGTACACGATTTGGCTTCTTTGATGTAATTTAAAATGCTATTTCTAACTGGTTTTCCCATTATGTAAATCGTTTCATTCTGTATTGTCTTTGATAAATATGATACTTGTCCCTTTTTTAAGTGTCAGTATTCTATGTTCGGTTGATCAATAAGAAGTAAATAGTTAACACAAATTGAATGTTTGAAACAAAATACTGCCGTGGACAGAAATATAGTTCCAAATATATCCATTTTGCAAATAACGCTAACCGCCCGCTGCAGTTACCAACCGGCGAGCGGCTGATATTTCAGTCGGTCGGGAAAGATTTAGGCCCCCTAGCTTACACTATCGACAGAAATGGAAAACTTTATATTTTTTTATATTCAAGTTCAAAAGAATAAAAAAAAGATGTTAATTCAAAAATCTCGAAAACTATTGACAAATTATCGACAAATTAGTATTTATGCCTAGAGAAAACATTGCATTTGGCTGTCATGTTTAATAAGTCGCCCTCTGAATTTGCCGCCCGGGGCATGGGCCCCAGCTTGCCCCCCCCCCCCTAGATTCGGGGCTGTATACAATTATTAATACATAATATTATAGAGTTACGGAAAGGTTGAATATATTTATATATTCAACCTATATTCCGCTTTAATAATTTGGTATGATTGTATCTATAATTAGTTTGGTTTCACCCCAATATTCCTAAAAATATGATTTATTTTTTTACATTGACCCTTTTTCTACGAAGCCACAAATTAATTTTCAAAATAAAATATAACTTGTTGATTAATTAAAATAAATTGTAGTATTGGTGTCTTAGTAGTATTAATCTATATTAATTGTAATAAATGCTTAATTTGTAGCTGAATCATGTTTGAAGAAATGGCAAGTACTCTCTTCAGAATATAAACAAAGGAGAAAGAATCAAAGTATTAACAGCAACTCTAAAACTAAGGAATGGCCTCACTTTAACACAATGGATTTTCTAGAAGATTATATACCAGAAGTTTCCTATGTCAAACCGACACCAGTCGATAATTTAACTTTGCACGATGACGCTTCATATAGTAAACTACCTGATACAAGCAAAACGAACACGAAAATAAATATTTCTCCAGAAAAAACATTAATAAAAGAAAAATCTTCTGATGTAAATCTTGATATTAAGATAGAGATCGAAGATGGTAATAATTTTATAGAAGCTCAAGATCATAGTGAAAATGATATGTCCTTTGATGGTTGTGATAGATTAGACATGGATTATTTGGATAACGAAATATGCAGCAATTCTAGTTTACACGAAACTGAAAGTTATAGTAAAACAGATGGCAAACATATAAAAACTAATTCATTTAAAAATGGCAAATGCAATGATTCAATGAAACTATTTCTGTTAAATTTAGTTGATGATGCTAGTTCTTTGAGTAAGTCAACTCAAAAAAAATTTCAATCGATAATTTTGAATCTATTAGATGGTTTAGAGTGACGCATTTTGTAAGATTTGATTTATAAGGTTTCATTTTATTCACATTGTTCCTGGTAAGATGTTTATATAAACATTGTTTTTATTCATTCTATGAAAGAATTTACTCATATTTTAAGAGGCTTATATTTATTGGCTATTTTTTGGAAATTATTATAAAAAATTGTTTTTAAATTCTATCTACCTTGTACCATGTTAACTGTATCCCGAGTTCTATCCCCAGTGTCGGCCGCATTTGTGCTATAAGACAAATGTGTAATTAATTAGTGCAATTTATAATGTGTGTGAAGTGTTAGAAGGGTTAATACCCGGTATCCACATTGGACCAAACTTTTAAAGAAATGTTAACTGTAAGTTTCTGAAATCATTTGAGATTTGAAAAATGAACAATCGTCTGAAGGTCCACCTGAATCGGTTGAATCTTATCACTGTAAATTAGTTATATTATTAGTTAGTTATATCACCGGAACGAAACCTGACGAAATATTATGGCTCGCGTACACCAAATCCGTCATCGGCCGAAGTTTGCTTGGGCGACGACGGCGATTGAATCAAACACCCGAAAACGGCCGATCACCACGATGATCCTAACTTGTTGGGATTTCTCGCCAGTTTGCCGGCGTCTACAGTGCAAATTGAGTGTATTTATACTTACATTTTGTTGTTATCTTCCTAAACGACTATGGATATTGAAAAATTAATTAGTTGTGTTTATAATAGACCAACCCTGTGGGATAAACAAAATTACAATAATCGAGATTTTTCCATACGGTTATGGTTGTCGGCACAAGTAGTAAACACTGTTGCAGTGTAAGCACATACACGAGTTCGAGTTGAGAGTTAGTCCGAGTTACTCGTCCGGGTACTTCTGTCCGCCATCGGCCGACAAAATCGGTTTTGGTGTACGCTTAGCATTAGAAGTCGGTTGAATTGCACCAATCCACTCGCTAATCCATCAATAGTTTTAAATTTTTATTTATAAGTTTATTAAAAAATAATTCCACGGCTTTTTGTACACAATTTTGTAACTTCTATCATCATCACTGGCGTAATAGACCGTTGTGAGCCTTGGTTTCCCCTAGAAGACGTCGCCACCGTGCTCTATCCCAAGATACATAGCGCTCATCGAGAGGCGGATTAAATGTCGACAGCGCCCTAGGCAAGCACCTCATCGGCGCCCCTCAGGTGATCATGAGGTATTAAAAATTATACAGTGAAACCTTAGTATAACGAACCTTAATATAACGATTTCCTCGATTTAACAAACTCTTAGAAATCCCCTAGAACTGGTCGTAAGAGTTAATGGTCAGTAGGTAAAGTCAAGTAGACGGACGCTCTTCGGAAGCTCTACACAAAGTATGATTTTTTATTTAATGTAAGTAAGTAGGTAGGTTATTTCGTTCAAAAACTTCAGCGTGCGCCCCTTTGTAATCCCACGCCTCTAGACACGTGCCTATAGTTTGCCTTATGGATAATCCGCCACTGCGCCCATCTCTTAATTGACTTTAAACTCCCACCAGAGTTTCGGTTTACTTAGTATTCTTCGTCCATCTGGTTTTCCACTTAACAGTCGTCTCTGTACCCACACCCCACACCTCACTCATTCTGTTCACATGTACAGCTCATCTTAATTGTCATATTTTTATATACTGTATTATGTTGGGTTCTGGATTCAGGTCGTATAACTCATGATTGTAACTAATGCGCGATCTTGAACTACTCCATAGATCCTTCTTAGTACTTTCCTTTGGAAATTGAGCAGCGTCCTCCTTTTTTGCACACATTGAACAGTGTATACGCCAAGTGCATTTCCGGTGCATACGCCAAGACGGGTCGTGGTAGGGTTTTTTATATTAGAACCTTGGTTTTGCGGCTTAGGAGGTTCGATCGCAGGTGTCTTCGAATACCATAATAGCACTTGTTGGCAGCTACGATTCTTCTTCTTATATCCATACTGCCGCCATTTTTTACATTTACTTGGGATCGCAGATAGACAAAACTTTCGACCCTCTCAAAGGAGTGCAGACCTATGGTTAGAGTCCTGATCTATGATGCCAGATGTATTTGTGGTGTTCTTGTAACATGCATGTATTTAGTTTTACTGGCGTTTATCTTTAATCTCATCCTGTTCGCCGCACTTTCGAGTTTTGTAAATGTGTCTTTCATATCGGTTAGCGATCCCTCGACGATATATATGTCATCGGCATACCAGAGCAGTTGACTAGATTTGTGGAAGATGTTGCTTTTTTTCGAGTGCTATATTAAACTGCAAATATCAGCTTGTATCACCTTGTCGTATGCCGTTATTAGTTATAAATGGTTTCGATATGCCATTTTAATACAGTATTGGGTTGTCCGCATCGTAAGTAGAGTTAAGCTTATTAAGTTCTTAGGGATTCCAAGCAAGCATGTAATTGGCGACTATTAACAGAGTTAAAATCAAGGGATTTTAACGCTGCCTTAAAATCATTAAACATATGGTGGATTTCCACGTTGAACTCAAAGATTTTTTTTAGGAATATTTTTTTCTATGCAGATCTTATATTGCAAGACGGGATTCACATGACTTGATTACTACACCAGCTTTACCTAAAAATGCCTACAGTCTTCACAGACTACATTTGAAACCATTTACCATTTTGATGATTACCATTGAATACCATTTTTATTTATTTTTTGTAAATATCTATTTTTAAAAGGTTAATACATGTATATATATTTATTTTGTGAGTAAGGTATATGTAAATAAATTGATTTTTAATTTTACCATATTTCAATAACCTTGTATTGCCGCGTATATTTCCATTACTTCAATCAAAAACTTTTCTGTCATGAATGCGATTTTGAAAACGAATTTGCATAAAAACATTTAGTTTTCGTGATAATTTTCATGAAAAATTATATTTATTCAATTTTGCCTTATAAAATCATGTTTAATTTAAAAAAAAAATATTTCACTAGTGAAATAAAAGTATCCATGGCAACGGATCACAATAACTCACTTACCGGTAACATAACATCAAATTTTGACTTCGCTGATATTCTTTTTTGTTTGTATTACACTCGCGGATAGATAACTATTATTTTTGCAAATATACAATTAGCAAAATAATCTCCATGTTTGGTGCTCAACTTCATTTCCAGAACAAGGGCGTGGCGAAAAAGCTGGGTTTGGGGCGCAAAACAAAGGATAAATAGCAGAGGCGGATTTAAGGGCGGGCGCGCGCCCGGGGCCCCCTACCTCTTAGGGGCCCCGCAAAAACCTAACTTTACAGTTTTTTCTATTGACAATAATTTGGCTTTCATATGTGCAATTTTAATTACGTGCTTGATCTTTGAATTAATCACTGATCTAAAAAAATTTGAATTTTCTTTTCATTGGTGTCTGGAAAATGAAACGACATCTTTCAGGAGCCTAAAAAAGACGCAAGCAGGCTACCAACCAACAGAAAGGCACCAAAACAAATTTATAAGTGGCCCTGATCACTCAGGCCATCATAATTCGAGCAACAATTAAAATGAAGGACAAGGAGTTTCCATCAGTCAACGAAAAGAGTTAGTTTAGGAAGTTGCAAACGAAGGTGTAGAAAGCAACAATGATGACCAAAATGAAGAACCAGTCAATAGTCAACCAGGTGAAAAACTTAGAAAACATTGAAACGCAAACGGAAAATATACCATTCGAAGTTACATTAAAAGATATTGCTGTCTGGATCTAACGTTTTATCGATATGATTATAGGCGATATAACTACACTTAAATCGGTCTATAAACACGGTGATCGCATTTACAGAGGCTTGTGTAAAGATCATTTTTACAGAAAAATTTTAAATGTTGAAAAAGGAGAAAGGACGTGTCTAATTTTTTTCCGAAACATCCATATCAATTTATTGTTATCCATGCAAAATGTTTTCGGGCTTAAAGTCCAGGATAAAAAAACATGAATCCAAAATTGGACACATATTGGAATAACTTTCCGAGCATGAAATGTCAAAAGAGCACGTCTCTTCAATGTGTACATTATACGAGAGCTCTTCTTCATTAAATCGCATCGATGTTGAAAATCTGTAAATTACATTACATAAAGAAAATTATTGGAAAGAGGTTCTGCGAAGAATTGTATCCTCAATAAAATTCCTCGAAAAGTTGGATATTAGTAGGGAAAGATAGTATGTTCTAGATCCTCCTCACCCATAAGGATTTACATGTACTCCCCCGCCTTATGGGAAATTACATGTAAAATCTTAGCTCCCCCGCCTTATGGGAAATTACATTAAAATTTAGCCTACCCCTCCGTATGAGAAATCCTATACAAAATAGTTCTAAACGTGGCCAAGCGAGTATGTGCAGATGGCGCCAGCGCTAGGGAGGGGGCCACCGGAGGGAAAACCCCCAACCCCTAGACCCCGTCCCAGACCACCCCCACCACTAGCCCCACCCCTAGACCACGTCCCAGAAAACACCCCCACCCATAGACCACGCCCCCCCAACCCCCACTTTCACCCCAAAACTCCACCTCTAACCCCCCAGACCCGCCCATTAGTTCCCACTTCCAACCCCAGACCCCGCCCCTAGCCCCCACTTCCAACCCCAAGACCCCTGCCCCTATCCCCCACTTCCAACCCCAAGACCCAGCCCCCACTTCCAACCCCTAGACAACCCAGACAACCCCCTAGACAACCCCTACATTCAATCGAACTTCGTCGTTGAGTTGGATATGGGGAATTCGCCAGTAAATTTGATCAATATTGAATCTTATATTTGCATCTCCTTTGTAGCAGTTCACATCAGTTCTAGCTCGTAGTAGAATTAATTCCTGCTTTACATTAATTAACATTTTTGTATAATCCTCAGCAAAACCCAATAAATATTTCATTTCATTTCATTGGAATTAGAGCATAGAACCTTTTGTTCTTATCAAAGTATGTAACATTTGTAGCATTTTCAGCCCAGCCGTAAAGGTCGAGTATATGCTGATCTCGCTTGGTATTGGAGAGTAATCCTTTCATCGTGCTTGTAATTCCTACATCTCGATTCTTATCTACTTCAACTCCATTCAATTCATAGCGAATTTCTTCAAACAAAAACGCATATGCATTTTTCACAAGTTCAAAGTTGTGTGTAGTTGCAGGTGGAATGAGTTTCGGAAAATTAACGGTTCCGCTTACATAAATATAACTTTCGCTAGGATAAGTGTAAATATCCTGGTGTTGAATCCTAATACGAATCTCATCATTGTTTCTATAATTTTGAGCTATAGGATAATACGTGTGAAATTCACTCTTTGTGATAGTATCCTCATAGTCAACTTTGGAGAATATATCTATTTTATCCATACTGTCGCTTTAACTTATATCCTAGAGATAATAGTTTATTTTTTAATATAGGTGTTAACTTTCTGCGATGTAAATGTCGATTGGTAGAATTGTCCGAAACAACCGCTCTTATACGATTTCCGTGAAAATTAATTCCCATCTCTCTCTCTCTCTCTATCTCTCTCTCTCTCTCCCTCCCTCTCTCTCTCACTTAATACTCTTCAGCTCTAAACGACTATCTCATACGAGCCAGTTGGTATTTTAAGTTGTATCCTATCCGCGTACTCCAGCAGATTGTTACGATCTTCTTAAATATTTGGAATAGTACTGTATGTGTGAAATCCAATAAGTCCTAAGCAATATAATGTGTCGAGGTCTAATTCTGTCGGTGGTTAATAATTCACAGAGAGCACTTTTGTAGTACTTTACAGTGTGAAGGTCTGAGACATGACTGATGGATTTATATAGTTAGTATTCTTTTTAAGGCCCGATTAAAAGCTAATTAAAGTTGATAAGAAGCTGATTAAAGCTGTTTAAAGCTGATTGAAAGCTGTTTAAAAATGGATTAAAAGCTGTTCAAAAGCTGATTAAAAAGCTGTTTAAAATATAATTAAAAAGCTGATTAAAAGCTGTTTAAAAGCGGATTAAAAGCTGTTTAAAAGCTGATTAAAGTGGATGAAAAGTGGACGAAAGAAGTGGACGGTGGACGGAAAAAGTGGACGGTGGACGGAAAAAGTGGACGTAAAGTGTATGGATAGAATGCGGCTTCTCGTACAACGGCTGTTCAATTTACTAATAAAGCTATCTACATCAATGAACATCCCTGAACCATCAATTCTATAGCTGACACAAGCTTGGATGATGTTCTGCTGAACCGGCTTCACTGGTGTTTCTGTGATCGTAGATCGTCTGCAAACTTTAGCCTTGTTAGGGATTGTTGATTGCATATTTTACAGAAATTATTTGACTGCCTACGGCTCCAACTTTATCTTCTTGGAGGTTTAGGGTGAATATTCCGGATCTAGACTCCTCTTCTTTCCACCATTATTATGTTTTCTCATATGTCGCTATCTTCTCGTGTGAAGGATAAATCGCAAACGGTGTATTTGTAGTACATTTTTTTATTGTCATCACATACTTCCTTATGGCTACCAAGATTATCCTTGCTGCGAAAACCTTTACAGATTGATCGCAGGGATACAGTTTTAATTGTTGATATGACTATGCATTTAGAGCTTAGGTTTAAATATCAATCGCGTTCTGAATAGCTATAAAATAATTATCAATGGTAAACAACCGACCGCGCTCGAGGTGTATGTATGAACATCTGAATGTATACAAGTTGAAATACGAAAATGCTGGCTCGGTGAGACACAAGGTCAACGTAATTATTTGCTCATTTATCAACTAATCAGAATCGAGATAATTAGTATAGCAATATCTACCGCGGCGGATGACGTCATCTACTGAGGGTGAGGCGGTCGGGCGGTATCACCCTTAGGGCATATGCTAGAGCCGTTCTAACACCAGATTTGATTTTTCTCATCAAATGGTTGAAAATGGGGTGGTCTGGGGTTTTGGGTCTGGGGTGGAAGTAGGGGTTGAAGGCGTGGTCTGGGGATTGGGGGCGTGGTTGGAAGTGGGGATTGGGGCGGGGTCTGGGGGTTTGAAGTGGGGCTAGGGTCGGGGTCTGGGGGTTGGACGTGGGGTCTGGGGGTTGGGGATGGAGTTTTAGGGTGAAAGTGTGGGTTGGGGGCGTGGTCTGGGGCGGGGTCTAGGGGTTGGGGGGTTTTCCCTCCTGTGGCCCCCTCCCTAGCGCTGGCGCCATCTGCACATACTCGCTTGGCCACGTTCAGAACTATTTTGTATAGGATTTCTCATACGGAGGGGTAGGCTAAATTTTACATGTAATTTCCCATAAGGCGGGGGAGCTAAGATTTTACATGTAATTTCCCATAAGGCGGGGGAGTACATGTAAATCCTTATGGGTGAGGAGGATCTAGAACATACTATCTTTCCCTACTGATATTGCTTTTAGAGGCCATAATCAGAGTGCAACATCTTCGAGAAAAGGCAATTATTTGACTAGTTTAGAGTATTTGAGCGAATATGACATTTTTTAAAGATGCAAATATGTCGTAAGTACGTAAGTACAGTACATAAGTACAATTGTCTGCAAACAAGAATAAGACAACATGCTCGATCAGCAACGTTTATTCCGTTCCGTTTATTCCGTTTAGAAGAGTTGTAGTAATGCGTCCAGATATTTTTTATTCGTGCAAAATGTTTTTTTCTCTGCATCACCGATTCGATGGAACATGTTATGCAATAAATTAGATAAAGGGTCTTATACATTAAAGAAAGTGCCAGATACAAAATGATCCGCCAGGGCTTATGCAGTTTCAGTGTTAAAATGTGGCTACAAAAATATTAAAGAGGTATTAGATGAAATATGCAAATACGCAAAAAATTAATGATTGCGAAACTACTGTTATGACAGCCCTATAGAATAAAATATAGCAAAAAATCAATGCAACAAGTAAATCTTTAAAATCTATTGACTGCACAATTAATTTTTAAAGATGCGTCATTATTAAAATATCTAGAAATTTCGTATTAATGAAAAAATCAGACATAATTTTATCGAAATAGAATAGGAAGTTAAAGAACTTACAAATAAATCATTTGAAGAAGTCACAAGAAAAGATTTTTTCGTACATTATGTACTCTACATTATATGCGATCATTTGGTAGCAGAACTGAACAGACGTGGACAAATCTATGAAAATGTTAATTATTATGTTAATGGTAATTTAGAGTTTTTTTCTTGTTTAACTTGTGTGTAGAAGAAAGGAAAAAATACGTTAATAATTTAATAGAATATATAGAAGATATTTTAATAGAATATATAGAAGAGATATATTTAAGAGAATTAATAATTTAATATAATAATTTATGTACAAAGTTGACATTGATTCGAGTAATGATGATTCGATTTAAAAAAGAGTTCGAACAGTTTTTAATATTTTTAGATTAAGAAGACAAGCAATCAATTGATAATATATTATAAGGCATTAGATATGAAAGCAACTTTCCCAAATGTGGAAATAATTTAAAAAAAATTGTTACCAATTTCAAACGCATTCGGGGGAACGATCATTTTCTTGTTTAAAAGGAGTTAAAAATTATTTAATATTATTATGCTATTAAAATATTTTTTTTTTATTTAATAATATGGGTAACACGTATTTTTATTTTTCTTGTTTCTCTCGTTTTATTGGGGGGCCCAATATTTCTTCTGTGCCCGGGGCCCCAACTGTCCTAAATCCGCCACTGATAAATAGTATTTAATGTGAAATAATAATCTTTATTCCTATTTTTTTCTTTCCTACATTCAATCAATAACCTGCAGTCTTCCTTCCGTTCATTCTATCTTCAAACTTAGTTGTTTTCTTCCCCGATTTCACTCTCAGTTTGCCCCTCTTAAAGGCCGTTCCAGACGCTCCGTTTTGCACAACGTTTTGTCTGCGCAGTCTTAAGACGGAACGAAAACGTTGCAATTTGTAGAGCGTCCACACGGTGCAGTTATATCTGTATATTTCGCACAGTTTTAGTGGAGGAGGTACAAATCTGGTCAATTTTGGCATGCTGTGTTGTTAAGAAACTGTTTAGCATAATCTTAATGTAATTTAATTTTATCTACTTTTAGAAACACAATTGGTTTTAAGACCAAATAAAATAAAATTGTTGGGTCTTAACATAGAGATATAATTTATTAATAATAATATAAGTTGCTCTTTATAGAGATATAATATATTAATAATAATATATTAAATAAACACGTACAAAGAAACTGAGGAACAAAATGAATTCGAAAACGGAGCTACCGTCCACAAGCACCGACTTGTCTGCACAGTTCATGGAGCTCATCTATGCTCTTTAGCTCAGTTGTGGCTGCAACTGTACCGTCTCCGCGCAGTTTTCCTGTCCACACGCAACGTTTTATCTGCAACGGGTTGAACTGCGCAGACAAAATGTTGTGCAAAACGGAGCCTCTGGACCGTTCTTTACATTCCTCTCTCATTATGTATCCCAGAGTTTCTCAGTCTACACCTAACACCCATTTCTCTTTCACTCTCTCTCAACCTCTCCTTTTCTTTCCATCCCCAGATTTCTGCTTCATACATATAAGTATACTCTCTATTAAACTTTCAATTATCATCATCCTCCTCCTGAAGTCGTTTGTCCATTTTCTGCTATTCCCCAAATACACCCCATTATCTAGTTTGCTTTCCTGGCTTTCTCCCTCATATACGATTTATCCCAGGCCCTCTCGTTCATTGTGTAGCCTAGGTACTTAAACTCTTTTACTCGCTCTATTGTTCCCTTTCCCACTACCATTCATTCTCCTCATTTTTCCCCTTTCTCTTACAAAATTCCATCATTTTCGTTTTCTCCATATTCACTTCTATATTTTTGTTCCTCACATACCTCTCTAGACTTTTCTTCATTTCTTTCATATCCCTTTTGCTCTTTGCCACCACTACCACATTATCAACACCACTTTCTCTCTACCTATCACACACCCTCCCGCTAGCGCCCTCTTAAACATTTTGTTCATATCCGCCACATATATCGTAAATAATAAGGGGCTGAGCGGACATCCTTATCTACCTCCTTTCGTCGTCTCGAACCAATCTCTATCTTTCTCTCCTACTCTCACTTTAAAATACAGTACTGAAGTTGAATGCTCATTTAAATGGTCAAAATAGACATTGTTGGTGTCAATAAATCTTTACATCTTACTCTGCAAAAATCGAAAGGTAAATGTCCTGATGGAATAGATCTGAGATGGCTAAGAGATCATTATCCTCAAATTTCTACCTCTCTCGCAGCTTTATTCAACAGATCTCTTGACACTGGTCTATTTCCTGACTTATGGAATGTCATCTATATCATACTTTTAAATAAGAGCACACCGCCTAGATCGTCCTCCGATACTCGGCTGATAGCAAACTTGTCTCATACAGCTAAAGTTTTTGAAAGAATTATTGCAAATCAAGTGGTAAACTATTTGGAAGATAATGAATTATTATATTCTTTCAATCTGGATTCCGCAAACACTACAGTACCCAGTCAGCACTTTTACGGCTTATTGATGATATCAGGCATGCTATGGATAAGAATCATTTGACATTATTAGTTTTATTTGATTTAAGCAAAGCTTTTGACAACATAACTATACTTATATTTGACAACATAACTATACCACTAGAAACGATAGTTTGGTTCTTCTCCTACTTATCTAAAAGGGTCTCAATCAATTTTAAACAATGTTGGAATTCCTTCAGAACTTCAGTTCCCCAAGGATCTGTTCTGGGACCCATATTGTTTCTGATAGTGATGCATTCAGTTGTTGGGTGGATTGTCTATTGCCAGCATGGGTTATTTGCCGATGACAAGTATATATATATATATATATATATATATATATATATATATATATATATATATATATATATATATATATATATACTTACATTTTTTAATATTCCAATTGGAGGCCGTTAGTAAAGTTAGTAACAAACATTAACAATGACCTCATTCCCAAAAGGAATAACAGCATGTATCTTGATGAGATGACAGACACAGAATATATATATATATATATATATATATATATATATATATATATATATATATATATATATATACTTGAATTTTTTAATATTCCAATTGGAGGCCGTTAGTAAAGTTAGTAACAAACATTAACAATGACCACATTCCCAATAGGAATAACAGCATGTATCTTGATGAGATGACAGACACAGAAATTTTAGAATACTAAAAGTCCGGTTCAGATGAGCAAAATAATACCAAAATCAACCATAACGGCAATTAACGGCAAATTTCCATACAAAATTAATAAACGAAATAGACAGGGGAAAATGTGTAATGGGAATCTTTTGTGATCTGCAGAAAGCCTTCGACTGTGTATCGCATAATAAACTGTTGGAAAAACTGGAACTATGGAATCAGAGGTAAAACACAACGCTGGTTTCAGTCATATTTAACACAAGTTTTATGGTCTCAGAGTCAACCATACAGGCAAAACAGTAACGTAGCAGAACGTAGCAAAACAGATCAAATTGCACCAGTGGTTTGCGGCAAATAATTTATTTCTGAATGCATAAAAAATAACAAGAAAACGAGAGGGAGCATGAAGAAGAAATTGATGAAGAAAGCCAACGGATAGAGGAACCACCAACTTTAATAGAAATCGTAGAAATAATAAAAAACTTAAAAATAACAAAAGTCCTGGGAATGATCAGATAACATCAGAAATGCTCAAGTATGGGGGGGAAACCATAAGCAAGTGGATTCACAATCTATTACAAAAAATCTGGGAGCAAGAAAAATCACCTGAAAGCTAGAATGAAGCAGTTATAGTTCCTATATATACAAGAAAGGGGATAGAATGGAGTGTACAAATTATAGAGGAATTGCGTTATTGAATGTAGCATAAAAAATCCTAGCCTCTACATTAAAAAATAAACTAACAAAGAAGTTAGACCAGGAAATAGGAGAATACTAGTGCGGCTTTCGGAAGGACAGATCAGTTATAGATCAAATATTTACTTTAAGAGAGCTACAGTCAGAATGCCACGAATATAACAAAGAAACATATGTGCTATTCCTGGATTTCAAACAAGCGAACGACCGAATAAAGAGAGAGCAATTGTACATAGCTTTAAAAGAACTTGGAACTAAAGGAAAATTATTTAACTTAATTCAATTAACTTTAAAAGAAACTGATAACAGGGTGAGAGAAAGAACAAGAACATCATAAAGGTTCAATGTACAGGAAGGTTTAAGACAAGGAGATCCACTGTCCCCAATACTGTTTAGCTGCGTACTAGAATATGTCATAAAGAAAACAAAAATAAATAGAAATGGTCTTCTATACAATAAAAAACATCAATGTCTAGCCTTTGCAGACGATTTGACAATAGTAACCAGAGGGAAAAAAGAACTGCAAGAAGTAATAATACCATTAGAAAAAAATGCACGCGTAGTAGGATTAGAAATAAATAAAAATAAGACAAAATATATGACATGGACAGAAAAAAAATATAAGCAAGGGAACAAACTAATCATAACAACAGTGGAAGGAAAAAACTACGAATTTGATGAACTAAAACAATTTACGGGAATATATAGAGAGATCCAAAGAAGGATAATAGCAGGAAATCGATGTGTCTACGCTCTTAAGAAAGTAATACACAACAGAAGTATTTCAAGAAATTTGAAAATTAGAATATACAAGACGATTATCAGACCCATAGTATTATTCGCAAGTGAGGTATGGACATTGGGAGCAAAAGAACAAGCATAACTTGGAGTTTGGGAAAGAAAAGTATTAAGAAAAATACATAGAGGAAAAATAAGACAAGAGGGATGGGAAAGGAGAACTAACCGAGAAATACAAGATCTGTTTAACGAATCAAATATAATCGCTGTAGTCAAAGGACAGAGACTAAGATGGCAAGGCCACATCATGAGGATGAATGTAGAGAGAGTACCAAATAAAAATTTTGAAAGGAGCTTAGGTGGTAAAAAGAGGAGAGGCAGACCGAAAGCGAGATGGAAAGATGAAGTAACAGATCAGAGCAATATCACAAATGTGCTAGCGGCGAATCAAATTTGGTGACAACTTCGGGGCCTAGCGGTCAAGAGAGGGAATCAAGCATCAAAAATGTTCCTTCTAGGATGGAAAGGGAACGGGAAGATGACGATGTGTGAGATCCCCGGGCGTCGTTACACACTTACGACAGGAGTACCCTGATCGGGTTGTGTATCAGGCGCCTTGAGCGTTATCAGTAGCCTAGTAGTTGTTAATTAATAGCATTGTGTTATTGTATCTGAATTATATTGTAATAATTGTTGTGAGCGTTGTGTTTACTGAGTTTGTTTAAATTAAAAGATATATATATATATATATATATATATATATATATATATATATATATATATATATATATATATATATATATATAATAAATATATTATTTTCCAATCAAATAGGAAAAATTATACTACAAATTTAGATCTTACGATCAACAATAATATAATAAAAAGAACCTGCAACATAAAATTCCTGGGAGTGTACTTGGATGAGCATCTTAAATAGAACGTCATGATATAGATTCAATTCTGAAGGAATTTAATGGGAAAGCTTATATGCTTAGAAGTTTAAGCGTTCTACTAGATCAGGGGTCTCCAAACTACGGCCCGAGGGCCACATCCCGCCCGCGGACAGATTTTGTCCGGCCCGCGGAGACATATTTTTTATAGCCAATTAAATTTAGTTTACTGAAGTATTCTAATTTTATGTTGAATAATTATTAATATGACATCTACAGTGATATGGTCATGGGCTAACTACTCATAACATTGTTGTAGGCTTATTGTTATTGTTTTTGTGATAAGTTGGATAAAGAAACACAGAAATGTAATGAGTAAAGACATGTATAATATGCAGAAAATTTAACTTCAGTATATAATAACTAACAAATTATTGAAATGAATCCAACTAACATTTTATACATTTTAAATAAAAACATAACTTATAACAAGCATAATGACATATGAAATACTAATGAGATTTATGTAATTGAGATTTTCCACTGACAATAGTTTGTAGTTGTGGACTAATTTTACTTGTACCAATTATTAAAAGAGATTTAAGATGCTCATCAGTTAATTTAGATCTGTAAACATTTTTTGTGTACTTCATTTTGGAGAAGGTCTTCTCACACAAATAAGTAGTACCAAAAACAGAAAACAGCCCACGAGCAAATTTATGCAAATTATCAAATTGTGTCAGTGGATCCGCTGGATTACCGGATCCGGTTTTCCGAATTGCAATCCCTAACTGGTAGTATTAAAACACTCAATAATGTTATAAGAGCCCAGGAAAGTTTATATGGTTATGGATTTACCAATTCGATATAATAATCAATAATTTAAATGAAAACACTTATCAGTACTCACACATTTGGTTTTGTTTCGCCTGCCTAACTGATCGTTTCGGGCGGTCTAAAAATATAATTCCGTTATTAAAAAATATACTTAGTTAATTACGTAAACTCTTACCAAGTACTTTTTTAGCTTTTTTAACTGAAACGGTTGACTCTAGAACAAAGAATTAGATTAAATATTTATTTTGTTAATTTAATAATCATTTGTTATACTTTCCAGTCGTTTTACTTCTTTCTTAGGACGACCAGGTTTCCGCTTTTTGACGATTTTTGGATCAACCGGTTCAACAACTTCAGATTCCATTGTTTTTTTCTGTGATTCTAGCTCTCTTTTTTCTCTACCCCTTTTTTTTGGGGGGAACCGCCCTTTCTGGGGTTGAATCTGTTGAAGAAATGCTGAAAGACATTTCTTCTCCTGATATACTACCTGATTATAGAACAAAGAATTAGATTAAATATTTATTTTGTTAATTTAATAATCATTTGTTATACTTTTTAGAATATTCTCTTATAAAATTCCAACAAAGATGAGTTTTGATATTTGTTCTTAATTATATCACTGCACTGTACATCAATCATTTCCATTTGAAGTTCCGGGGCTAGGGTTTCAATGTCAGTATCAAAAGGATTCTGAAAAATCTTAATTTGATTCGCAATGGCATCAAAGTCCGAGAAACGAGTATCAAAATTTATTTTCAAAGCACTCAAAGTTTCGATTGCAAAATCGATAGGAAACTCAGTCTCAGTGGTGTGGCTGAATAGTTCACATATTTTAAAATGTGAAAAACATTTACTTCGTAGTTGTGATTGAAACAGTATCATTTCCTCCGGATTTCTTCCGGAATGAATTGATATTAGTGTATAAATCAGGAAGATGCTGGTTTTCTCCTTGCAATCTCAAATTCAGTTTGTTAACATGTTTTGTCAAATCAACATAGAATGCTAACTTCCACAGCCATGCGTTGTTTTGTAATTCAGTAAGAGGGCGATGCTTTTCATTCAAAAAAATTTCGATCACTGCTCGAAGTTCAAAAAAGCGCTGAAGGACTTTCCCACAACTAAGCCAACGTACGGCAGTATGATAAGGTAAGCCATTTTCTCCAATCTCTTCAATAAATTGTCGGAATTGTCGGTGATTCAGCCCAAAAGATCTGATAAAATTAACAGTTTATATGACTGGTTTCAGAACTTCAAACATATCCAAACATTTTCCGCACAAAGACTGTTGATGAATGATACAATGTAAGACTAATGGTTTTGAACCACCGTCATTTTCCACAGCCTTTGACACAAGAGCAACCACTCCTTTATCTTTCCCACTCATGTTTTTGCCTCCATCAGTTGTAATACATTTCAAGTTTTTCCATCAAAGGTTCTTTTGATTAATGGCCATTTCAACTCCTTTAAAAATATCTGTACCAGTAGTTGTGCCATGAATACTATACATATCAAGAAGTTCTTCATGCACTTCATAGCTTTTATCTACTCATTGAATATAAATCAACACCTGAGCAGTATCTGACACATCCGTTGACTCATCCAAGGCCAAAGAAAACACTCAACATGTCCATTTTTGTCGAACAGTTGAGAGGATATATTTTCAGCGATGTTTTCTATCCTTCGAGCCACAGTGTTTGCTGACATACTGACAGTTTTTAATAAATTTACCTTTTCAGGGCACATTTCTTCGGCTACTGCAATTATGCATTCTTTGATCATTTCTCCATCGGTGAATGGTTTTCCACGTTTTGCAATTTCAAGGGCCACACGAAAGCTGGCACGAGTTGCAGCCTCTTGTTCAGTTTTGAGTTTTGTAAATGAAAATTGCTGCGATTTCAATCCGCGCTTCATAGCTTCGAATTTTTCTGTCCGCAAACTTCCTGTATATTTTGAGTAATTTTGAAAATGTTTTGTTTCATAATGACGTTTAATGTTATATTCCTTGAGAACGGCTATGCTTTCATTGCAAATCAAACATAGCGCCTTGTTAAAAAAATTGTGTCCTTGATTAATTATTAATTAAATCCTTGTGTTTGGACTCAATTACGAAATACTGAATGTTCCACTGATCTTTGAATTTTCTGCATTCACTATCAATTTTTCGCTTCTTTTCCATACTACTAAATCACACACAAAAGCAACAATTCAAATCAAAATACTGTTACAAAGATGTCTTAAACTTAAACACGCACAAACACGTTTTAAGGAGGTACGCACTATTTTATTTCACAACAGTGTCATAGGAACTGACTTGTGGTTGCGCCACTAGCCTTCTCATATATTTCAATTACTGCCATCTAGAAGTGAGTGGAAGACACCAGAACTTTCTCGAACCAACGAGATTATTCTGTACGTGCTATTAGCGCCATCTGTTAGCGATAGAAGGTACTACCTATTTCCGCTTATGTCCACCAGATGTCGTGTCACGTTACTCCTCATGGCTCGTACTCTACGACTAATCTAGAAATTACAGATGACAGGAAAATTAATAATATGCAGTGTTGCCGTTTTGCGGACTTTAGTCCGATTTGCAGCCTTTTTAAACGTTGCGTACTTTTTCGGACTTTTTTTTTTCATCAGTGGACTATTTCATTTTTTACCACCGGCAATGATAATATGGTTTTGGCCCTCGGAACTTACTAGAGTAATCAGTATGGCCCTAAGGCTGGAAAGTTTGGAGACCCCTGTACTAGATAAACAAGTAATATTGAGCGTCTATCACGCTGAAGTAGCATCAATATTGTCATACGGAATATTAGTTCTCGCCAAAAAAGGATAATAAGAACGATTGTGGGAATCAAAGTAACAAGTTCGTGCAAGCCACATTTTATAAGATTTTATAAAATTTTAACAATGCCATGTGTCTACCTGTGGGAAGTGGCATGCTTCATATTCAAAAATATTACTATTACTATTTGTCACTAATGGTAATTTCCACAAAAGAATCACCCGAAACGCGACAAACTTAAGAACTACAAAAAGCAAGCTCACACTATGTAGCGGAGCACCAAATCGGATAGGAGTAAAAATATTTAACAAATTACCCGCCAAACTAAAAAAAGGAACAACATATAGATCTTTTAGAAAAGAAACTAAAAACTAACTAATTGAAAAAAGTTTCTACTCCATAATTTTTACACAATTTTGTTTATTTATTATTTCTTGTTTATTATTTCTTTATTATTTCAATTATCTTATTTGTATAAATTTTGTACATCCCAAGATAAATATATACCTCTTGATTTGATTAGATTATTTCTTGTCCCAGTTGAGCTGTGAAGTCGCCAAGGAGATTTTTTATGTTTGATGTTGATTAAGACTTGATTCAGTAGATCCCAAAATTTAAGTGTTTCTTCCTTGTTCTTCAGAGTATTATTTTTCTGATTGGTGGGAGCATGTGCATAATTGTGTATGTCTTAGAAGAGTTAGTTTAATGCATACTACACCGCAAAAATCCGCTCAAGTTTTTGTTCTAATCGAAAATGGACTTCGAAATGGACGTCGAATCTAAGCTACTCCGCGGTTCGAAGAGTGTTCCAACGTTATAGGGAGACTGGATCCTTTCATAGACGACCTGGTAGAGACAGAAGGAGATCGGCAACGGCTCGGCATGACAATGCGAAGCCGCACCCCGCAAGAATCGTGCAAGATACATTATAGAAATCGGTTTTCGTGTTATGGAGTGGCCAGCATGCAGTCCCGACCTATATCCGATAGAACATTTATGGGACGAGCTTAACCCTTTCACCACTGAATACGTTTTTATTAAATTTTAGTTTCAAATATACATTTTGTAATTAAATAGTATCTATAATGAAAGGTATTTGCAATAAATACTTTGAAAATATTTTAGTTATCCTGAAAATGTTCTGGGACAATATGTCCCAATAGTAAATTTGGTTGGGATAGTATGTCCCTATAGTAATAAAAATTAAATACATGTTATAATGGAATAATAATCATTTTTTTAAATTTTAATTAATGATCTAACAAAAAACAGTTTTTACATAGTGAAATATTGCAAGCAAACCACACTGTTTGTGTTCTTGTTCCTTTGTTATTTTTGCAACATCGCTGGCATCTTCTTTGAGAAGGACCTTCCGATGGTGTATTCTATTGGAAATTTATGTCCTTTGTAATTTACCATTGGGACATATATGTCCCGCAAGTTTTTTCAAGTGGAAAAACTATTGGTAGGATGTAAATATTTCACTATTTCGCTTACCTGATAGTTCTAAGTATCTTTGTCAATTCGTTGACATTAAATACTTCTAATTTATTTTGTTTTTCACGGCTATTATATATGGATACATATGCATACTCACAATATCTGTGTATAACTAAACTCACACTACACATTTGGCTGGAATTAATTAACCTATATTTCATTTATATGCCCAAGATTACTGGATGACTTATATTAAATGCGATTTCGGGACGTATTTGTCTTTTAATAGTATATTCTTTTTGTTCTGGGATATATATGTCCCGACAGTGGTGAAAGGGTTAAACAAAGAATTATAGCTAGTCTTCGTGCCCTAACCTCGATCCCAGAGATTGATAGAGAAACAATAGCGAACTTAATTAGATCTATGATAAATCGTATGAATGATATTGTTGAAAATCGTATGATATCGTAAAGATATCGTATGAAAGATATTATTTTTAGATATTGTTTAGGGTTCGTTCATACCTATTATTAAAAATTAAGTGTTAATTTAGATAATTGTGAATTTCTTTTACAATTAGTGATAAAAAAGTTAAGTTGTTTCATGAGATAATTTCACTATGTTAAACACAAGAAATCGAAATAAATTTTAATTTTGAACTCATATTACAGCATATTACATTACCTTTCAAACGACATTTTATTTCATCTCATAAAGAGTTTCTAAAAAAAATAGTTACATGTCAAAAGTGTACAGTGGGCCGATTTCTATGCAAACGGCCGATTTCTATGCACGCAAGTTTATATACTAAAAACTATATTGGTGAACTATACGCCATTTTTTTTAGCTATACGATAGTAGGAAACTATCGCCGTGTGAACACCGCCATTGTAGACTATACGTCAACTATACTAACAAGAATGGATAGTTGATAGCTTGATTTAATCATAGGTTAAAATAAACGAATGTGTAGGTTAGAAATATTAATATTATTAAAGAAATATTACAAATTATTATTAATTTATAATTACAACTCGATCCTAGCCAAGAGAGTGTTGTTGTGCCCAAGCTTCCAATCTTGACACCCTCATAAAAGCTAGTACTCACAGGGTGAGTTGTAAAAGCTATTCCAACCTTGTGACACTCATAAAAGTAGGTACTCAGGGGTGTGAATACATAAGGTTGAGAAGTGATTACAGTTTCGTTGTAACAGTCTTCAACAACAGTCTATTATAGTTTATAAATTAAATTAAATTTTATTTTTTATTAAATAAGGGTAATAAAAGATTTCCTGTTATTTACTTAACATAAAATATTACAATTAAATACCTCTAATTTAAAAATTTGCTTTTATTTTTATGAAAGAAAAAAATGTCGGAAGTGCAAGAAAAAGTACTTTGGTCACGGGATGAGACCTTTTTGCTAATTCATACTTTAGAAACCAAAGAAATTTTGTGGAACTATAACATGAAAGATCACAATAAGGCGACTAAAGAAGCAGCATTCGCAGAAGTTGCAGAAGTACTTGAAACAAAGACTGTGGCAGACATAAAAAAAAAACTACATGCGTTGAGATCACAACATTGTGGTGAGTAAAGATTTATTTTCATTTAAAGTAATAAATTATGAATAATATACTTATATTGTAACTTAGGTGAACGGATGAAAATAAAGAGAAAGAAGTCCGTTTCAGATGAAAACTACATTCCAAAATGGGAGTTTTTTACTGCTCTGAACTACATGTTCAAAGATGCTGGATTGGCTGGTTCGGGTATGGACTATATGGTGAGTATTTTCTATTTATCAAATGAATTTTTTGCCAGGAAACTTCTCCCTGATTAGAGAAGTATTTTTTAAATTCGTGTTGAAAGGCTTTTGCAACTAAACCAGTGTGCCTTGGAACTCTTTGTAAAGAAATTGAACTATTATCATTGATTTCATTTCACCAGAGACCTGCAGTGATTGTTCCATTCCCATTTTTCATATCACCATAACCACGCAAGATATATAGTCTATTTGATTGGGTTAGCAAGAAGTTATGAAGTAAACAAATGGCTGAAACAAGTAATTTACTTTCTCAGGTGGCAATTCAATAGTTGTAAAAATATGAAAGGAGCTGAAGGAATTCAAAATAGAAAAATTGTGTTTACTTTTGCAAAATAAGCTTGGATTGTTGGTGATCAAATTACAGGGTTTTTAGTCAGGATTGCGAATGTGAACAGAGGGATCAGTTTTCGAGATATTTTAACAATTCTTTGGCTCAAATCAACGGATTTTCTGTTCTATGGCCAGAGGCCGGCAGTGATTGTTACATTGTTATTTTCCATATCAGCGCAACCAAGCGGGATATATATTCTATTTCGATATTACGCAAATAGCTGAAACAAGTAACTTTTCCTTTCTCGGGTTGCAATTCGGCGTAAAATTCTGAAACGGGTTAAAGCAATTCCAAAATAGAAAAATTGTGTTTATTTTTGCAAAAAAACAATTTGCAAAATAATCTCGGATTGATGGCGATCAAATTAGGGATCGTCCCAGGGGGCTTAACCTAAAAACTCACCACGTATCACCTTGAGGAGGGCGGGTGGGGCTTAAAAAGGTGCAAAAAAACATCACGTGATTAATCGACGACCCCTTACAGGGTTTTTAGTCAAGATTGAGAAAGAGAAAACAGTTTTGTAAAAAAGGGATTAGTTTCCAAGATATTTGAACAATTCTTGGGCTCAAATCAAAGGATTCTATGGCCAGAGGCCTGCAGTGATTATTCCATTCCCATTTTCCATATCACCATAACCACTCGGGATATATAGTCTTTTTCATTGGGTTATCAAGAAGTTATGAAACACGCAAATGGCTGAAACAAGTACTTTAACTTTTTCGGGTGGCTATTCAATAGTTCGGCGTAAAATTCTGAAATGGGCTGAAGCAATTCCAAAATAGAAAAATTGTGTTTATTCTTGCAAAAAAAAACAGTTTCCAAAATAATCTCTGATTGTTGATCAAATTACAGGGTCTTTAGTCAAGATTGCGAATACGAAAGTAGTTTTGGAAGCCTTTGTAAAGAAATTTCGAATGCGAAAACAGTTTTGTAAAAGAGGAATCAGTTTTCGAGATATTTTAACAATTCTTGGGCTCAAATCGAAGGATATTCGGTTTTATGATAAGAGTCCTGCACTGATTGTTCCATTCTCATTTTCCATATCAGCATAACCACGCGGGATATATAGTCTATTTGATTGCGTTAGTAAGGAATTATGAAGTGCGCAAATGGCTGAAACAAGTAATTTTACTTTCTCGGGTGGCAATTTTTCATCTTCATTCATCATTAATAAGCTTGTAGAGTCCACTGCTGGACATAAGCCTCCCTTAATTCCTTCCATTCTTCTCGTTGTTGCGCTGTATAATTTATTATATAATATAATGTATAAGGTTTCACTGTATAATTTATAACATCTCATGATCACCAGAGGGGCGCCGATGAAGTGCTTACACAGAGCGCTTTTACAGTTACAGAGCGCTTACCCAGTCGACTTTTAATTCGCCTCTGATAATCTGAAATGTGAGGTCTATATCAGTGTTTCTCAAACTTTTGAACACACCACCTAAATAATTTTCTAGAAATGAGAATATCGATGAAAAAATTGGTTGGGATTGTCTAAATATCAAAACTAACTTGCTAACGTGATGGAAGCCTTTAATCCCATTCACTGTGACCTTGCAACTATTGAATTCCTTGAAGCTCATAACTTGAAACGGAATACAGTAATACCTCGCTTAACGTTACCTGTGTTAACGGTACCTCGCTATAACGTCATTTCTGAGCGACGCAGTAATTCTCATAATCATTAAACGTATTGGAGACTTAGAGTATTGTACTTAGGGTATTGGAGACAGTTGAAGTTATATTCATTCCATCGAACACAACATATATCATTCAACCCATGGATCAGGGCGTTATAGCAGCATTTAAAACTCTTTTCCTCCGATACAGTGTTTCCAACTTCATTGATGCTGTGGACAGTCAGCAAGTGTCAATAAAAGAATTCTGGAAGAGTTAGAACATAATGAATGCCATTTACTATATCCAACGATCTTGGGATGAAGTATCACAACACTGCCCTAAAGCAGTTTGGAAGAAATTAGGAACCAATTTAGAAGAAGAAACGGAACTTGGTAATGACATCTAGAATGAACTTGTTGAAATAGCAGACCAATTACATTTCAATGAAGTTGATAATATTCAAAATTATAGTCCATTTTTTTTAAGAATGCAATACAGGGAAGATAGGGCTTATTTGACCTTGTTCACTGATTGGCATAAATCGAGGAGAAGTTCACACTGACGAAATTTACTTCTTCATATCGACCTTTTCTCTACTCATCTCTCTCTTTTAACATACATTTGCAGTCACCAGCGTAGAATTGGGTGATATGTAATTAAATGAATATAACACTACGAATAATTTCTAAATATAATAGAACGTTAAATTACACTATGGCTAATAAGTCCTATATTATACAATGTAGTAGTAAAGCCGATTGGAGCGACGAATCCTCAGCATACCACATACTGGTGCAGGAGTGTTTGGACCTCATACCAAATACTTCGAATCCATGGCAACATTCCCAAGTATCTTCCAAGCAGAGAGACACGCAATCGAAAGATGTGCACAGTTTAACCTCGACAGGAATTATAGCAAAAACGAATTGCTGTCCTGTTAGACAGCCAAGCAGCCATCAAGGCCATTAGCTCATACACCATCAGATCCAAACTGGTATGGGACTGTGTGGGAAAGCTAAACAAGCTTGGCAAAAACAATAAAGTAACGCTATACTGGGTACCAGGACACACTGGTATAGACGGAAATGAAGAAACCGATCACCTAACAAACAAGGGATCCAGTAGTCCCTTTATAGGTCTGGAACCCTTTTGTGGCATGAGTGTGAACACCATCCACAAAAGTTTAGATGAAGAAATGAGATAAGAATGGATGAAAAGCTGGAAAGAACTTCCAGGGTTAAGGCAGTCCAAAGTGATACTGGGATCTTTTAACCAAAAAAAACAAAAGCTTGCCTGAAACTAAACAGGAACAAGCTTAGAATTCTGACAGGAGTCCTGACGGGACACTGCAGGCTTAGAAAACACCTCAAGTCCCTAGGCCTAGAGGAAGATGATGGATGCAGATTCTGTGGTTCAGCAGAGGAAACCCCCATACGTCTGCTCAAAGACTGCAGAGCACTGCTCCGCAAGAGACAGATGTACCCTGGGGGCTAACAGCCTGAAACCAGAGGAATTGCAGTCCTTGAATCCCACCCAGATTCTGAAATTCCTAGAGGAATCAGGATTAGAGGAGGCGCAAATGGGTAAGTACACCAAAGCTTAGAGGAAGAGGGTGGGGTACAATAGATCTATAAAGGTCGCAGTACAAGTCGTCATCCATATCTACAATCTACAATAATGTTTTATATATAATTTAATATTTAATTTTAAATTTAAAGATACAAAATTAATTAACCCCAAGTATATTTTTTTCGTACGCCAATGCATGTTGAACTGTTGCCGAGCAATGGCTGTCGTGTCAATTCACAATTGTCATCTGATCTTTTTGTATCATTTAGATTTTTTTGCGTTTTTCTCCATTTATTTGTTCGTATTTTATTACTATTGTTGCTATTTGGTGTATTTTATCAATAATAATAAGATATTCAATCAAACCATTAATAAATTACCAATTTTATATTCAAATTTTGTAATTTGATTGAACATTTGTGATAGTGTAAATTAGGTTTCTAGTTATTGCATTCTTTAAAAAAATGGACGTAAAATAAGTCCATTTTTTTGGACGACAACAACAATCTGGTAACAAATGAAGAATTGCATTGAAATGACTGGTAATAGAATATGACAGAGACTTGTCTCATTCGATAGATATTTTGTCCAAAGTTTTTCAATACAGTTCTCTTCCTCTGTCAAGGAAGTTCGAACGTTTCTAATGAGTCAAAATAGTATTTGAATTTTTCTATTTTTTCATAATATATAATGATAGTTAAAATTAATTATTTGTATTTATATTAACTTCGTTTTTTGACATATAGGGTGTAATAAAAAGATCTGACAACAGCGCTTTATTGTGTATTGAAAGTTTATAGTAGAGAGAGAAAAGAATAGTAATTGAAAGGAGTCGAGTGTATCAGTTTCACGTTAAAAATTCTGTTAAAAATAAAGTTACAAAAATGCATTGTAGATATAGAGGAAGATTTTGCAAAAAGAACATTTTAAGATGGAAGACAAATCTAAGTAAAAGTAACATAAATCGAAGTCAAGCCAAGGGAAGTTCTAAATTTATAGGTAATTATTGACTTATTTTCTTTATTTGAGGTTATAAAAAAATTGTTTTTAATTTCTATAATATCGAACATTTAAACATATTTTTCTCTCTATAACTATGTTTCCATCTTTTTTCTTTTCTCTGAGCTGTTCTCGCAACGTTGCCAAACGTTGTCATTTTGTTGAATTACTATCGATAAACAAGATTCAAAATAAAAAGTTTAACTTTAGTTATTTTATTTCTTGCAATGCAATAGACCTTTTTACGGTTAGTTAAGCGCATGCGCGTTCGCCTTGTTTCAAAGGCGGGAATATAAAAGTTTCGGGCTCATTTTGTTATTTTCACTGGTAATACGTCAAAAAAGTGCCCGAAAACATGGCGGAAATTGACGCATGCACACTTTTTTATTTCTTGCAATACAATTAACGGGTAATAATGCCTTAATTCTGGTAACTCTAAACATATTCATAACTCCCTTGGGCAGTTATGAATCCTTAATTTCCCTACAGCTGTCTGTCATTTACAGCTGTTTTAATTTCCCTCAATTTGCGTTTGCCTCCAGTGCAATCCTTATTTAACCAGTCTTTAAATTTATTGTACTCCTTCTTATACAATGATTGGGACTTTGTAGGAAGCAATCTAGATAGCTTTCTCAACTTTGTAGATCAATTCTTGTGACATTTTATTCGTGTCAGTCATATTGACAAATTGACTAATGTTTATTATTTAACAAAAATCCATAACAACTATACCAAACAATTTATGTAATATGATTTCTACATAAATCTTAATTAAAGAAATAAATTAAATTTAAAAACTATTGCAAGAAATAAAATTATTTATGTATCACATGAATTATAAGGATATAAATACCTCGGGCAACTTACTATCCTACTAAATAACATAGTAAACCCCTTGGCCCATGGTAATTAACAACCTCATAATTCCCTTGATACATAAATAACTATGAAAAGGTCTATTAATGGGTAATAATGCGTTAGTTAAGGTAACTATAAACATATTATAACTCCCTTGGGAGTTATGAATCCTTAATTTCCCTACAGCTGTCTGTCATTTACAGCTGCCTTAATTTCCCTCAATGTTGTGCTGTCAATGTCAGATTTACAGAAAATAAATTGACACTTTTCAAAATGACCACTAAAATTGTTTCCTGTATTGCTAATAACATATGATTTTCCCACCACACTGCTAATGGTATTCACAATTGAGTTCGAAGTTGATGCAATATTTTCTTCCGGCAAACCCACCAACATTCTTTCCTTCCACGCTGTCTGCCAAATATCCTTCTGCTACAGTCGATCTCCGCCAACCACCGTGCCTATTCAATGTTGTTATACTTGCACCAGCTTTCGCTAGACCTGTAGCTGAAGTTCGATGTAGACAATGCCTTGTGTACGAAATACGATTTTGCAAGACCAAGAAATTTGCAATTTTATTTGGAATTTTTCCAAATCGTCGGTCTAATTTTAGAAACTCATAAGTCAAAATTTTAAGAAATTAAGATTTTAGGCTATAGTGCTTTAGGATTTTACTATCTACACTTCTGTAAAACCTCGAAAGTCTTTAATATTTATTTATACGCCATTTATTGAAATCTATTAAAACCTCGTATCTCAATTGTATCAAAATGTCTAATTAAAACCGTGTATGTCATCACTGAAAAATCAAAGTTAAATTGTAACCTTCTAACAGAAAACGATAGACAAATAATTTTCAAACAATCTTGCTTAAAGTCTTGGCCTGAAAAAAAGAGAGTATGTTAGAAGCTTAGTAGATTAAAAGCCAGTTAAGCAAAGAAAAATAGATTCCAATGATTCCCACAGGAAACATTCTTTGTATTTTTCTCTAAAAACATCTGTCGCTGAGGAGAGTTAAGGTTTACAAAAAGCAATTCTTACATAACCTTTGTGTAGGAGAATGGCCGGTGCTAAACTGGACTAAAAACAATCGTTCAATCGTACAATTCTGACAGTCATGAAAGTGAAGAGGATCTAATTGATGCAGAAAATAATGAAATAGAAAATTCCTTTATAGCCCAATAATTTTAGCATATCTCTTTTTCTATAGACCTTTATTTTACCATAACAAATGCTGTCTCAAAAGTCACATATTCCAACGTAAGCGTTCTTAGATATTCAAGGTCAAAGGTCGCAAAAATCAGTTTTTTGAGAATATCTCGTTTTTTCTGCCTCCTACCGTATTTTCATTTATTATCAAAGTTGTGGAGATTAAATTTCTCCACAAATCTCATCCCAGAGAGGATGCAGAGTGTTCAGCCATACGTACCTTGAAAGTAAGTCCTGAATCCCGAGGTATTTACCGTATTTACACTTTTTTTTACATTGCATTGGCCACAAGTTAAAGAACATTGCATCCCTAACTTATGGCATCCACAACGCGAACCACAACCAATCTCGTAGTTGCAGAATATTGAAGTGCAGTTCATCTGGTGCAGGTGGTAAAAGTGTTGTTACCGGCGTTAGGGTTTCATTTTGCAGTAGTAGTAGATACTTTATTGGCATAATTTTACTTTACAAATTTGTTACAACTTTACAACTTATACAGTATATTAACGAACAAAAGAAAGAACAAAAACAATATTAAACTCTCAAAAAAGGAAATATATATACGGAAGGAAATATATAGATTTACTTATTTACAAAAAGGAAAGAAACAATTTAACACATTTATTCAAAAAAATCGGTTAGCTTTTTCTGTTTTTCCGTTTTTACATTTTGTGCATGCTTTTCTAATTCATAAATTTTATCGAATGTTGTCTTATCAACAACCGCCGAGTATTCAAAAAACTTGTGTATCTTCTCCAGTGCCTTAAAAATTTCTTTCTTCTTTGGAATGTTCTCTACTTCTGTATCCAAAGTTTGTGATCAGTCGGTTTCATCTTCACTGTCATTTTCGTCAGTACACGTTCTGACATAATTCTGCATGATATCGTCATCGGTAAATTCTCTGTTGGTAGCCAGGTCGTCGTCAATTTGTACAAAATCTTCAAAGGTTGGCGTTACCACATCACCAATAGATTCTTGAGCCACAAGCTTGGTCCATTCCTCATTGCTAGGTCCAGCGTTAACTTCATTATCTTCTGGCAAAAATTCTCGTTTATCTGTACTGATACAAAATCCGGCTTTCTTGAAACAGTTTTTGACAGTAACATCACTTACTGTGTACCATGCTTTCCTTGCAAATTTCATGGCTAGAAGTACGTTAATATCCGGGCTATGATTTGCTTCGAGGCACCTAAGAGTATGTTGAACAACTTCTCTGCGATAAAAGCGTTTAAATGTGTGTATGATACCTTGATCTAAAGTTTACTGGTGGTATTTGCAGGTAAGAACATAACTTTTACATTTTCAAATGTTGGTAATTCCGTATGGGCAGCACAGTTATCAATAAAAAGCAGGATTTTTTTACGTTTCATCTTCATTTCCTTGTTTTAACTTTTTTCAACGAATCTTGAAATAATATCTTTATCTTCCAAGCTTTTGTATTATTAGCATAATCAACAGGTAGAGTCTTGTCACCTTTAAAACATCTAGGTCGTTTTGATTTGCCAATGATGAAAAGAGGGAGCTTGTCCGTAGCGGTCATGTTTACGCATTGAAGAATAGTTAGACGTTCCTTACTTTGTTTCCCTCCATGACATTTTTCTCCTTTAAATGTAAATGTTTTATTGGGAAGGCACTTGAAGAACAAAGCAGTTTCATCCGCATTGTAAATATTGTCTGGATGATACTCCTTTAAGAAACCAGCCAAATCTTCAGTCCATTGGTTACACACGCTTTGGTCCACAGATTTACTTTCTCCAGCTACTTTTTTAAAAGCTATATCATTGCGCCTTTTAAAACCCTCTAACCAGCCATTACTAGCCAAAAAGTTCTGAATTCCCAATTTTGAAACAAAATTTTTAGATTTTTGTTTTAACAAGGGTCCATCTATGGGAATGTTCTTGTCGAGAGTTTGTTTGATCCATTCTAAAAGGCAGTTTTCGATATCGGAGAAACTCGGAAAGTCGACTCCTCTTAACATTTCCGTGTCCCTCAGAGCACTGAGACTTAATAGAATCTTTTGATTTAATAATTTTATAATAGGTGGATTCTGGTACACCAAACTCGCTCTGAATTTCACTACGCGATTTCCCACACTCAAACGCATTCACGATTTTGAGTTTATCACTTAGAGACAACACTTGGAGTTATCTTTTAGACATTACGTGGGTATTTAAAAAGATTGATTTGTCGCAGACTAACTTATTATGCCCGATCCACACGTTTGCCACTTAGGAGCGTATGGATATCGCACAAACGCTTGCCGCAAACTTCTTTGATTAAAAACCGACTCGCATAAATAATCGACTCTCTCTTATAGAGGTTTGTATTGTTCACTCATAGAGGTTTTAGAGCCTAAAAATGACGGGCCCAAGCAATGACTCTCATTTATAGAGTTTTTTCCCTTACCCAGTTCTCACTTATCCAGGTTTGACTGTACATATATACACATACAAAAGAAAAGAGAACACAAACTACACTGAGCTCATTGAACCCGCGTATTTGCATTTTAATACTTTCTTCATGTATTTGACGCCCGATTCTTGCTGCCTTTTCCACTTCAGTCCATACACATTTTCTGCAACTCCCCACCCAATGTTGCCACAGCTCCTCACCTTCTCCACATGCTCGGCATTTTCACTATTCTTTCCTCATTCATACTATTCACCGTTCTTTCAAACTTGGCCACTCTCGTTGCTGCATAACTGACGACTTTGTTGGTGTTTGTCTCCTAGAGAACAATATACCAAGGAGTAGACCTCTCTAGCAGGAGAATCCTCTTAATATATTGCAGTTATACCCTTTCTATGTCCACCTCCTCTTTTACTCCCCAGATTTCCGCCCCGTACAACAGGATACTTCGCACACATGCCTTCCAAATCACCATTTTCGCCCTATAATTCTCTCTAAAGTAAACTCTCCACACATCCCAGAACCTATTAGCCGCTATCCACGCTTTTTTAACGATAAATCGAATATGCTCTCTGCACGAACCATTCTGCTAGAACACAAAACCTAGATATTTGAAGGTGCTAACCTGTTCTATTTCCGTTTCTTCCCATTTAAAACTCTCTCTCATTGCTCCCTTTCTCTTCCAGAATAACATCCACTTGGTTTTTTCTACGTTCACCTTTAACACGCGCTTCTTAAGAAACCTTTCCCAGTCGTGTTAATACCTCTCTCATTTCCGCATACGTACCGGCTAGCACAACGACGTCGTCAGCGTAGGCTAGGCTCCAGACTTTCCTAGACCCTATTACTACACCTCCAGTCTGACCCATACTTAACGTCCTTTCTAGGTCCGAAGTATATAAGTTGAATAGTAATGGACTTAGAGGACACCCTTGTTTTAGACCTTTCACAACCTCGAACCTTTCAGATGTAGTCTCACCAACTTTCACTCTGCACCATGTTCCCCCATACATGCTTTCTCTCAGCTGACGCGATATACCTTTCGTACTCATAAACTCCCACACTTTTTCCCTACTACAGAGTCATAGGCTGCTTTTAAGTATATTTTCCCTTTGGTTTCCTCAATTCTTTTTGAACAATATAGTGTAGCGTGTAAAGATGTTCTGTAGTACCACGACCTTTTCTAAATTGGGCTTGGACTTCTGGAATCGGCTTCATCTCCTCTACCTAGCAATTTTCCCTCCAGTATCTTAGCGTAGATTCTGTATGCGGTATCCATGAGAGTTATCCATCTGTAGTTACTCAATTCCTCCTTATTTCCATGTTTAAGGACTGGCAGAATAATTCCTTCTGGCCAACTATCCTGAACTTGTTTGATGTCTTTGAAGAAACAGTTAAATTCGGCGAGCAGTTTCTCCTTCACTGTTTGTGTAGCCAAGCACCACGCTTCGTTTGGTACCGCATCTGGCCCTGGAGCTTTCCTTTTTTTAAGCGCCGCCATAACATTTTCCAATTCCTCCTTTGTAATTTCTTCTAGGCCAGCGCTGTCCAACTTCTCTTAGCCAGCGGGCCATTTTTTCTTTAGCAAATTTTTCGCGGGCCGAAAACGCTCAAAAGTTATTTTATTTATATGAAAAAAATAAAGTCAAAGATAATAAAACAATTTCAACAATAAAGTTTATATTTTTGGATAATAAATATTGCGTTATATTTATTGTTAAAATGAAATATCACATAATATCGGACAAAACAATGTTATTCTTAAAAATAATACAACGAATAATAAAAATACAATAAAACTAGAATAATATTAAGCCTAAGCTATTTAACGGGAGCATTGTGGCCCGTACTTGTTGAGCAACAATTTCTTTTATGTCCATATCAATATTTGTTGTGGCAACTCTAATTATATTTTCAAGAGTGAAGTCTTTCAAGCTGTTTATAAATTTTGATTTTATATATTTCATATGCACGAGAATGCACGAATTTTCTTTATCCAAATGTTTGAACAGTTGTATTCCAATTGCTCCACTAGATGTAATGAATGGGTCAGCCTGAAGGTCGCATAATTCCATTTGATATTTAGGTTCAACGGAGGATGAATGGATCACTGAATAAATTACTCATACTATTACTCATACTCATTATTATTACTCATACACACTATTACTCATACTCATCTATGAATCATCAAATTGAGAAAATCTTCTGTTAAAATTTTCAATAAGCATATCTAATTTAGTCCTACTATGTTGCAATTTCTATGTTGCAGTCCTACATTTCTTCATACATCTCTTTGCAACATTTAAAATGAAATAAATTACTTTACTGCAAATTTAACTTCCACAATTTTAATTTATTTCTGAATCCCGTGACATGTTTATAAAGACAATATTGATCTTTCCTTGCAAGTATTTATCCAAAATATTTAAATAATTTATAATGTCTGTTAGGAAAGCAACTGAATAAAGAATTTGCAGTCAAATCTTCATCGATGCCAACTTTGCCAACTTTGAAGTGTAAAAAGTCTCTTGAGGCATTTTCCCGCACTTAACCAGCGAATATTATTATGTAACAGCAAATCACCATACTCACTTGCAGTTTTTCCAAAAATGTTTTAAATTTTCGATATGCAAGAGAACGATTTCAGCCACGATTTAAATTTGTTATTTTGCAAACCATGTCCATTACATCTTTTAGATTTAGTGAAAGACCAGATAATGCCTGCTGATGCACAATACAATGGAACATTCCAAATTTATTCCTTCTTTTTGTAAGAGTCCTGCGAGCCCAATATTTTTGCCGGTCATAGCTCTGGCGCCGTCAATTACAATAGCAGTGCACTTGTCAAATCGGCCATACGGAACTATTGCACATTTTAATTCGTTATAAATATCTTCACCATTTATTGGTCCGTGTAATGATCGTAATTTCTTTCTGAATAATAATAAAGTTCTTCTGAATATTTCATAGTTTTCATTTCGTCATAGTTTTCATTTACGGTTCTGTCTATAAAAATAAGCATTTGACTTGTGTCGGCAATATCTGTACTTTCGTCCTGCTACGGAAAAATAGCAGCAATTATTGATTAGGTTTTGTAATTTGTTAGTGACATGTATACTGATCTCGTTTACACGACGGCAAACAGTTTGATGAGAAACTGTTTGAAATGTTTTTGCCATTTCGTTATTATTAAGAGCTTTAGCCATTTTTATGATCCAGACATTTTTTAATTAATTCTCCATCGGAAAAAGGCTTTTTTGCTTTTGCAATTTCTAAGCAAACTGCAAACGATGCAGCTACTGATGCTTATTGAGAATTTGTTACTTGGGTAAAATAATTCGTTTGATAGTTCTGCTGTTTTTTCATTTTATTTTTATTAATGTTATTCTCGAGTCTCCCGTGTATGAATCATTTTTCATGCATTGATTGGTAATGGCGTTTTAAGTTGTATTCTTTGCAAACAGATACAGTCTGTAAACATCCCAAACACTGTGGCTTGCCCTTGTTAAGAATAAATAAATAATCAACCTCCCATCGTTCTTGAAATTCTCGATTTTTAGTATCAAACTTTCTTTTCTTAGAAGCACTCATAATTAAGGATTGTTTCAATTAACGAGTAAATATGAAATTCAGTTGATTGTGGTTTATTGCATTTCACAGAATGGCAAATAACCCACGGTAGATTCCGTTAACTACTGTTGGACAAGATAAGCGGCTCTCGGCAGCAGTGATACCAGAATGCAGCAGCGGCTACAATCCCCACCACTCCTTCTGCCACCACGTAAATTCGAGACGGACGAAAACAGACAATGCATAAAGAAGAAGCGCGCTCGGGCGGGCGACTTGGTGGTGAGAGAGTGCATAAACAGATACACTTGCATAGAGCGTGAATTCATTTTATCGAATGACCATAAAACAACCATAATTATTCATCACTAGCATTTTTATAATTCTTGTGTATATGGTCAATCTCATATATTTTTTTGATGAAAAAGTTTTGATGAAGAAGTTTTGATTACTATAACTCGCGGGCCGTAAAAAAAAGCTTCGCGGGCCGCCAGTTGGACAGCGCTGTTCTAGGCAATCCTCTCTGTTGGTTTCTACCGCCCCAAAATTTCTATTCGTTCGCATCGCAGTACTCCATCATCATCATCATTTTGCAGTACCCAACCCCATTCATGGGGTTGAATTACAATAGCATTAAAATATATTTAGAATGATTTACTTCATTATTCAATTATTTGTATATCAAAGATAAATAATATTTGATGACTATTTTATTTAAAAAAATATAAGTATAAGGTATTAAATTGTTATTTAAGTAATATTTCATAAGTAATTAAGTAAAAAAGCGATATAATACATTGGGATTCAGGATTAACCTTGCGCTAAGCTACGTATGGCTGCTCATCAGAGCTCCACATCCTGCTCCCTCTCTCTGAAAAACAGATCGATGTATAAAAAAAGGTTTCAGATGAAATTTGTAGAGAATTTTATTCTCTACTACTTTCATAATAAATGCAAATACGATATGAGGCGTAGAAAACGTGATATGTTGGCATATGTGACTGGTCTTCCATCTTCTTCATCTTCCCATTACTGTCGATCCACATCCAACAAAACATATTTAGAACCTATTTCGAAATCAAAAAATCAGTTGTACCAGTTTTACATAGATGAATTTATTAAAAGATATCTAACTGCCTTATCTACAGCTTCATTTAGTCACTCATTTTCCGACATGCATTATGGCCTATTCCGACAGAAGAAAGATCAGTGTGACGTCTGTCTAGGTTTCTAAGCTATAAATATTTATGAAGGGATCTATAATGAATATATCTTGAGAGAGACTGCTGTAAAAAATGAAAAAGGCAGCGATAAAAATGACAAAGAATGGGTTTTCACAATTGAACTGACACAGTGCGCTTATGGCACCATTAACTAATGCATTAGCAATGTATTATAGAAACAAACTCGTGGTGCATAACTACAATTTTCAATTTAAAAAACTTTGATGGTTATTGTTTTTATAGCATAAAGGCCAATGTAGCCTAACAGCAAACGAGTTTGCTTCTATATTATACAATTTTATTTGTGACTTAAATACTGAAGAGGCTGACAAGCTAGTACTATACAGCGATGGTTGTACGTACCAAAATCGTAAGAGCACCATAAGTAACAAGCTCCTTCTGTGTAGTACGACAAAAAATATTAAGATTATGCAGAAATATTTAGAGAAAGGACATACCCATATGGAGTGTGACTGAATGCATTCTTTTATTGGAAGAAAACTTCGCAATACAGATATTTTGACACCAGCTACAATCATATTGTTTAAAAATTCTTTAAAGAGATGGGGTTAGCGAAAAAATACTAAAACCTAATTCAAACAATCAAAAGCGTACAATGATTATGCAACTTCCTTGGGAAGTGTAGCTTCCGCTTAGTATCAATCCAGCTGGCTATGTTTCAGTTCGTAAATCTGTTAGGCAAAAACCTAAGTCATATCATATAACTTATCTTAATTTCGACTTCTTTCAAAAATATTCTTGCTTGTCCTTTTACAATCCTGTATGGCCGGGGTTTAAAAAGGGGTCCTGAGGGTCCATCGGGTCACAGAAATTCAGTGGCTTAAGAATAAATCCTTCAGGAATTATCGATTTCAACCTTAATTATGGTGATGAAAGGACAGAACTACACAGAAGGAGAAATAATGATCATGGCAAAATAAATATTCCCAATCTCTATAAAGGGCATTTAAAAATAGAACAAAAGAATTTTGATAATTTACAAAGTTAAAAAAGTGTCATTGAAAAAGACTACCCATCTTTTCTATGAAACATTGCCACACAAAGATTCTTAGTTTTTTAATTGTTTCGTAAACAATACGTTTGTTTCTTAGTTGTATAGTTTATTTTAGTACAATATACTTATTTTCTACCTTATTTTCTGCCTTGTTTGTATGTTAATGAATATAAAATATTATGATGAATATAAAATATAAATAAATTTGGTAATAATATAATAATAATAATTAAGGCCTTTATTCGAAATAAACAAAAAAATATCAATAAAACATACAATCCGTTGGGCGAGGTTCAGTTCGCCCTGTCTACAATCTACAAGAGTAGGCAAGACGTCTGTTCTAATGACTTAATTATTTTGATACCCGCTTATTTATTACCTTGAATCTTATACTCAAAAGAAAAATATTGACGATGTATTGTGATACAATACACACAGTATTTCTCTAAAATTACCCGATCATTTTAGTTTTGAAAACTCGTGAGTCAAAATTTTTGGCTACTTTTTAGTTTCAAAACCTTGTAAGTCAGTTAACAAGAATAGTAAATAAATTTTGCCAAAAACTTATAGAAATATTCATTTTTAAATACCTACAAGTGAATTGTTTTAGTGCATAGATAATGGTCAAATTAGTGCTTCTTCTTAATTTAAATAGTTTTGAGACACCCCTGTAAAAATAAACAAAATTGACTTACGAGGTTTTAAAATTAGACCGACGAAATGTATTTTTCTCGACGCGTTTATATTTCGGAGCAGCTACACGTGATCGCGCTATGCCGACAAAGTTACCCTCTTTGAAGGAGCGTAGCGTCTCAGGGAAAAAAGATATCCCACTTTTCTTTTAGAATAACACACACCAAAGTATTCTTTACAAGATCAAAACCCATTTGGGGACTATCATATTTTAGATTTTTGGCCAACTTTTTTCAGATTCAGACCACTGTGAGACAGCCCGTCTCACAGTGCCCTGTACAAATCAGCCCGATTTGTACAGCGCTTTTCTCGGCAGTTTAAAAAGAATCTCATTGCCCGATTGACGCAAGGCAATGTAATTCCTTACAATAGACAAAGCAGAGAGGTCTTTGTCTTCTCCAATTGTAAATTGTTTGCGAATACCCGTCTTACTCAGGCCCTCTTTCCCACTGGGCACTCTGGGCACGTGTCCAGGGCCCCGCGATCGATAGGGCCCCCCTACTTCCTGCCAGATCGCCAAACGATAACCGATATTTATTACCGAAAAACATATTTATTTCGAAAAAATCAAACGATGAATGAATGAATCTGACTGAAGGACATATCGCAAAGAACAATGCGTAGAAGCTCACTCCAGAGTTTGTTTGTTAGCTCTGCGCCTGAATGGAAAAGAGAAGTTCAATGCCTAAACCTTTCTTGCGTTGGTACCCTGAGAATTCATCTAAAACAACGTTTAAGTTCGTATAAGAACATTAGTCAACGTTTTGGTTTATTTTTTCGCTTGAAAACACTAAATTCCGGTGGGTTGAGACAAAGTTACAAAGAATTTACTGAAATCTATTATGAAGACTTTAACGAGAAAGAGTTGAAAATGGAATGTCTGCATTTAACAGTATAGTTGATAATTGTTCTTATTGAAAAGGAAAGAACTATTAGTATATTGTAAATATATCATCTTTTGAAAGAAAACAAAATTGAAGATACATTTCCAAATGCAGAAATCGCAGTCAGAATCTTTTTAAGCGTGATCGTAAATAACTGCAGTGATAACTCTAAATTGAGAAGAATAACAAATGAGTCAGTTTGTTGTTGTTGTTCAGAGAATGTGATATGCTCAAAAACATAGATTATGAAGAAATGATTCGATTTTGCCCATTTCAAATTTTTCAAGCAACAGGATACCTCTTCAATCAACATAGATTTTTAAGTACTAACCTGTGAAGTCTAAATGAGTTACTTCTGTGGAGTATATTATCTATTCATTTAATTTGGAGGAAGAATAGATGGGAGAAGACGACCAGGCAGCCGACGTAACTCCTGGCTTAACAACTTACGCCAGTGGTTCGGGTTTACATCAATTCAATTATTGTTTCGTCAAGCAGTTGATCAAGATTGTCATGTCTAATTTTAAAAATCACTAATCAGTTCTAAGCCTCCTAAATAATTCTCGTAATTTTGAGACCCCAATATCTCATTAACGCCACGAAAAGCAAGACCTCTAGAAGCAAAAAATGTCACTACTACAACAATTCCTCTAAGTAACGTGAGTCTCAAAAGTCTTGGAATCCACTCCAATTTGAAGACGTTGCATATTTTTTCTATGGTAATTTAAACACTGCCACTTATAGAGCCACTATTTTGCAACGAAATTCATGATGAACTCCACAATGGCTTCTTCCAACAAGATTCTGCTAGACCGGACATTGCCTGTGAAACATTAAATTATCTTAAGGAATTCTTTGGCGACAGGCTAATAAGCAAAGACCTATTTCCACCACGTTCTTGTGATCCTCGGGACATTTTTATTTTTCCATATTAAAAAAAATCAGTATTCAGCAGTCCAGTGCATACAGTAGAAGATCTGCTATCAATGTAATAAGAAAATGTGAAGAGATAGACAACACAATATTACAAAATGTGTTCGATAATATAAAACGGCAAATTAATTTGTCTATTCGTGAAAATGGACAACACAGTCAAATCTGTTGTAATGTTTGTTCTTTGTTAATTTTATAATTCATAACACTATAAAATAAATCTGTGTTAAATTTATGAGAAGGGGTTTTATTTATAGCTAATGAAATTGTTGAACATTTCTTCTTATGCGCGGCACAAACGCGGCTCTGTCTCTGGGGTTTAAGTTTTATGCCGCCTGTAATTAGTTTAACTAATTTATGCTTTCTGGTATCCTTTGACAACCTTCCTGGAGGGTCATCCCTTCTGGGTGTAGCTGATGTACCAGGACCAGGATGCTCTTCATTCACATTTTCCGTAGTCGGTTCACTTATCCACTCTTTTGTCACATTATGTAAAAATATTTTGTATTTTTTATTACAATGAGGATTTAATGTTGTATACACTCTAAAAGCATTAAATAGTGCACAGTTGACAATAAACATCACAGCTCTCTTTGTCCATTTCTTCGTACGACGTACTATCGAATAATATGATAAATATTGATCGGCGCGATCTACACCTTTCATAAATTTATTGTAATCCACTACGCATATTGGTTTCCAGATTTTTTCTTTTGTCGCCCAATCAATATTATGGCTTTCTACAATATCAGCTGAATGTATAGTCGAAATCATAAGCACAGGCCTTTTTGATTGCCAACATTGTAACAAAATGTTTTGTCGCCGACGAAACATAGATTCCCCCCTATTCAATTTCGCGTTTTTTAAACAGAGAGGAAGGCCTCTGTTTATGCGAATAGTGCCACAACTCCGAAATCTATATTGTAGAAGTATTTCACAAGTATCCACACTATTGTAATAATTATCCATATATAAGTGATGCCATAAGTTTACATTTGGCTGAAGAAGATTCAAAATTGTGTGTTGCAGTTGATTTCCTTCACCACAGTATATTCTGAAATTACATATGTAGCCGGTTTTCGCTTCACAAACCATTCTTATGAGAATACCATATTTAGTTATTTTTGAAGCATTGTTTGAATGCTAGGCGACAACCTCTCCATGGCATGATGCTTTCATCTAAGGACAATTCTCGTGGTTTATAAACTTCTTGAAATTTGGGTAATATGTATGAAATAATGGGGCGGATTTTTTTAAGGCGATCTCTATCATCTTTGTCATCGTTATTGGAAAAATGCCATATTGCAAATACCATATTTGCCTAAATCGATCCCTGCTCATTATTTGAGGAAAAATTGGAGTTTCAATTGTTTCATCTGTCGACCAGTATTCATCCCTGGTATACTTACGAACTCTTCCCATTAGTAGAAGCAATCCGAGCATTTTTTTTAGTTCTATCACAGATACATCTTTCCACTTTACGGACTTAGAACGATCTCTAAATAAATGTTCATTCTGTGCATGGTAGCGGTTTGTTTCTGTCGCCATATATTCAAATAAATCGTCTCCAATAAATAACTGAACCACATCAATTACATTTTCTGAATTATTTGGCATCACGAAAACCCCACTTTGTCCTAAGAAATCTTCGATAATTGGCACATTATCACTTTCCGACCAGTCCAATACTTCACCATCAGTTTCTTCGTCGCTAGAAGGTATTGGCAAGGCTATGTTTCTTCTTGGTCGAATCAATTCTTCCTCGTCACTTTCGCTATCAAATTCGGGAATCTCTGCATCGCTTGAAATTTGCGACAAATCATCTGCATAGACATCACTATCGTAATCCATTGCAAATCAAATTATTCAATTTGTATATATATATATATATATATATATATATATATATATATATATATATATATATATATATATATATATTATGTGCTTTTTTAAAACTTTTAATGAAATATTGTTGCATTGAAATAGTGGTACTACAAACTGATTTATTTTGACGAGATAGGCCGTTTATATACAGATAGGTAAATGTAGGGGAGGGTGAGGATAACAAATTGGTTTAAGACCCAAAATATGACAAACAATAAACCTTAAATACTGTGTAAGTTGTAAAATGAAATAATTTAACAAATGTTTATGGAACACAGAGAATGAGTGGTAATATTTTATTGCCGGGCGATATCCGGATTAAATATGCTAAATAATCAATAATCTCGAAAATAAATACTAAATTCATTACTCCTTTGTGGCCATATGCCCTTTTTAAGCAGGTAATAATATCTTGTCCCGCTTTTAACGCACGTACTTTTAAACGGGTACTAATACCCGGCCCGCTGATAGACAGCAGTCGGCTATACGGGTACTAATACCCGCACCCGCCTTTAATGTGTTAATATTAGTAATTCCGCGAGTACGTAATTGCCTTACAACTCGAGTTATGTACTATACTTTATCTACGACTTTGTTTCTGTTTAATAAGAAAAATATGTTTGATATAACAAATTTATTTCATATTAGGTACATTATTTAACGTTATAATAAACAAACAGTTGTATTTTCATATATAATGACACTGTTACTAGACATTATTTAACTTGATAGAAATGAAAAGAAATACATTCTTATTTGGTTTAAACTGGAATAAGTTTGCTCATAGATATAGGCAGCCCAATGTACGCAATGTCAATTTCCACGGGTGGCACGGGGGGCGCTGAACGTATGAGCACGTAGTAGCTCTCAACGAATCGTAAACCAAACGCACGTGTATGTTATCAATCATAACTTATCATTAATCGCGGACTGTTACATACGTGTGTGCTATGATGTATTTACATAGTCCATGAACTGTACATAATGGGCATTTACAATAGTTGTCCTAAATAAACGAAGTGTTAAACCCGCTCCGGACTATCGCGAAGTAGCACGAAGTTGAGCGAGGCACGAGAGTGTGGAAAGTTTACTAGGCGCGCTAACTTCGCACCAAAGGCGTTTTTCGCGCCCGAGTCAAACGAGTACGAAGAAAGGAGAGAATCACCTACGCACTGTTGTGTTTACTCGTCCTTTCGTGCATATTATACGCACAATTACAAACAGCAGCAGCAACCTGTTTGGTGTCAGTTATGGCACTGAGGTTCTCGCGAAGTAAGGCGATAGTATGGTTGCGAGTTCCTCGCCTCGATCGAGTATCCTCGCCGAAGTTATTCCGCAATTGTGTGGAGGAGGCAATAGTTCGTGAGTAAGCAAATAAAAACCGTGGTTAGGGTAGTGATGTGACTCGGAGAAACAATAAGGTTGGACACCCCTGCCGTGAACGGAGTTGCCAACATATTATGTTACAGTAGCTAGTGAAGTTTCATTTTTAGGTTATTTAGTGCTTGATTGTATCTTGTGTTCAATTGTTTGGGTTCTATAATTTACATTTAACAAAAGAGATGGAAAATTGTGTACAAAGTAAATATTCATGGACAAAAAAGGAGGTTATAGAGCTTATCGATATGCTGCATGCTACCCCTGCATTGTGGGATGTTGGAATAAAAGAATACCGAGACAGAAACCTTAAGTTTGAAGAAATGTCTAAAATGGCTAAGCACTTTACAACAAATGTAGATGAAATATCAAGAAAAATTAAGTCCTTAAAAACCCAATTTTGTCGGGAAAGGAAGAAAATTGAGGAAAAAAGTGAAAGTGGAACTGGAATGATTCCAGAAGAGAATATATGGTTTGGATATAGGATGATGAAGTTTCTCATGGAAAAGAATGTATCTCTAGTCAGCTGCAGTACTATTAAGGTAGATCATTTATTTTATGGTTTCTGTGATTCTTGTGTAGTCATGGTACTTCCTTTCTGAAAAAACAATTTACCTATTTATTCCTTGTTTTTTTGTGCATTGTTAGGTTTTATTGGCTTACCCTGTAAATCACGTAAAACTCCCTCACTTTGTAACCTCCACTATCCTGATGTTACGATGCCAGTTTCTACATCACTATCAGTATGTAGTCAGTATTGTCCTGATAGTGCATTACGTCTAAGGAATTGAAAGTGTTGTGTAGGGAAATTCAAGCAAGTACTACATTTTCTACTATTTTTGGGATGTAATGGAATAGGTCTTCTAAAGAATCAAAAAAACAACAAACAAAATGTGAGGAATGTCCCATTACTATGGTACATTTGCGAATTACAGACAGACTACTTTTTTAATTGAAGCAAAATATAGTAAAAGTGTGAAGTGTGGGCTACTTATCAACGTAATCATTGCTAATTAAATTAAGTTAAAGCACTTATCCTTGTGAGTATACAGATTATTTCCTAATAGGCAGCAGCCTCATCATACAACTTTTGCAGCACTTCATCAATGTCTCCAAAAACTTGAAAAATTTGAGAGTTCTATGACAGATACAGGACATGAAAGAATGGTTCATACTGTGGAATTAGAGGAAAATTTCTTGGATGCTGTTGCCAATAATTCGAGAACTAGTGTTGGAACTGTAGCACATCATCTTGGAACCAGTGCTTCAACAGTGTGGCAAGTTCTTCGCTCTATACCCTTTTAGAATTCACAAAGTCCAGGTATTAAATTGTAATGGCTTTGCTCCATGAGTATAGTTTCGTAGGTGGTTCTTGAACAGCACACAACAGAATGAATGGTTTCCAGAGTTGATACTTTTTACCAATGAGGCTGCATTTACAAGGGAAGAAATGGACAATAGCCATAACATGCTCTTATGGTCTGAAAAAAATCTTCATGCAATACATGGTAGAGGTTATTTACTCAGAATTTCAATTAATGTTTGGTGTGAGATTGTTGGCAACTATTTGATAGATCCATTTGTGTTAACAGAGGCGGCTTACACAAATTTTCTGGAAAATGACTTCCAAAATGGATTAGACCCAGTTAATGTACACCTGAGACATGAAATGTGGTTTATGCATGACAATGCACTAGCACATTTTAGTCGCCAGGCCCATGCATGTCGATGCGAGGTATCCTAATAAATGGATAGACAGGAACGGTGCAATACTATAGCCGGCCCGCTCGCCAGATCTGAATCACCTGGATTTTTTTTATGAGGCTCATCTGAAAACCATGGTGTATGAAACTCCAGTCAGAGCACTTGAGGAGCTACTGCCACGTTTTTTGACGCGTTCGTCGTTCTTTATTGCTCCAGTTTCGGCTGTGCAAATGTGCAAAATAAACGCGATGGGCGAAATTTTGAACAATTTTTCTAAATTGTAAATAGTTCTTTTTTATGTTTGTAAATTTTATCAATAAATTCCACCCCATTGCTTGTGTGTAACTGGTAAATTTTTTTTGTGAAGCGTTGTTAAAGCGTTTTTGACCCCATATGTGCTAAGAGTTTTAAGCTTATTTTAAAATCATAGAATCAGCCCTGAATGTTGTTCCCATTTTGTCGGTGGAGTTCTGACACACCTGTATTTACCTGACATTTTGGATTAAAAAGCTGGTATATGTGTATGCAATGTATTGGTGGCATTATCAAAATATTGTGCTCTGTAATGTTGCAAATAAATATATACAGGGTTTAGCATTTAAAATGCGTTCTTCCTTTTCTATACTTGTATGACCAGTATTTTTAAGTACAGTTATAAAAAACGGTTACACCTACATAAATCTAAGGGCAAAATTTTAAGTGTCTGCCGCATTTGTACCAGATGTGTAATTAATTAACAACGCCAACAGATTTGTAATTAATTAACAATTTGTCCGCAAAAGACGGAGGCGGAAGTGGTTTGTTAAGGATTAACCAGCCCTAAAAAAAGATTGTATTGTGAATATGGTGGGTTTGTCAAGGAATAATTCACCACCAGTTTTTGAAGTCAAATTTAACGATTACTGCGCATAGATACGTGCAGCAGTTATAAAGAGTGTAAGAGAAACCCCATGAAAAGCGTCCTGCACTCGTCAATCGCAAAAACGTCTTTCTTTTACACGACAATGCGCGACCCTACACAGCAAGAAACTCAAGTGACTCAAAGAAAATATTCTTTAGTTTTGATGACTGTTTCACCACATCCCCATGGATCTCGTCCAGACTACCACCTTGTCTGTTCCTTAAAAAACTTTTTGAATGGGAAAACCTTCAATTCTGAGGAACAAGTCAGGCAGGTTGTAGAAAACTTCTTCCAGACCAAACCAACCACATTTTACAAGGAAGGAATTGATAAACTGCCAGAAATATGGGAGAAGGTTACAAAATAATTCGATTACCGGCTCCGTAAACAGAACCCTAAGGCCTACTGTCCACGTAGTCGCACGCAATACGCACGACATAATTTTACACTTTTGTGCAGCTGGCTTGCATTTTGCATAGAAATCGACATAAGTGTGTCGACATCGTCATCGTCGCATTTGCGTATCGTCAGGCGTTCGTCATGCAACTCGTGCTGCAGCCTGCCACTACAAAAGCCATGCTGCGAGATGCAAAAAACACATGACAAAAACATAGAGGGTACCTTTTCCCGGATATTTTTCTCTTGGATAAACCATCCAAAAAGGGATTACTTTTATGATGTAAATGTAAATTCCAGTAATCCTACGAAGAATATCTAATTGTAAGTTTACATTTTCTACGAACTTGCATTCAGGATCATTTGGTTTTGGGCCAATTAGGGCGGGATTATTTCTATAATTCCACGAACAGTACAAATGTAGATTAGACTGGGCCAAAAAGGGCAGTGAAATAAAAACGTGCTTCAGCGTTGCTAAACTTGAGAGCGAAAATAAACCGTTTTGTAGTAGACGAATGTATGACGATTGCGTCGACGTATCTAAGATACAAATGACGCCTTTATTAACTTAATAACTGCTTCACTCAAAATATGAGATCATGCGCAAAAAGCTATTGTGCAAATATGAAGAATGTTACAGGCTTCACATGTATGTTTTTGAAAATGTCCGAGTCAAAATTATTAAATCATACGAAAAAAATATTTCATTGGAAAGGGAAAAGAGTCACAGAAAAAAATACATAAAAAATTTGAAACAAGTTGAATTGGCAAATCAATTAAAAAACAAACATGGAAAGTTCGCGTCACCTAACCTAACATCTAACGTAATTACTCCAGTAAACGTAAATACTGATACACCGGATTATGTCGATGGTCGTCCAATTACTCATTTGAAAACATTAGGTAAAAATATATTTTGTATTCATTGTAAATTATTATTACGTATATTTTAATATAATAATAAATGTGTAACACTGATAACCCTACGTACCGCATTCGATGTATATTTAAATTTCGCACGGCATAACCTCTTTGACAACGTTGCCACTTGTAATTAGCACATTTTTCGTAATTATATGCTAATTACTCTTATCACAATCTCTGAAGCTCGATTTGTGGATAACCATAATATTAGAAAAAAAAAATCCTTTCCGTTTATGCCACATTTATTGTAATCTAAACGCTACTTTTTGTGAAAATAAAATCTGTAATTTCTTTCTCTGAAGGATCAATGTTAAAGGCAAAAAATTGTTTTTTATTAATATCTTTTATCTACGGCCACAATTTTAAATGCCCATTATTGTACAGTTCGTGGATTATGTAAATACATCATACCACACACATATGTAACAATCCGCGATTAATGTTATGTAATAATTTAAAAATCACCCTTCCTTGTTTGGTTTACGCTTCGTTGATTGGTTGGGAGCTGCACGTTGATACTGTTTTTAAATATAGTACTCGGTGATTTCCAAACAATCATTAAACGTCATATCATTCACATAGAAGCTGCCATTCATTTCGTTTTTTCACGTTTAAATCTAACGAAAACTACAATTAAGTACTAAAAACGGCCAAGTGCGTGCCGGACCACGCCCAATGTAGGCTTCCGTAGTTGCCATTCTTACTAAAAAAAAAATTCATAACTAATAACTTGACGCTGCTGCCGCCCGATTTGTTACATTTTATAAGTTGGTCGATTATTACTCGCAAACTAATAAAGCCCTCTTAGCTGTGATACTTTTCCTTAACTTCGTTATATATACCACTATTGAGAATTTTTTCACATATCCAGAAACAGCCATTTAGCTGGCAGAGGGGGATGACAATGGGGGGATGAAATTAGCACTTTAAAGCTTAATATTTCACAAACGGATCTCTTAATCGAAATATTCTTTTCACAAACCTATAATATTTTTGAAAGATCTATCCAATGACACCCTACACCATGGGATAGACGCGAAAACAAAACTCCCCACTTATTTAGGGTAAAAAAAATTCAAGATTTTATTTTACCACTTTCTCGGCATAACTAATCTGTATATCCATTCTAAATTACAGCTTTATATTTCTAATAGACTCTGAGCTAAACTGTGGACGGACGGACGGACATATCGAAACTATAAGGGTTCCTTGTTGATAACAACGGAACCCTAATAAAAAGGTATGTAACCTTTTTGAATGTGTTTCTTTTCATTTCTATCAAGTTAAATAAGGTCAAAGGTGTTACATCAAACATATTTTTCTTATTAAACAGAAACAAATTAGTGTGGTCGTAGATAAAGTATAGTACATAATTCGAGTTGTAAGGCAATTACGTAATATGCTTCTTACAACTCTGATTACGTAATATACTATTATCTACTCGCACACCAAAATCAAAATTGGGCGCATGAACGAAGTGGGTACGCACATTCGCTCGAGAGGGTAATTGCCAATATCGCCCGTGTTACAAACAATATTTTTTATTAATCATGCGAGTGGATGTATCTAAAGTTTAGGATCCAAGAGCCATAAAAAAAATGGAACCAAAAATGAAGAATTTGCTTTTCCAATTGTCTCCGCTGGCGTGGATTCGTCATAAGAACTCTTCTCAGACTCCGGTATTACCATAGAATTTACACTTCTTTTTTTTAATTTTTATTATAATTTTGCAATGAACAAAATTTCTGACACCTCACGTCACTTTTTTATTATCGAGGTCTTGATTGTTTTTTATTCTTATTTATTTGTTTTTTTTTTAATGTAACCTAGCGATATTTAATATTTGCGTTACCCAGGTTATTTGGAAAGACAATGCGAAGTGGCATTTCTCGTATTAAAAAATGTGCGTCAGGAAGTACTTCGCGCGCATGAGTAATAAAAAATAATTGAAAGGTTAGTGACAAAAAAGTTATAATAATGATTTTCACGCAGAACTAATTTAAATTTTTAAAGACTTAAAAAGCAGTATGTATAATAAGTTCTTATTCTTTTGTAATATTTGCAGGTTATATCTTTTATTACCTTCTTCAGGTCGACAAAATAAAAACAATTACAACATTTTCCTTTTTATAGCCCATACCTTACTAACATGATTTATCGTTTTATCTATTATTGTCTATTCCTGTTCAAGAGCGGGTGGAGGTAACCTTTAATTTGCTTTGCTTTTTTCGCTGTTTGATCAATGTGTTCTGAAAATGTAAGAGCTTTATCTAGGATTACGCCGAAATATTTAATTCGGTTTTCCCATTTTATGTCCGTGTTGTTAATTCTCAAGCAGCTACTGGGTTCGTGCTTAATTTTTTTCTTCGTGAAGATAATTGGGTTTTTCTGCGTTTAGTTTCATCCTCCAGGTGTTAAACCAGTCGTTAACCCTTTCCAGGTGATTTTGGAGCCGTTTTGTTATGGTCTCAGTCGAGTATCCTCTTGTGAAAATTGCCGTGTCATCTGCATATAGCGCAATTTCTGTGTCGTTTAGTTTTGGGATGTCCGCGGCGTAGATGCTGTAAAGAAGGGGGCCCAGGACAGACCCTTGTGGGACACCGGCTGTCATTGTCTGCGCTGAGGAGATGCTGTCGTTTATTTTTACTTGGAACGTTCTGTTACTGATAAATGACGTCACTAGTCTGATCATTGCTGTTGGGATTTTAAGTTGGTGCAGTTTGTATATTAAACCTAGGCGCCATACCTTGTCGAAAGCCTTAGAGGCGTCCAGAAAGACGTCTCTAAGACGTGGCTAGCCCTTTGTTGAAAGCGTCGATTATTGCTTTTGTTATTCTTGTCGTCTGATAGGTGGTGGAGTGCTCTCTCCTGAAGCCGTATTGTTCGTCGGGTAGAATACGTTTGTCCTCAGTTATTCCTGTCAGTTTTTTTGTGTATTACTTTTTCTGTGATTTTACTGAGACCTGTCAGCAGACTTATTGGTCTGTAACTGGAGGTAAGGTTTCGGGGTTTGTTCGGTTTTGGGATTATGATCGTTGTTGCGTGTTTCCATTGGATCGGAAACACTCCAAGTTTCATTGCGGCGTTTATGATTTTGGTTATTCTGTCTATTGCGTTCGGTGTTTTTTAGCGCGGCGTTGTTGATGTTATCGGTTTTTAGGTTTTTAATTATTACTTTTATTTCTTCCGGTGTTGTTTCCTCTATTTCCGTGTTTTCTACGCTACTATTTAGTACTCTCAGTACGGTTTCGCGGATTTCTTGCCTTTTGCAGAGTGGGTGTGTGTCGGCGTTCGGTTTAAACTGCTGTGCAAGCGACTTTTTCTCCTCGTCCGTGCTTGATACAGTGTCTTTTGTTGTTTTCAGTGGCGGAATTGTTCTCCTCTCCTTGTTTATCAGATTCTTGGCTAATTTCCACGGTTCCTCTATTGTTTCGTTGATGCGTTCTAGTTTTCCCATCTTCTATTTCTTCCCATTCGGCGTTGTACTGTTCGCACAGTGCCGCTTTTAGTTGGTTTGTCAGTCTTTTTAGGACGTTCTTGTTCGTCGGTGCCAGCGTCCGTTGGAATACTTTGTTTGCTTTTCGCACTTCTCTTAGAAGGTTTCTGATTTCCTGTGGGAGCGCGGTTGTCGTGTTGGCTGTCCGTTTCCTTGTGGCGGCCTCGAGTGCTTCTTTTATTTCGTTTTCTATCGTCCGTGTTGCTTCTTCTAGGCACGAGGGGCTTGTAATTTCTGTATAAGTGTCAGATTATCTTTAAATTTATTCCAATTTATGATAATTTTCTCGATTGTTTTCCTGACCGTTTTCGCTTGGAGATTTATGTGCACTGGGTTGTGATCTGAGCTCAAGTCTTTGATACAGACTATTTCCACGTTTGCTGTGACGTTTTTCATGACGGCTATATCCAAAATATCCGGCATTCTCTGAACTCCTGGAAAGTGTGTCGTTTCGCTCGGTGTAATTACTTGTAATTTTCGGTTTTCCGTGTACGTTAGTAATTGTCCGCCCTTTGTGTTTGTCACTCTACAATTCCATGGCGAGTGCTTTGCGTTGTAGTGGCGTTTATTTGTTTCTGTGGCGGCGAGTACTGTGCATAGAGAGCTACGGATCTACTCCTACTCCGTGTCGGTGGTTGTTTCTACTTCCGGCAGTTGTTGGCAGTGTTTCTTTTGATGATGATGGCGACACCTCCTCCGGCTTTCTCTCCTCTGTCTTTTCTGTAGACTTGGTAGTTTGCTATGTTAAGTTGGTTGCAACGTCTGAGATGCGTCTCGTTGATCAGTGCCACGTCGACGCTGTGTTCGTTTAGGTGTGCCAACAATTCCTGTTTCTTATTTTGTATTCCGTTTGCGTTCCAGAATATAAATTTCAGATTGTCTCTGGTTCTTCTAGTAGTCATTGTTGAGTAGACACATGATGGTTGTGATTCTTCGGGTGAATTTTTCTGTTTTCTCTTTGCTGTGTCCCATTTCGGCAAAGTCGAGCATCATTTACGTCAATTCTGCTGCGATTTTTCCGCTGTTGTTCCTTTTGTTTCGGCTTGTTGATGGTTTTGTCTCCGGGTTGGGGTTGTTTGTTCTTACCGGTTTCGGTATTTGGCTGGTTGTCGGTGTTTGGGCTGTTTGTTTCGGTGGAGACTTTGGTTTCGTTTCCTGCTGTCGTTGTTCTGTTTGTCTCGCTATTTCCGGTCTCGCCGGGCAGTTTCTCCAGATGGAGGTGTGTTCGCCTCCGCAGTTTACGCGTTTCGGCGGCAGGGTTAGCGTTACGCAGCGCTCGTTCCAGTTAGTATATATTTCAGTTGTATCACATCCTCTCCACTTTGACTACACTGTTGGCTAGACAAGGATGAAGGGAGGTCCTTGGGACCTCTCTCGGTCCGCACAAGCCAAGAGACCAGCGCTCGTTCCAGTTAGTATATATTTCAGTGGACTTGTCTCGTAAAAAAAAACACGGAAAATGGGATTTTTCTTTGAATTTAACTTATGGTTAAATCAAAACCAAAATTGAATAAAAGTTTGTATTACACTCGCGGATAAAATTAAGGGTTAACTTGTGAATTTAAATCCTCTTGAGCAGACGCGCTGGAGGATTAATTTTATTCACTTGTATAATAAATAAGTATTAAGGGAGGCGTAGTAACATCAAGTTTGAAAACCGTTGATATAAAGTAGGTTATTAAAAATGTTTAATTGTTTTTGCTTGTTATTATTTTGTAGCCCTGAAGGTCAGAATAAAAGATTGACCGATACGTTGGTAGAATTTCAATAATTAGTTGTTTTCGTAAAATTCTTTTCCCAAGAACACCTATAATTATATTTTTCAAAAACAGGTAGATTTTTTGTGCAAGGTAGTAGATTTGAGTTATATAATAAAAGTTGGTAGCCTACTGAAAAGTTGGTAGAGTTGGCAACGCCGAACAGCTGGAGGACGGACATTTCAGTTAGTGTGTTCAGGCAATATCGTGTATTTGGGTGACTTCGTTAGACCTCAATATTCCAGTTAGTTGTTTATTAAACGAAAATTTAATTTGTATAAAATATCTAGTGATTTATTATTTGAGGCACAAACACAACATTTTGTTGCTAAGATTTATTATTTAATACATAATATATACAATATAATTTCTAATAACGGTTTTTACGTATCAGTAGATTGAAATGGCCGAAAAGAGAACAAAAGTATCATACGAAAATCGTAAATTCAATGATTCGTGGACACCTAATTACTTCTTTATTTTGTGCGGAAACAAGCCCGTATGTTTAATTTGTTTGGAAAGCATTGCTGTGTTTAAGGAATATAACATTAGGCGCCATTACATGTCGAAACATTCTGAAAAATATGACAAACTAATTGGTGAACAAAGAAGAGAAGAACTGATAAAACTAATATATAACTTAACTGGAGAACAAACCATATCCAAAAATGCATACATAGAACAAAAATCCACAACAATAGTAAGTTATGAAATTTGCAATATTTTATCTAAACATATGAAACTGTTCTTTGATGATATTTTAATTAAAAAATGGCATTGCAACCACCATGTACAATTTTTGGCCATAGAAAAAAAAAGATTTTTTTCCTAATACTATCTTATCCAGATTTACAAAATTAAGCAAGATAATTCATGCAATAGCAGAAAATGTAGTGTTTATTAACTTTTAAACATACGAGTTAAAAACTTTGTATGTCATATCCTTCGCCTTGATGAAATCGTGAATGCATTTGATAGATACCACAAGATTGCAATTTTTATTTGTGGAATAGATAAAAATCTTAGCTTTTCTAAAGAATTGCTAGTGATACCCAAGAATCTCTATTCAGGATTATAAACTGCTTTAGAATAGAAAAACATTTTGCTTTCAAAGCTTTGTGCAATACCAACAAACATAGCTCCTTCAATATGAGAAAACTGTAGTGGGTTAACTATGTTTCTGACTAGGAAATTTAAAATAGAATTTTCTACTAAATTATTAGTACATCTTCATATTAAGGTTATGTCACCATTAACTCCAATATATTATTTACATTCAAATAGAGCAACAGCATATCATCAACATTATAAATGTGTGATATTAATAATAGTATGCATTAACCAGCAGGAAAACAAATAATAATTTATACATTTTTTTTTATTGGTAACGTGAACAGCTGGTGAAGGCGTAACTAAAAGAAGCTTAATATTTGTGAAAAAAAATTTTTGTTCAAAAGTAAATTGTTTGAAACAAATTTATGGTGAGAGGTGAGAACTGTTCTTTCCTGCACAAAAGTTAAACGCTGCCAAGTTGTTAATGTACACAAAAGCTGTTACTGGAGTGAAGATGGAAAGGATTTGGACAACAAATCAACAGGAAAAACAGAATTTATAATTCAAGAAAGTGAAAAACTACAATATAAATTACAAGAATTGTTTTTTTTTTCTGACAGCGCTTGTTGGCTTACTAAGTGTCGATAACAATAAAAAGTGTTGAAATGGAATGGAATTTAATTTAGGGATTTATTTGAAAATAATATATTGTTTATATGGATTTATCTGGAACCATTCTTCAAGTTTTCACTTCTTTATTTCTATCTTTCAAAAACAAATTCAAAGCAGAAGATCATTCAGGAGGACTTTCAACATTTCTTAAATGCTGTAGAAGAGCTGTTCATCCAAAAAAGAATTTGTCCATCTCTAGTTTTAAGTTTTAACCATTGAGCACATATAGTGTTTTGTTGGGAAGGCACATAATTAAAACAAATGTTTGGAAACAATCATTTCCATTTCAGATATAGAACCTTGGTTCAAATATCTGAGAAGTTGTCATGTGTTTTACCATTGATGGTCATTTTTGATACAAGTTGCTAACACTTGCTTCTGTTATTTCAGAAAAATGAGAATACCCAAGCTGACACTGATTTAACCACTAAGTGCAAAAAAAGGAAGGTTCAAAATCCACAAGAACCTGCCCAATTAAGTTCCAAGGTACATGAATGTGAAAAATATGATCAACTAGCTGTAACCTGGGCAAATATCCTCAAAAATATAGATTTAGACCAACAAACATATGCTATAAAATCTATAAACGATATTTTATGTGTGGCGCAATCAAGCGCACTGCATAGAAACTCTATTTTTATAAATGGTTGTGTAGTTACTCAAGCCTTATCCACTTATATTAATCCATCCACTGTTTCTGATACTGTTACAGGTAATTACTTTTGATTGATAATATCTTGCTTTTTCTATTTACAGCTTAATTAAAAATTAGTAAACTGTGTTTGAATGTTGATATTTGTGAGCCATAAATATTTAGTAATTGCGTTTTATTTGATCGTGTAATAAAGACAAAATTTATAATCTGGGAACATTTTAACAATCACGTAATAAACGCGAATATACAAATGCTGCTTAGAATATTTTCACTATGACATTATAATATGACATGTACATCTCATTATGAGGTCTAGGAATATTCATCGCCAGCAATAAATCGCTAGAAGTATATCGCCGCGCCAATTTATCGCATAAACCATTTATAGCCTACAAATGATCGCTAGGAATATAATATAAATTTATCTTTATAATTTTAAAATAAGGTTTTATAGATGCCTCATGTACAGGATAAATATTTACTTGGACGAATTTTTCAGGTAGAATATTTCTATTGTATGTTTAATCGAGACCGTTGAATACACATCGAGCAGTACCGTTCTCAGTTTGGCGTCAAAGCTCGTTCAGTTTACATTGAGACAGTGCGAATTCGAAATGTCTTCTTATCCTAAAGGCACACACGACAAACCAAGACAGACACGCAAAAGAAAGTTCCAGGGTAATCAGTATTCAAATAAAAAGAACAAAAATGATAGAGGTAAAAAATAAATAATATTGTCTTACGCAATTAGTATTATGATGACTAAATCAATACGTTTATTAAAAATACGATTGGTTTACGATAATATTAATATAATTTATATGCAATTGAAAATAATATTTTAACATATGAAATCATGTCATTATTATTTTGTTTTAAATACTTTTAAAATATTCATCCATAGCGTGTGCAATTTTAAATAAAATAGAATCAAGCGATTATTTGCAAATATTCAAAAATATAGTGTTATAGGAAATATTATAAATGGAATGTAAGATATGAGAAATGCATTTTCATTGATCTAACAAATTTGCAAGCGAATGTACAGGTTCGAATTTTGTACCACAGCTGTAGTATATAAAATTCCAGTTTTGTATATTTTGTAATATTAAATGATGACAATCCAAATCAAATTATATATCGCACTCTGATTGTGAGTGCAACCGTGTCGTATATCAAAAATCGTAATTTTGAGAACATTAATCAACCATGACCATTCTTTTTCTAAGAAATTACCAACATTTATCAGCAGATAAATATTTTTTTTTCGTTCCAAAAATTATGCTGTTTATGTTAATGAAGAAAACTTTGTCACATTTTTCACAGACATACAACTGTATTGCACTCAGATATCATTTTATTATAGGACAATAATAAACACAAATGAAACCATTTTTTTGTCTAAATGTATAATTTATGGAAAATAGTAGTTTATGATACAAGTGTGTGAAGAAGAGCTTTTGTGCATGAGTTGCAGAGTTTAAAGCACGAGCCAAAAGCGAGGTGCACTCATCGAAAAGATCTAATCTAGATTAAATCTAGGTGCACTAGATTTAATCTAAATTAGGTTATGATTAGCTTAAGTTATATTAATGCCAGATAAATCCAGACTGAGAGGCCAAGACTTCTTGATTCAAAATAAGAAAAATTAATTCAATTTTAATATACGCCAGAAAATTTATTTTCACTACGTTTATGTTTTTTGTTTAGTAACGCGAGTTGTTGCCATAGTAGCAACAAACAGAAATCGTTTAATAATGGAATTCGATTTGATTTACATTACTTTTACGCACGATTTGGATACTTACACACGACTATAATAATGGCATCATTCACATACAATAATTTACTACAAAAAGAAATTATTTAGTTTTTTTTTCTTTTGCGATTCACAAAAGAATGCAAATAAGGAAAAATATAGAGATTCGAATCGTTGCTTATGTTTGAACTACATTATCGGGATTATATAGTAGATACTGCCGTCGGTACTTTCGATGTTGCACAAACCTTGATTGACTAGATGGACAAAATTGAGTTGCACAAACTGCAATAGACAAAACTAAATTTACAAAATCGAGTTGGAGTTGGAAGCCTTGATGGACAAAATTAAGTTGCACACATCTTGATAGTCAAAACTAAATTTACGCTTTTTTTATCGTTCGACAAAAATTTTAGTAGGTTTAGTATTAAACTGCATAGCCTCAAACAATTTCAGAAAAGGAACTTAGATTAGCATTAGTAGATTAAACCTTATTCTGTGTCATGCACGAAAATAATTGAAAATCTGTATAAAGAATTTTTCTTTTTGTGGGGAAATTTATAAATCTTGTGTATTAAATTCCCATAACAAATCCTTTTTTGTAGTATATATGTCGTATAGTCTTTTCGTAAAATCCGTCATTTCATGAAATACCTAGGCACTTCCAGAAACGTTGACGTTTTGTGAAGATTATTAAAATTGCATTTCCCGCCTAGGTAGTTGATGAAATGACCTCTCAGCGCCGGCATCTCGTACTTAAAGCCGAGTTTCACAATCAGAGGTACAATACAGTTTGATTTTCCCTGTAATGCCTAGATATTGTGGGACGTTCCGTAATAAAGAGTAATTGTTTAATTTACATCAAAATGGAACGAATAACTGCAAACAAAGAGTTCTTTTTTTAAAGATATCATGAATATTATGAAAAAACATCCCTAAATAGTTATTTAGAGTTGTCTTAATCTCAAACTATTTCACTTAATATTTCCCTCTTTTAATTGCGCTCTTTTAATGCTTTTAATTGCATAATGTTGTTTGATAGGCTGTTTTTCATAATATTCATGATTTTTTTCAAAAAATAATTCTTTGTTTGCAGCTATTCCTTCCATTGTGTTATAAATTAAATAATTTAATATTTTTCACTAAACGTCGACATTTCTGGTAGTGCCTAGGTATTTCATGAAAAGACGGATTTTGCGAAAAGACTACGATATATACACTGCTCAAAACAATTAGGGGTCACTAATTTGTACCTCCATAAAATTCAAAGGGGAAATTACATGCAAATAAAATTAAGTTTTTTAATTGACACATAGGGAATTATCAGCATCGCATACTTCCGGACTATCCGTAATAGTTAACTACCAAAAGTTAAGAACTACCAAAACAAAAGTGAAATAATGTGTCCCAAATTTGATTCAAAGAGCTACGAAGGCCTTGTCCAGATCAATATATTGGCGAAAATGTTTGCAACTTGCAGTGTGACTTAAGTTAAGTAAAAATGAGGCATCTCAACGAAGTGGAAGTTGTTCGAGCAATAACATTAATTGAAAATGGCCAAAGCTTTCGACAAGTTTCAAGAAACATCAACGTTAGCCTGTCTGTTATGCAGCGATTATGGAACAGGTATTTGGATACGGGTCAATATACCAGCCATGGTAAACAAGTTCGCAAAAGAAAAACATATCAAAATCAAGTCTGATTTTTACTGATTTCGAGTCTTCGCAATAGAGTTTTTACCGCGAAAGACTTCTTTATTTCCCCCAGAACGGCGCATGGGGTCACTATATCAGACCAGACAGTTAGGAATAGGTTGAGGGAATCGAATTTGAGGGCAAGACGACCCGTCCGAAAACAATCTTTGACACGACGCCACAGAATAGCAAGGATGAATATTGTTCCTGAACATGTCATATGGAAAATCTTCACGGATAAATCAAGGTTCCGTATTACTCGTTGCGATGGCCGACTACGTGTTTACAGACGCCCAGGAGAATGCTACTCATCTGCTATTGTCCAGGAAGTCGAAAGATTTGGAGGTGGTTCAGTTATGGTTTGGGGTGGGATTAGTATCGACAGTAGAACCGACCTTGTTATAATTCCAGGAAATCTTAATGATAATGTCTATGTTGGCATTATGATAGGAGAACATATTGCCCCTGTGGCATATGGAATAGGTCAAATTTTTTTGTTAATGCAGGATAACGCAAAACCACGTACTGCGCGAAACACTTTAGACTTCCTATAAGGACTGGAAATTCAAACAATGGTGTGGCCTGCGATTTAAATCCTGATAGAATTTAAATCCTGAATCCCATAGAGGGTGTTTGCGATATGCTCGACAGACGTGTTCGAAATGGGACGCTATACAACAAGAAGACCTTCGAAAACTTTTTCGAAGCATACCAAGACTGTGCAATGCCGTTATTCGTGCTATTGGAGCACATACTCGTTATTAAGTTACCATTTTTTGAACAAAAGTTTACATTAACAATTAATTTAAATTCGTTTTGCACATTGGTTCTGGTAGTTGTTGTTAATTATTACGGGAACTTTAAAAATACGTGTTGCTGACACTTCCATGTGTGACAATAAAAACCATTAAATAGAGCGTCTTTAAGATGTTCGTAATTTTATTTGCATGTAAATTCCCGTTTGAATTTTTTGGAGGCGCCATTGTTAGTGAAATTGTTTTGAGCAGTGTATATTAATTTCTGCAAAGAAATATTTTAAATCTTAAATATAAATCTCAGAGAAAACAAATGAAACATTTATAGATATAAGGAATAAAGTAAAATAACTTAAATTTTATGTTATTCTATTATTTATAGATTCTGAAGAAGAGTGGCCTTCAGAAGACATAGAATCTCTAATTTCTTTGGTGCAGATACATAGTGTGATATATGATCCATCTGATTCCGATTATAAAAACAGAGAAATTGTAGAAAAAAGTTGGCAACAGATTAGCAACAAATTAAAAAAACCCCGTGAGTATTTTTTATTTGTATTAGTTCTTAGATTTTGTGTCTTAACTTTAATGATTAATATCTTTATTCAATTTACATTTTTTTTAGCGGAATTATGTTCAAAGAAATGGCAAGTACTCTATTCAGAGTATAAACAAAGGAAAAAAAATCAAAACGTTTGCAATGCTAAAAATATTGAATGGTCTCACTTCAATTCGCTTGATTTTCTAAAAGATTATCATCTACCAGATATTTCATATGACAAATCTTTAGACCATAATTTAATGCCTTTCCCTGATGGTGCTTCAGTTTGTCAATCAGACGAAACAAGCGAAACAAATATTTCCCCAGAAGAAGAATTTGTAAATAAGAATTCTTCATCTTCTGACAACAACATTGACATAAAAGTAGAAATTGAAGACGGACTTGGTGACGACAATTTCGTGGAAATGGCAGATCACAGTGGGAATGAAACATTGTATGATATGGACATGGAAAGATGTAGTAAAGCAGAAAATGGTTACGATTATTATAAAACTGGTACATTTAAAAATGGCAAAAGTAATTCCATGCAACATTTTCTGTTAAGTTTAGTGGAAGATGCTAGTTCTTTGAGTAAGCCAGCCCAAAGGAAATTTAAATCGAAAATTTTGACTGTATTAGAGGAATTACAATCATGAATTGTATTGATTTATAGAATTTAATGTTTACAAATCTCGTATATACTGAATTGAAAAATGCTATCTATTTTATTCTCTTTTTAACCACTCTTCATATATAGAAATTAGTGTCCGACCGAAAATGGATTTTCAGCCAAAAACGAAAAAGATGTTTTATTTTCGGTTTAATTTAAAACTTCCTCTGTACACTGAAATCTTGTTTGTTTGTTTTTTTTTTTACACCTAGGGAGAGAAAGGGCAAATATAGGCTTTCAAAGAAATAAAACACGATAATTCCATTAGAGAAGACCACGAGCTGACCTGATTCACCGTTAGCCGAACGTCGCCTCAAATTGTCGAGCTTTACGACGTATGCCGAATGACCCGCGACATTTATGAACTTTTGATTTTCGGATTGGCTGAAGCTTGGCCGAAAACGAAGCTTCGGTCGGTCACTAATAAAAATATTATATGACTTGTTATTCACAGTAATTAGACAATTAGAGTCGTGTTATGTGTTTAAATTTATATAACTGTGAATAACATATTATATAATATTTTTACATATTAAGTGTGGTTAAAACAGTGAATTTTTCAATTGATTTTTTTTTCAAGTATGGGATTACCATGTAGTAACGGTTGCCATCATCCTATTCATTAAATTTTATATACATTGTTGTTGATGAGATATTTGTACTATTACGAACATTGATGGTTGTAAAATGTTTGTATTTAAAATTTATTTTATTTGCTGTCATTTATAGTATAAAAATCGTGTATGATGGTTAATTTATCCTCGAAAATCACAACTAATTTAATCTCATATATATTGTTAATACTTTAGTGGCCAGGGCCATAGCGACTATGCAGGAAAATAAAACCTTTAGCACTAACACGAAAATTCTTGTCATTTATTTTTAACAAAAAATACTACAAATGTACGAATTATGAACTATTACTTCCATGTCTTTCGTTTTCCTTGCAACGTCGTATTATTGGCAACGTCGTAGTATCAACATACTATCATTGTCTGATCTTGTTTCGTCCTCTTAAACCTCTTATACTAAGGGATTTTTTGGTGGGGGAGGTACCTTTTTGCAGTTAGGAAATTACCTGCAGACAATTGTGCGAGATTAAAGAGTTGCAAAAGGTCGGTTTGCTGGGAGGTGCAGGATAATCTGCTTAATCCTCAATATCAATAACTATCCAATCAACCAATTTGTAATCGACTTGAAAATGAGTTTCACCAGTCGAAGATCGAGTTGTGTCAAGTGTTTCAATTTATATAACTAAATAACAAGTTATATAATATTTTTTATTACTCATGCGCGAAAAGTACTTGTTGACGTAGATTATTTAATACGCAAAATGTCACATCTCGTTGTATTTCCACATAACCTGGGTAACGCACGCAAATATTCAATATCGCTAGTTTACATTAAAATGAACACAATCAAGACCGCGATATTAAAAAAGTGACCTGAAAAAATGACAATGAATTTTTTTCATTGCAAAATAATAAAAATCAAAGAAAACGTTTTAAAATGAGTGTAAATTCTATGGTGATACCGTAGACTGAGGAGAGGTCCCCATTGGAGACAATTGAATAAGCAAATTCTTCATTTTTTATTCCATTTTTTCTATGGCCCCTGGATCCCAAACTTGTAAGATACATCCCCTCGCATGAGTAATAAAAAATATTGTAAAAAAAATATTGTAGTTCGTCCTCAATTTCGCTCTCGCGAAAAATTGACAACCTTTCGCCCTAGTTACAAAATATACTATTACATAATAAGTGTGGTTTAAACATAACGGGTGTATAAAACAGTAATGGTCGCAACCTTCTTATTCATTTAATAATTGTGATATATTAAGATATTTAGCAACAAGAACTGCTGATTTTTTTAAACGTAAAACAGCATTCACAGAAAATATGTTGCCGACAATGGGCAATATCATTAGACACAAAAAGAACAAAGCACACTTCGCACACCCTACATAGCATTCAAATACATTTTAAAATTAGGCGCCTTTACCAGTTTTCCCAGATTTCCCATCTTCTTCCGCACCGAAAAGAAGACAGAACGATACGAGAGACACCTTGTGATGCTCTCTCTCGGCCCGTATAAGCCAAGAGGCAGCGCTCGTTACAGTTAGTATATATTTCAGTGGCGATAACTAATGTATCTGGCGGCAATGGGCAATGAATACATTTTCGAATTTGGCGCCATTACCAGACTCCCCTCTTCTTCCTCAATCTGCGACTAATCTATGCTCGTTTTATAGGTGGTGCCTTATTTTGATTCGCCACCGTTCTGCGCATGAGCATTACTGTGGATTCTTAAAGTGAGTTTATAAAAGTGACGCAAAGCTTATAAAAGTTGTCAGAGACAAATATCTAAAGTTGTGGCACTTGTATTGTTATTTTTAATCGAAAATGGTGCAGTGTAGAGTGCCATCATGTAAAAATCGAAGTGACTCTCAAGGTTGGAAAAAGAGAATTGGCAAGGGATGTAATAATACTACAAAGATAACATTTCACAGGTAATTTATATTTTAAGGTTTTAGTTTGTATTTATTTTAAAACATCTTGACATTTCCTTGCTAAAGCACAATTTTTTTAAAGGTTTCCAAGATGTCCTACAGTTCTCAGAACATGGCTTCAGCTGTTAGGAATCACTTCATCGAGAATAAATAACAACGCTCGTATTTGCTCAGATCACTTTAAAGAAGACTGCTTTGACAGATCAACTTACAATGTCCGGCTTCGGCCATATAGGTTACCACAGGTATAAATAACATATTGGCAGGGTGTAGATTCATTGACCTATGAATATTTTTATGAATACCTAGGTTTTTAAGATCAGATCTTTCTATTTAACCCAAGGTGAATAGCCATCTGCAGACGCGTTTCGAGATCTATCTGTCATTAGTGTAGCTTTGCTCTTTTGAATTATAACATGGAATACACTTACATTAGATAGAATTTGGTGAAACCATCCTACATTATAGATAATCATACAAACTTAAAACAAACGGAACACAGCCTGAATCTATAAATATATTCATATATTCAGCCTTTCCGGAGCTCTATAACAATTATTGAGTTTTTAGGACTACCAAAACAAATGTCATTTGAAATTTGTAAGTTATTTTATAGCTTTCAATCCACCTTCGTGGCACTCAACAAAAACCATAAAAATAACATTTTTAACAACGTTAACAACGTTTTTAAGATCATGTCTTTCCAATACCTTAAGTGGATAGCCATCTGTGGATGCGTTTTGAGATTTATCTCTCATCAGCACAGCCTTGCTTCCATGAACAACAATTTGTAAACCACTTACTTGCAAACCCATGTGGGTTATGGGCCATCTGGGTGTTTAGGGTTAGAGGTTTATAATTTTGACATTTTGTGAGAGAGACATGAACTTAGCAGGTTATTGATTGAACTGATAGGATAGAATTGGTGAAACCATCCTACGTTAGGAAACAGAACAATTCAAACATTTACTTAGCAAGACCCTCTATACAAAAAGGCTTATATGATTACCTTGTAAAATTCTTCATCCAATTTAAATTGTATAGAAGAGACTACATATGATTTTCGTTCAGTAAACTTGTTCCCAAGATGTTTAGGTGGTTGTGGTAGAAAATTTAGAGTAATTTCTACGATGTGTAAGGGAATCAAGAAATTCATTACACTGAGAGTTATCAGCTATAATATTATTATTATCCATAACATCTAAACTATAACACACAATGAGATCTTTTTTCCAATATATTATCTTCTAAATTAAAAATATCATTGTCTTTGGTTTCATTAACTATATTTTCCAGCAGATCTTTGTATCACTGCTTACACCATCGATAGAGTATAGGATTTTTCTTAATTATCAGTTGCCTTAAGATCAGATTCAGTAACTTCTATAACTATATTATCTAAACATACTGCCAATAACTGTTACACTGTACTCATTGTCTCACTCTGTAATTGGTGGGATGGCCAATCACTATTAATACCATTTATCATTTTCACATCACTACTTTATTTTCATTAAAATACTTTTTTTTATAATTCAAACCTGTATTGGGACATTGACAAACATAGGAGTTTGACATTTACAAATGTCAAACAGCACAAAAATCAGTTTTTAATCATGAAAATATCTAGAAATAATAGGGTCACAGTACAGAAAAGAATATACAATTTTCTTCTGTTAATAATGAAAATGTCTACAATTATTTGCAATAAAAACGAATATTTATTGAACCAAGTAATGTAGAAGCTTCATTAGCTTCATTTTTTGCTTTGTGACCTTACTTAAAACGTGCCAAGGACGATTAACAACAGTTACACCAGGTAAAAAGTCAAAAAACCTTAGTTTCATTGAAGGGGCGTATTTTGAAAATTAGCCGTTATTTCTGCAGGAAACGAAGATTTATTAGAAAAGAAAGCAATTGAAATTCAAAGTTTAAAATGAGATCGAAAACGATCGCTGGTGTCATGGCGTCTGATTGTGACGTCAGGTGTGTGTAAATAGACCAAAACATTACGGAGCCAAAGCAAAGAATCGACTGTTTTGCGTGTTAAATATGAATTCTAAAGTGTATAAGTGGTGTGCGGTACCTCAGTGCGTTAATACGTCTATAAAAACTCCAAAGAAATTATTTGTTTCCGTTCCACGCACCAAAACAATGCGACATAAGTGGTTTAATCTTGCACGGCGAGATCCGACTGCTGTGAGTGTAAATTCTCCAATTTATTTCTGTGAAGATCATTTTGACGTAAGTTTTTACTTTATTTCATATATTCTAAAATGGTTTAACTAAATTTACTAATAAATTGCATCCCTTTTGAGGTTAGATTTCGTCTTGAAAATATTCAACACTTTTGTTCTTAATGTATACTTTCTTAATTTTCCAGTTGCCAAATGATATGGAAAATTTTATGGAGTATCATGTTATGGAGTCGGTGTCGCAGGTTCGCATGAAACCAGGATGTATTCCCTTAAACTTTGAATGTCAAGCAGGTAGAAGAAATCGAACATCTAATACTACAAAACGACCATATATCCTCAAGAAACAAAGAAAGGCATTAATTGAAGAATGTATGAACGAGTTAGAAGAAAGAAGTATTTCTACAAAACATAAACCAAATATTCTCAAGAAACAAAGAATGATATTAATTGAAGAATGTGTGAATGGTTTAGAAGAAAGAAGTATTACAACAAAACATTTGGAGCTTGGGGAGACCTCATCTGGAAGTTCAGGTAACTATTTGTTTATATTCATTCATAAATAAATTGGACTAAAACTTTAATCAATTCTGATACATATTTATGTAACACTTACTATATGAACATTTTTGTTTTCACTATAGTTACAATCAGCTACACAGAAGTAAACTTTTCGTAGACCTATCAAATACATTTGTAGGTGCAACTGGACATAATACTTTTGGGTCAGTTTCCCATTTTCTATGTCTTTACTAATCTAAGTCTTCACACTTACTGAACACTTTATTTCTAATATGCAGGCTTGACAGATCCCATCAGGTGATCCTGCTATCATGGGATATTTTTTACAGACTATTAGGTCACAAAAAAATATTTCTTTAGCTCAGTCTGGTACTGATGGTTTTGCTCACTTCATCCTCCAACATTTTTATATATTTCACGGCCGGCATGTCTGGAATTTTTACTCCCATTAACAAAGCAATCAGCGTTCCATCACTGATTTTGCACCTACTAAATTCATATGCTCGTGAAGCCGTCACCCTGCCATATCTTAATTCATGCCAAAGGCAGCTTTGATGTTGGTCTTTTGTTTCTTCCTCAACTTTTATATCATCTGCATCAGTCAATACAAATTTTTGCAAGAAAGTGTCACAGGACTTTTCTTTGTATTTCAGCATCAATTTGTGCATGGATAATCTTTCTAATGTATCACAAACATAGTCTTTCTCGTATTTTATTAACTGACAATTGTTTACTTTTTTTACGCGTTTACTTACGCATGACGTAATTCACTCTAATTGGTGTTCAACTTATCATGGCGGACTGCTGTATTTTATAGTTTTGTTTTATTAAAAATATTATCAATCTCGTACTAAATATGAAAATAGATACATTTTTCACAATCTATTATTCCCATCTCATTAGATAATCACAATATTTTTGTGACTCTTTGATAAAGTGGAAAGTTATTGCTTCATTTTAAACAAAATGATATTTTCAAAAATATTTTGATAAGGAATATTATTGTTTATAAATGTATTATGATATATTCTGTTTAAAATGAGAATTTGAATTTGTTTTAAAATGAGAAAGTTGTTTCTAGTAACAATAAAATATGGACAACTGAAAAAATATAGTTGAACATTAAACTTTAAAATCTATATTAAGCGTAAAACATAATTTGACCAATTCTTATGAGAAGTTCACGACATTTTATTAAAAGATCCGTGATGATCCGAATATGACCGTGAAAGAAAATCTTTTTTTTTTGTTTTAATAAAAAATTTAAATTAATTAAAAATCAAAATGTTCAAATTATTGCAAGAAAAAAATTAAGAAATCACTATGTTCTCTAATTCACTCATGACTTTAATAAATAAATAAATATAATTACAAGTACGATTTGGTTTCCTGCACTTTCGGTCGATAAGTCCATACTTATGAAGCCAAAAGGCAGCAACGCGTCTATGTTCATTATTATTATTTATCTTTATTATTTATTTTATATTTATTAATATAGTATTTATTAATATAGTATTTTTTAGCAACCCACGTGGTCTCTCGTAGCACAAAAGTGCAGGAAACCAATTCGTACTTGTAATTATATTTATTTATTTTATAAGTCATGAGTGAATTGGAGAACATGGTAATTTCTTAATTATTTTCTTGTAATATGGAAATGCACATAGTAATTACTTCCCAATTTTATATTAAAATTATTGTTTTTTAATAGTATATGAGTAATAAAAAAATAGTATATGAATACGTAATGAGAGTTGTAAGAAGCATATTATGTACCAGCGGAACAGTTAGCGGGGAGCGCGTAATTCCGCGAGGACGTAATTGCCTTACAACTCGAATTATGTACTTTACTTTATCTACGACCACACTAATTTGTTTCTATTTAATAAGAAAAATATGTTTGACGTAACTAATATAGTGATTCATCGATATAGGCAATACAATGTACATAATGTCAAATGAAATAAAGTTGGACGGATTTGTTATCTATTTGAAAGTTAAATGTTCACAGTTTAATCTTAATAATTTATATTTTTTGTTTAATTTCATTAATACCTACTAAATAGAAGCCCTAAAGAAGGTCAGAATAAAAAAGACCGAAACGTTGGCAAAATATCGACATCAATTATTTTATTAAAATAAATTCTTTTTCCCAAGAATAAACTACAATATAATAAAAATGATAAGATCTTAAAATATATTTATAATTATTTATTTAATATTTTTAATTATAATTTATAGTAACAATTGTTGTTGGATTATTATCGACATCATTTGAGATATTAGTTGAATTATGAGTACTTGAAGTCGTATTCCATGATGTACTTGCATTTGTGGAAGTGAAATTATTGTTTATTGCAGTAGAAATTTTTGTAGCAATATCATTTTGATTTTTCATGGAGCAGTCTATATGGAGCAGTCTATACGAACGCCAAGCACCATGTCTTTTTAATGACAATAAATCAAATTCTCATTGTGATAATTTAGAAAAAAAAGGCTGATCATTGTCCATTTTTTGTGGGCATAGGTTTTAAATTTTAACGATCAGAGATGTTCGGGTTTGATATTTCGTAGTTCTTGTTTTCTGCAAGCACCACTAATGCCAATGATGAGAATAACCTAAAATTATATAAAAAACGTCGTTATATGTCGTTATGCCCATTAGAGAGCATTATAAGAAAAAAAAAAGTAATGAATACCTTCATCAATAAATATTTGTTATCCGGCGAATTATTGAGGAAACTGTTAATTTCTTGATTCGTGAAAATTTTTGATTTCTTGCTCAGATTTTCTCTTTAGTAAAGCTATTAACTTTAAATGTTTTGAAACATCGATGTCGTGCTTTATATTAATTGTTATCTGAACCATTGAATAAATTATTAATTCATCAAAGTATGATAATACAACATTTTCTGAAAACGTTTTAACTTTATGCTTCATTCTCCAGTCCATAAATTTTCTATATGCATCCTCGTATCGATCCCGAGATTTAATCGTTAGCAAATTATGGGCAGCTTGTTTCGCTTTTTCAACAATTTCGGGCGGAGTGCTATTTTCTTTTTCACTTTCTCTGGACATTATTTTAATTGAAATTGTTTTAATTGAAAAAAAAAATATAGTGTTTATGTTAGAATAGTTTGACGTTTAATAATAGTTTGACAACTATCGAAAAGCTTTGGGTTGCCTATATTTACCGATAGTAGCAGCTCTCAACCAATCAACGAATCGTAAACCAAACGCACTAGTGTGTTATTGAATCATTAAATAACATTAATCGCGGACTGTTACATATTGTATGATGTATTTACCTAATCCACGAACTGTACAATATTGGGCAATTACAATAGTGGTTTTAGATAAAAATATTTTTATAGTTACCAATAATTAATAATAAATACATGTTTGTATATTTATAGACATGTATATGAATATATACATTAAATTATTGGTCTGCTTTCATTACCAAATTATAATTCTCATTTCATCCCATTTGTCCCGCTTTGCCTCAATGAAAATGTGGTCACTTTAAGTAAAGTCCCAAACGAGGTAACCCAATGTATAGTAATAAACCTAACCTACATACATCCTTCGCGCATGCGCATTGACATGACCTTGATAATAAAATTTAAATTCAAAATACAAATAATAATTAATACATGTACCAAAAAAATAGTAGTAAAGCGTACTATAATAGTATATATAAACTGTATAAAGGTAAAATATAAATTAAAAAAAAAAACTAAAAAAAAACTTGTTACCAAAAAATAGTACAAAAACGTTCTATAATAGCAAAAACACATTTTAAAAGTAAAACATAAATTTAAAATATGAAAGATAAATAATTAATTCTAATATAAAAAAATAGTACTTGCTACCAAAATTGTACCAAAAGGAAAAATAAATTCAAACAAACAAAAGAGAAAAAGAAAAAACAAAAAATATCTTTGTGGATTTCATGAACACTTCTAGGAAATTTCTCTGTAACAGAAAGGTATTTATCAATTTTAGTTGAAACTTAATAAAGTCGGAACACAGCCTGAATATATAAATATATTCAACCTTTCTGGAGCTCTATAATATTATTGAGTCTTTTTAGGACTACCAAAACAAATCATGTGAAATTTGCAACTTATTTACTAACTCTCAGTCCACTTTGTGGCACTCAACAAGAACCAAAAAATAACATTGTTTTTAAGATCATATCTTTCTATTAACTTAAGTGCTAAGTTAATAGAAAGATATGATATAAGATGATAAGATTAGTCATTAATACTGTTTCTAACAGGAGACTTCTTTTCTTTCATATCTTCTTTTATCTTTCTTCCATATCTGCAAGGCCTTATATATAATACTGATTTGTGAAAAATCACGAATAAAAAGTTGCTAAAAACATCACGTGATTAATGGACGACCCCTTTAGTTCTTAAAATGACCCACTTTTGGCAGAAATTAGAATAAACGGAAAAAGACAATGTTTTAACGATCTTAACATAGGTTAGGTTAAAGGTTAGATTGCCTAATATTAGCTCAAATAAATCTAGACCATATATCGCGCGGTAGCGCGACCTCTCAATCCAAAATAATTAAAATAATTTACGTTTCGACTTGCACGCCCTCCTTACATGCACGATTCTCCGGTTTTACCCCACTTGTTTCGGATGGTGATTGGTCTTTTAGGTTCAATTTATATTAGGGTTATCATGGACAAAATTTATTTAAATATTTTTTTCGGAGTAGTTCTAGAACGGACACCTTTTTAGGGTTCCGTACCGAAAACGGAACCCTTATAGGATCACTTTGTTGTCCGTCTGTCTGTCTGTTTGTCCGTCTGTCTGTCCGTCCGTCCGTCTGTCTGTCTGTCAAGACCATTTTTCTCAGGAACGCGTAGAGGTAACAAGTTGAAATTTGTATCAAATGGGTCTGCGGGTCTCTATCGGCTGTGAAAAAATCAACGCGATCAAAAGATATGACCGTTTATGTCGCATATTTTGCGATTTCACAAGGGAATCTAAACCTATAGGGTACTTCCTGTTGACCTAGAATCATGAAATTTGGCAAGAAGCGGTGTCTTACAGCACATGTAAAGGGAAAAATCTGAAAACTGTAAATATGTAGTTTAATTACAAGAAAAATGCGAATTTACTATTAGAAACTTATGAAAATACACTAATGTGTTGCGTGGTATTGTCGGGCAACAGAAGCATAGGGGTTGCATACAGTTAGGTCCTCCTAAAGATACCTTACTTACAAGTTTGTACGGAACCCTCGGTTTCGGCAGTTTTTTTTTTTGGTAGTGTACGAATTTAAAATTAAATTAGTTATATTGCAAGATAAATGACAAGTTGGCAAGGAGGCTTCTAAATGATTAAAACTACTCCCAAATGATTCATTACAATAATATTGTTGTTCTTTGATTTTAGTTGCCTATTATTTAACATATGTATCCATATTACAAATAGTAGGTACTTAACATTTTCCATTTTATGTAAAAATAAAAATCTTTAAAATAAGCTAAATTGAATATTTGATAAAATCGCCCGACAGGCTCGCACTTAAGGAAGAATTACTTTAATACTGATTGCGAATGAATTAAAAAAAAAACACGAATGTTCCTAAAATTATGTAATTCCAGCGGTGGTGTGCGCTGGTGTCGTTATTTTAAATTTCGTACATACTCATTACAATTTCGGATATGCGCATTACAATGGGAGACAGAAGCGTAGTGAAAATAACTTTAATATATTTTGTGACTAGTATTAAAATATATTTTATATATTAAAATATATCTAGACAGAGAATCATAGATTGTGACAGATTTTTAAAATGTCCTGTAAAATGTTATTTTGTAAATTTGTTTGCCTGTTTGAAAGTATCTTCTAAGTAAAATATAAAAGTATCTTCTAAGTAAAACATGAAAGTATTTTCTAAAGGTACAAGTGCGCTTACAAGTCATGAAACATGTTGATAAACGTGATTGCGTTTACACTTCTTCAACAAATTCATAAACAAGTAAAACTATTTTCGTTGGTTAAAACGAAAACGTAGTGTACAATAAACCCTAAATAAACAATTACAATAAACCATAATATATACCTAATTTTGGGTTTTGAAAAACCCTTGAACACTTGGAGTAATAAAATATAAAGTGCTGATAACAACATCCTTTCTGAAAACCATTCAAAGGGGCTGTTTTGTTTGTTAATCCTGGTTTATATTACAACAATTTACTATATTAAATAAATATATTTTTATTATTAACTAAACAAATGATTATTACATTTATTAGAAGAATTTAAATAGGTAAACAATTTAACAGGACTTAAACGACAAACAAATCATAACTTCGCCCTTTAAAATCCCTCTTTTTTATAATCAGCTGATCAAAACAATAATTTAATTCACCTCACACAAGCTATAGTATGAGGTGATCTTTCAAAATTTGTATAAAATACACAAGTTCTCATACATGTGTGCCAGTGTAAATGTACCTTAAGTAAAACCATGAAAGTATCTTCTAAGTAAAACATGAATGTATCCTATAACTATACATGAAATTAATATACAAGAAATAGAATTTAAGGTTTTTTTTTTAATTTACAAATTCATATGGAGAATCTGCTTCTGGAGGTTCATAAAGTAGTTTGAGTGTTGCCAAAAAATCTTCCATCAAATTATTGGACTTATGCCGCCTCTTCCAAATATACTCTGCCAAATAGGAATTAAATTGCCCTTTGACACAATGGTCAGGTCATTTTTTTTTTTGGCAGACCATGTTCTCTCAATAGAATTGGTATGGGCCCCAGTAAATTTTTGAAGGCGATGGAGTGGTTGACTGTGAGGTGATGGAAATCCTCATCTTCCAAACAACTATATGCCCTCCAAGAGTCCGATATGATGGTCATCCCGGGGCTAATATTTTCTTTAATTATTCTAAGCAAGACATTTGTACTCTGTTCATCCACAACTTCCATAAAATATTTATTCGTTCCACGTTCAATCCCACCAAATACCCATTTTCCCTCTACATGTTTTCCTCTGAGATATTTCCTTTTACCAAACTTGTTTTCATCAAGTTCCACAATCACTCCACTTCCACCAAGCATTTCTTTTTTCCTCACACACATCTCCACAAATATATCTCTACAAAATGCATCAAATCAGTCACACTATTTTTATTCACTCTAAATTCATCTATTATACTCCTCACTGTTTCGATGAATCCATTTATACGGTTAATCTGAGATATGAGACATCATACGTTCAGCGCCCCCCTGTGCCACATTTCAAACAAACGGAAATTGACATAAAACCTTCAGTGGCGCGTAAAAAACGCCATCGCAGCTACATATTTGAACAAAAAGGATGGTTAGATTAGGTTATATTAGGAGCAGATAAATCATCGACCTCTCGATCTGATATAAGAAAAAAAAATCAATAGTTTAAACAATTTTTATATACCCCCTTCAAATTTATTTTCCCTACCCCTATGTGTTTTGCTGTGTCTTGCATGCGTACATTGGGTTACCTATATCTATGATGTCTCTTATCTCAGATTTACCTAAAATTACTACATTCACACCAACAGCCCTTCCTTACACTCCTTGTAACCGTTTTATGCATACCCACTTTCACCTTGTTTTAAAATAGTTAAACTTTGGGGATTTAGTATAGTGCGTTCCGCCGCAACGCCACTGAGCTGCACCGTTAGTTGTATTTTCAGCCACCTACCAGAATACATCATTTATATTAATGTGCATGCTGTAAAAAATGAAATTCCAGAAAGAGTCTTTAGTCTTTAAGATCCCAAAAAAAGTACAAGCCCCTTTTATTTTGAGAGTTTAAAGTTCCAACTCACATACCCTGATAGATTATATTTATATAAAACTATTAATAATGGTAAAACATAAAATGGTTCACTCCACAAATAGCCCACCTTAGACTACAGCGCCATTGTTAAACATTTTTTGACAGGAAAAATTAAAAAATTTTCAAACCAGTGGCTGAAAAACTTTCATGAAGATGACTATAACCTGACAATACTCATGTTATGATTTTCGAAACAATCGGAAAATGATGACTCATTTTGTTATTTCCAAAAATATATATTATTTCTGCAGGAAACAAAGTTTTTTTAGAAAAAAAAATATTTAAATTCAAAGTTTAAAATCCGCTCGAAAACAATGACTGTGTCATGGCGTCTGCTTGCGACGTCATGTGTTTGTAAATGGACCGAGAACATTAGGGACCCAAAGCAAGAAAGCGAGTGTTTTGCGTGTTAAATATGAATTCTAAAGTGTACAAGTGGTGTGCGGTCCCTCAGTGCGTTAATACGTCAATAAAAACTCCAAACAAATTATTTGTTTCCGTTCCACGCAACAAAACAATGCGACATAAGTGGTTTAATCTTGCAGGGCGAGATCCGACACCTTTGAGTATAAATTCTACAATTTATTTCTGTGAAGATCATTTTGACGTAAGTTTTTACTTTATTTCATAGATTCTAAAATGGTTTAACTAAATTTACTAATAAATTTCATCCGTTTTGAGGTTAGATTTTGTCTTGAAAATATTCAGCACTTTTGTTTACTTTAGTCATTTTCCAGTTGCCAAAGGATATGGACAATTTTATGGAGTATCATGTTATGGGGTCAGTGTTGCAGGTTCGCATGAAACCAGGATGTATTCCTCTAAAATTCGATTGTCAATCAGGTAGAAGAAAGCGAAAATCTAATACTACTAAAGGACCAAATATTCTCAAGAAACAAAGAAAGATGTTAATTGAAGAATGTGTGAACGATTTAGAAGAAAGAAGTATTACTACTAAACGACCAAATATTCTCAAGAAACAAAGAAAGATATTAATTGAAGAATGTGTGAACGATTTAGAAGAAAGAAGTATTACTACTAAACGACCAAATATTCTCAAGAAACAAAGAAAGATATTGATTGAAGAATGTGTAAACGATTTAGAAGAAAGAAGTATTACTACTAAACGACCAAATATTCTCAAGAAACAAAGAAAGATATTGATTGAAGAATGTGTGAACAATTTAAAAGAAAGAAGTATTACTACTAAACGACCAAATATTCTCAAGAAACAAAGAAAGATGTTAATTGAGGAATGTGTGAACGATTTTAAAGAAAGAAGTATTACTACAAAATATTTGGATCTTGGAGAGACCTTATCTGGAAGTTCAGGTACCTATTTGTTTATATTCAATCATAAATAAATTGGAAATTGGACTGAAACCTTAATCAAAACTGATACATATTTATCATCAAATGTAACACTTGTTATATGAACATTTTTATTTTCACTATAGTTATAATCAGCTACACAGAAGTAACTTTTTCATAGACCTGTCAAATACATTTATAGCTGTATCTGCGCATAATACTTTTGTGTTGGTTTCCCATTTTCTACATAATTTTTCAGTCTTCACACTTATTGGGCACTTTATTTCTATTATGTTGGCTTATTATGCCATCAGATGATCCTGCTATCATGGCATATGGCATATCATTGGAATGGACACAGACCTTTAGGGCACATTTAAAAAAAAAATTCCAGTCAGGTACTGACAGTTTTCCTCACTTTGTCCTCCAACATTCTACTGTGTTTCATGGCCATCATGCCTGAGATTTTTCCCTCTACTATCAAAGCAATCAGCATTCCATCACTGGTTTTGCACCTACTAAATTCATATGCTTGTGAAGCTGTCACACTGCCATATCTTAATTCATGCCAAAGGCAGCTTTGATGTTGGTCTCTTGTTTGAAATACTCCACTATGGAGTGGCAGGGTAGGTTCACCATTAGATAAGTCTTTTGGAGAAATAAATTTTATGCTAGTTCCAACCCTGGATAATTTAGACTTCATCCAGTAGCATTCAACAGATGCACAGGATGGCTCTTCACTCCCACATAAGAAATGCTATGGCATGTTTGTGGCCTCCTTGTGAAGCAACACATTCTGCAATTCACAGCAGAAGCACAGCATTCTACTGATTTAACAGCTTTATCCATTTTGTCAACTATTAATGTGACTTTATATAACTGTGGGTGGACCTTATGTTCTGGGCAGATTTTAGCTTTTATTATGCACAGATTTCCATCACGTTTATGCTGAATGTAGCTTACAGTGACATCCCCATAAGATAGGTTTACGGATCTAAAACAAAGAAATCAATATGAAAGAATCTGTTATAGTTAATAAATAAAAAATATTTTACTAACATAACCTCTAATACCAACTATCAAGAAGTGCTTTGTATTAAAACAGATTTTATGGGTTTTAAACTTTTAAATTATTGTTTTTCAAAGATTAATATTATACTTACATTGGGCCAAACTGGAGATTTGTGCAAATTTCAGCGCCTCCGAGGCAGAAATTGTAACTAATAAAAACGCACAATGGTGGGAACACTATTTGGCATCTATGTTTTACTGTAACTGTTAAATTTTGGGTTATTTTTCTGGTTTTTGTTGAGTGCCAGGAAGGTGGAGTGAAAGCTATAAAATAACTGACGAATTTCACATGAGTTTTTTTTTTACCTAAAAAGACTCAATAGTGTTATAGAGCTCTGGATAGGTTGAATATATTTATATATTCTGGCTGTCTTCCAACTTTACTAAGTTTATAAGATAATCTAAAATGTAGTATGGTTTTACCATTTTTAAATTATTATTTAAATCAATAACCTGCTAAGATCATGTCTCTCATGAAATATCAAATTAGAAATATCTAACCTCTAATCATCCACATGGGTTTCAAGTAAGTGGTTTACCAATTGTTATTTATAAAAGCAAAGCTGAACTGATGAGAAATAAATCTCGAAACGCGTCTGCAGATGGCTATCTACTTAAGTTATCGGAAAGACATGATCTTAAAAAATGGGTTACATGATCGGGAAAAACAATGGAAACATGATCGGGTTTTTGTTGAGTGCCACGAAGGTGGACTGAAACCTATAAAACAGCTTGCAAATTTTACATGATATTTGTTTTGGTAGTCCTAAAAGGACCCAATAGGTTAAAGGTTACAATTGGTACAAATCAAATATTCATATGTTATTAATTAGATAAATGTGCTGCTGGTTTGAAATGGTTACGATTACGTTAGTTTCTTTCGGGATTTCTGCAGTGCAAAATCTTCTATTATATCTTCAAAGTCTATTTTATCACCAGGATATCACCTTCTATGCAAATAATTGAACAAATTACTTAATCGTTCTTGAAACATAGAAACATGAAAATGAAAGCTCTCCACTACAATTGGTAACCATTAATCAAAGGAACATTCTTGTAGCAACTTCAACATTTGGAAAAGTGTCTTCTAATTTATCAGACTTTATTAATTTATGTAAGGTTGAGATACTCAAATCTGCTGATTCCTTTGCTATGTTCTCTGAATATTCCCTTAAATGAAAACATTCTGATTTGAGCTCATATGCATTAATGTCTTCATGATAGAATTCATTGCATTTTTTTGTCAACTCGTCAGAATCGATTGTTATTAATTGACAAAGAAAAGTGAAACGATTGTCAATTTCTTGGTATGCTGCCGAACGATTTTTGAAATGTGCATATAATGTGCCTATTATAGGAATAAACGTATCTACATGAAAAAAATTTTGCCATTCAACTGTACAGATTCTGATGATCCTTCAAAAAAAGTGTCGCGTGTACTGCGAATTCTTTTTCTTTCAGATTTCTATAGTCAGCATTTGGATTTTTTTGTTTAGCAAACCGATTAGTACTGATCGAATTTATTGCATGCGTTATTGACATAATCGATCAGAGATGCGTAAAGTTTCGTTGCAACGTCCATGGTAATAGTGCTATTCTGTAAACTTAAGCTTGTTTTATTCATAATTTCCAAAAGATCATTCCATATCTCTGTTAAAAGAATAGTATTCAGTTTTTCCATTTTTTTTTTTTTTTGCTAGGCTTTGGGCTTCATTTTTTGTTTCTTCTGGTTGATTGATGTCACTTGGAATTGAGGACAAAGTTTCAGAAATATTTAAATAACCATGTTGTAAGGCATTAGTTCCATTAGCTCGTGCAGACCATCTAGTATTCCGGAGAGACTTCAGGACTTTATTTGCGCCCAAATGCTCTGTCATAATCTTCCCTCGTTTGGTCGAAGCCGAGATATAATTTAATAACTTTTGGATAAACTGAAAATATGCCACAGCTTCGGAAACACATTCAACAACCTGAACACCTACTAAATTTAGCGAATGTGCCGCACATGGGACAAAAATTGCAAATTTTTTTTTTCTTATTCTTGGCTGAACCAGAATACTTTCCAGCCATATTTGATGCATTATCATAACTGTGCCCACGACAATCCTTTATACTAATATCAAGGCTTTCAAAAAAGTTTTAAATAGTATTATGCTTATCCATAGAGAACCACTGCAAAAATCTCTCAATAGGCCTCCGTCTTTTAGGTATCTAACGATGAAGGTCAGTTGGTCAACGTGAGAGAGATCTGGTGTAGAATTCACGCTTATAGGGTAGTATTTCGATGATTTTATTTCGTTAACAATTGATTTTAAAACTTGCTGTCCCATTATATTTGTTGGGTCAATAATAAATTTTAAATAGTTGATTAATATTAGAATATTTATTATAATAAAAATGCAATGTTACACAACCTTTAATAATTAGTGGACTGTATGTTTTACTTAATATGACCAAAATGTGAATGAATGAAATAATAAAATTGTTTCTCAAAGAAACTTAAGCAGACTTAGGGTTCCACCCCTACATGGTGCATTTAGGGAGTGGCGCACGCGCAACAATTACAATACTGAACATACAACCCCTTGAAGACTTGCTTTCAACAAAATTAATATAAACATTACATGAACAATTAAAATATACAATGCCTAAGAATAATAAATATACAAGAAAATAAATGCTTAGAAATAATGAAATACCTAACATATACACTAAATTACTGGTAATATAACCAAGTTTACTACGGACCTCTTAAAGAGTCCAGATGTCCAGATTGTCATCACCAGGATGCATGTTCTCAATTCTGCCTAAAGGCCATAATAGCGGTGGTGTATCTTCCTTCCTTAATAATACTAAAGTATTAACTTTGCTGCATTGTGTTGATGTATTCCGTGGACCATCTCTTCCAGAAATGTTGAACCATCTGGTTTAACCTCCGGTTCAATCTATTTTCTGGGGTGTGGAATACGTCCTCTTGCGGTACACAATTTAGAGCATCACCAATAAGGAAATGTCCAGGTGTCAATGCAAGTAAATCATTAGGGTCATTGGAAATAAGAGTAATAGGTCTGGAATTGAGGATTGACTCTATTTGCACAAATACTGTTGTTAATCATTCATATGTTAGAAAGGCATTTCCAATTACCTTTTTCAAAATGTTTTATTGCTGACTTTACAGCAGCCTCACAAAGCCCATTTAAATGAGGGGACCTCGAAGGTATAAACTTCCAATCAATGGAATTCGACTTAAAATAATTAGAAAATATCGAGACAGATAACAAGCTAATAATTAGCTCCAGTTCATTATTAGCACCAACAAAAATTAGTACCGTTATCGGAACACAATAATTTACAAATTCCTCTTCTACCGCAGAATCTTTTAAATGCATTTAAAAATGATGATGGGGATAAATCTCCTGCCACCTCCAAATGCACTGCATTGATAGCAAATCAAACAAATATACATAAATAGGATTTGACAATTTTACGGTTGCGTGTTTTGCCATCCTTGATTAAAAATGGTCCTGCATAATCAACAGCAGTATGTAAAAATGGTCTTGATTGTTGAACTCGCTCGAGGTGGTAAATCTCCCATTAAGGGTGGATACGAATTTAATTTAAATCTAGTACATTTTATAGATTTACGAATCACCCCCATGACGGTATTTCGACCATGAATTGACCAACATTTTCTATGAATGGCTGCTAATGTGCCTTCTACGCCAATATGTAAATTTTTCTTATGCTTTTGCTCTACAATTAGTCGGGTGAACTGACTCCCTGACGGTAAAATAATAGGGTGTTCTAAATTTAATAATGATTTTACTAATCTACCACCTACTCAAATAATATCATGTTTGTCCAGAAATGGATTTAAAGAAATAATTTTACTACTCGGCATTATAGGTTTGGAAGCTTTCAACAACAATCTATCTTCCTTTGAAAGTATTTCTGTTGAATCAATGAAATCAACTTTCTTGTAGAATTATTTAATTCAATTAACGTTAATTCGCCTGCACATTTACTTAACCTATCTCTACAGACGTTTTCTATAAACCTTAACATACACGCGAAAACTCTTTGTAATAAAACGTAAAAAATACGTATTTCTGGTAAACAACTTATAATAGAAATATCTTCTACATTACTTAAATAGTAGGAATTTGTCAGAAGCCAATTCGGGCCCTTTCACCATAAATTATTGTTCATCAGCTCTTCAGGACTTAGACCATGCGAAATTATATCCGCTGGATTATCAATTGAACGGACGTGATGCCAATTTGACGTATCGCTTAACCCCTGTATTTGTGTAACTCTATTCGCTACAAATATTTGCAAATATTGTGGCTCTAAATGTAACCACACTAAGAAAATTGTTGAGTCACACCAATAAAAAAAGTTTACAAAGTTTTCTTTAAATGATTGCAAAACCTTGTCCATTAAATTTGCTAACAAAACTGCACCGCACAGTTCCAACCTAGGTATGGTAATCGTTTTTAGCGGAAATACCTTGGATTTTGCACATAATAATCTGCTGATAACATACCCGAACTGTCTTTACTGCGAATATAAACGCAGCATCCATACGCAGACTCAGAGGCGTCACAAAATCCATGTAACTCTAATTCAGCGTAATCCCTAATTGTTACTTGTCTGGGTACAACTAGCTTTATCAAAATTTTAAAATTATTAATAAGACGTCTCCAATCGGCGTAAATATTAAATGGTACGGACTCATCCCATCCCAACCGTTCCTTCCAAAGACGTTGTAAAATAAGTTTTATTTTAATAACTACTGCCCCTATTAAACCTAACGGGTCAAACATTTTTGCCACAGTAGACAATATTGAGCGTTTTGTAACCCTCTAATCACTGCTAATAAAATCTAATGTAAATTTTAATGTGTCCGAATTAGAATCCCATATCAAACTTAATGTCTTTGAGTTCTCATCATCAGTTATATAATATTTGTCGATGTCGCGTTTAATATCAAAATCATTAAAAATAAGTTTGTTATTCGAGGCCCATTGTCTTAATTCAAATCCCGTTCCTTCTAATATCGCGCTAATATTATTTTTTAATTGAACTGCATCTTCTGTTGTTTGAGCACCTGATATAAGATCGTCTATTACTAGCTTTCCTTCATCATCACTCTTATCAAGTCCCAATTCTTTCCCCAAATCATTTGATTCTACACTATCCGTTACCATTTTCAGTTTTTCTTCATCTATTTCTTTCTTACCATTTATCAAAACTTAATCAATTTCTTCAAGTTGTGTACATTCTAACTTCATACTCAACATTGTTTGTCTTTTAAACCTCTGAAAGATTCAGAGGTTTATCGATTATCGATTTTATGTCCTGTTAGCTCATCATACAATGTCAAAACTTTTTGCTTCTTCGATTTTTCCCAAGATTTTTAACAACACCAACAATGTTGAAATTATCGTTTGTTTTAATACTAGATCGCTTCTACTCTACTATCAATATCAACATCCAAAACTTGAATTATATTGACTCCACTGCCACTTTTAATACCAGACTTTTCCATTTTACAAACAGCGGTCTCAACTTTACTCCCAGGCTTTTCGTGTGTATTCAGCGATAGAGTAGAGAACATTCTAACCAATATTAGTGCATAGAATTAATAAACGAATTAAATAAACTATCTGTGTATTAATACAATCCACTAGTAGGCTCACTTCACCCTGAAGTAACAAACAGGGTGTGTTCAACTCTTTCAAGTCTAATCTTAAGTTCAATATTATTTGAATTTTCAAATTTTAATAAGTAATTTTGAAACCTTGTGCTGCTTTAATTTGTTTTCTTTTAAATTGTTTCAACTGGTTAGTTGCCATGTTTAAAAATGAACAATGGAAACTATGAAATAGTATTTGAACAATCTTCCCAAAACACCACCCGTCCCAAACAAATAGGATGTAACCTTGAATATCGGTTACGCAGTTCGAGCTTATAGATATGGAAAGTTTCTTCGTAGAGATTTCCTTTCTTCTGTCTTCTTTCTCGCTTGCACCCACGTTCAATAATTATTTAATTTAATAATTCTAATACTAATCGTTGCACAATAGGGAATATGCATCAATTTTTGTTATTTGTTATATGTTTATTTCACTATTTACACCGTTATAACATAGTAAAAATATAAATACTGTTTAAAAATGCTTTAAGGAAGTTCGAGCGAATCCCATGTTAAATATTTTTTTCAAGTTTCAGCTTTGAAACTTTTTATACATGAAGATCGATACTTTATTTATGTCCTCTCAAAATTTGAAAGTGATCCTGCGTTTAGTTTATCCGAAAAAAAAATTCAAAAATGATGATTTTTCGAATCTTATACACAGGGCCTATGGCAGACAAGCTTCCGTCACGTCTTTATTTATTTTTTTCGGTATTAATTTCCCAATTTTAGGGAATAAAAAACTATATACAATAAACTTAGATAATATTAAAACACGATAACATTAAAGCAATGTGATGTTCCCGATGTAATTATTTAAATAATTAAAGTAAAATTTTTTTGTTTTGAATCTTGTTTATAGACAGTAATTCACGTGACAGATGGTTTGGCAACATCGTCGATAACAGCTGATTGTGAGAGAAAAGAAAAACATGGAAACATTTTGAACTTCTGAACGTATGTGGAACTATTTGATGGAATACACTCCAGCTTTTTATATAGATTATCAATATTTTTTTGTCTTTTGGTAATTCGAGGTTTTCGGCCAACATCTTGGGCTTATAACATTCTGATCCCTTTACAACCAGCCGACTAATAACACTGATGTTGCCAGATCTTTTTATGTCACCTTATAAGTCAAAAATAACGAAGTCATTTAATAACTTTATTATATTAAATAAATAATAATTACCAATTTTTAAATTTGTTATGTTATTATAAATAAAAATAATGCATTTTAACAACTATTAGGATAATTTAAAATATAGAAAAATTCAAGCACTATTTTGACTTATTAGTTACGCTCGAACCTCCTTAATTATGTTAAAAAAATATATTTAAAATAGAGAATAATTTTGAGCTGATTAAACGGCACCATTTGGGCGCGCTCTCCGCTGATGACGTCACGACACGATGACACGATTATGGACATGCGCAATTCGGACCGCGGCCTAAGAGTCTAGTCGATTGTTTGTTTACTACACGTGTTCTCGTTCTTAACCTATTTCACCATGAAGAAAACTAAAAAGCCGACAAGTTATAGGTGTTGCTTAGTGCCTCAATGCAAGAACACTACCGTAAATACACCCGATAAAGTGTTTTTTTCAGTCCCGACAGGTGAAGAAATACGTAGGGAATGGTGTAAAGCTATAAGAAGAGATGAAATATCTGCAATAAGTTGTTTACATTGTTGTGAAGATCACTTTAATGTAAGTATAACTTATTTCGATACCTAATATGATTTCAGTTAATCAGAATTAAGTTTTGTATTGAAAATCAATCACACAAGCAGTAGATAACTGTATCTAAATCCAGTTTACAAAGTTCTACCTACTTATGTGTTTTGTTTTAATATTTACAATACATCTTTAATTACAGATAGAGGAGGATACACAAAATTATGTACAATACAACATAATGAAACAAGAAGGTGTAAAAGTGTCATTACGATTAAATAAAGGAGTTCTACCTCACAATTTACAATGGGTAACTTTAACGTTTGGTTCCTTTGGACCAATGATTACTTAATTTTAATAATAATTGCACTACAATCCGGTTCGTATGAACCAAATGATGGGTAATAAATTTTAAATAGTTGATTAATATTCGAATATTTATTATAATCGTTGTTTTCCAATTACGGGAGCACAGTGCGACTCAGTGCCGCAAAATGCCGCATTAGCAGAGGCTTTGTTGCCTCTGTCATGTTAACAGATTAGTTTTTAAATGCGACAATAGAGTGCATTAGTCCTACTTTAGGTTTTCGAGAAAAATTCGTAGGTTTGGCAATCTTTATCACATAAATAATGTGTGGTGTGTAAACCAGTGTAAATACTTCATCTCATTGTCTAATATTACTAATAATGCATATTTATTAATTTTAAAAATTTGTTTAGATAAAGTTTTAAAATGAGTTAAATATTTAACAACAATTTATTTAACAATTCAGTATTTATACTCTTGTTGACAAAAATAATGATATACACATCATTATGCCAACTCAATGAAAAAAAAACACTTAAAATGTCATGTTAACTTATTGGTACCACTTGCGCATTACACCCGAAAGCAGAGCTTTTCCTTGTGCTCCTCGGTGCGAAGCGTTGCTGATGTTGGAACACTCGATGTTGCGCACAGTGCCGCATTGTGCGCTCTAGTGCTGTAATTGGAAAACTACCAATGAAAATGCAATGTTACATAACCTTTAATAATTATTGGACTGTATGTTTAACTTAATATGACCAAAATGTGAATGAATGAAATATTAAAATTGTTTCTCGAAGAAACTTAAGCAGACTTAGGGTTCCACCCTTACATGGTGCATTTAGGGGGTGGCGCATGCGCAACAATTACAATACTGAACAATATTAATAAACTCATTACAAATATTTGCAGACAAATATGATGTAATTCCTTTTCCACGATTTCCGCAGTTTCGTATATGATCAGCAAGAAAAGGACCAAATTCACAAATCAGTTCTAAGCATCCCAAATAATTCACGTTATTTTGACCCCAATATCTCATTATCACCACGAAAAGCTAGACCTCTAGAAGCTAAAAATTTCACTACTGCGATATTTCATATAAGTACATTCTTCCAATAATTGACTTCTGTATTATATTGGGACAATATTATATTTGGTACTTCCAAATATGGAAATAATTTCATATGCGAATTTTCGAGTAGTTTCAAACCTCAGTGGTAAATATTTGTAAAATTTATTTAATTTGTATCGTTTCAAATTCCAATATTTGAAATTTTGTCGGCGTATTTTTGATTCGATACAGTATCATACTTAATTTGTTCACGTTGCACGTCGGGAAATCCATTAAAGCTTCCATTGAATTAAAAATTCACTGTTTTTACCACACCAACTTGAAAATGACCATCAAACGTCGAAACTCGAGTCGTGATATGTGTAGAAATTTATAAAACTGTGAATAACAAGTTGTATAACATTTTTACATAATATAAGTGTGGTAAAAACATAGTGATTTTTTCAATTCAATGTAAGTATGAATTACCACGAAGTAACTGTCGCAACCATCCTATTCATTAAAGCTTCATTTTTTAGTTGCTTTTCTCAAAGAACTTGCTTACATTTGAATGCTTCAACAAATCGAAAATACATTTTTTGGCCTCTTGAATTCTAAAGCTAACTTTGACATCCTGTATACGTCCAGCGAAACTAGATTTTTACACAATGTTGCAAAGTACGGCCACGATGCGATAAAGTGACCAGTAAATTTTAACCTTTCAGGGACACTTACAAAATAAATTAAGTATAAGACAATAAAACCTAATTTAGAAAACGCTACTTTACACCATTTTGTCACGATAATCTAGAAAATAAGAGTAATTTTTTAAATTTTACTGTGCGTCTGACTTGTGGAAAAATGACATTATGTACCTAATAAATTTAAATTAGTAAAAATGTCAAAGTTTGTGAGTACCAACATTAGAAAATTAAATAATTTCCAATATTGAATTAATCTAAATCTATTTTGTTTCTTAAATAATAATTGTCGGCCAAAAAATCTTATACAAATTTCGTGCGGAAATGATTTTAAAATGCTTCAGCAAATTGGGAACCAATCGAGCTGTTGCATTGCAAAATCAACGTTTCCGCACTCTAATGTAAATAACTATTTGAACTCGGTACCGAAAACAGGGCGTGCGCATTGTGACGTAACAACTGTAATTTCTACTCGCGCATTTAATGGCGTATATGGCTTTGTTGATCCAGTAGTTGTAGTAGACATGTCAAAGATTAAAAGTTATCGTGCTTGTTTCGTACCATCGTGTAGGAATACTACAAAAAGGACTCCCCAAAAATTGTTTTTATATGTACCACATAATGTTAGACTCCGAAACAAATGGTTTCAAGCAGTGCGCCGAATAAAACCTAAAACAACAACACATTATTTTTGTTGTGAGGATCATTTTGATGTAAGTGTGTATTTTAAAGTTATTAATAATTTTTTATATAAACGTATTACTTTCTTGAGAGACTTACTCCAAATCATAACCAATAAATACCATCACATTTAGTCAAACAATTGAATAATAAATTTTTATGCAGTTATCGAATGATCTTGCTTCTATTTAGTATTATTATATTTCTATATCATGTTAGGTTAGCAAATAGACAAAATTGTTGATTGATGATGCTTCTCTTCTTATAATAACATTTTATATCATTCTAATAATTATTAATTCTTTTTTAGCTAAAAGAAGATATGGAAAATTATATTTACTATACTACAATGGGAGGTAGAGCAAAAATTAAAGTTGATGTAGTACCTCACAAGTTTGCTTGTCAATCTAACCGTAAACAACAGGGCAATACAACCCCTACACCAGAAAAATGTCAATCAAATGTCAAGCATGTTCGTAATGATTTTCCTTGTACAAATGATAAATTTAAATCGGTTAAGTGTTTGGTTATATCAACCATGAAAGATAAATCTTGCAACCACATTAGATCAGAAAACAAGCTTTTATCTTGATTTTTAGTTTTAAAAAAACTGACATACTTCTTTTTTCAAATCCCAGAATTGTTTGAGAATCTTGGATCAAGATAATGAAAGTTCCTTGGTACACTAGGATACCTGAATATGCACTATTTAACTCACCTAAGAAACAGTGAATTGTCTCTGATTTAAGTCTCAACATTTCATAAAAATTATAACATATATGGACTGTTTATTTTGAAAATGTTGCAAGTACTTTTTTTTTTAGATATCACAAAATTTGTGATTAGTTTAGTGTAAACTTTTTATTTATAACTAGTTAATATTTAATTTTAAAAGAAATGCCTAATATTAGAAATTGCATAGTGATATTCAATATCTTCATGTTTACCTATCATTTTCTCGAAAATATAAAAACGATTTGCACCACTTTCAAAATAAACGGTCCATATGACAAAACATTCTTCATATTTATTATCTTCGGGCATACTACTTCTTGATGTACAATACAATGCGAATGATGAATTTTTGAACTGTGAATTTCACTTATTATTTTGCATCAGATTGTTATTTTATTATACATTATTATGTGTCGACCAGAAAACGAAAAACATAATTATAAGAGCAAAACAAAAGTCCTGGGAAGCATTCGGACAGAAAATGGAAGATAACTTTAAGGAGAATTAGAAAGTATTCTACCGAACACTAAAGAACCTACGAAGCAACCGTAGGGAAGAAACCATAACAATAAAAAACGATAAGGGAGAATTGATTATGAAAGAAGAGGAAGTTATGGAGAGATGGAGAAACTACTTTACTGAATTACTAAATAGGGGCTATGTTTTGGCCGAAGAGGAAGACACAAGTGAACAAATGGTCAAGAAAGAACAGGAAGAAACCACAATAGACAAAGCAGAGATAGAAGAGGCGATTAGAGGAATGAAAAATGGAAAAGCCCCAGGAATCGATAAAATAACAATGGAAATGGTAAAATATATGGGCAAAGAAGCAATAGACTACCTGACAAGACTATTTAATCAAATATGGATGCAAGAAGTAATACCACAAGAATGGGAGATTGGGCTAATTCTTCCAATTTTCAAAACAGGAGACAAGAAGGAATGTACCAACTATAGAGGGATATCACTGATAGGGACACTAATGAAAATATTTGAAAAGGTAGTGGAGAAAAGATTAAGGAAACAAATTGAAAACCAAATAGATGAAGGACAAGCGGGTTTCCGATCTGGAAAAAGTACCCAAGACCATATCTTCACACTAAAAACTCTAATAAACAGAGCCAAAACAACAGGCAAAAAACTATATATAGCATTTATAGATATGGAAAAGGCATTTGATTTGGTACCCAGGCAAAAAATATGGGAAAGCTTGGTTAAAAAAGGTGTTGACCACAAACTGAAACAAATTTGTAAATGTATATATAACAAAATAAGGAATATGGTTATCAGTAAAAACCAAAAATCAAAAGAATCTGAAACAAAACAGGGGGTTAGACAAGGAGGGAGTCTCAGCCCATTACTATTTCTTGCGTTTATTGACGAAATAATTAAAGAAGTACAAAAGAAGACTAAAGCCCTTGGATACAGGAACACATTGGATACAGGAACATGGGGAGGGTATATGTAAGTATGTGTGCGTTCGCAGACGATATAGCAGTAATTGCAGGATCCGAGAAGGAATTGGAAGAAAATCTGAAGATATGGCAAGACAAACTGACCAAGAACGGAATGAAAATGAACCCAGAAAAAACAAAAATTGTAGTGATATCTAATCACCCAATACAAACAAACATTCGTCTCAATCAAAAACAAATAGAACAAGTAAAAGAATACAAGTACCTAGGAGTGACAATAGATGAAAAAGGAAGCCAAGAAGCAGCAATCAACACACGAATAAGAAACGCAAACAATTCATATCATGTCCTAAATAAAATAATTCTATACAAAAAAGAAATAACGAGAACAACAAAAATGAAAATATATAAAGCAATATGCAGACCAACCTTAACATATGGTGAATATGTGAATCGTGGGTTTTAACGCAGCGAGAAATAAGTAAAATAAGAGCCACAGAAATGAAGTACTTAAGGAAAGTATATGGAGTGAATATAATGGACAAAATAAGAAGTGAAGATATAAGAAAAGAACAGGAACTTAAAGGAATAGAAGAGTTCATACAAGAGAGACAATTGGGATGGTGGGGTCACCTACAAAGAATGAACGAGAAGGCCCAAGTGAAAAGAGTATGGGAAAGCAGAATGCTGAAAGAAAAGAGACGAGGGAGACCAAGCAAATCATGGGACGAGATGGTGCTAGTATTTATAGAAAAAAGAGGGTTACAGGTGAATGAAGCAAAGAAGATGGCGAAAGACCGGAAGAAATGGAAGGAATTAATTAAAAAAATGTAAAATAGATAGGATAGCTTACACCCTAGCAGGTAGAAAGCAGTTTTGAATGTATGTATATTATGTGTCGATATATTGGGTGGCCACAAAAATGTTCGTTACTGATTTAGAATTACAATCAATTTATTTAATTGTTGATATACAGTGTTCATCGCAGACAACCTTTTTGCAAACTAAACAACATTTTAATCATTTCCTTGTAGCAAACATGACAGAACTGAAGCAAAACCTGTAATTTTTTCCTACCAGTACTGTCTCGAAGTTGACTTTGTTTTCCAGAAACAGCAGAAAGAGCAACCTGTTACCCAATCCCACTCTCAATTGCAATTTTTGTACTATAGTTTACGCTTACTATACGCATTATTTGGCCATTCACAGAACGATCTTCAATGCAGAGTTTTGCCAGTTCTCTTCATTCAGTAGAAGCAAAAATAGACGTTTTTTTTTTTTAATAATTTTATGATGATGATACTCCTAGCCGATACGGCTACAACGATTTGTGTCTAATGGTTTGCGTTTTTCTCATGTGCATTCAGATGACTTGCTTATCCCTGTTTGCTGATGAAGATCCTATCAAATTGTGAGCAGACGAGTTAGTCGTTTTCATTAAATACGTATATCTGGATTCGTTTCTGCCTTTGTTTCAATAGATCACTTTTAATCTCTAGTGCGTTTTTCTGCATTTCTTTCCCATGTCTTGTGCGACTTTCGTCCTGTCCTTGTATCTTGCAATTTGGCCACCTACTTTTCTTTCACCATGAAACAGCTCTGAGAACATTGGTTCTTAGCTAGGCGTTGATTTCCCATTCTTTGGATATGTCCACACCATCGCATCTGCGTTTTAATTAATTGGGCTTCTATTCCAAGAATACCGGCTCTGCGGAGTACATCGGAGTTTCTGATGACCATTTTAAGTTCATAATTGATCTTAGACAACGAAGGTGGAATTTGTCTATTTTAGCAAATATGTTTCTGCCAAACCATGTTTCTGCACCGTATAGTAGTGTTGGTATTATGGTAGCCTGATAGACCTGATAGCAATTTTTGTTCTGGTGGCTATATCATGGATCTTAAATACTTTTTGCCATAGTCTTCCATAGCTTATTGATGCTTGTGCTATATGCCTATCTGTTTCTTGATTAATTGATTAATATTTCTTATCAGTGGTTAAAGTGCTCCTGAGGTATTGGAAGCTGTTGATTTCCTTTAGCCAATTGCCATTTATATGTATGTGCATGGGCCTGCCGGGCTTGTTAGTAGGCACTTGTTGCATGACTTCTGTTTTGCTGTAGTTGATTTTTAACCCAAAACGTTCACATGAGTTATTCAGCCTTGTGATACTCTCTTGTAGGGCTGGTAATGAGTCGGCTACTATGGTAACCTTTCTTCAGTAACCCTTGTATATCAGAGACACATGTATATTGGTTTCTATTGCTCTACGCTTTTTTCTTGGTGTTGACGTATGGTGAAAATTGCGTCGCATGTGCTCTGAAACTGCACTGAGCCTCAGGAAGTATTTCCTCTGCCATTGGCTGCTATATAAGAGTATTCTAGCTAGGATCTTGCCTGCAACATTCAGTAAAGAAATACCCCTGTAAGAGTTACAGTCCGACGTAGTTCCCTTTTCTCTTATATAGTGTGCAAATTGTGGATGTCTTGAATTCTTGGGATACTGATTCCGTTGACCACATTTGGTTCACAAAGTTTATGTATTCCATGTCCGTTGACCTGTTTGCATTTAAAAGAGTCTTGTAGTATACCATCCACCTTTCCAGTATCTCTTGCCTATCCATCTGCCATCTGCCGAGTTTATTGGCACAGGTTTATGTCTAGTGGGGCCATATATTTGGTTCAGCTTTTCATAGCATCATCCAATCTGTTGTGTGTCTGCCAACCTCCTCTGCTCTCCCTTGCCACCATTTGTCTTTGATCACCCGGGTTATTTGTCTGAGATTTGCATGTGCATTTTGCATTTCTTGTTTTTGTCTTGGATACTGTTGGTTTTTGCTTCTTTTTCTCAGTGCTAATCTATAGGTTTTAAGTGCTTGCATTAGTTCATTATTTTCATCGAACCAGTCCTGGTGTTTTCTGATTTTGAGCCCTAGACAACCTTTGGCTATATTGTAGAGTGTCTCTGAGAACACACCCCATTCTATTGGGGAGTTTAGTCCAGTCCTCCTCACATATTGTGTTCACTTTATTTTGAAAGCTTCCATGACTTTCCGAGATCTTCAGTTTTCTTATATTATCTAGTTGTCGCTAGCTGAAGCTGCACCCTCGATATCAGCAGCCTGTAGTCCGACCAACAATTTGCGTCTCGTTTTACCTTAGTTTGTTGAACGGATCGGATGTTTCTTTTTGACTTACAATTATGTAGTCGATTAAGTGCCACTGCTTAGATCTGGGGTGTTACCAAGTGGTTTTGTATTTTTCTTTTACCTAAATATTGTAGATGCAAAGGTAGTGCTGGGCGATAGAGTTAGAGCAATAAACTCAGTAGTCAATTAAGTGCCACTGCTTAGCTGTGGGGTGTTGCCACGTGGTTTTGTATTTATAATTTTTTGCTCTACAGCCAAAGAAGTGGCCGGCACAGCCTAGAAGTGCTACCCCTCGAACTACCACTATACTGATAAATTATATATGAAGCACGAGCACCTACGTCTGGAATATTAAAAAAACATAGCAAGAGGTTATATTTGAGTCTGTCTGTGTAGGGTATTAAGTTACCATTTGATGTATTGTATCTTTTATATTTATTATAATAAATGATTGTATGGGGCGTTTTCGTTTTATCAACATTTTCATTGTCAATAGTAAAATACCTAAAATATAAATTACTTTTTTACTTTTTCTTGGCACGTACGAGCACAATACAATGTGTTTGTGAAAATCAAGGATAGCAGAATATTCTTCTCCAGATTTATGGCGAGCTACTTGTTTTGGCTTATTTTTTCTCTAAGTACAATAGTCAAATTCCAAAATAAAAAAATGTTTAGCAAGAGGTAAACTAGTGAAATAATTATCCATGGTAATATTTCTGCTGCTTCGTTTGAATGGTACTGCAAGTTCTCTCTTTCTTTTATAACTCTCTCTTTGATTTTTTTTTTCGACGAAGATTTCCAGTTTTTTCCCGAATAAATGGTCCCATGATTCCCATGTCGAGGGTATGCATTCTCGGCTTCGCAAATCCAAATTTTGATTGCATACTTAGCTCGCTTAGTGTAAACTTTGTGTGGCCTTGATAAGGATAAAGCTCATCAATTGTTAAATTTGCTATGGGTTTATACATATTACTTAAGTTCGAATAGAACATTATCCAAATGTCTCATATAGGAGCAACTTTCTCTTTCTTTGTCCTCTTCTGCTTATGTCTCGTGTTTATTGACGTCGTCGAATCGAATAAATCGCGTTATACAACGAAATCTGTTGATACCCACGGTAATAAATATAATAATTGACGCACGGTAAAGAGGGTACTTATCCACATTTCACTTGTATGATCAATATTTGAATTATTAACCCCAGAACAAATCAAAATCCCAATAAAAACATACATTTCTTGTATAGTTACTGGCTTCCACAATTCATGCAAATCTTTGTTGTTAGTATACCGAACAATAAGATCTACTATTTCAATTGTAATAATTTTTTTCTAATTAAAATAAAAAAGAGCGTAGTCAGTTTCTAATGATGTTTACTTAATAAAGTAAATTTATTCCAAACGAAGATGATGTTTAAATGCAAACGCAGGAATTAAAATAAACTTGGTGGGGACCCAGGTACCCAAAAACGACATAGAAGTTGGATGTGCACATAAGGGTTAAATACTGAAGATTAATTATCAAAAAATTATCATTGGTTAATGGTTAATTTGCCAAGGGTTATAGAGCATGATTTAATGCGGTCGTCAGATGTCGCGCACCCTACCAATAGTTGATACAATTTGTAAATAGTAATAATATAGGAAACTTATCCTAAACAATGAACTTTATTTTTTGTCCTTAACATTTGTTTCAGAAAATACTACCAGCAAATGAAAATCCTGGACCTGTTTTACCAGAAACGGATATCTTTTCATGTAAGATAATTTTTTTATTGAATATTAAATATTCGTGATCGATCGGATCAGTCTTGGTAAATCATGTTGTACATATAACAATACTGCCCTCCTAAGCCAAAAAGGCGCATCTCATAATTATAATGAATTGCTTATTACGACCCCTTGGGAACTTGTGGCTTGTATTCAACAGATTTCCTTAGCGAAATGGACGTATCTCTATCATATAGTACAAAATTTTAGTTTTAGCATAATCATTCTAAAATGCAGCGAAAACCTAAACGATTTGGACGAAACTCATATTTGTAAGCAAAATGGGCGCATCTCTGTGATGCGGCTGTTTTGCTTAGGATTTCGGGCTGTTTTTCTCACCCGACCTTCTAAGATCTGCCTACATCGCTTAACTCATTAACTTGCCTCATTACCGCGCTTTCTCGTTTTGACAGTGTGCAAACGTGGTGCAAACAAGTTTTGTGAAATTAGTGAGACTTTGAAAGTGTGTAGCTCCAGACGTTAGTGCACAATACGGTGAGTACCTAAAGATTAATTTTATTAATTTAGGCAAATTCTGACCTAGAAAAGATATTTAGATTTTGAGGTTTTTACTTTGTTCTGGATCGAATTATGGACAAATCTACAGGTTTTAGGGAATAACAGTAAGTTATGCTTGTAGATTGTAGATTTACAATCTAGTTATGCTTGCTTTGAATAAGAATACAGTAACAGTTCTTCAAGAAATGTTCAAGTAACAGAAACCATTGGGCACAAACTTCTCATGAAGATTATATACCTTCTAATTATGTAGAAAATTTCTGAAGGAGATAATGTTACGATTTTTTTTTCAGATAATGCCGACGGCAATTCATTAAAAAATGCTGGGGTTTTGTCATGCAAAACGGATATAAATATAACCAAGGAGATATCTTGTAACAATGAACTTACTAAAGTGGCCACATCTTATTCTACTTGTAATAATACATGTGATCAAGCCATGCTATTCAAAGCGATGTTGTTTCAAATAACTCGGAAGCAAATAAACAGGCAAATGTGGAAGCTGAACATGCATTGGTAACTCGAGTAACGGAAGTGGAAAGTAGCGAGAACGATATAAATGTACAGTTTACTTAAAAAGGTACAGTGCGGAAAAGAGACAAGTATGAAATATCAGCAAACGAAAGAAAGAGGAGGAAATATGATTCATTTGTAGACAAACATGATGTGAAGGATGGTTGTGGGGAACAGTGAATTTGTGAAATGTATTCCAAAAATATCTGGGGCAAGAAGACAATTTATTAATAGTGAGTTTTGGAAAATGGCAAATGGAAAGGACAGTAAGTCTTTCATATTGCATCACATATCATCAGCTCCTGTAAAGCAAAGGTCAACGTTGATTATTGATGCAAGCAAAGAAAATTTTCGAAGAAATAATTACAGTCGAACTTCACTAAGTCGAATTGCCATAGTTCATGAAAAAAATTGGAGTTATGTTTCCATAACTCCAATTATGTGGAGAAACCTAACCTAACATAACTACAAAATGAGTAAATTACACTATACACAATTTATTCAAAGTAAATACATATGTATATATTTATAAACAAAAAACAACAAGGAAATATGTATAGATTATTAATATGATGTTATATATAATTAATTAAAAATAATTTTAATTAATATGTTATTTTTTGAAAAAGTTATTAATTTTTAGTTGTTTTCCATAATATATATATATATATATATATATATATATATATATATATATATATATATATATATATATATATATATATATATATATATCACCTTCGATTATATAGTCTCTTTTTAAATTACCGATTCTCGGTAGAATATTATCCTGTCGTAATCTTCCTAAAGCACACCCGCACACTTCCTAAAATACACGGCGGTTAAAAAGTTGCAGTTATAGAGATTATTTTGTATGTAAAATTTTACAATTGTACAAATTTTTACTACAAGTTATGGAAAAATTCAAGTTCGAGTTATGGAAGTTAATTTATATGTAAAATGCTATCTAAACGTATGAATTTCTAAAATTATTCGAGTTATCGCAAAATGAAGTTACAGAAATTCGAGTTATGGAAGTTCGACTGACTGTTTAAAGTTTAAACTATGTAAAATTAAAAAAAAAACGACCCTTTGTTTTAATACAATAACGATAAGGTGATTCGCACAGCGTTATGCAACGCAAGAAAATTCTGTGGTGGATATGAGATGCACTTAAACACCTCACAATAAAATAAATGATGAAATAATTCGTCAACACATTACCTCATTCAATTCCATCATTTCAATTATCGATAAGAGCATGTCACGTGGTCTCTATCTGCCAAGTGATCTGATATTTAATGCAATGTTTAAAGATTTTGTAGCCAAGAACCTAAGTTTCATATGTTCTTCTGAAAAATACAGAACAGTGGCAAAGAAAATGATATATATTTCACTTTCTAACCTTGGCCACGAGGAACGCGAGAATTGCGTGGAGTTCAAGTTACATGACGAAAGTCATACAAATGACAATCAGGCTAAAAATTGTGATACCTGTATTAAATGGAACAAACATAATGCGAGAGCCCAGAAATATCGAGAAAGATATCGGGAAGATGCTGAAAGGGGAGGTACAAATTGGGGAGATAATTTATTGTGCAGATTTGAAAAATGTGATTATGCTGCCAAGGCTTGACATGTTTAACAGTGCCATTTTCACTACTCACTTCACTGTGTACAATAAAAGTTTTGTGCCACTTGGGAAGAAAAAAGCAGATAAGACATTTGCAGCTCTCTGGCATGAAGGTTTGTTCAAATGGAACAAAGAAGAGTTGATCAGTACTTTCTATCAGTTTTTTATTTCTAAGAGAGACATTTTAAAAATAACATTACGGCTCTACAACTGTACAGCTCATTGTCAGAGTAAGAACTGGGCATTTTTTTAAATTCTAATTTATTTTATCAATTCTAATGAAATATGTACTAACGAAATTAATATAAAATACTTTGAGCCTCACCATACTTTCCTGGCAGCTAATTCCTTTCCTCATAGGGTCCAAAATGTCCATGAAAAAAATGGGCAATGAACTCTGATTTTGCAGACTTTGTGCAAGCCGTAAAAGGTGTTACTCGCAAAACTTTTCCAACAAAAGTTTTTCCAATACAAATTAACTCATACACAGCCAAGACCATGTCTACATGAAATGGTTCACGTGGCGTTCCGCAGGGGATCTTATAATATCACATATAAAAACGATTTTGATGGTCCATAAAGTAAAAAAAAAATCTAAATTTGTCGCCGCCAAAAAAAAAAAAAAAAAAATTGGAATCTCGCAGAAGAAAGCTGATATACTCAAAAACTTCTGGGATGAAAAAAGTCTGGAATTATGAAAAATCCGTTACAATTCTGGGAAAATATTCCATCAAAAACTGAAAAATTTAATGTATTAATTTGTAATTTTTTTGGTTGTAAATTCCCTGGTTATGAATAATTGTATTTTATTCTTGGTTCTTTGTTAATAAACATGTTTTGAATAAACTTAATAAAGTCGGAACACAGCCTGAATAATCACACAGCCTATAAATATATTCAACCTTTCCAGAGCTCTACAATATTATTGAGCCTTTTTAGGACTACCAAAATAAATCTCATGTGGAATTTGCCAGTTATTTACTGGGTCTCAGTCTAGTCCCATGGCACTAAACGAGAAACAGAAAAATAACTTTGTTTTTAAGATCATATCTTTCTATTAACTTAATAGTGAATAGCCATCTCCAATAGCTCCAGTACCACCATTAAGACAAGCAGAGCTACTGCCAATGGACGAAAACAGTGAACACACGACTATAGAAGAAGTTGTAACAGCAATCAACATGCTAAAGGCTAACAAATCTCCAGGCATCGACGAAATACCAAGTGAAATACTTAAACAGGGCGGCAAAAAGCTAGCATGCTACCTACACCATCTACTAATGGAAATATGGAAGAAGGAACAGATCCCGCAAGAATGGAACGAGAGGATAATATGCCCGATATACAAGAAAGGAGATATTATGACATGCTCAAACCACAGGTGAGTATCACTGGTGTGCAACGGATACAAAATATTTACGACCATATTTAACAGACCTAAGCATTTTGCCTCAAATATAATAGGAGAGTACCAAGTAGGTTTTAGACCTGAAAGATCGACAGTAGACCAAATACACAACGTCAAACGTACTCTCAGCAAAGCCTGGGAACACAATGTCGACGTATACAATGTGTTGTCGATTTTAAACAAACATACGACTCCATAAACAGAGACGAGCTATACGTGATACTGACAGAACTGGGCATACCAGAAAAGCTGGTAAGACTTCTCCAACTCACCATGTCAGAATCCAACTCACCCTGCACCGTCCGGGTGCAGGGAAATTTATCGGAAAGCTTTACATGTGGACAAGGGCTGAAACAAGGCGATGGGTTGGCACCGACGCTGTTCAACCTCGCCCTGGAGCATGTAATAAGAAAGGCTGGAATAGGGAGAGACAACTCACTATTAAATAAATCCGTACAACTCGCAGCATACGCGGATGATATTGACATAATGGGACACACAAAACGAGCCACGGTGGAAGCTTATACAGCACTATAATCAGCAGCCCAAACAATCGGCCTCCAAATCAACATCGACAAAACAAAGACGCTAGTGCAAAGTAGAACGGGTACACCAAGAATACAAACACAAGACAACTTGGAACAAGCGAACGACTTCAAGTACCTGGGCGCAAACATTATTAGCAAAGGCCCGGAAAACGCGAAAATTAGAACCAGAGTGATGATGGCAAATAAAGCATATTTCTCATTGGCGAATATACTCAAGTCCAACGTGATACACAGAGACACAAAAATTGAGGTGTACTAAACAATCATCCGACCAATACTCACGTAGGGTGGCGAAGTATGGATCCTGACAGTAAAGAACGAGCAAAAATCGACGCATCCGAGAGGAAAATATTAAGAAGGATCCTAGGACCAGTGCGGGAAAATTAAGAAAATAGGAGGCGATACAACAAGGGAGTATATCAGGGAGTATATATACGTGAAACTACTAAACTAGGCCAGATGGTCGAATGACCAAAAGAATCCTGAACGGCCTAATGGAGGGAAAGAGGTCGATAGGAAAACCAACAAAAAGATGGGATGATGAAGTAGACCAGCACGCCAGACGAATCCTTAAACAGAAGATGGAAGGAAGTGGCCCGGTAAAGAGGGATTTGGAGGAGGAAACTAGGGGAGGCCAAGGCTCAGATTGGTCTGTAGCGCCAGATGAAGAAGAATAGCCATCTGCAGACGCGTTTTGAGATTTTTCTCTCATCGGTGCAGCTTTGCTGTTATGATTTATAATTTAACAAACACTTACTTGAAAGCCTCGTGCTTATGGATGACCGGAGGTTAGATTTTGAAATTTGACATGACAACCACAGGCTTTCAAGTAAGTGTTTGTCAAATTATAACAAGCAAAGCTGCTCTGATGAGAGATGAATCTCGAAACGCGCCTGGAGATGGCTATTCACTTAAGTTAATAGAAAGATATGATCTTAAAAACCAAGCTATTTTTCTGTTTCTCATTTAGAGCTCTGGAGAGGTTCAATATATTTATTTATTCAGGCTGTGTCATGACTTTATTAAGTGTATATGGTTATATATAATAAGTATGGTGTTACCAATAGTAGGTAAATGTTTAAAATAGTTATTATTTTTTTTTATTAATCAATTCTCCCTACTCCAATAAAATATCTTTCAAAAAAATGTAATGTGATACGAACTTTACATCCAATGATAGAGGGTACATACGACCATTTTAATTCCTTAGCCAATTAGCCGCAACTCGGTTTAAAAACAAAATAACAGTGTTTCAAGAAAATTCAACTAGGTTACACGTAATTTCCTGCCGCAATAGGCTACTTGACAAAATTTGAAAAATTGGTAAATACTTACCTTAATACCTAATTAAGATAGAAAAAACATTTTATTAAAAAAGAATCCATCATTAAGAATTTTTCGTTAAAAAAAACAATTTAAAGTTACCTCGAAAACACTCAGTACTGTCATGGCGTCTTGAATGATGTCACGTCGTGCGAAACGAATCAAAACAATGGTGTTTGTGCATGGCAGTAGTTACTATATTTTTGTTTTCTTTAATTAAAAATGAATTTCTCATATTACAAGTACTGTGTAGTGCCCCAGTGTAAAAGCACAAGTATTAAAACGCCAAACAAGTTATTTATATACATTCCACACAATAAAAAGATACGGAGAATGTGGCTAAAACTTGCAAGGAGGGATAATGCTAATAGTTTATCTACAGATTCCCGAATGTATTTTTGTGAAGATCATTTTGATGTGAGTATTAACACAATCTATGTTTAAATCTGAAGCATTACTGTAAATAAAATATTATGATGTTTCAGTTGAGGTTAAGTTTTTTTTTGATTCTGATTTAAAATCTTGTTTTAGTGTCATATTTATTATAATAAACACAGTTGCTTTTATTTATCTAGTTGCCAAATGATATGGTTAATTACATGGAATATCATATTATGGGAACAGTATCACAAGTACGCATGAAACCTGGTTGTACTCCAAGTAAATTTGAATGTCAAGAAGACAGAAGAAAACGGACGTGTAGCGGTATAGAACGGCCATATTTTATTAAAAAACAAAGAATGATGACAATCGCTGAATGTCTGAATGATTCTAAAAAAAGCTGTACATCTAATTCCTCTACCAAAGATACCTCTGATATAAGTTCAAGTATGTATTTATGTATTGAATAGAAGATTAACAGCAATTGAAGTTTAAAACTATTATAATGTTGCTTAATATTCAAAATAGTTTATACGCTGAAAACAACCAGTTCAATTAATTTACGTTTTAATATACGATGTACCTACATCAAAACAAATGGTTGTTATATTGTTATATACAATGAAGTAAAATAATTCTATTTAAGCCAATATGCCAAGACATGAAGGTTTTAACATTGCGGAATTCCGATGAACAAAACACATTGTTTGACGTAAAAATTTGCCAAGCATAGCGAACTGTAATTGTTTCTCTAGATACAGCTAAAAACAACTCTATTCGACAATTCGACAAGAAAAATGTTCTACAAAAATCTTAACAACAATGTTGTCTCGCAGGGCGTGACCTAACGTTTTCTGATTGGTGTTCAATGTCACGTTCAAACTTTAGCCGATTTTATTTTGTAAAAATATTAATAATCATTTTTTTGTATTTTGCGCCTAAAACGGAGTCATTAAAGCACTCATATGGGTTCGTTCGTCATTAAAGTACTCATATGGGCCCGTTCTTTAATATACCTACTATTATAAAATAATTTTGTTTTTGTGATCTCCATGTCATGATTAATGATTTGATATTGTAATTCATTCGATTTATTCTTAGTGCACTACTACTACTACTAACACTACCCTATTCTTATTTTACTTGCCGATAAAAAGCATAAAAATTCGGAATATTATTAGGTGCTGTTTTACAATTCATAAAATGTCTAGTATCTCAAAAGCATGATAAATACGCCTTTTTGGCTTAGGGCAAAATAGTTATTGTGTAAAAATGTTTAAATGTAAAGTTACGTTTACACTGACACACATATGTATGAGTGAGTACCTACATGTGTGAGCTTGCATAAACGTGGTTAGGTTTACACTTGTTCAACAAGTTCATAAACAAGTGAAACTGTTGTCGTTGATTTAAAGGTACTTTTATAATTTTATATGTTTATATATAAAATATGTTAACTGTAATGTGGGCCGATTCTGTAACACGTTAAAAGTTAATTGAAAAGACGCCGTTAAAATTTAATTATTTCAGCTAATTTAAAAAATATATAAAAAATAAATAAATCAATTAATAGAGATGATATTAGTCTCCCTCGGTATCTCTATTGTTTTATTTATTTTTATTATTAGTGGAAATAGAAAAATAGCTCACAAGGAAAATAAAGCAGCACATTTTTTCAAAAGGAAATATCTTTTAAATAGAATCAAGTAATTCTGATAACAATTAATAAATTGAGAAATTAAAAATTTCTATAAAGCTAAATAAGTTTAGCGTTTAAATTTAAATAATAAATTCAAGTTTTCACTTTTGCGAATTTGCAAACCTATCAATAACGTTTTCAATGTCTATAGAAATATCTTGATGAACGTGTAATAACGCCAATCCCGTCAATCTATCCTCAGCAATCCTATTTCGAATCCAGGTTTTTAACCTAGGAAGGGCTGAAAAACTTCTTTCTGCAGTAGCTACACTAACTGTCAACGTAAGTAAAATTTTTAATAGAATGCTACAATTCGGATAACATTCGCGATCGCATTGTTCAGAATATACACGAACAGGTTGTAGAAAATTATTTCCTCCGAGTTCTACTAAACGAAAACATTTAGCGCGCCATAAGTTTAACTCGGCTCCAAATATTGATTTTGAATTTAAATTTTGAACTTTCTGAAATATAGTCTCATATTTCTTCCATAAAACTTCAGTTAAATTTTGAAAGTTTTCATTGTCCAATTTGATTAAGTTTTGAAGTAGTAATTTACTCAAATGAAAAGCATCAATAGTATCTGAAGAAAACCTAGTACTCACATCATTTAAAATAAAATCTAACAAAGGAATAAAAATACATATTCTGAAATATTCTTCGGCGCTACTTGCTGGTTGATTGTCCCTATTTGTTTGTTTTCGTGCAATTCTGGGCAGAGTAATGGTTATATTTTGTTCACTTGCTAATTTCTCAATGTTTTTCCAAATGTTATTGAAAATATTTTCCACATTATTTCTTTCAGAAGTAAGTACTAAGATAAGATCCTTTATACCCGTAGCGGCTGTACTTATATCAAATGTCTCTTTTTGAAATATTCTACTGAATGGTAACGTTAAAGCAAAAATGTGATTGATACATTTTAATGAAACAATGAACTCAAGTGTTAATATTGAGGTATTCAATATGTTAGCTTTCGATGATGATATGGCATCGTCCCATACACTAATACTGTTCAATGATTCTAAAATTGCCGCAAAATCTTGGTCAAACGCTAGCGTTGTTGTGTGTCTTTCAACCCACCGAGTGTCACATAAAGTACCCAATGATGTTTTAGCCATAGATTTTTTTAGTACAGAAGACCGTTTTGCAGACGCATTAAAAAATGAAAGCACTTCGCGAATTATTCCAAAACAGTTCCTAATACTTTTGACTTCTATGCATTTTGATATGGTTAAATTAAGAGAATGGTACCCAGACTGCACATTCAGTATATTTCATAATTTCTGCAACCGCTCCACGTTGCTTAGATGATATTATATTACAGGTATCTGTACAGATGCCGACACAATTTTTCAAATTGAATTCATGTTTCTGCAGAATTTTCTTGACCGAATCTCCAAGTACTTTTCCACTTAAAACCGGTTCAGCATTAGAATCTTCTGCAAAGTTTAATTGATGCAAATCAAAAAATCCCACAAAGTCTTCTCTTATTTCATCTTCTACCACATATCTTATCACGATGCTTAGTTGAGATATTGTGGATACGTCAGTCGTCTCGTCAAACATTATGGAATATAAACCGGCTTTGTTTACATTAAATTTAATTTTACTCACAATTTCATCACCGCAAAATTTAATTAAACTATTTTGAGTTGTTTTGGATATATAAGTTGCGTCCGCAGATGAATTTTGTAGATGCTCCTTCAATGTTGTATCGCCGGATCTTGCTAACAATTTCAAAATTGCCCTCGTTCGTAATACATCCAGAAGGTTTATTAGGAAAGTCATCTAACGAGCCGTCATCTCGATGACCTCTAAATGCAATGTTTTGTCGGCCGATTGTTATGATTACGTCAAAGATATGAGCTAGTCGATTTCGGTTATCCTAAATTTGAATCAAACGTTGAGATGATAACATATTTTCAATTTGATTTTCCGGCTTATCATAATTCTGCAAAAACATATTGCAAATTTCAATGGCATTTTTATGATAGCTTGCACGTTGATGTTTCTCCAAATATCCTTCTGCTCCCAGCAGTTTAGCAAACTGTCAAAGGTTTAGTGATTAAAGAACCAGCTTCTACATTGCATTTTTCACTGCCTACAGATGTTGGACGTTGTATGAAGCAATATTTGCAGAATATTCCTTGCAGTTTTGGTCAATACACTAACCAAGGATATTTTGTTAAATTTATTTGTTTCAAATAGCGTTTTTCAATTTTTTCCTTTTTTGTATGTTCTGAGTATGGGAACACATAATTATTTGGAGGTGTAAAAGAATTTTGTAGCAGTTCCTTTTTTCAAATATTTACTTATGGGTTGATTGATAAATTTTCCAATATCTTTGGGAGAATTATCCACTTCTTCGATCTCCCTATTTTGAATTGTTGATGTCGTTGGTGACTCAATTGTTTCTGAAATTTTGCTTGTTTTGTTTAGAATTTGTTCATCATCCTTCTTATCAACTGTCAAAGTTTTTGTTTTTTTTTTATGACAAAATTTTCAATTGTATAGTTTGGACGTTTTTTAGACATTTTACCTGCACAAATTAAAATATCAATTAATAAATATACCTGATACTTATAATAATGAAATTACATGTATGAAAGTATAGGTTTTTTCAAGTATAGGTATAGTTTCAAAGACGGCAATATTCATTATTTTTGTTGTAGAAGATTGAGCCGAATGCGCTTCCTATCTACTCGTTCATACGGTTCATACTCGTTCATATTTTTAACAAATTTCAGTTGCACATGAGCGTAGCTAGGCGGTGCGTAGCCATATATGGCAATATTAGTAAAACTGTAATGCGCGCTGCATGAAGCCAATTTTCAAACCACAGATTCAGACGGATTTTTTAAATTTTCGTGAAAATTATGCTTGCTGTAATTTTTTTTTTCGGTACAGCCAATACTTTTTTTGATGATTTTGAATGATTTTCATAATGATGTGTTCCAAGGGGGGGGGGGGGGCGATCCTGGATCCGCCAGTGCGTAGCATTGAACAGTATGGACACAAATCGGTCAGTAAGCGTTAATTGTTTAATAAAATTGTTCTTTTTCAAGAACAATAAAATTATTTTCATACAGGTTTATATCTGTAATTCATTTGTGGATTATATAGCAGTGTTAGAACATGTTTAAAACTGGCGGTACTTAGCACGCGCAGTACAGTAACCAATCAATAAACGGCACCACCAATATGGCGGCCCCCTCTCTCTCCTGGGCATCATCTTCTCCGGTTATGCTCGGTCCCTATATTTCTATGTCCATGGCCTCAAGTTATTGTGCGGCAGATTGGTTAATTGTTTCCATGATTTCTGTGGCTATATTTATATTGAAAATTATTGGTTTTGAATGATTCAAAGTGTGTTTCTATCCATAGAGTTATTATTATGTAGTGAACGCAAAAAAAACGCTCTATTGAACGCATAGATTTCAGATTTAACGGACCTGACAATTTCGAGCTTTCGGTTAAAATCGCTTTACTTCGTTTGCCCCCTTTAGTTGCCCCCGAGCTCTTACGTAATAGAGTGTTTTTACAATGTGTTTTTATGATGCTTGATTCGTGAATACGTGCGCCATTTGTAATTTCTCACAACACTGAATGTAGGAAAATGTTTTTAAACGGCATAGAATCCAATAAATTCTACTGAATTTTCTAATAACCAATTTACTAACCTCTCATCCTTGTATGCAATGTATTATTCGTTCAGTACTTTAACGTGTTCCTAAAAGACTGCAATGTTTATAAAATGAAATTATATTGTGGATTGGGCAACTCGACTATTGCTGATACAACAACCGGCATTACGGCAAAAGTTGCACCTATTTCTAAAATTAAATAACTGATTGATACGTCGTCAGCAAGCGACACTAATTGACCGTTAAATGATTAATCATCAATTCGGAATAATAAAGCTAGAATGTTTTGCCGTCGTCCGCACAGATCGTTAAAAATTTTCTTTGTGGTAAGACTTTAAACGTTCATTCGATGGTCATTATTTTTACAAGGAGGTAAAATTTTGTCAAAATTTTGTTATTACAGCGACTACAGCGAGAAATAGAGAACTTTCGATTTAACCGAACGAAACATATAAATTACTGTTAATAATATATAATAGTCTACTTTTGTGTTAGATCTCTACCTGAACTGTAACTGTTAAGGTTATTTACGCGTTGTTATAATTTTAAAATTCTAAATAATTTTACATAAATATTTTTAATGGCTTCAACCGAGAGCGGCGTTAAAAAGAATCGTGTCAGCTTAAATCTGACACAGAAACTAAAGCTTATTGAGAAATTAGAGCAAGGCGTTTCGGTACCAAGAGTTTGCCAAATTTACGGTGTAAAAAGACGAACTGTTTCTGATATCCGAAAATCAAAGGCAAAATTAGAACAGTTTTCTTTAGAATACAGTGCTATAAGCACGGAGTGTGGTTCTGCGGTTGGGAGTAAAAAACATATGAAAGGTGCACAACATAAACACTTAGAAGAAGCCGTGTTTAAGTGGTACGTCAAACAGAAATCAAGTGGTGTTTATATACGAAGTCTCAACTTGAAATCTGCCTATGAAACCATCGGAAAAAGCATGGGGCTTGCTGTTAAGGCAAGCGATGGATGGCTGTGGCGTTTTAAAAAAAGGCGAGGTATTGAACTACAAAAATGTGAGTTATTAATACATATTCTTAATTCTAGTAATTGACTTTTTTGTCACACAATTCCACAGACCGGTTGCCGACCGCTGGACTATACAATAATTTAAAGCAGGGCTGACAAACACGCAGCCCAGCACGTTAAATTTTTCGACCCGTCCGACGATTTTATATTTGTATTATAAAAGAAAATAAATAATAATTTGCATGGGTCATTGTTATAATGCGCAACTAAAACTGCGAACTGAAGTTCTATATTTCATATCCATGAAGGGCAAATTGTATTGCAAGAATCGATTTTTCGTTAGGCAACCATCGGTAACGTTCATCTGTAATTTGAATGCAGTTATGCTATAAAGTTCGTTATTCTTTGCTTCTCAAAACACCCAATAAACTACTACGCACACTCTTGTGCCCGTCATTCGGTTCGTTATCCAATGCAAACGAAGTTATTATTAGTATTATATCAAGTGATTTTCTGTTTATCTGCTTGGAATGATGCTGATAGTTGAAAAAAAATAACAGAAGATATCTGATTTTTTTTCAAAGAAATTCTGAAATTTATTCAAGAGATTTATACTTACTGATGCAAGTAAAATTAGTAAGAATTTAATAAAACGCTAAATTTATAAAAATAAATATAAATTTGCATCTGTTATAAAGCTTTCCAAAAGCCAACCTACTAATTTCTCGAAATATGGTAATGAAATAAAGAAAGTTATAACTGCATTCGATAGTCATTTCTCAGATTTTGCAAAATATGATAAAATCTTTGAAATATATTGTCCATTTCATGTTGTCGTGAACATTGAACAAAATTGAGTTACAGGGCAACAATGAAATGAAACAAATTTTTGCGTCCACTTAAAAAAATAAACTTGCGTACATAAAAATTGGCCTACTGTAAACTTTTGACTTTTACTCTTTTTTTAGAAACTATATATATGAGGTGACAAAAACGAACGTATTTATGTGGTGGTTATAACAAGAATAACAAACTTGTAAAAGATTGTAATGATTACTTTTGCAATTGAAATTTACTCATTATTCGATTTTCATTATTTGATTAGTTTTCAAAAGTGTTAGTTTGATCCATACTACACCGCAAAAAAACGCCCAGATTTTTGTTCTAATCGGAAATTGCTGTTGCTCGACAATTGGACATCCAATATGACATCCGCCGCGGTTCGAAGAGTGTTCCAACGTCATGGGGAGACTGAATCCTTTCATAGACGACCTGGTACAGGCAAAAGGAGATTTACATCGGTTCAGGATGACCGCTTATTATGTCGACATCATTAAGAAATTGTCACCTTAATTCTTGTCATCTGCAACAACAACTCCGTGAAGTACGAAGAGTGGCTATTAGTAATGTGGCTACAGAGTGCCTACAGTAAGATGAGGACTGCATTAAAGAAACTTGACCCATAAGACACCTGCAGTTTTCAAAAACTTACCCCAGCTGATTATCAATCACGCCTGCGTTGTGCAAGGGATCACTATTGATCACATCAATTGAACGTTGGAGCAATGGGGGTATATTTTGTTCTTAGCTGAGACCAGAATATGCCTCTATGGTAGCGACCGAAGAAGAAAAGTGTGCTGGAGACTAAAAGAATGCTACATTAAAAAGCGGACTACTTCGTCGTCACGGGAGAGGAGGTTTAACGGGTGCATAGAGGAGATTTTAGCAGTTCATGTGGTACCTTACGTAGACTACATTGGAGTAGAGTTTTATCTTTATGCATGACACTGCGCAGCCGCACACCGCAAGAATCATGCAAGATTACATTAGAGAAATCGGTTTTCGGGTTATGGAGTGAGTGGCCAGTATGCAGTCCCGACCTAAATCCGATAGAACATTTCTCGGCTGTGCTTAAACGAAAATTTGATGTCGAGAAGGGCTCATACCCATTATTCAAAATTAAGCGTGAATTTAGATAATTGTCAATAACCATAATTCTTTTAGTAATAAAAGAAAGTTAATTTGTTTCATGAGTTAATTTCACACAAGTTAACAAAAGGAACCGAAATAAATTTTAATAAACGGAAACTCATTTTAAAGCTTATTCAACTGTCTTTCAATCTTTCATTTAAATTTCTTTATTTCATCTCATAAATAGTTTTACAAATAAAATAGTCAAAAGTTTATAATGGGCCGTTTACAGCAGCCTATGCACGCAAGTTTAGTTTTTACAACACTTAATTGCAGAGATTAGGGGTAAACAGTACAGTGATCGGTCCTTTTAGAAATTGAACAAGGAAAATAATAAATTGCATGCTTGTACAAAATGAATTTATGTATTATTATATTGCTAGTAATTGTAAAAAACGATACTTTTCTATTTAAATAATAATTCGAATCATAAATTTAACATTTAGAGAAAATAAGAAGACAAATGTTTGATTCGTCCAAAAACATAGTTATCGGTCACATAAATATAGTGGTTGTTCAGTGGATTTACAGTAATTGGTCAATGCTTTATGATAAATAAAAATAATTCAAAAGTTTATAAGTTTTTAGTTCATAGTCAACAATAGTCTTTTATAAAGTCCTACAAAAATCCTACGTAGGATTTTGATATGTCTGTCTAGTCTTGCCTGTGTAGGCTTGTTGTCTGAAGAGTATTGTATGTCTAGTCTTGCCTGTCTAGTCTTGTCTGTCCAATCTTGTCTATCTAGTATTGCCTGTCTAGTCTTGTCCGTCTAGTCTTGTATGTATAATCGTATCTGTCTAGTCTTCTCTTTACAATCTTGTCTGTCTAGTCTTGTTTGTCTATTCTCGTCTGTCTAGTCTTGTCTGTCTAGTCTTGCCTGTCGGGTACTGTTTGTTTAATCTTGTCTGTCTAGTTCTATATGTCGAGTCTTCTCTCGTCTGTTTAGTTTTGCCTGTCTAGTCTTTCCTGTCTACTCTTGTCTGTCTTCTTTTGTCTGTCTAGTCTTGTCTGCCTATTCTTGTCTCTCTAGTCTTATCTGTCTAGTCTTGTCTTTTATAAATTCATAGCATATCAATATAAAACCACATTTTAATCAAAACCATTATGTTTAGCTTCTTATCCGCTTATTTATAAGTTAAAACTTATTGCCATTAACTCTAACATAGTTACTCTAACCTAAAGTGACCACATTTTCATTGAAACAAAGCGGGACAAATGGGAACAAATAAGAATTATAATTAAGTTATGAAAGCAGACCAATAATTCAAAAAAATATATTTTATCTACTCACACACCAAAATCAACATATTAATAAATAAATTATTGTATGTGAAGAATGCCATTATTATAATCGTGTGTAAAAGTATCCAAATCGTGTGTAAAAGTCCAATATAAAGCAATTGGAGTTTAATTAATAAACGATTTATGTTTGTTGTTACTATGGCAACTTGCGTCACTAAACAAAAAACATAAACGTAGTGTAAACAAATTTTCTAACTATTATATATTTTCTGACTATTATATTTTTGTCTGTATATTAAAATTGAATTAGTTTTTCTCATTTGGAATCAAGAGTTCTCGACCTCTCAGTTTGGATTTATCTGGCTCTAATAAATATAACTTAACCTAACCATAACCTAATTTAGATTAAATCTAGGTTAACCTAGATTACATCGACAACGACCAAATATTTTGATACGGAATATTATTCTGTTTAAAATGATGCGATAGCTCCGTCCATTTTTTGTCTGTTTCCAGATTTGGAGACCGCCAACATTTAATCTGTAACGTATCTTTTTCCAATAACACCATCAAAAAACATAATTCTCGCAAAAATTATTTTTAGGAAAATGGTTACTAATAGGTTATATTCATAAGATTTTTACATGTATTCCCATAAAATCTCCCTCTTTAATATCACCCAATGAAAATTTCAGAACCAGGTACCATTAAACGACCGGATTTTGAATATCTTGAAGGCAGTTCAATTGGAGTATATTAAAGAATTTCATTGGGTGACATTAAAAAAAGACATTGTATGGCATTATGTGGAAAAACCTTATATTATATTTTATATTACGTATATTTAAAATAAGAAATGCAGATATTTTCTAAAAAGCATTTTTAAAAATCGGCGGGACGCGGGACAGTCCTCCAAAAAGCGGGACTGTCCCGTCAAAATCAGGACTAACCACACGTCCTGATTTTGACGGGACAGTCCCGCTTTTTTACTTTACTCTAACCTCACAATAATAATTGACCAATCTCTATTTTTATCGTTTGATATTTATTGTTCTGTCAAATTCTTCACAATCAGTACTTTTTTTTCTAGAATTTAAACCTGTATTGATTTACAAATGTCAAAAATCCGTAGGGTCACTTTTTGTAGATTTTTGTCCAAAACGCCGTAAATTTAGAAGAATCTCGGTCTTATTATTTTATTAATTAAATAAATACACGAAACTTTAAGTTATAAAAAAGTTATAGGTTGTATCCACTACAGAAAAGAATATAGAATTTTCTTCTGTTAATAAACAATTATGTCACAAAAAGATTGTCTTATAGTTATATAGTTTTCAAAATATTACCAATCACTCTCGACTGACCAAACAACTGTAATATTTATCCGTATTGCATCTTAAGAAATTTTGCCAACGAGTTGTAAATGATTTTGGGTCCACATATGTTTGTGAAACATTTTTTCGAAGATGAAATTTAGAAAATAGTTTATCACCTGCTTTATCGCTCATTATCACGCTCAATATCGGATGCCAATTTAGAAAACCAGCTAATGAAACTTCGAACATGAATATAGATCTATAAAAATTAAGTGAAAGAAAGGACGACAACAGGACAAATATCTCATTAATGAAGACTCGCGAGTTAATCGAGTCGTTATTTTGAAAGTGATCCATTAAAAAAAAACTAACAAATTCATTTTTACACTTCCATGTTATCCTTTGATATTGAGGAAAATTGTGGTCAAATATATTTAAAATATTAGGTATTTGAAATATATTTGGCGAAAATTTTCTTCCACATGAAAAGATAACGTAGAAATTTTAAATATAAAGTGGTTAGTTTTTTATTTACACGTTCATAATAAACGGCTTAGTAATATTGAACCATTGTACAACAATAAATTTTTATTCATTATCTATTTGTATGACATTTTTTAAAACCATGTTACCGAAACTGCGGCCCGTTGTAACGTTACGCGTCATTAAAGTGGCCCGTGAAACCATTTTGGTTGACCAGGCTTGATTTAAAGCATTGATACTTATATTCTTCCCCTATTCAAGCCTGGTTTGCAATATTTATACATATTCTTTAAAAGGAGTTTTTGTTTTCATTAATTGTTGGAGAAAAATAATATAAATATAAAAATAATATAAATAAGAAAAATAATTGTTGGAAAAATTTAAATTTCTAATTTAACGATCGCTTCGTCTTATTAGGGAGAATACGATAAAACAGGGTGAGATAGCGAACCGGGTGAGACGGCAGCGCATTTCATTCCGAAACAATGGCAATATAGGTCACGTGGTTTCACGCAATAAATTCGTTTCGTGTTTGCACTTTTATAACCAATGTTTATAAATGATATCAATTGCAAGTGAGATGTGAGCTATATGCTTAGTTTACTAGGTCTTACATCTATTACAAGCAATTACATATTTTGCAAATATAGTCATTTGTGATGCCATTATGATGAAAGTAAGATAATATTATAACCTAGAACGAATGTCTGCTTTATCAGCGTGCGCCGTCTCTCATAACAAGTAATCAAATAAATGGGAGAGATTGCGCAGTTCAGTGTAGGGTTAGATGGTACACCCGTTAACATTTATTTACAAAACATTTGCTGTCCTTAGCAATGCCGACTCGTTATAAACGGAAAGGAAGCTGTAGCAGAGGAAATTGGTCTGAAAATGAATTAATTTCGGCCGTTGATGCCGTAAATCAAGGAACTATGGGAGTAAATCAAGCCGCAAGACATTACAAAATCCCATGCACAACGTTGAGACGACGTCTGTGTTTAGGCGATACGACCAAGAAAAACTTAGGACCCCCGTCGTGGTTCGGCGAGCAAAATGAACTAAAATTAGTCCGACACATAATAAATCTCCAGAATAGCGGGTTTGCTCTAACGAGAAAGATAATACGGGAGATGGCTTTCAAGTTCGCCGAACATTTAGGCATTGGACACAAATTCAATAAAACAACCGAAAAAGCGGGCATGGATTGGTTACAATCGTTTCTTTCGCGCAACCCGGGTCTTACTTTGGCTCGAGCGCGAGGCTTGAAAGAGGAATATAATGCGGAACACTTTAATATATTAGGTAAAATATTAGGGAAATTATCTCAAGAACAAAATAAGCAGGGAAATAATACGATTGGGACGAATTAGAAGGCAACATTCAAGTTGCAAAATTACGAGTACCTGTTACGCATAGAAAAAAAGTAAAGCACTTTGCTTTGCCATTAAACAGCCAATATTACTATTGGTACATCAAACGTAAGATTAGACAGACAAAACTAGACACAAGTCTTGTCTTATCTGTACAGTCAAGCACACAGTCGTACAGTCGAGGCTAGATGGACAAGACTAGACAAATAAGATTTGATAGACAAGACTAGAAAATCAATATTAGACAGACAAGACTAGGCAGTCAAGGCTAGTCAGATAATACTAGACAAAATTTGATAGACTAGACTAGAAAATCAATATTAGACAGACTAGGCAGAAAAAACGAGATGAGCAAAACTAGATAGGCAAGACTAGACAGACAAAGCTAGACAGACTAGACTAGACAGACAAGACTAGACACACTAGACTAGACAGACAAAACTAGACAAACGAAATTAAACAGACAAGACTACACAGGCAAGACTAAACAGGATTAGATTAGAGAGACATTATATTTTGCCGTTGTTGCTTTTGCTGTTGCTACTTCAGCTCTCCATATGTCACTGCTGCTGTTGCTGATGAGATTGACTGAAGAGAACAAGATTTGAAAGACAATTAGAAAGTCAATATTAGACAGACAAGACTAGAATGACAACACTAGACAGACAAGGCTAGACAGACAAAACTAGACAGACATTACTAGACAGACAAGGCTAGACAGGCAAGACTAGACACAATAGACAGACGAGACTGTTCGTTTCCTAGTCGGGGAGGCGACAATTAGGACGGTTTTCACTAACGTCTGGGTTGCCCACCCTGAATGAATGCAAAAAATGCGATACCGGGGTGGTGCATATTAAAGGTTGAATAGGGTGTTTAGTGAGAGCTTCCCCCACAAAAAAAGACAGACAAGACTAAACAAACAAGACTAGACAAGATTAGATTAGAGAGACATAGAGCAACAGGACTACACAGACAAGAATGCTGTATTTGTTGTTGCTGCTTTTTCCGTTTTGCTTTTGCAGTTGTTACTTGTGTTGCTGTGACTGAAGAAAACAAGATTTGACAGACAAGACTAGAAAGTCAATATTAGACATACAAGACTAGACTGACAACACTTGACAGACAAGATTACATAGACAAAACTATACAGACATGAGTAGATAGATAAAACTAGACTGAAAAGTGTAGACAAACAAGAGTAGAAAGATATCACTAGACAGACAAGGTTAGAGAGACAGGATGATACAGACCAAATTTGAGCAACAATATATATAATATAATACAAAGACAATAATTGTGTTTTTGCTGCTCTAGTTTTTGTTGTTGCTACTTCTGCTACTACAGACGTTGCTACTGCTGTTGTGGCTCTGATCAGGTTGATTGATGAGAACAAGATTTGGCAGGTATCACTAGAAAGTCAATATTAGACAGATAAGTCTAGACCAATGACACTAGGCGGATGAGATTAGATAGACTTCCCTCATTAGATGAACTTCCTCCAAACTAGACAGATATGACAAGTTAGACTAGGAAGTGTAGACATATATAACTACAAATACAAGGCTAGACAGACAAGGTGACAGAGGCAGGACAATACAGACAAGATTGGGACAGCAGGACTACACAGACACGAATGTTATATTTGCTGCTGCTGTTTTTGTAATTGCTGCTTTTGCTGTTGCTACTTCTGTTGTTATATAGTTGCTGATGCTGTTGTAACTGATCATATTGTCTGACAAGAACAGGATTTGAGAGAAAAGACTAGAAAGTCAATATTAGACAGACAAGGCTAGATCGACGAAACTAGAGAGACAAGATTAGATAATAGAAAGCTAGACAAAGACAAAGATAGACAAAGCTAGACTGAAAAGTGTAGATGGACAAGACTAAAAAGACAAGGTAAGAGAGACATGATTGGAGCAACTACACATACAAGAATGCTTTTGACGTTGCTACTTCTGCTGCTGATGTTGCAGAAATCTTTGTCGCTGTTTCTTCTGTTGTTATTTTGATCCCTTCTATTGCTTTGAAAGTTCCATTGTTTGTTGATTTCTGCATTGGTAGCTGCTGTTGAAGTTGTTTCTGTTGCCACTGCAGGTTATTCTACATCAAGATTGTCATTATTTAGTGGAAGCAAAATAAATGTATTGATTATATGATTCTATTAATGTTATTATGAAGTAATATGAAATTATAAAAATAAGTGTAAAAAGTTGTATGTGTAACATGAGATGTTTTTTTATATATAAATTGTCTATAATATTCTATAAATTTTATTATTACATTTTTTATTTAAAGATGGTGAGCAAATGTGGACCTCTGAAGATATTACATCCCTGATTTCTTTGGTACAAATACACAGTACACTATATGACACATCTGATCCAGATTACAGTAACACAGAAATAGTAAACACAATTTGGCAACAGATTGGCATAAAATTAAAAAGGACATGTAAGTTATTTTTTACTTTAAACTCATCATTACTTTGTTCAAATAAATTTATAACAACGATAAATTTATCATTGTTTTTGACACAAAGATTAAAAAAACGTTTTATTAATCAATTTAAATAACTAATTATTTATGTAAATATTTCCATATTTAACTGTAAATAATCCTTTTGTTTAAGCGGAATCCTGTTCGAACAAATGGCGAGAACTGCAGACTGAATATCAAAAAAGAAATAATAATCTAAAATTTAACAGCAACCATAAAAACATAGATTGGATTTATTTTGATTCATTAGATTTCCTAAAACAATATCTACAAGATACTGTATATAATGAATCTTCCTTAGCTAACAATTTAAACCCCTTTCTCTTTGTTTCCGCAAATAGCCAATCATCTGAAGTAAGCCAAAACGTTTCAACAGGAGACAGATTTAACGAAAGTAGTTCATCCGCTTCCACAGATTCTGTGTCCATTAAATCAGAAATTGAAGTTGAGGATAATTTTGTAGAAATACAAAATCACAATGGAAATGATATTTCAAATGAGATGGAAAGTGACAGTAAATTAAACCAAGATTTGGTTAATACAATAGATAATGACTACAGTTTAAATGAAATGGAAAGTGATTTTGCTACTAATGATTTAAATCTGGAGACAAATGTGGATGGTACAAATAAATCTATGAAACTATTTCTGTTGAGTTTATTGGAAGATGCCAGTCATTTGAGTAAACCAGCTCAAAGGGAATTTAAATTGAAAACTTTGGCATTGTTGCACAATTTACAGTGAATATTTTCGTTTGTGAAGTTTAATTCACATTATTGGTCAATATTTGTTGGTAAGAATTCTGCAAATTTGTTTCTTTCTGTGAAAGATTTTTTTGTGTTGATCCCACCTTTATAATACTCATATGGAATTATGATATAATTAACAATGAGAAATATATTTAAAGTACTCATAATTATTGTTGTTAAATATGGGCATAAAACTGTAAAAACATCAATAAATTATTCAGTAATAAAAATTGTGAAGGGAGAAAATAATCAATGAAATATATTCTTTAAAGGATCTCATTGTTTCTTCTTTTTATTATGTTATACCTTTCAGCATTCTTGTTTCTGAAAAGATACCTTTCGGGTATAAAATTTTTCTTTCATTTAAATGTGTCCTTCCCTTTGTGCAACCCTCTCCATCCCTTCAAGTTTCAAACCTTTCTTTTGTTCAATTCCTCCCTGCTTCCTCTTTTTATCACATAATATTTCTACTAGCTTTAAACATTTTTATAGCATGAAATGTATTTTACAAAAATATGTTTTTTAAATATCTGACCTATATGGTCATACAGGATATAGTGAATCTTCCTCAGCTAATAATTTTAACCCCTTTATCTTTGTTTCCTCAAATAGTCAATCAACTGAAGTAAGCCAAAACGTTTCAAAGGAAGATATATTTAACGAAAGTAGTTCATCTGCTTCCACAGATTCTGTGTGCATTAAAACAGAAATTAAAGTTGAGGATAATGTAGTAGAAATACAAAATCACATCGAAAGTGAAATTTCAAATGAGGTGGAAAGTGACAGTAAATTAAACCAAGATTTGGATAATACAATAGATAATGACTACAGTTTAAATGAAATGGAAAGTGATTTTGCTACTAAAGATGTCTGACCATTGTAAGTACCAGATATTTCTTGCTACATCACTGGTGAAGGGTTATTAATAACTGGTGGTTATTTTGCATCCCAAATTGTTTTTTCAACATATAAAGCTTCTGGAATCTGACAAGACTCTGACATCTTCTCATAAAAATGTCTTGCTTATATATAACAAATTCGTACTTTCCATTTTATTACCATCTCATCTCAACTTTGAATTCTGTGAAATACTATTTCTGTGAAATAGATGGTGTAGCGGGTAAGACGGCAGGCACATGCGATTTATTTCTTATATATGGCCATAGAGGTAATTTTGTATGAAAATATTTGAAGCCCATAGACCTTTTTACGGTTAGTTAAGCGCCTACGCGTCTGTCTGCGAATATGAAATTTCGGGCACATTTTGTTATTTTCACTGGTTATACGTCAAGAAGTGCCCGAAAAAAATGGCGGAAATTGACACATGTGCACAAAAAAAAATTCAAATCGCAAAAAAATCCCAAAAAACCGTTTTCTGTGCGTTAAATAGACATGAAATGCAAGTGTTTCAAAATTAATTTTGAGTTAAAAAATTGTTAAAAAACTTTATGCTGTCTAACTTTTTCTTTAAATATTTATTATTTCATAATAAATTACAAAATTAGCTTAAAATTAAACTGGGGGCACAGGTACAATCGTGCCAGGCGTAACCGGCAAGCACGTGCTTGTCGGTGAGAAGCAGGTAGTCAAACGACATCCTTCTCGTTCTCCTGTATGAAGAGAATGTAGCGGATCTATAGGAAACAAAATATAAAAAATACATTGTAACTAGAGGGTAAATCGGAAAAATTGTGTGGGTCCCGAGAAAAGTAAATGACAGCGAAGACCGAGTGTTAAGTAAAATTGGGAGACTAGATAAAACCAGACAAGACCAGACGAGACCAGAGAGGACTAAACAAAACTAGACAAGATCAGACAATACAAAACCAGGTAAGACAAGACCAGAGAAGACTACACAAGACCAGACATAACCAGACAAGACAAGACAGTCCTCCTCGGTAGTGTAGTACATACCCGCCTGACAAGCGGGAGACCGGGGTTCGATTCCCGGTCGGGAGAGCAACAACTAGGGCTAACTCCTAGGTTTCACTAACCGTCCGGGCACACCCTGAATGAATGCGAAATATGCGATTCCTAGGTGGCGTATACTAAAAGTCAAATTGAAATAGGGGGTTTAGGCAAGACAAAACAAGACAAGACCAGAGAAGATGAGACAAAACCAGGCAAGGCATGTCCAGACAAGACTAGACAACACTGGAGGCTAGGGAAGATTAGATTTTTCTTTTGTGCCATTTTTTCTCTTCTTCTTTTGTGCTGATGATAAATTTAGCAAGTTTGTGTATCTTGTCCCAGTTTTCCTTGCTTTTAACATGTAGTCTATAACACTTCTGGGTTGTAAGCTTTTGTCCATATTAGATTTAAGGAGTTCCCTTTCTGTGGTCCATCTACAGCATTCAAATATTGTGTGGGTAACTGAGTCTTCTTTACTGCAATATGCACACAGATTATCAGGTGATCATCGTATTTGCTGTAAATAATCTTTATAGCAGCCATGCGCAGTAAGAAATTGGGTCAGATGGTAATCAATTTCTCCGTGTTTTCTGCGTTTCCACGCAACTATTTTGGGTATTAGCAGCGTCGTCCATTGCCCTTTATCTGACGCCCACCAGTTTCTCTGCCATTCATCGCACATAGTACAGATTATCTCTAGCAAAGACACTGTTTTATATGCGCAGCAAATCCTTAGTGCTAGTTTTCTTTGGACTATCGAGAGTTTATCGAATGCTAACTTAGATGTAAGATGCTGTGCCCATATTGAGGCCCCATATAGCATCCCTGACTGGACCACGCAACTGAGTGCTCTTCGTTTACAGCTCTTCGCCCCCCCCCCCCTCCCCCCCTACGTTATGCATGAGTTTTTCCATTGCTGTCATTGTACTCATACCTTTTGCTGCGGCTTCTTTAAGATGGGGAATGAAGGAGAGCCTCTTATCTATGATGACACCTAGGTATTTTAATGACTCTTTTGAGGCCATGCTAACATTGTTTTCTTGGAACGATGTGGGTGCAAGCTTCCTCAGTCCCGTTAACGTCCCGTTTTCTCTGGAGTTTTGCACCCAACAGTAAATTTGGGATATTGCTTGGTTTGCAGTTAGCATCACTGTCTGTTTCGACTTTGCTGTTATTACAATAGCTAAATCGTTCGTAAAACCTATTAGCCTAGCACCCTCAGGAAGTTTTAACCAGAGGACTCCATCATAAAGTATTTTCCACAGAGTGGGACCCATAACCGATCCCTGTGGCTCGAGACTATTAACAAGTATTTGCTCAGTTTCGTCATTTGTTTGCAAAATGATTGTTCGACTGGTAAAATAGCTTTGAATTCTTCTTAGCAGGTAGGGAGCTATATTTCTTACTATTAGATCATCGATAATGAGTTTCCAATCGGCTGAGTTAAAAGCATTTCGTACGTCCAGTGTTGCGAATGCACATATTCTTCGTGATCTTTAGGTGCCTGATTTAGCATTTGCGATCTTCATGACGGCTTTGATAGCAGGGTTGGTGTATTTGCATTCTCTGAAGCCGTATTGGTCACTCGACAATCCAGCTCCAGATTCAATATCTTTTTTCAGCCTATGCAATAGTAGGTGTTCTAAGAGCTTCCCCAAAATATCTAACAGGCATGATGGCCTGTATGATGTCGACTCCCCGATTGGTTATTTTAGATGTAGGTACTTATCGTTTTTTCGAAGTAGCACCAGTTTCGCCAGTTTATATCTATTCGGGAAGTTTCCGGCAGCTAGATGCTCGTTCATTACGTCTAGCAAGAACTGCGGTTCCTGTCCAGCGGAGAGTTTTATTATTTCAGTAGGTATTCCGTCCGGACATGGGGCTTTTCCTTTACGCATTCGCTTTATTGCGTTTATTAGCTCTTCTTCCGTGAACAGCGGTACCTCTTCTACTGCTTGTTGCTGCCATCTCACTAGCTCCTGAGGGAAGATTAGACAAGGCTAGATAATATAGAATACTAGAATTGCTTTATATGATCTTGTCCAGTCTTGTTTAGTATTATCGGACGTTGTCTAGTATTTTGTAGTATTGTCTAATGTTGTCTAGTTTTGTCCGTTTAATCTGTATAATCTGCAGTGGCGGATTATCCCTAAGGCAAACTAGGCATGTGCCTAAGGGCGTGAGAGTACAAAGGAGCGTGCTGGCACTTATACATTAAATAAAAAGTCAAACTTTGTATAGAGCATCGTAAGCGCTTCCGTCTGCTTGACTTTACCTTCTGACCATTACGGCCAGTTATAGGGAATTTTTAAGAATTTGTTACATCGAGGAAATCGTGATATTGAGGTTCGTTATACTAAGGTTTCACTGTATAATTTATAATATCTCATGATCACCAGAGGGGCGTCTTTCCTAGAGCGCTCTCGACATTTATTCCTCTGCCTCCTAAGCCTCTGATAATCTGAAATGTATAGTCTATTTTCTATAGTCTATGTTCAAAAACTTGAGAAACGCTGATCGTGTCTCAAGCTTTTGAACACGTCACCCAAATAAATTTCTAGAAATGAGAATATCGATGAAAAAATCGGTCGGGATTGTCTAAATATCAAAACTAATTTGCTAACGTGAAGGAAGCCTGTAAACCCATTAACTGTGACCTTGCAACAATTGTTGAATTCCTTGAAGCTCATAACTTGAAACCGAATTCAGTAATACCTCGCTTAACGTTACCTGCGTTAACGATACCTCGCTATAACGTCATTGCTGAGCGACGCAGTAATTCTCATGATCTTTTAACGTATTGGAGAATTGCATTCCAGTTGAAGTTATATTCATTCCACCGAACACATCATTCAGCCCATGGATCGGGGCGTAATAGCAGCATTTAAAACTCGTTTCCTCCGATACAGTGTTTCCAACGTCATTGATGCTGTGGACAGTCAGCAAGTGTCAATAAAATAATTCTGGAAGAGTTACAACATAATGAATGCCATTTACTATATCCAACGATCTTGGTATGAAGTATCACAACACTGCCCTAAAGCAGTTTGGAAGAAAGTGGGAACCAATTTAAAAAAAGAAACGGAACATGGTTGAACATGAATGACATCAATTGTTGAAATGGCACACCAATTACATTTTAATGAATTGATGATATACAGACTTAGACAGATTACTACTGGATGACAACAACAATCTGCTAACAAATGAAGAATTGCAAGAACTGACTGGTAAGAGAATATGACAATTTTGACATCAATATGGAAGGGCCGCATGTAAAAGTTTTAATCTTGATTGCCTGAGTCAGGCCTGTCTCATTCGATAGATATTTTATCCGAAATTTTTCAATACAATTATTTCTTCCTTCGTTTAAAGGAAGGGTTGACTTTGCTTTTAGGTCACACTCTGACTACAGCGCCAGTGCAAAATTTTTTTAACAGTCAATATGTAAACAATTCAGAGTTTCCAAACATTTAAAAAATTTTATGACAAGAATGGGGTATAAACATAAAAATCTAAGTTTGCGAATAAATGTTTATATCCATTTTTAATGTCATAATTAATATTTCATAATATGTTTAGTCTCTTTTTTAAAGAAAAAAATCACTTTCAATTTTCATATTGACAATATTATAAATGCGACAGCAACTCAGGAATCGGTGGTGAACTGGTTATCCAAGTGAGCTTGGTTGCAAACCATTATATTTGTCCTGTGTGTGTGGCAAATATGAAATTGAACAAAGTGACAAAAAGCTATGGTGCAAAAGGAGGTGGAGGTGCAAAAAAAGGAGTTGCAGCAGAAAAACACGACGTTACTATCCTATCATTATCCTATACCTATACTATCATTACGCCATCTCTCCTGTACACAAATTCTGATGGTAACAAAAAGCTGAGTAGAGAGGGTAGCCTTAAAAATTATGGCCAATAATGTTAAGGTTTGTCCGAAATACATAACAAACTAGTGCCACTTCTGCAGGGAGGTTTGTACAGAAATGTGTATAAGGGACAATGAAATGCTTGGCGGACCAAGAATAACTGTGGAAATTGACGAAAGTAAATTTGGAAAGGGGAAATATCACAGAGGGAAACGTGTAGAAGGAAAATGGGTTTTTGGAGGGATCGAGACAGGGACTAACAAATGTTTCATGGAAGTGGATCCGGCACGCAATAAGGCGGTATTTCTAGAAATATATTGGCAATATATTAAACCCAGAACCACAATTGTATCTGATTGTTAGAAAACATATATGATTGTTTGGAAGATGAGGGCCACAAGAGACTGATCCTGTTTTATATGTAATTCAAATTAGTAAATTAAACTACCAACAGTTCAATATTTTAGATGACTACATAACATGACCACTTACGCACGATCATGGTATGTGGTCATCTAAAATTCTATTTAATTATCTAAAACTGAATTAAATAGAATGGGTGAGAGGCCATCTCCCTGTCTCACTCCTGTCTTGATCTCAAATGGTTACAGGATTTTGTATGTCACAGGTAGTAGTGATATTCCTCTATAGTTATTAGGGTTTGTTTTATATTGTAAATATTAATTATTTAAAAAAATAATAAATTATATTAAATATTTTTTTTTAATTTTAAATCAAGACAACATATTTAACCCCGGTTAGATTACGTTGCCCGCCGCGAAGCGGGCAGATAAATCAAGTAAACATACGCGCGGCAGCGCGAACTCTCGGTCCAATATAGGACAATGTGGCAAGGACCGTTGGTTTAACTCCGGTTAGATTAGGTTGCCCGCCGCGAAGCGGGCAGATAAATCAAGACAACATACGCGCGGCAGCGCGAAATCTCGATCCAATATAGGACAGTGCGGCAAGGACCGTTGGTTTAACCCCGGTTAGATTAGGTTCCAAGGCGAACCATGCTCTGGATTATCAGCGCATACCGTACCGTGTCCACAGAAGCCGCCTGGGTGATATCCAGCTGCCCTCCCATCGACCTCCTCGTCGATGAGCGAGCTCGCGCACACGAAGGAGGCAAGGTAGATAAGGCAGAAGCCTGCAGACGCCTGCAACGCAGATGACAGGAAAGGGGGAAACGGAAACCGGGAAGGCTACATGGACCAAGTGCTTGATTCCTGACCTGCGTCCGTGGGTCAACAGAGACCACGCCGAAACATCCTACCACGTAACCCAGATGATAAGCGGACAGGGATGCTTTAGAGCCTACCTACACAGGTTCAAGGTCGCTGAGACAGAGGAGTACAAAGTTTTGTACTGTGGCCAGTCAGACACCGCTGAACATACTTTCTTCTTCTGCGAGAGATGGGAAAACGACAGACGCCTGGCAACTTCGGAAATAGGAGAACTGAGCCCTGATAACTGCGTTAGAAAAATGCTAATAGACCAACCCCACTGGAAAGCAATCTCCAACTTCATCATTAGCATTATCACCCAGAAAGAGGCCGAAGAACGCGCTTTCCAGGCAGCCACCTAGCAAAATCTCAAGAGTAGAAGCAAAATCGAAACTCTCACAAAAACTAGGGCGGTAACAACTGCCCAGGCTGCCCGCCCTGAAGGAATGCGCAAGCGATACCGGAGTGCTGGTCTCTATAGCCAAGTGGAAGAAGGGGTTTAGTGAGTGAGAGCCTCACACGCAGGCTGGTAGAGCTTCCCCCAAACCACAAAAAAAAAGATTAGGTTGCCCGGTGCGAAGCGGACAGATAAATCAAGACACCATACGCGCGGCAGCGCGAACTCTCGATCCAATATAGGTCAATGTGGCAAGGACCTTTGGTTTAACCCCGGTTAGATTAGGTTGCCCGCCGCGAATCAGACAGATAAATCAAGTCAACATACGCGCGACAGCGCGAACTCTCGATCCAATATAGGTCAATGTGGCAAGGACCGTTGGTTTAACCCCGGTTAGATTAGGTTGCCCGCGGCGAAGCGGACAGATAAATCAGGACAACATCCGCACGGCAGCGCGAACTCTCGATCCAATAGTGGGAAGTCAATGTGGCAAGAACCATTGGTTAAACCCCGGTTAGATTGGGTTGCCCGCCGCGAGGACCCCCTCTTTCTGAACCGGCCCATAGATCTTTCTTGGTATTTTCCTCTCTTGTTTTTCTTGTCTTTTGTCTTGTTTGACTTGTATTATAGCGTCTTAATTGGGCATTGATAGAGATACTCCTTTTTGTTGTATTGGTTCCATGTAAGTCTGTAGCTTTTTGTAGTTTTGTGATCCTTTCTTCATTGGATTTTGAGTTCAGTCCTGTTTTCTGTATAATCTCTTCCAGGTATTTGAAATTTTCAACTTGTGTTGTCTTTCCATACTTAGTTATCAGTGGGTGTCTGTTTGTGGATTTTGTGTCCATGTACTGTGTTTTTTAGTCTTTACCCCACAGACTCCTTTTTCTCATGTCCTGATTATTTTCTCTAAAACTAAATTAAATAGAATGGGTGAGAGGCCATCTCTCTGTGTTTAACTCCTGCCTTGATTTCAAATGTTCGTGAGACCTTGAATTTTGTATGTCAGGTAGAAGTGAAATTCCTCTGTAGATATTAGGGTTAGTTTTGTCTCATCCTTTCTTCTCGACGGAGTGTATTAGCTCACAAAGCCAACTACTTCATTTTGGATGTTGTATTTGTTAATGTTTCCTGGATTAGATTTCCGATTTTGTTGTCCATCTTCCATTTTTCCAATTTGTTGAAGACTGTTTATCTATGGAGTCATAGGCCTTCTTGAAGTCGACGAATGGTATTGTGATGTTCCTGGTCTTTGTCATTATTAATATTATTCTCAAGCACCAGATCTGTTCACTGCATGATCTTCCCTTCCTGAACCCTTCTTGGTATTCCCCCCAGGCCAATTTAACAGCGCTTTGTACAGAATTTTGTATGTCACAGGTAGTAGTGAAATTCCTCTGTAGTTATTAGGGTTCGTTTTGTCTCCTTTATAAATAACCTTTCCTTTGTTTACTTTGGTCTGTTGGTTCCTGTGCTGTTTTTGCTGTTAAGGGCCACTGGGAATACTCCTTGTTGAATGGTCTGCCGGAGTTGGGACCGATCTGGTTTCTGGTGAAATTTTAAGTTGCTCCAGGTCTGATTTTACTGTGATGACCTATTTCCCTTTCCCTCTACCTGTAGTGGTGAGTATCCTGTTCGTGAGTCGTGGACATTCATGTGGGCTAAATGTCCATAGAAGGTTAGGCGCCTTTTCCTATTATGTTAATATTTGCCTTCATGTTGAGTCCTACCAGAGTATGTAGATAAGGCCACTCTAATTCGTGTCGAGTTGTTTACTCTCAAGGTTGTCAGACCAGGAGTTAAAAATTAAAAAATTACAATTACTTTTAGAAAATAAAGATAAAGCTTTCTTACGTCAGTTTGACATAAATAGACTGTCTTCCTTGAAAACACAACAGTTTTACTACTACTGCTGTACGGTTTACTGCGCATGCGTCATTTTAGTTTCAAAAACTGCCACCCGAGTGTGACCTAAAGACACTGAAATATATACTACCTGGAACGACCGCTGGCCTCTCGGCTTGTGCGGGCCGAGAGAGAGGTCCCAAGGACCCCCCTTCAGAGTCTAGCCAACAGTGTAGTCGAGAGTGGGAGGATGTGATACAGTCAGAGCGAAAAGCTCTGGTTGTATTAAGTTGTATCAAGAAGGAGAGTGAGATCGTTCAATCGGTGAGCATATTATAAACCGAAGCTTATATATTTTAATGACAGTTGTTTTCAAAAAGACGATGGTAAATACTGTTGTATTTGCAAGGAAAAATGGACGTCGGAGACATTTAGTTTTCCTTTTGGACTGTACTAGACGAAGACAGAACGATAGACACCTTGTGATGCTCTCTGTCGGCCCGCACAAGCCAGGAGGCCAGCGCTCGTTCCAAGTAGTATATATTTCAGTGCCTAAAAGCAAAGTCTTCCAAAGGAAGTTCGAACGAATCTAATGAGTCAAAATATTGTTTGATTTTTTCTATATTTTCAATTATCCTAATGGGCTAGTTGGCTAAATATGAAATATTGGTTAATACTGTACTTTAACACACAAAAAAACATTTTATTTAAAAAAAAATTATCATATACATTAAGAATTTTGCGTTTAAAAAAAGCAATTTAAAGTTACCTCGAAAACGCTATGTACTGTCATGGCGTCTTGAATGACGTCAGTGTATGCAAAACAAATCAAAACAATGATTTTGTGTATGACAGTAGTTATTAGACCGTAGTATATTTTTGTTTTCTTCAATAAGAAATGAATTTCTCATATTACAAGTACTGTATAGTGCCCCAGTGTAAAAGCACAAGAATTAAAACGCCAAACAAGTTATTTATATTCGCTCCACGCAATAAAAACATGCGGAGAAAGTGGCTAAAACTTGCAAGGAGAGATAATGTTAATAGTTTATCTACAGATTCCCCAATGTATTTTTGTGAAGATCATTTTGATGTAAGTATGAACACAATCTATGCCTAAATCTGAAGCAGTACTGTTAAATTTTGCAAAATCACTATTTGTCAAGTATTTTTTAAGAAAATATTGTGATGTTTAAGTTGAGGTTAAGTTTTTTTTTTATTCTGATTTAAAATCTTGTTTTAGTGATATTTATTATAATAAACACAGTTGCTTTTATTTATCTAGTTGCCAAATGATATGGTTAATTACATGGAGTATCATATTATGGGAACAGTATCAAAAGTACTCATGAAACCTGGTTGTACTCCAAGTAAATTTGAATGTCAAGAAGACAGTAGAAAATGGACGTGTAGCAGTATAGAACGGCCATATATTGTAAAAAAACAAAGAATGATGACAATCGCCGAGTGTCTGAATGATTCTGAAAAAAGCTGTACATCTAGTTCCTCTACCAAAGATATCTCTGATACAAGTTCAAGTAAGTATTTATTTATTGAATAGAAGATTAACAGTAATTGAAGTTTAAAACATACAATCTTTCTTACGCGAAGATAACGCCGTCACTGAATTAAAAAGGGGGCCAAAAATTAGTTTTTTTGAAAATTATACAAAATTGGTAAAAAATGCAAAAATTCATGTTTTTATTATAAGTTTTACAACACTCCGTCCCCGCAGAGAGCGGCTGTAGGTGCGTTTTAACATTTCCTCACATTTTCACCGAAAATTCTTTCCCTCTTACACGGCCAAACGGAAATATATCATTTTCCGTCCTGTCAGTCTGCTGTTTCTCGTACCTGTGTAGGACAGGTACGAAAAACTAAAATCCGTTTTTTGGGCGATTTGAGTAGCAACTTTGGTCCGCAGCTCGATTTTTTTCTTGCATCTCCTCTGGCCGCGTCCCTGGCACGTCTTTTGACATTCGGCGGACAAGTATGCGACTGCTGGTTCGTCCGTTGCAGCGGAAAGAAAATTTTGTTTCTTCGGTTACATTTATAGACGCGGTTCGCTTATTTGAAGGGGAACAACGGCCGGTGAAAGAATCCGGAGACTGCGACGTCCTCTTCGCGCTCCACGTCAATTTTATCGCGAAAAAATTGGAAAACGCGATTTTTTTCAATACGATTTGAGGGAATTTGTGGGGACCTAACCTAACCTAACTACTCCGAAGCCGCCAGTCGGATCAACACCGGACTAGCGCCATTCGATTCGGCATATTGTTAACAAAAATACAACTAAGCTTCAGTGTTTTTAATTAGTAAATTCGAGTAATTGCACATGATTTATATTTTAGTCGTGATTAGATAGCATGTTTCTTTTTTAATCTAGTAGTTAAAATTCATTATTTTTATTTATAATAACTTCTTTTTTTGACTTGTGCGGTGTAATAAAAAGATCTGACAACAGCGCTTTATTGTGTCTTGAGAGTTTATAAACTTGCCGCAGCGACCCCGTGGAGTGATCACGCGGCGTTCACCCACCCGATGGAGTAATAAACTTGCGTGATCTTCACGTGATTTTCGGGCGATGATTTCCTATTGGTCAGTACAAACGCTTTTGAAGCGTAGATCACGCAGCTGAAACTTTAAACCAGTCGAAGAGTCCGGTTGTATGCCTCGTGCTCTCGAGAGGTCCGATGCTACTAGAGAAAAGACAATAAATTGATCGCTTGCAAAGTGTGAGATGTACCGAAAATATAAACTATTAGCAAAATACTGCAACTGCCACGTGCTCTCGAGTTTTCATTGTTTTTGTCTTAGTTAAAATTAATAAAATTACATTTTATACATAAGTCAGTCTTTTTCAAAACTTTGTTTTTCAAAATTAATATAAAATTTGGCAAAGCAGTGTAAATCAGGCTTTTTACAACGTCACTACGAACTATCACGTGAACACCGCGTGATTACTCTACGGGGTCGCTGCGGCAAATATAGATTTGAAAAGGGTTAATCTGAGATATGGGGCATCCACTGAAATATATACTAACTGGAACGAGCGCTGCCTCTTGGCTTGTTCGAGAGAGAGCATCACAAGGTGTCTCTCGTATCGCTCTGTCTTCCAAAAAAGTTCCAAAAAAATGATCTGTCTGTGTCCGACGTCCATTTTTCCTTGCAAATACAACAGTATTTTACCATTGTCTTTTTGAAAACAACTTTCATTAAAATATATAAATTTCAGTTTATAATATGCTCACCGATTGAACGATCTCTCTATCTCTCATTCTTGATACAACTCAATACAACTAGCTTTTCGCTCTGACTATCACATCCTCCCCACTCTCGACTACACTGTTGGCTAGATAAGGATGAAGGGAGGACCTTGGGACCTCTCTCGGCCCGCACAAGACTAGTGGCCAGCGCTCGTTCCAGTTAGTATATATTTCAGTGGGGGCATCATACGTTCAGCCAGAGATAACGTTAACATTGTGCACACAATTGTGCCACAATTCAAACTAACGGAAATTTACACAAAACCTCCAGTGGCGCGTAAAAACGCCACCGTAGCTACAGATTTGAACAAAATGGATGGTTAGATTAGGTTATATTAGAAGCAGATAAATCAAGACCACATGTCGCGCGGTAGCGCGACCTCTCGATCCGAAATACAAAAAAATTTCAATAGTTTTTATATACCCCCAAATTAAATAGATTTACAGTAATCTGAACTGTAGCACTTGTTCCAGGCAGACTATTGACCTCAGGTACAGTTAATGCTTGATCTGTTTAATTTTGGTCCATTAGTGTCGTTTCGGCCCAAGTCAGGGGTCCCCAACTCTATGCCCGCGGGCGCCATGGTGCCCACAGACCATTTTATGTGTGCCCGCTGCAACCCGAACACGATATAAAATTATTTATCTGATACAAATAAATTAATTTTTTTTAATTTCTTATAAATTATTGTAGTATAATAGAAAAATTTATAAGAAATTTTAAAAATTAGTATATATTTTAATAATTAATAATTAGGTATATTATATTCAAATTGAAGGGCATACTATGGGTGCGTTCCACTTGGCGCCCACAACGCTCAAAACATCCATTTAGCCGTTCCACTTGTTGATCGCGGTCGTTGTGGTCGCGGGGAATATGTCACTAATGACGTCATTATTTTCGCCCACAGCGACCCAGCTGAAAAGCTGGGTCGAAGTGGTCGTTTGCAGAAATTCGGCGCGTTTTTTTAAATTCAAATATGGAGATGCAGAAAATTTCTTTGCATGATGCAAATAGTAATATTTTAGTGGAAGCTTACGTTGCTTCTACGGAATATGAATCTGCTACGGAAATTCTATAGTTAACCTGCTTATTATTTTTATTATGCGATGGTGTCAGTTACATATGTGCATATTTAAGCTTCTTTATACAGATGGACTCAGCCTTCAGTATTACTATTACTGGAAACGTACAAATCTATGGAGAATACCCTCCATAGTGGGAAATTATCCCAAAAAAAGTTTGGGAGAAAATTGCAATAGAAGTTTCGAGAAAGGATATTTTGTGACAGGTGCGCATTTTGTAACAATGTTCTTCCAAGCTTCGGAGTTTAAAAAAAACATTTTATAAAAGTCATAAATGGTATAATTACTTACATATAAAAGAGTAAGGGTTTAGAGTATAATCTAGATATCAAATTGGATGTCAATTTTTAAAATGTAGAGTGTAATTAATGTACCTAATGCCAATAATACGTGGCCTGAGCTTCGCGATTGCCCAACCAATATTCAACTGCCGCAATCAACGACATTTTGATTATATCCTTTACTGCAATTGATAATTGTTATATACATTATTGCAATTGAATATAAAAACTCAACTGTGTTGTTTACACTGCCATTTCTAATGTTTTCATCGCCATTTGTAATGTTGGCATTAGTGAACGCTCAAAACGCTACAAAATCCATTCCACTTGGGTTTTCGATTGTAACGCCCTCAAGCAAGTGGAACGAGATAAACCGCGGTCGTGAGCGTGAGCGTTGTGGGCGCCAAGTGGAACGCACCCTATTTTTACAGTGTAAAGAATCTATTTCTCGTCCGAAAATGCGGTCTTTCTCATTTTTGCACTAGCAAAGCACTTTACATTGCGCATGTTACAAATTTTGTATCTGCGCATTAAAGTTCGCCATTTTGAGAAACACTACGGAGTCGGATTGAGAATAAACTGAAATACAGTCTATATTAATAAATTAATGAATTAATAAAGAGAAAATATCTCAACTAAAATCGACACTGTCTACCCAACAGTCAATTTTCACCAGGCCTATGTTAAAATCTAACTATTGCTTCTTTGAAAATTTCTCACATGCTCGCAAAGAAGAAAAAGCATTGGTAAGAAAGCCAAGAATTGGTAAAAGAAGAATTTTTGACTGGTGCCGATTCCTTATTTGAGGGATTTCCCAACAAGCGCGAGATTATGTCAGCAATACAAGACTGACAACACCGTCACAATACAAGACCGTCACAAGAAGGATATACAACATTTCAGAATACTTGCAATCTCAATTAAAGATTGATTTTGAGATATGTGAGTGGTTCTCACTACAATTTGACGAGTCTACAGACGAAACAGACACAGCACAGTTAGCATTTATGGGGAGAATGATATTTAGTCATTTTAGCGTAAAAGAAGAACTACTAAAAATATTGTCAATGAAAGGACGAACAACAGGCGAGGATATTTACAACATATTTGTAACATACGCAAAATCCATAGATATGCGATAACCACTGATGGAGCATCAGCAATGGTTGGTAATATTAATAGATTTATCGCCCTCTGAAAGAAAGACAAATCATTTCCTAACTTTATGTCTCACCATTGCATTATCGGTTAAAATGTGTTAAGGAGGCATTAGATGTATAGGCAACCCACCGTACGCATTATGCGCATTGGTGGCATAGCACAAAGGCGTAGGGAAAATAAATTTGAAAGGGGTATATAAAAAATGTTTAAAATGATAATAAACCCCAACAACTTTTCGGATTGCAGTATTACATTAGTTTCTTCAACCCCAATTACATTAGTTTCTCTCAATTAGTCTACAATAGTTCCAAGTACTGAATAATCAACGGTTCTTGCCACTTTGTCCTATATTGAATCGAGAGTTCGCGCTGCCGCACGTATGTTGTCTCGATTTATCTTCCCGGTTTGCGGTGGGCTACCAAATCTAACCAAGGTAAAACCAACGGTCCTTGCCACTTTGTCCTATATTGAATCAAGAGTTCGCGCTGCCGCGCGTATGTTGTCTTGATTTATCTTTCCGCTTCGCGGTGGGCAACCTAATCTAACCAGGGTTAAACCAACGGTCCTTGCCACTTTGTCCTATATTGAATAGAGTTCGCGCTGCCGCGCTTATATTGTCTTAATTTATCTGCCCGCTTCGCGGCGGGCAACCTAATCTAACCGGGGTTAAACCAACAGTCATAAGTTTCAACTTGTCAAATATATTCTTATTAATAAGCTTGTTATATGAATTCGTCGTCGTAACCTTAAATAATTATTGCGTATCCCACGATTTACACGCCACTGGAGTTTTTATGTCAATTTCCGTTAGTTTCAATTGCGGCACAGAGGGCGCTGAATGGCTAATGCCTCCACTGAAATATATACTAACTGGAACGAGCGCTGGCTTCTAAGCTTGTGCGGGTAGAGAGAGAGAGGTCCCAAGGGGAGCCCTCGTATCGCTCTGTCTTCGTCTAGTACAGTCTTAGTAAAAACCTAATATATAGTATAAATATATCTATATTATTTTATATATGTCGTAGTTATATAGTGTAATCCGTCAGATTGTGTAAAACAGAGTCTTTTCATGATTTGACGGCAGTTCATGTATTACACCATATGACTAGGCAGTTCATGAAACAGCCACACATATATTTGTTTATTTATATCTTTTTTAATAGGTCTGATAATTAAGGCAAGTAGTTTTATACTATCAAATGATTGCACTTAGTCATTTCGTGAAACGTCAAAACGGTAAGTAATTCAGATTCTTTAATCGTAGTTAAATATAATGCCGCCTAAAATCGGTGGTGTTATGAACTACATGATCTGCCGTCAGATCATGAAATGACTGTGTTTTACACAATCTGACGAATTTCACTATGTGACTACGACATATATGTAATATATAATACTAAAAGAAAATTATTATTATATACCACCGAATTATATATATATATATATATATATATATATATATATATACAAGATATGAAAGTTACTAAAAAGTAAAATTCGGATAACGTGCGTAGCACAACCGCATAACCATGCTAAGGAATTGAAAGAAAAACAGAATATAACATCCAACCAAAAGGACAGGAACAACCCTGTTCCATCCATCCAACCAAAAGGACAGGAAACACATATATATATATATATATATATATATATATATATATATATATATATATATATATATATATATATATATATATATAATACTAGTCCATTTTTTTAAGAATGCAGTAACTAGAAACCTGATTTACACTATGACAAATGTTCAATCTAGTTACAAAATTTGGCGCTAAATTCAAATATAGTTACTTGATTATGAAATTGTTAATTTATTGATGGTTTGATTGAATATTTTATTATTTATTTACATAGTTTACTCCCAAATTGGAGCACTTAAATCAATCTCAAATACTGTTAATTTATGTTAACAAAGAATTAAAAAAATAATTGAATTTTAACAAAAATATCTTAGTATTATTGAATAACTTATTATAAAAATTATAGAAATTGAATAACTTATTATATTTATTAAAAAAGCATAACAAAAACACATTTATTGAAATTTAAATTTATTACATTCTTCTTCTTCTTTAGAATGGGCCTACTTTGGACCATTCTTGTTCATCTGTTGGGCTTTGATCTTTGTCCAGTATTGTCGCATCTTCTGCCAGTGTAACTCCTTTCTGTCTTCTATCCAGGGGGTACCTTTCCGTTTTTCCTGAAATCCACAGACTTCCTTCAGGGTGCGTCTCACAGGCCGTTTGCTTTGGAGATCTGTTATTCCCAGTTCAAATTCCTTTTTCTTAATTATTCCATTCTAAATTCATTCAAATCTAATAAATTCCAAATTTATTACATTATTATTTACATTACTATTATTTACCTTTATTGGCATTATTCTTAACACAATACAGACTTAGTCTGTATTATTGGCATTATTCTTAACACAATACAGACTAAGTCATTGCATTGGCATTGTGTTAAGAATAATGCCAATAAAGGTAAATAATAATTTTTAAAAAAATATATACATTACAATTATTTATTACATTACATCAGTCTGAATCTGTAAATTCCATTTCACTGGACGAGCCAATATTTACAACAAATTGCAGATGCATATCTTCGACAATTTTATCCAGTTGGTACAGTTCATTTTCTTCTTTTATAACATGGCCAACGTAATTGGACCACTTCTCGGCTGAAACTTGTGCTAAACCATCATGAAATAATTTTGTTACTTCGGATATTTTAAATGTTTTATTATTTGTTGCCACATATCCCTTTACCTGTGCCCAAATTAATTCAATGGGATTTAATTTGCAGTGGTACGGTGGCAAACGTAAAACCTCCCGATATGTATTTCGAATCATTTCGTCCACTTTGTATGTTCAGTGGATGAGTGTTTATGTAACTTTTTACCATATCCAATAACTCTACTTTTAATAAATGTTCGTCTACTTCCTTTCCTTTGCTTCGAAGATATTATATCCTCTTTCCTCCAAGTGGTTGTCGGTGTTTTTTCCATTTTGACAGAATGGTATGGAGCATTGTCCATCACAATAACACTATTTTCAGTTAAAGATGACAAAATTTTTGCCATCCACTCTTCAAATATGGTAATTCATATCCTCCTGGTAATCATCCGTTTTTTTTGGATTCATATATTAGTAACCCACCTTCTACAAATCCATTTTCGTTGCCTATGTTGGTAATTATTAATCGGTGACCTTTGCCAGAGGGATATTTTAGGCCCACATACAAATCTTCTATAAAGGCTTGGCTTGAATTTGTTACAGTCTTATCTTTCCAAACTTTTGTTTTTGTATGGCCTGCATTCACCCACGTCTCATCCAGGTAATAAATAGATCAGATCAGATGACAATTGTGAATTGACCTTAGAACATATACTTATGGAACAGGAATACAAATCATAAAATTGTGTCCAAGAAGTGAGATACAAAGTCTCATTCTACTTCTTTGGGTCGAAATGCTCATGCGCGGCCTACACGCATTTTTCGATTTTGTTTACAGTTGCCATCTTGTTAGATGCATATTATTAATCCACTTTATTAAGGCGGAGTGCCCACTACCTCATCAGTTTTTTCTAAATTCTGACTTTATTTTTTTAAATATTTAAACAATTTTTTTTAAATTCTTACAAAAAAATAAAAGTCATATTATAGTGTTTTCCTATTTTCGAAAACATGTAAAGAGAAAATAAAACATGTAATTATAAAACTATCGAAAAATTAACGACACTATAATAATATAAAAAATATTCCAATTAGGTCTATGAAAGAGTTAACAAAATATTTTCAAAATTAAACCCATGATGTAGAATATAAAATGAATGCTGCAATACTCATTGTTGGAGAAATTTTAAAGTGAAACATGGTACAGTTTAGGCCAGGAGGCGGGTTCCCGCCTGCGCATATGAGATTTATCGGTTCCTAAAACTCTAAAAGAGACACATAGACAAGAGTTTAACGATCCTCATTCATAGATTAGTGAGTGCATTTTGCTATCAATTATATTTGACAATGTGTGATAAACAAGGAAGACGTTATAAACGAAAAAGTATTCGCCTGAGAATGAAACGGTAAGAATAAATTTTAATAATTATGAAACTATTTAACTATTTTTAATGTTATTGACTTTTTGGATTGTCAAAAGCAGCATTTGCTTATCTTCTTTTATAACGTATTAGATGCGTATTAGAACAGTTTTGTTTATCGGCAATAAAGATTAGACAAAACTTACAGTTTTTAATTTTTAAAATACTGAAAACGTAACTTTCATGTCCAGGATTAGGAATTCAGAAAAGAAAATAGTGCTGTTAGAAGAAGATGTAAACCAAGATCAGATGGAAATTGCCTCTACATCTAAATATTATTCAAAGAGTAGGTGAGTTTGGCACAAGTAGTAGGTAATATTGGAGCGAAATAGACAATAAAAGTCGCTCGTTTCGCAAATCCGAAAAAAAATAGTGGTTATGAAATTTGTAGCTTTAGGATGACAAATGTTCAATCTAGTTACAAAATTTGGCGCTAAATTCAAATATAGTTACTTGATTATGAAATTGTTAATTTATTGATGGTTTGATTGAATATTTTATTATTTATTTACATAGTTTACTCTCAAATTGGAGCACTTAAATCAATCTCAAATACTGTTAATTTATGTTAACAAAGAATTAAAAAAATAATAGAATTTTAACAAAAATATCTTATTATTATTGAATAACTTATTATAAAAATTATAGAAATTGAATAACTTATTATATTTATTAAAAAAGCATAACAAAAACACATTTATTGAAATTTAAATTTATTACAATCTTCTTCTTTTTTAGAATGGGCCTACTTTGGACCATTCTTGTTCAACTGTTGGGCTATAAAAAACATATTATATTTTTTTTTCGTAAGACTAACGGTTTTTGAGAAAATTCTTTTAAAAAAGTAACGTTTATTTTTCCTAGAAGTGCACGCGCTCTTTTACACCCACCTTTGAGGTAGGGTACAAGATGCGTTTTTTTAATTCCTGTCCTCAAAAAAAAAAATGTAGAAAAAAACGCATTTTGTACTCAAAGGTGGCGTGGAAAGGAGTGCACGTATTATGAAAAAATAAACGTTACAACTTTTTGAATCTAATTTTCTAAATACGAAAAAAATAAAAAATTTTACCGAGTCACAAAAATGTCAAAAAAGTCACAAAAATGTTTATGGAAGTAATGCTTCCAATACTTGCCAGAAACGAAGTAAAGTAATAATAAAAAAACGGGATTGAAATAGTAAAGATTGTGTAAAAGAGTGCAAATATGCCGAATATGACTTTTCCAATTTTTTAAAACGGTGAAAATTTTTGAAAACTTTCGGTGACAGACCGTGACGGTCTAAATTCTATGTTCTGTATTAGGACTAAGTTGTGCTATATATTACCTAAATAAATATGTAATCTGGTAAATTTATATTCATTTATAAATATATTTGTTAATTTTGTATATGAGTTGCTTATTTCCAAAACACGACCTGAAAGTTTTGAATCGTCTGTTAGAACACGCGAAAAGCTATATTTTCTGTCTCAGCTGTTTTCAGGTCGCGTTTTGGAAATAAGCAACTCATATAATAAATGTCAGTTCGTCGGCAGTCAATCGAGTTAATGAAGATAGGACTCAATGCTAACCCGCGGTCCGATGTACAGTTTCTCTCTTTCTAAAGTACTGTAACTCCTATTCTTTTTTTCGGAACATATTTCTATACTCGGTATAATACGGTTAAAACAGTGCCTCGCCCACTTCGCGAGATAGATTGCCCGGACTGAGAATTCCCCCTTAAGAGTTTATTACTTCTTATTAAAATATATTAAAGAAAAATTAAAAAATAGTAGCACATGACAAAATATTATTAGTTTTAATATTTTGTATTTACATAGTGTGGATAAATACTTGATTTAGTTTGATACAACTAGCTTTTCGCTCTGACTGTACCACATCCTCCCACTATCGAATTCACTGCTGGCTAAACAAGCTCCCTCCTTGTCAAGCCAACAGTGAAAGGGCTCCCCTTGGGACCACTCTCTCTACCCGCACAAGGTTTGAAGCCAGCGCTCGTTCCAGTTAGTATATTTCAGTGAAAGCTTCTTAACACATTTTAACCGCATTATCCACCAGGAAATTTTGTGTGGAAAGATTCTCCCAATAATATAACAATTTTTATATACTCCCTTCAAATTTATTTTCCCTACCCCTATCTGCCTTGCATCCGCACAATGCGTACATTGGGTTGCCTATATCAACATGTAGCTCTTTTGAATTAATCAACGAATCGTAAACCAAACGCACTACGATGTTATCAATCATAACATATCATCAATCGCGGACTGTTACATACGTGTGTGTTATGATGTATTTGTATTTACATAGTTCACGAACTGTACAATAATGGGCATTTACAATAGTGGTTGTAGATAAAATCTATTATAATAATTAAATATTCTTTTAGCAACTAATTAATAATCAAACTTTAATAGAGTATTAAGATACAAAAATAAAATCTTTGAAGCCTCTTCTGCTTCAAGTCTATATCGATGTGGTGTTTAAATAAGCCCAGCATCACTAAACCTTCGCTCGCTCAAAACTCTAATTGGTGATGTGACTAAATAATGCCTTACTATATGTACAAGAATCCCTTATGCTTGTTCACTTTCCACCATGTCCCTCTAACATGGTGGAAAGTGCAAGCAGAAATATGGGATTCTCGACATCATTTGCCACTTGTTTTTCCGCTAAATATAATATTATGTAATAGCTTTTCGGATTACGAGCTGAACGGGATTTTGGTGACTAGGTAGAGGAATAGCAAGTTCTATTTCACCGTCACTCATATCCATTAATAAAGTCATCGTGTCCCTCAAATATACACGTTTATTGTTTACAGAATCTTAAGATTCATCCAATGGCACGCTTCGCAATCAAAATACTACAACTGCCACGTGCTCTCGAGTTTTCAGTGTTTCTGTCTTGTTAGTTAAAATTATACTTGCCGCAGCGACCCCGTAGAGTGATCACGCGGCGTTCACGTGATAGTTCGTAGTGACGTTGTTAAAAGCCTGATTTACACTGCTTTGCCAAATTTTACTTTTGTTCGGAAAATATAAATCCCAATACTATAACCAAATACATATACTAAAGTGACGTTTGAGATATAGAGTCAATAAAGATTTTGGCTTCTGAATTCTCAGAATCTGAAACAGGTCGGATTTTGATGATTTTTTTTTCGGCTGCGTGATCTACGCTTCAAAAGCGTTTGCACTGACCAATAGGGAATCACCCCCCGAAAATCACGTGAAGATCACGCAAGTTTATTACTCCATCGGGTCGTTGCGGCAAGTAGGTATAGCAGAGACAAATATCTAAAGTATAGTGTAGTTAAGTATAGTGATTACATTTTATTCATAAATCAATCTTTTTCAAGACTTGTTTACAATTAAATAGGAAGTGGTAAGTACCTAGGTATTTAAAAGAAAAAAATCATTTGTACATTCTTGTGTTGTTTTTAGGTCTTTTCTAAAGAGTCTTTTCTTTTTTAGGTCTGTTCTAAACCAAAAAGCAATGGATAATAATATCAACAATATTGCATTGTCACCGCCTAAGAAGAGAGTGAGGAGACATTTTTCTGTTGAGGAAAAAACCTCAATTATGAATACTTTCAAAGTATATAAGGATAAACATCCTGAACAGACAAAAAGTAAACTTGTCGAATTTACCGCCACATCTGTAGGTAATAGTACATAATCATTAAAAATAAGAAAGGCTCTTGAATTTTCAGATTTATTTTTAGGAATAGGTGCAAGTAGTGTATACAATATATTAAAGGAACACCACAACAATCCAGAATTTAATCCTCCAAAAAAGTATCATCGAAGTAGGAGTGTTTTGGATAATGTGACAGATAAACACAAGCACTCGATTAGAGGAATCATACATTCCTTCTTTTTAAGAAATGAGCCGCCAACTGTTGAAAAAGTTTTAGCTGAAGTAAATATGAACGACGACCTTCCAAATTTTAAAAATTCCACAATGCGTGCCTTATTGAAAGAGATCAATTTTCAGTGAGTAAAGAGGGTGGTTTATTTTTCGATTTAAAAAAAACTTTAATTTCAGATTTAAAGGAAGAGCTCAAAATAAAAGCTGTACATCTAGTTCCTCTCCCAAAGATACCGCTGATACAAGTTCAAGTACGTATTTATTTATTAAATAGAAGATTAACAGCAATTGAAGTTTAAAACTAATGCAATTTTGCTTAATATTAAAAATTGTGATCTATAGTAATCTTTGTACTTATCACAGTTTATACACTGCCGAGCATAAAATTAGGGTCACTCCGTAATTTGAAGTTATTTTAGAAATTCTTAGTTTTTTAGCAGTTTTTTTAGTAGTAACAGTTTACTAACTGCTTGCTTGAATTAAACAAAAGGTTTTTGTTGTTCAAAGTTTATTGACAGTAATGAAAATGAACCATTTTAATTTGATATGCTAATAAATGAAAATGAACAAGTTTACTTTGATATGCTTTTGTTGAAACAAAACAAAGTTTACAAACTTAATGAGTGTTCCCTCCTCTGGCAGTGACAACAGCATGCAAACGACGAGGCATGCTCTGGATCAGATTTTGGATCACCTTCTGTGGAAGATTGTCCCCAGTATGTCACGAAGTTCTCTAGAATTTCTGGGGGCCGGCACATGTCTCTGTAAACGTTTTACCATCTCATTCCAAATATGCTAAATTGGATTTAAATCTAGACTGCAAGCTGAGTGCGAAATCGCGTTATTTCACACTCGTCAAGATACTCAGTAACTATTCGAACAGTGTGAAGCCGTGTGTTATCATGCATAAATGTTGCATCCTCTCCAAAAATAACCATGAACGGTAAAACATGGTCTTCGAGAACCTCTGTCAGATACCTACGCGCAGTGAACATTATCGATAAAGACTAACTCCGAGCGAGTGTCAAAAGATATGCCTCCCCATGCCATAAGTGATCCTCCACCAAATGGAAGTCGCTCGGCAATTGCACACTTACACAACACACTTACATGTCTATCAGAGCCCGTAATGCGGTATGCACAGGAAAGCGGCGGTCCAGTAGCTCCAGTTCAAGAAGATAATCCAGCAACATGAAGTCGCCTCCTAACTGCCCACTCACTTATGTTTACATTTCTCACTTCTTGCAGATGATTTCGAAGGGAAACTACCGTGACCGTTCGGATGATTGAAATGAGAGAAAGAGATGAGTGTAGAGAACAGATTTTAAATGAGGATGGAAAAGGGTTAGAATGGATGAAGAAAGTTGAGGGGAGAAGAAGAGCAATATATGGGGCGGGAAGCTGATAATCGGTTTAGGGATAGAAATTTAGTGATTTTTTTTTTAGTTTTACTAGCATATGTTTTATTATTAGCTTTTTTTTTCTCTTTTTATTTATGTACGATATTAGTTTTATTTAATATGTATTGTTTATTTCGTAATGTATGTCGTAAATTTATGTCGTAATGTAAAATTTTGGAATCAATTTATAAACCTGTAAGGGTAATAAATATACATACTACTACCGTGACCGTTCGGTTTCTCAAAGCGCTAGAAACTAGAAAGCGGTCATCTCTAGCTGTTGTAGTCTTGCCTCGGCCTAAACCAGGTCTTGAACCTGAACCGAGTGAGCAGACCAGTCTCTTCGTACCGCCGCTATACTTGTTGCACACTCGAGAGACTTACACCAACGTTTCTCGCAGTTTCGCGCTGACCGCGGCCGCCTTCTAAAGCCGCCACAATTCGTGCCACAACAACAGGATTTATGTTCATTGCAAAACACTAACAATGATAACAATACAAAAACAATTTACGACAGACAGATGACAACACAGAAACAAAAGCCATGCTCTCCTTAAATTTTCTTTTGTTTCAACAAAAGCATATCAAAGTAAAATAGGCTATTTGACTAACTTTGGAAAATCGTTTTAAATTATTCTTTATTACATAATAAGCACACTGCATTGATATTTCCGGGAAATTTACTATATTAACAATAAAAAACATTGTTAAAGTTTAAATTTCCAAAACCGCGCGAAAAACGATATTTCTGGTCACATGACACGTGTGACGTCGTTGGCTAGTAAACAAGCTTTTTAAACAAAATATTAACCCTGCAGCTGAAATTAATTTCATCATTTTATTGGATATAATGGCGTATAAATGGTGTGTAGTGCCACAGTGTACAAATACGTCTATAAGTAGTTCACACAAATTGTTTGTCCAAAGGATCCCAAAAGATGAGAAATGTGGTTAGAATTAGCTCGAAGAGACCCAAAGAGCATTTTATCACATACAAATGTTTTTATGTGTGAAGATCACTTTGATGTAAGTAATATTTAACTTTATATATACTAGATAGTAGCTAAAATATTGGTTTATATAAAACGAAATAACATCCTTACTAACTAACCTCATTATATAGCTTAATCTTGCAGTATAAGTTGGAACGATCCTTTTCAACCCTACATTGTAGCACATTATTGTTAAATTGCAGATGGAAAAAGACACAACAAACTACATGAAGTACAAAATGGGCTTCACTAAGAAGATATTTTTGACAGATGTGGCTGGGCCAACTAAGTTTCATTGTCAACAGGATCACAAAAGACGGCTGTCTGATGCTGATCAATCTTTTCGAAAAGAGTTACTTAAAAGGCAAAGAATTGATCTTGTCACAAAATGTGTGCAAAGTCAAAGTGCTACTGAAACCCATGCTGAAAGCTTACAAAAAGATGACGATATGATACAAGAAATTATTGAGTCTGAAGGTATGTTATCTATTTATTAAAAATGTCATAATATAATTAGATAAATGTTATTCACATGTAAATGAAGTAATTGATTTTGAATGTTTGTCTTTTCAACAAAAGCATATCAAAGTAAACTTGTTTATTTTCATTACTTAGCATATCAAGTTGAAATTGTTCCTTTTCATTAGTTTCAATATACTTTGAACAACAAAAACCTTTTGTTTTATTCAAGCAATCAGTTAGTTTGTGCCTCTAATTTTATGCTCAGCAGTGTATTATTGTAGTCGCTCTCAAATGTACGTGAAAGTACAATAGTATGTAACTAGTACATGTGGATCGTATTTTTCGGAATGGAATAGTTTTCGTAGATGGAAGATTTGAAAAGAATGGAATAGTTGCTAAAGGTGGAATAATTGATGAGGGTGAAATTGTTTAATGAATTTTGACATTTGTATATGAAAGAGTAATCAGAATTGCGAGCTGCGCGATTCTTGTAGAAAGCGCATCAGCTAAGGTTGTATGAGTTGCAAGATGTACAATTCCTACTGCACAGAATATTAACCAATAATTCATCCGTCTCAAATGATTTTAATGCTGTCAGGTTTGTAAAATAATATAATCAAACACTTTTGAGGTGTACTTAATCATATAATGTTACCAATTGTCTGAAATCAAAGTGACTTTAATTTAAGGAGTCATATTAGAAATGAAAAGTTCCCAACGTTCATAAAATGGTTACTATATCTAACGATGTGATATTAGTTACTAAGGTGTACAACATGGACGATAAAAAATCAGCTGTGGAGTAAAAAGTTACTGAAAATCTCACTAAAACTTTCATAACCTTTAAATTGATTAAGTGACATTGATGTTGTCAACTTTGACGTTCAACATAACCAACATATTGTTTTAATCAAGTTGGAATCTTGTGTTTTTGAGTTACCAACATACTCAAACATAATCTCACCAACTATTTGTTAAAGTTACATTGTCCTTTTTTTCGTCAAAATTGCAAGCCTTAGTTACTAACTTCACTTCATCATATATAGTAACCTCCTTTTATGAAGGTTGGCAACTCTTGATTTCCAATATCACTCCTCCAATTATAGTAAGTTTGCTTTTAGACAATTAGCAACACTTAGCAAAATTATGTTACTAATAGTTTCACCAAAAAAAATAATAACCAATAAATTACTCAACTGACGTTAATGTCAACTTTGATTTAATTTTCATGTATTTGTTTATTTAAAAAATCCAGTGTCAAGGTTATCGGCCATGAAAATTCCAAAATGGTCAAATTGTTTCAATAGAAATATCTATGATCTTAATAGATCTGAAAGAGTTTTTATTATATCTATTGCAGTTTTCGAGTTGTTGCTATTTGAATCCATTAGTATCAGTTCCGGTTTGACTTCGAGGGATGCGTATGTGGTCTGGATTTCTATGGCGCTTTGCTAACCTAATAGCCTAACCTAGGTTAAACCAACATTTAGCTTTACATCTTTATCTTATTTTTGATCTCTTGGGTCGCGCTACCGCTTGTAGTTTGTCTTAATTTTTCGTTCGCTTTTCTTTCAGGCTTTGCCACTTTAGCTTATTGTAGATCAAGCTGTAAATGCATGTCTGGTAGACTTTGAAGAGTTGGACAAAAAAATATATTTGCAAGTTTTCAATAAATATTTCTTTGTTAAAAACAATCCTGTGTCAAGGCTATCGACCACAAAGGTACCAAAACGTCAATTTAAATAGAAAAATCTATAATCTATATATATATATATATATATATATATATATATATATATATATCTGAAAAAAATTAAAAAATGTCTGTTGCAGTTTTCAATTTATAGTTATTTGAATTTATTAATTTTTGTTATGTCCGAGTTTGAAGGTCTTGATTTATCTGCCGCTTAGCGGTGTGCAATGTATGTTGTCTTGATTTAACTGCCCGCTTCGCGGCGGGCAACCTAATCTAACCGGGGTTAAACCAAAGGTCCTTGCCAAATTGTCCTATATTGGATCGTGAGTTCGCGCTGCCGCGCAACATACGCGATTTCTCTTGTCGAAGGCCCGTTCAGTTTTACAACAGAAAATGACAATTTCCCGTTTCGACGCGCAAGAGGAACGGAGTTTTTGAAGAAAAAGTAAAAAAATTAAAATGCACCTACAGCCGCCCCCTGCGGGGGCGGAACTTGGTTTGTCTTCTCACAGTCTTGATTTATCTCTCCGCTTCGCGGCGGGCAACCTAACCGGGGTTAAACAAATCTAACCGGGGTTAAACCGACGGTCCTTTTTCACATTGACCTATATTGAACCGAGAGTTCGCGCTGCCGCGCGTATGTTGTCTTGATTTATCTGTCCGCTTCGCGGCGGCAACCTAATCTAACCGGGGTTAAACCAACGGTCCTTGCAACACTGTCCTATATTAGATCGAGAGTTCACGCTGCTGCGCGTATGTTTTCTTGATTTATCTGCCCGCTTCGCGGCGGGCAACCTATTCTAAACGGTGTTAAACCAACTTTTTCACATTGACCTATATTGAATCGAGAGTTCGCGCTGCCGCGCGTATGTTGTCTTGATTTATCTTCCCGCTTCGCGGCGGACAACCAAATCTAACCAAGGTAAAACCAACGTTCCTTTCCACTTTGTCCTACATTGGACCGAGAGTTCGCGCTGCCGCGCGTATGTCGTCTTGATTTATCTTCCCGCTTCGCGGCGGACAACCTAATCTAACCAAGGTAAAACCAATGGTAAAACCAAATGGTATCTTAAAATATAAAATTCAAAGAAAGACAAAATATAAAATGGTGCTAAATGCATGCAACTTCGGAGCCTTTGAAAAAAATATATATTTGTAAATTTTCAATAAGTATTTCTTTATTAGAAAAAAATACGTGTCCAGGATATCGGCCAAGAAGATACCAAAACGTCAATTTCAATAGAAAAATGTATAATCTATACAGATCTGAAAGAAATTTCAATATATCTCTTGCAGTTTTCATTTTATAGCTATTTGAATTTATTAATCTCTGTTATGATCGAGTTTGAAGGGCGACGGCCGCCACCAGATAAAATATTTTGCAAAACTAACTGAAAGATATCGTAGATTGTCTAATTCTCTACAAATGTGTGAAATTTTATTGTTACACGTTGTGTGAAACATACTAAAATCATTTTTTAAACAAATCCAGACATGTCAATCATGAATTCCGATCAAATTCGAACGCGAAAATTTCAAAATATTCAAAAATTGCGAAAAAATATATTAATAATTGAAGGATTTCAATGAAACTTATACTGAATGTGGGTATCCACCAGAGGTATGAGTTGACAAAATTTGAAAGCTCCCACTCCAATGGGGACGTCGTGAATAATGATTTTCTCGTCAACAATTTTATGGAAATATCTCGTCAATACCGCAAGGTGGAAAATTATAACCGGGATATCCGTATGTAAGACGTCGGTGTCTACAAAAAAGTATTCTTTGCAAATTTTGTAAGATCCTTCGGTTTGGTAGCAAAAGTAAAAAATATAAAATTGAAAAAATTTTAGAAGGGTACCCCTTCTCTGAATTTCGTCACTCAATTTACACGGGTTTTAAATGGGCTTTTCCGCCAAAACGGTTCGCACTGGAAAAATGAAAATGACACAACTTTTAGATGAAAATGTGCTCTATAAAATAGCGCTAAATGCATGTTTCTTAGACTTCGGAAAATTGAACAAAAAAATATATTTGCAAGTATTTCTTTATTAAAAAAATCCTGTGTCAAGGCAATCGACCACAAATATGTAAATTTCAATAGAAACATGTACAATTTATATATAACTCTTATAAACTATATAAAACTTAATGCGTTTGTTAACGAAACTGCGCTCTATTTATCTGTGTTAAAATTATTTAACACACATTTCTAAACGTTCGTCATGTCGTGGATATCAGCCGCAAAAAGTTTGCATGCAGCACATTTCAATGGGTCTCAATGAGCACTATTCGATTTTAAAAAGAAAATCCGGATAAATTTCGAGATGGCTTTTCCTTCAGCCGTCAAGTGGTAGAACTGACCGTTTTTCAACAAAAACTCTCTTGTTATACCCGCTAGGAAGTCGAGGCATACACCTTTAGCTTCCAAATTAAATGTGTAATTTTTAACTATTCTTGTAGAATACTCTTAATTCCCACCGTTTGAAAAATGGATTTGAAATCACCAGATGACCGAAAAACTTACATCGTCCCCCATGTAAAATTATCCGAATCACGAATCAGCCGCAGAAAATTCATGCAACATATTTTAATAGAACTTTATGAGTTGTATTCGAATTTGAATCGAAAATGTCAATAAATATTGAAATGGCTGTTCCTTCCTCAGTGAAATGGTAAAACTGACAGCTTTTCGCCAATAACTCTGTTGATATACATTCGAGGAAGACGCGTGTTGTACCGTTGGAATCTAAATTCAATTCAAAAGCTCCAATTATTCTTAAAAAAAACTCTCGCGATATGTAAATATCGCGGATTATGAAATAAATTTTGGAATTCAAATATGAAGGGAAGCAACTGTTTCTGATGTAAAATGGTCTGAATTTTAAGAATCTGCTAAAAGAAAAGTGAAAAAACTTCGTTTTCTTGTAGAAATTTGTGAAAAAATGCGAATTTTGACGTTGCTATGTGTTGCTAATCAAGAGCCAGAGTCGCCGAAATCTGCAATTTAGAGATTTCAAGATATCTCTTTGAATTTTATTTGAATTTCAACCTAACATTGAGCGAAAAATCAGAATTTTGATTTAAATTCTTTTCTTTAATTTTATCTTTTCACAAGCACACGAATAATCATAAACGGATAAACTTCAACAATGAGATTTCCACATAACCTGAGCGAAAATAGTGTCAGAATGATCAGCTGTAAGTGTAAATTGGCGATTCAGCGGCAAGCAATGGTCGTAGTATTTTTGACCTGGAGTGCGAAGCCGTTGATGGATTTGAGAAATTCAAACGCCATACTGTTGGCCTTTTCACCGGGCATGCACTTGTTGGACTGGAAATGTAAATTTTCTTTTAAGCGTTTCCGTTTGAAGAGGTGAAAAAAAGTGACTTCGCGAATTGGGGCCTGCGGAACGTCCCCGGAGGTGTAATGCGCCGAGACTGGTGTCGTTCGAAAGTAGACACGTGGGGCTATAATTCCTGAAAAGAGCAATACAATTCTAAAACATTTCACCGAATATTGAAGGTTTCAATTTGCTCAATTTTGAAAAATTAGTTTCGAGTTTGGACGGGCGTCGATACCCCCAAATGCGATCGAGCGATGCGTCGTTCCTATCGCCTTATAGACCCTTTCGTTCTCTATTCAGAAACCGCCACCGCGACGCCCTGCTATTTAATTTAGCAAATCACAGAGGATTCTCGCGTACTTCTGCAAAACATGGTATTTCGGGCCTCACGGCGTCATCCGGCACGCAATCGCAGTTAAACTCCAAAACAAACTTAAAGACACTATGCCGAATCGATTGGTGCCGGTCCGGTCCCGATCCGACTGTTGGGTATCCCAGGAAAGGGATCCCCGCAAATTAGGTGAAAAAAACATCGCGTTTTTTCGATTTTTGTGTTAAAATTGACCCGGAGCGGGAACAGGATGCCGAAGGTACCAGATTCTTCCACCGCCGGTTGCGGGTAAACATCTCGCATCGAACGAACCGGTTTGGAGACACGGCACTCTTCTATCAAGAGAACGGCGTCCACAAAAGTGATGGAAAAAACGGTTTTTTTTCGCTTACATTTTCCGCTGCACCGGGTGAACCGACGGTCGCGTACTTTTCCGCATGACGTCAAAAAACGTGAAATCGACGCGGCAAGAGGACGCAGTAAAAAAATCGAGCAGCGGACCAAAATTGCTCCTCAAAGGTGCTAGAAACGATCTCCTGTTTTTGCCACCTGGAGGACGCCGTGTGGTACTTGCGTGGGGCAGACGGACACGGGTCGAAGGCCCGTTCAGTTTTACAACAGAAAATGACAATTTCCCGTTTCGATGCGCAAGAGGAACGGTGTTTGTGAAGAAAAAGTACAAAATTTAAAATGCACCTACAGCCGCCCCCTGCGGGGGCGGAACTTTGTAAGGCTCGTCTAAAAAAACCTAATTTTTTGTTCAATTCACCTGAAAAAAATCAAGACGTAAACCGCATTTTTTGACAATTTTTCTTAATTTTCAAGAAATCTTGACTTTTGACCCCTTTCGAGTTCAGTGACGGTACCTTACTCGATTAGTATATTTCGACAAACAGCATAACGGGACATTGGACACAAATTCAATAAAACAACCGAACAAGCGGGCATGGATTGGTTACAATCGTTTTTTTCGCGCAACCCGGGTGTTACTTTGGCTCGATCGCGAGGCTTGAACGCGGAATTTAATGCGGAACACACTTTAATATATTAGGTAAAATATTAAAGGGAAATTATCTCAAGAACAAAATAATTAGGGAAATAATACGACTGGGAAAAATTAGAACTGAACATTTAAGTTGCAAAATTATACCTGTACCTGTTACCTGTTTAGTGAATACCTGTTACGCATAGCCAAAAAGTAAAGCACTTGAAAAAAAGTAAAGCACTTTACTTGTGAGATGATGTAAGATGATGTGCCCATATTGGGGCCCCTTATAGCATCACTGACTGGACCACACAACTGAGTGCTCTTCGTTTACAGCTCATCGCCCCCCCCCCCCCCCCCCCCTACGTTAGGCATGAGTTTTTCCATTGCTGCCATTGCTCTCATACCTTTTGCTGCGGCTTCGTTAAGATGGGGAATGAAGGAGAGCCTCTTGTCTATGATAACACCTAGGTATTTTAACGACTCTTTTGGGGCGATGATAACGTTGTTTATTTGGAACGTTATAGGCGTAAGCTTCCTCAGTCCCGTTAGTAGGACCGCTTCTGTTTTCTCTGGTGCCAGATTTAATTTTCTTGATTGCATCCAACAGTTAATTTGGGATATTGCTTGGTTTGCAGTTAGCATCACCGTCTGTTCCGACTTTGCTATTATTACAAGAGCTAAATCGTCCGCAAAACCTATTAGCCTAGCTCCCTCCAGAAGTTTTAACCTGAGGACTCCATCATAAAGTATGTTCGTTCCACAGAGTGGGGCCCATAACCGATCCCTGTGGTACACCTTTACTAACTGTTTTTTCCTCGGTTTCGTCATTTGTTTGCAAAATGATCGTTCTGCTGGTGAAATAGCTTTGAATAATTCTTAGCAGATAGGGAGCTATATTTCTTGCTATTAGATCATCGATAATGAGTTTCCAATCGGCTGTGTTAAAAGCGTTTCGTACGTCCAGTGTTATTAATGCACATATCCTTCGGGATCTTTGGGTGCCTGATTTAGCATTTTTTGCGATCTTCATGACGGCTTCTGTAGCATGGCTGGTCGATCTACCTTCTCTGACGTATTGGTTACTCGACAATCCAGCTCCCGATTCAATATCTGTTTTCAGCCTATACAATATTAGGTGTTCTAAGAGTTTCCCCAAGGTATCTAACAGGCATAATGGCCTGTATGATGTAGGCTCCCCTAATGGTTTATCGTTTTTTCGAAGTAGCACCAGTTTCGCCCGTTTCCATCTATTCGGGAAGTTCCCGACAGCTAGATGCTCGTTCATTACGTCTAGCAAGAACTGCGGTTCTTTTTCAGCGGAGAGTGTTATTATTTCTGTAGGTATTCCGTCCGGACCTTGGGCTTTTCCTTTGCGCATGCGCTTTATTGCGTTTATTACTTCTTCTTCCGTGAACAGCGGTACCTCTTCTACTCTTGGTTGCTGCCATCTCACTGGCTCCTGACGTGGAAAGAGTACTTCGACTATGCGTTTGATTTCCTTCATAGGCATGTTGACATTTGGTTGTTGGACCTTCAGCCTTTTCCTGCAGATTTGGAAGGCATCTCTCCATGTGTCGTAGTTCAGTTCTTCGCACAGTTTCTTCCAATGTTTTTGCTTGGCCGTATTTATTTCATACCTCAGTTGTTTTTTGAGATATAGGTATTTGCCTAACAGTGTATGTCTTTTCTTCTTCTCCCTTTCTTGTTTTTTGTCGCTGGCACTTTCTTCTCGCTGCGATACATGAAGTTCTTAAGCTTGCAATTTCTTCGCTCCACCAGTATACCATTTTTCTCCTTGTGGGTTTCCCTCTTTTCTTGAGCGTTGCGTCACATACTTTAATCAGAACATTTACAAGTTCGTCTGCGCTTTTGGTATTTGAACGTGCTATTTCCTCTGACAGTACGAGTTTAATTTTTACTTCCTCTATGTGTTTAATATTCCAACCTGTGTTCCTGTACGGGGTTATTTGTTTGTACTCCCTCATTTTTCCTATTTTGTACGATATGTATCGGTGATCGCTCATTGTTTCCTTATCCGATACTCTCCAGTCTCCAGACAGACAATACTAGACAGACAAGACTATACAGACAAGACTAGACAGACAAGACTGTTCGATTCCTGGTCGGGGAGGCGACAACTTGAACAATTTTGCGTTGCCCACCCTGAATGAATGCAAAAAAAACGATACCGGGGTGGCGCATACTAAAGGTGGATTAGGGGGTTTAGTGAGAGCTTCCCCCAAACCACAAAAAAGACAGACAAGACTAGACAAACAAGAGCAACAAGACTACACAGACAAGAATGCTGTATTTGTTGCTACTGTTTTTTCCGTTGTTGCTTTTGCTATTGCTACTTGTGTTGCTGTGGCTGATCAGATTGACTGAAGAGAACAAGATTGACAGGCAAGTCAATATTAGACAGACAAGACTAGACTGTCAACACTTGATACACAAGATTATATTGACAAAACTATACAGACATGACTATATAGATAAAACTAGACTGAAAAGTGTAGACAGACAAGAGTAGAAAGATGATACTAGACAGACAGGGTTAGAGATACAGGCCGATACAGACCAAATTGGAGCAATAATACTACAAAGACAAGAATGCTGTAAAGTGTAGATGGTCATGACTAAACAGACAAGGTTAGAGAGACAAGATTGGAGCAACTACACATACAAGAATGCTGTATTGGCTGCTCCTGTTTTTGTTGTTACTGCTTTTGCTGTTGCTACTTTAGACAGACAAATTCTGCAGAATAATTCTAATTAGCAACAGCAAAAGCAGTAACAACAAAAACAGCAGCAGCCAATACAGCATTCTTGTATGTGTAGTTGCTCCAATCTTGTCTCTCTAACCTTGTCTATTTAGTCATGACCATCTACACTTTTCAGTCTAGCTTTGTCTGTCTAGTCATGTTTGTCTACTTCAGTGTATCTAATCTTGTCTGTCTAGTGTCGTCGATCTAGTCTTGTCTGTCTAATGACAGCTGTATAATAATTCTGCTGTTAATGTTGCAGAATTCTTTGTTGCCGTTTCTGCTGTTTCTTCTTTTGTTATTTTGATCCCGTCTACTGCTTTGAAAGTTCCATTGTTTGCCTCTGTTGATTTCTGCATTGGTAGCTACTGTTAAAGGTGTACTGTGTACTGTACTGTGTTTCTCTTGCTACTGCTGGCTATTCTATATCAAGATTGTCATAATTTATTGGAAGCAAAATAAATTTATTGATTATATGATTCTATTAATGTTATTATGAAGTTATATGAAATTATAAGAATAACTGTAAAAATTGCATGTGTAACATAGATGTACACATGCATGTGTAACGTAGATATTCTCAAAGAGTATAAGATAGAGGGGAAGGTCGCGCTTAAACTAACGCGAACGCCATCTGAAGTTTCAGTCCAAGTACTAAAATACTGTCATGTTCTGGTAATGCCAAAGTAGGTTAGGACGATTTCATTTTATCTAAATAAAACAAGCATGGTTCGGTGCAATGTGAAAGGATGCCACAGAAAACCTGGAAAAGATAAAGACCATTCTTTTTTTTTATGGCCAAAGAATGAATTAATGTAAGTAAAATAAGCTTAAATATATGATGTCTAATAAAAATGTTAGACTCAATATTGATTATACATCAACTTATTCATTTTTAAATATATAATATTATTATTTAGACGCCAACAATGGAAGAACTTTGCTCAGTTTGAGGGGCCTTCAAGCAGTTTGCGAATTTGTTCGGATCATTTCGACAAACAATGTATAAAGAAAAATTCTGCACCCAGACGACTATTACTCTCAAATGCCGTTCCTACTTTACTTCCACCTAGTAAGAGATCTCTGCTAATATAAAATTTTATACTCTTTATTTTTATTTTATAGTATGGAATTTATTGTATGATTTTATCAAAAAAAATACTTATTGCCAATTTTTACAATAAAATATTTTTTTTTAAATGAAAATGATTTTTGTATATTAATATTTTTTTATAAAATTCTTTCTAAATTTATATTGAATAGAATGGATTTTACCCTGCATTTTATGTTTTCATGACTGGACAGAACTGCTAGAGGTGTTGATACTCGTATACTCTTTTATAACATTGGTGGTAATGGAAGCCTTCCCCCCTATCTTATACTCTTTGGATGTACACATGCATGTGTAACATAGATATACTATTGTATAAATTTTATTATTACATTTTTGATTTAAAGATGGTGAGGAAATGTGGACCTCGGAAGATATTATATCCCTGATTTCTTTGGTCCAAATACACAGTACGATATATGACCCATCTGATACAGATTACAGTAACACAGAAATAGTAAACGCAATTTGGCAACAGATTGGCATCAAATTAAAGAGGACATGTAAGTTATTGTTTACTCTAAACTCATTACTTTGTTCAAATAAATTTATTTATCATTGTTTTTGACACAAAGATTTAAAAAATGTTTTATTAATCAATTTAAATTACTAATAATTTATGTAAATGTTTCATTATTTAACTGTAAATAATCCTTTTGTTTAAGCGGAATCGTGTTCGAACAAATGGCGAGAACTGCAGTCTGAATATCAAAAAAGAAGTAATAATCTAAAATATAACCGCAACCATAAAAACAAAGATTGGGTTTACTTAGATTCATTAGATTTCCTAAAACAATATCTACAAGATACTCTATATAATGAATCTTCCTCAGCTAATAATTTAAACCCATTTCTCTATGTTTCCTCAGATAGCCAATCATCTGAAGTAATCCAAAACGTTTCAACAGGAGACATTTTTAACGAAAGTAGTTCATCTGCTTCCACAGATTCTGTGTCCATTAAATCAGAAATTGAAGTTGAGGATAATTTTGTAGAAATACAAAATCACAGTGGAAATGATTTTTCAAATGAGATGGAAAGTGACAGTAAATTAAACCAAGATTTGGATAATACAATAGATAATGACTACAGTTTAAATGAAATACAAAGTGATTTTGCTACTAATGATTTAAACCTGGAGACAAATGTGGATGGTACAAATAAATCTATGAAACTATTTCTGTTGAGTTTATTGGAAGATGCCAGTCATTTGAGTAAACCAGCTCAAAGGGCGTTTAAATTGAATACTTTGGCATTGTTACACAATTTGCAGTGAACATGTATGTTTGTAAAGTTTAATTCACTTATTCTTGGTTAAGAACTGTTTGTAAGAATTCTGTAAAATTTGTTTCTTTCTATGAAAGATTTTTTGTTTTGATCACACTTTTAGAGTAAACTAACTCATATGGAATTATGATATAATTAACAATGAGAAATATATTTTAAGTATTCATATTTATTTTTGTAAAATTTGGGCATAAAAATTTATAAACATCAATGTTGAGTCTTGCGCCGGGAAGGGGGCGGCGTCCTCCCACTTTCAACCCTAAGTAGGGGTACTTGTAAATAGTTAGTAAGAAAAAGTAAGAGATAGTATGTAAGAGAACATCAAGAGAAGTGGTCCAAAAAAGGAGACCATTAGAGTTGTATATATATTTACTGATCTATAATAAATAACTTGTACATAGTGTACACCGGTGTTTAAGTTTAAGTTTAGAATTATTACCACCTTCCCAACATTTTGGTCCTTCGAACCGGATTGTGAAAAGTGTAGAGGAAATCAGTGTGAAGTTTTAATAAACTCATTGTGGACTTGTGGTGGACATTCGTGTCAAATAATAATAGTTGTGAGAGCAGAAATTTAATAATTTAAATTCTGTTCAAAAAAAGTCATTGTGGACTTGTTTCTAGTTAATTAATAGAGGTTGATGAAATTGTGTTCATCAGTTCTGTCATCCGTCAAGTGTGTGGGCAAGAAGTATTATTCGTGGTCTTGGTCGAGTATCAAGTATTTCAGTCAGCAAATTCAATCAGGTTAGTGGTCATTACTTCCTTATATCCATTATTCATTTTTGTTGTGTGTGTGTGCATTTCGTATTTATTCGTTGCTAATAATATTTAAATTACGTGCTTAAAATGACGGAAGAAGAGTTAGTAAAAACGCGAACTCAAATTAAAGGTTCAGCAACGCGATTCAAATCCTAGATAGAAAAATTAAGTAAGGATGGTGGTAATTTTCGAGTGTTAGAATACAAAATAGGTGATTACAAAAAATTACTTTCCCAATTTAATGACGTTCAATTAAGAATCGAAATTGTTACTAAGAAAGACGAAGACGTTAAAACGCGAGAAGATTTTGAAAGTAAATTTTATGAAACAGTAGTTGAAGCGGAACAATTGTTGGAACAGTTAAAAAAACCGGCCAAGTGCGAGTTGTGACTCGCGCACCGAGGGTTCCGTACAAACTTGTATAGTATAGTATTATTATGTAGATTATCAACATATTATGTAGATTATAAAGAAAAATTAGACGAAATATAATATATACAGGATGTTACGGGACTTGAGTATGTCGCATGTCGGTTATAAAAAAGCAAAATTTAGACATAATATATACCCTGTATATATTATGTATATAAAGCGTACGTGATGAAATGCATAACGAATATAAACAAAGAAAATTCAGAATAAACATAGAATAGGACCTAACTGTATGCCACCCATATGCTTCTGGAGCCTGACAATACCACTACGACAACATTAGTGAATTTTCATAAGTTTCAAATAGTAAATTCGCATTTTTCTTGTAATTAAACCACATATTTACGGTTTTCAGATTTTTCCCTTGACATGTGCTGTAAGACACAGCTTCTTGCCAAATTTCATGATTCTAGGTCAACGGGAAGTACCCTATAGGTTTTGATTCCCTCGTGAAATCGCAAAATATGCGACATAGACGGTCATATCTTTTGATCGCGTTGACTTACAAGTTTGATTTTTTCACAGCTGAAAGAGACCGCAGACTCGAGTATTTGATACAAATTTCAACTTGTTACCTCTACGCGTTCCTGAGAAAAAGGTCTTGACAGACAGACAGACGGACAGACAGACAGACAGACAGACAGACAGACGGACAACAAAGTGATCCTATAAGGGTTCCGTTTTCGGTACGGAACCCTAAAAACAGGCGGACCAGAATAGTCAGTCAGGAAATGGTGTAGATCCATCTAATCAAGTTACCGCAAGTAGAAATAGTAGCAATCAGGTGCAGTTACCTGTAATTAATTTGCCGAAATTTAGAGGTTTATATACAGAGTGGACAGCGTTCCATGGCAGTTTTCAGTCAATAATACATGAAAATAATAGCTTAAGTGAGGTGCAGAAATTTCATTATTTGAGAAGTTGCTTATTGGAAGATGCAAAACGAACAATTGAATCGTTGCCTGTTGCTGGCAACAGTTATCAAGAAGCATGGAAATTATTAAAAGATCGGTACGAAAACAAGCGTTTAATTATACAACATCACTTGCATGTATTATTTAATTTGCCGCAATTAGGTAGATCTTTAAGTTCGTTAAGGGAATTGTTAGACAATTTCAATACTAATTTGGCAGCATTAAAGGCTCAGGAAATAGATACGTTCCTGGGATGTTTTTATGGTTTATTTGTTGACTAGTAAATTTGATACGAATACAAAAAGAGAATAGGAATCCAACTTAAAATCAGCAGAGTTACCGACCTTAAAAGAAATGACGGGATTTCTAGAAAAACGGTGCTTTACAGTAGAATCGCTAGAATTTAATCAAATGTCGGAAAAGCCATTTGTTCAAAAGGTTCAAAAGAATCAAGAGTTTAGGTTCAATAAAGAAAATGGAACTAATAATAATAATCAGTTTAGCGGACATGGTTATAACGCGTGTGGCTTGTGTAAACGAAATCACAATCTATATCACAATATCAAGATTTTTTAAAGTTAACTGTGAATGAGCGAGTTGAAAAGGTAAAACATCTTAAAGTTTGTTTTAATTGTCTAAAATCGGGACATGAAGCGAGAGTTTGTCAATACTAAAAGTGTAGATATTGTTCAAGCAAACATTACCATTTATTGCACTATCAAAATAATAAAAACTGGTGGCACAAAGGCAATTCAAAATGTTAATGTAAGTATTAACCAGTGTCAGTTAGAACCTAACGTGGAAATTATGTTATCAACTGCAATCATTCAATGTTTTAATCTCAGCGGAAATATTCAGAAAGTTAGAAGTTTACTAGATTAGGGGTCATAACAACATATAATAACGGAAGCTTTATGCAAAAAATTGCAACTAAATACAATTTCAATTTCAGCAGTTATTAGCGGAGTGGGTAGCAGCCGTATTGAAATAAATAAATCGTGTGAATTTAAGTTTAAATCTTTAGATAATAAATATTCAGCAAAGATAAAATGTTTAGTAGAACCTAGCATTAATAAAAACTTTCCGTTAGAGTCGTTTGATAAAGATGAGCTTGCGGTACCGCTCCTATTGATATACTCATAGGTGCAGCTTTGTTTTGGGATTTATTAGAGGAAGGTAGAATTAAATTAAATAATACACAAATTTTCTTGCAAAATACACGTCTTGGATGGATATTAGGTGGTCCCATTTACTTCGGCGGCGATTGAAGTAAATATTCAAATAAATTCTTGTTATAATATAAATAATACGCTTACGTTAAATGAAGAATTAAACAATGAAATTAAAAAAAAAATGGGAAATTGAAAGTTACGACATTAACAATAAGATTTTAACAGAAGAAGAACAAATTTGCGAAGATCTTTTTCAAAAAACGCATAGTCGGGATATTAACGGTAAATTTATCGTACGCTTACCATTTAAAAACAATAATCCGCATATAGGTTCTACGAATCAAATAGCCACGATAAGATTTAATGTTTTTAAAGTACCGTCAGGAATTACAGACCATATTTGTATAGTAATTTTTTTTATACATATAATGTTATACAAAAACGATATAAGTTATTTGAAAAAATTAATTTTGAATATTCATATAACTTCAGGGTAGAAATTTGATACAACAAATAATGTAAGCGTTAATAAAAGCTATGTTTCCAAAAATCCCCAAAATAGTCGGTGCCCTCATTTTCGAGACTTTCGGTTCATTCCATAGGTTGTTCGAAGCTGATCTGCTTTATCCACTCCTCCCATAAATATATTATAATCCTTCACTACAATAGGACAAGCAACTTCTTGACGTATTCCGTCCTTTTGTGTTTGAAGAGTTGTAGTTGCTTCTGTTCCATGATAATTTGAAGCAAATATACATTGCGATTATCCTTCCACTTATAAACAGTAATACCTGTATTAGAAATTCTGCAATCGAAGTCTCCTCGTTGCAATTGTTTATCTTCTTTCAAATGATGTGGAAAACCTTTTCTGCCTTTTCGAATCGTCCCACGTGTCGTGGTGTTTTTATTTTAGAGATTCTAATAAGTTTATAGATGTAAATAGATGTTTATGATGTTATCCGAATAAATTATTTTATTCGAATTCCAGTAGGGTTTCGTCAAAGATAACACTCGTTCGCCAAGACCATAATTTCTAAATTCCAATTCCATTTTTTCATTTTTTCCCTGATACATTTGGTAACCAGATATAAAACCTTCAGCATCAGTAGCATCCTCATCTAATTCTTCATCCGTTAGGACACAGTTATGTAAAGGTAAATTAATCATCCTCTAACAATTGATCACATGTCTATTGTAATTCCAATTCGGTTAGAGGTTTATTTGTAATACCACTTCAAATTTTGGTCCTCCATTACTGACGGTACTTTCTAGTCCAGAAAAAAAACGTAGGTTTTTTGGTAAATGTAAACTATGTAAAACTAATTATCTATTTTTAAGTATTAATTAATACATCAAAAAGTATGATAAAACTATTTGTTGCATATTTAGTGTATAAAATACAAACAAAAAAAATTATAAAACTAAGCTGCTAACGAAATATTGCGACCACGCTTCCGCTAGGAACGTAATTCCTATTGTGAAGCACTCGTTACTAACAGAATGATGGCGCTACATGTAATATGGGGGGATTAAATACTCTAACGTACTGTCAGGCGCGGAGACAAATCGAATATCATATTTTAAAGTTACAAGAAAAAATATGCGGTTGACTTAAAAGTACCGTCAGGCAATAAAGGGTTAATGCCGATATTGTTTTTTTTATAATTTACAAGCAGATTTGGGTTTCTCATTTCCAAGGATAGTAAATTTCCAACAAATTTTATGGCGGTCTAATCCAAATAAAGACTTAGAACTTTACAACCTAAAAACGGTTACGTATGGGACAGCTTGTGCACCATATTTAGCTATGAGATGTTTGAAACAATTAGCTATAGAATCATCGGATTTATACCCTGAAGCAAGTAGAGTAACTAATGACCATTTTTATATGGACGATTTGCTTACTGGAACAAATACTCCAGAAGAAGCATTAATTATTAAAGATAATTTAATTCAAATTTTAAAGAGTGTTGGATTTGAATTAGCCAAATGGGTTTCAAACCATTTAGATTTATTTATTAATGAAATTCAAATCCCTAGGAAAGTAATATCGGTGTATCCGTATAAAACAATTGAAATTCATGGGTTCAGTGATGCCAGTACTCAAGCGTATGGAGGGGTTATTTTTATTAGAACGACAGATAAATCAAATAAACACACCGTAAATTGCTATGTTCTAAAGTAAGAATTGCTCCTATTAAACAAATTTCTGTACCAAGATTAGAGTTGTGTGCAGCCTACTGTGCCCCCCTACTATTAGCAAAACTGTACGAAAGGGTGAAAAAAGCATTAGACATTAATTTCGAGAATAACTATTTTTGGTGCGATTCCACTATCGTTCTATCTTGGATAGCTTCGTCACCAAATCGCTGGGAAACTTTTGTAGCAAATCGAATTAGTGAAATTCATTCATTAACAGATAAAAATCAATGGCGTTACGTAGATAGTAAACAAAATCCTGCAGATATCATATCGAGAGGAATAGATCCTGAACATTTAGAAGATAATAAGTTATGGTCATGGTCCTGTTATGGTTATGGTATGGTCATGGTTATGGTATCCGTATATGTTATGGTATGGTCAATGGCCGAATAAAAATCTTACAGCCAATTCAGAAATACCTGAAAAACGTAATACGACACATATAGTGGCACACTGTGCAAAAATAGACCTTCCAATGTTTGATAAAATAAGTTCGTATTCTAGGCTTAAACGTGTTGTTGCTTATTGTTTAAGATTTACTTATAATGCCAAAAATAGTGCTAGTAAAGTGACTGGCCATTTAACAGTGAAATAGCTTAAAACAGCTGAAATTACTATACTGAAAGTGATTCAAAAACAATATTTTTTTCAAGAATTAAAAGATTTATCAGCGAAACGAGAAGTTGATAAAAACAGTGATTTAAAAACTTTGAACGTATTTTTAGACGAACAGGGTCTAATTAGAGTAGGTGGAAGGTTACAAAATTCAATATTAAGCTTTGAGCATAAACATCAAATTCTTTTTGCCAAAAAATTATATAGTGTCTAAGCTTATAATTAAACATTATCATGAAAAAGAGTTAAATGCAGGAATACAAGCAACTTTAGCTGCAGTTCGTCATTTTTTTTTGCCTATATCGGGTCGCACGGTGGTGCGACAAGTAATCAATAAGTGCGTTAAATGTTTTAAAGTAGCATCAATTCCCGTACAAGAATTAATGGGAAATTTACCTTCAAATCGGGTTCTACCTGCTAGACCATTCAGTAATTGTGGTGTAGCCTATGCTGGTCCGATTTTGATAAAAGAAACGAGAGGTCGCGGGAAGAAAACAATAAAATGTTATGTATTTGTTTTGTATTCGTTTGTTTAGTCACAGAAGCAATACATTTAGAATTGATCTTTGATTATACAGCAGAAACTTTCTTGTAGGGATTGAAACGTTTAATGGCACGTAGGGACGTGGCACGTGGGAAAATAAATTGTATATATATATATATATATATATATATATATATATATATATATATATATATATATATATATTATAGTGTCATAAGCCGCTGATCAATCTATAAAGACTGCCCGTTTTCTCTTTTCCTTTCTTTCAAAGCCATCCTCAATGTGTTCAAATAAGCCTCACCGGCTTAATACCTGGTCAGTACAGAACTTCCCAGGTCTGAAGCCTGATTGCTGGGGGATTAGGTGGTTTTCTATTAGGTTCCCAATCTTGTTCAGTATGAGGCGTTCATATAGTTTAAAAAGGGAGCAGAACAGTTACTTTTACGAGTACTTTCAGTACAGAACTTCCCAGGTCTGAAGCCTGATAGTTGGGGGATTAGGTGGTTTTCTATTAGGTTCCCAATCTTGTTCAGTATGAGGCGTTCATATAGTTTAAAAAGGGAGCAGAACAGTGACACCGGACGGTAGCTTTTGGCATCTTGACGTGGTTTCCCCGGTTTATGGACGGCTATGTAACCTCAGTTTTAGTATTGTGTTGTTGGTCCAGCAGGAGTTGTATAATTGATGAAGTCAGCTCAGGGCTAATGGGCCTAAGTTTATCAGGAACTCATTCAGGATGTCATCTGTACTCGTATAACGGTACAAACTTTGTCGGGGCAAATAGTTAAAAATTTTAAAAACCTTGTTTGAAAGTCAAAATTTCCAGTCAACCGTGACTAATCATTTAGCAAACCAATGCATTTCTTGGAAATTTATACCACCTAATTCGCCGTATATAGGGGGAACGCCGTATATTTGGGAAGCGGGTGTTAAGTCTTTTAAACGACATTTTAAGCGTGTAATGGGTAGTCATTTTGCCGCAGTAGATGAAATGCACACACTGTTATGCCTAATTGAGGCTTGCCTAAATTCTCGTCCACTAACCCCATTAAGTAATGACCCTAATGATTTGGAATCTTTAACCCCTGGACTTTTTTTTATTAGAGCTCCACTAACTGCAAATCTAGAACCCAGTCTAGAGCATCGACTGTCACGATGGTAGCGCGTTGAAAAGTTGCGTCAAGTCTTTTGGCGTCGGTGGTGCAAAGAATATTTGATGGAGTTGCAGGGACGTAGTAAGTGGTACCGACGCTCAGCCGTGGAAGTACAGCAAGGAAGTATGGTAGTTCTAGTGGAGGATAATCTACCTCCGCTTCTTTGGAAGTTGGGCAGGGTTGTCCAGGTCCACCCTGGGAGTGACGGGATCACCAGAATAGTGTCGATCAAAACCAAAAGTGGAATCACAAAGAGAAGGTGTAAACCGCGTTTGTGTAATTCTAATAGACAAGGCGGACCATGATTGTGCATGATTTGTGTTCTCATTAATTTGAAATTAGTTGGTTGATCACATTGAGTACACATACATATTATATATAGGTACATAGAAAAATAATTATTTTATGTTTGTATTTTGTTTTTAAGATGTCAGATTTTATTTCTGTTCATGAATGCCTTGTTCATGAATGTAATAGGTGTTCAACAATTATGCTCCATGGTTGAGTTAACATTTACTATTTAATTAGTTTTGAGAAATTCACATTTTCTCAAAGTCCGGGAGGATGTTGAATCTTGCGCCGGGAAGGGGGCGGCGTCCTCCCACTTTCAACCCTAAGTAGGGGTACTTGTAAATAGTAAGAAAAAGAAAGAGATAGTCAAAGAGAACATCACGAGAAGTGGTCCAAAAAGTCCAAAGTGTATATATATTTACTGATCTATAATAAATAAGTTTTACATAGTGTACTCCGGTGTTTAAGAATTATTACCACCTTCCCAACAATCAATAAATACTTCAGTAATAAAAATTGTGAAGGTAGAAAATAATCAATGAAAAATATTATTTGAAAGATCTCATTGTTTCTTCTTTTCATTATGTTGTATCTTTCAGGATTCTTGTCTCTGGAAACATACCTTTAATTTCAGGTATTACTAGTATTATATATAATATAATACTAATTTAATACTAAGTTTAATACTATTTCTCTATGTTTCCTCAAATAGCAAATCATCTGAAGTAAGCCAAAACGTTTCAATAGAATAGATATTTAACGAAAATACTTCACTCCTTCCACAGATTCTGTGTCCATTAAATCAGAAATTGAAGTTGAGGATAATTTTGTAGAAATACAAAATCACAGTGGAAATGATTTTTCAAATGAGATGGAAAGTGACAGTAAATTAAACCAAGATTTGGATAATACAATAGATAATGACTACAGTTTAAATGAAATTGAAAGTGATTTTGCTACTAATGATGTCTGACCATTGTAGAAGGACCAGATATTTCTGACTACATCACTGGTGAAGGGTTATTAACAACTTTTAGTTATTTTGCATCCCAAACTGTTTTTTCGGCATATAAGGCTTAACAAAAATCTGGAACCTTCTCATAAAAATGTTTTGCTTATATAATGTGAGACCCAAAACTCTTGGAATCCACTCTTACCATGAATTTGAAGAAGCATATCATTTCTTAATTCACACAAATAAAATTAAACAAATGATCAACTGTCATTTTTAAGTAGCTGTCAGTAGTTAATATAAATTTCTACCAGTCTTACTTAATATATTTAATTTAAAAATGTTTACAAAAGAGCAGAAAACTTTTATTGTCGAAAGTTATTTTCGTAATAATGCACGCCTGGAAAATGTTGAATAGGAATACAGTATCTACCCATGCATTGAAGAATTTAGGCAACGTTTTCCTATGGTTGTATTTAATGGGAATCAGTTTAGAAGGCAGGTATTACGATCAGTTGATTGCTTTTGGAAGTACTGGTCACACTTTGTGGAAATACTGGTCACATTAACAACAAATCAAGAAGTGGAAGGCCTTATATTAATAATGAGAATATTACAGTTTTTCTTTTGGTTTCCTCTTTTGTCAAATGTAATCACTATTTCTCGAAAGTATTTCTTATTTACGTCACTTGGACAGTAATATGTCAAATGAAATTCACTATTTGTTAAAACTTTTTCTCGTTATTGCAAATGATTTTCTTTTCTCTATTTTTTAAATTTAAACAAACAAGTACAAAAACAGTTGAATACATAATTTTATTAGAAAAAAAAGAGGATAACAAAAATAATAACTATACTAATACTAACGTAATACTTAGAAAAGAAATGTTTCATAATTAGTTCAAAATTTCAGTTCTCTTGAGGCAATCCCCTAAATATGTCTCCATATGTCGAACATAATTTTGGCAATGCTCTTATAGCTTCAGAAGCATTATGATTTTGTGCATACAGTTGATCTTCATCCGTGGGCTGACTTCTCTTTATGATATTTTTCCATTGGTTAAATAGCTCTTCAATGGGGCTTAAAAAAGGACTGTACGGTGGCAGAAATACTGGAACATGTCCATGTGCTCTTTTCAATTGTTGAATTTCCTCGGTTCTATGAAATCTGACGCCATTACAAAATATGCTCCTCTTATATGATCTTCGCCTAAGTGGTCAATTAAAGTTGTCAAGAATTCCCCAAAGGGTTCTCCATTGTAAGACATATCTTGAATGGTGAACAAATATAGTGAACTCATACACATTGCAGCAGCAATCGAATAATTACGACCTCTTAATTGGGCCTTAACTTTGTTGGCTCTATTATTTTTCTGTGATCTTCCATATAGAAAAAATATTTTTTCTCTGTCAATGATTATTCCGTTATATTGAACAGCATAGTCAAACCTACTTTGCATAGTATCTGGGCTGTTACGCCTTTCTGGCACAAAGGAAATGCGTTTTACGGAATAGTGAAATTCTTTTAAGGCTGTGTCAATGGTCGATAAGCTTACCTCTAGTTGTGAATTTTGCTCCAATAATTTGGTTTTTATTTGTTTTAGTGTCAAGGTGCACTCCTCATCAATCAAATTGCAGATTTCTTCTTGCTCCTCTCGAGTAATTTTTTTGGGGCGATGCCCAACACTTTTCTTATTCATCTCGTTGCTTTTTTTATACACTTGGTAAATTTTTCTTACTGTGTCTGGCAAAACATTGAATTGCCGTCCTATTTGGACTGCCGAACTACCATCGTTCATTGCTCTGATAATAAGAGTACGTACTTCGTTGGAAATTTTGTTGTTCTGTCTTCTTTCAGCATTCATTGTGATTTAATATTAATGAGAAATTGATTTAACAAATAAGGAAACACTTCTGACAAAAAAGGAAATTGTTTGACAAACACAGCACTCTGTTTAAAATAGATAGGAAATAGTTTTGAGAAATAGGGAAATACAATAGACAAAAGAGGAAAACCAAAAGAAAAAGACTGTATAAACAACATAAGAAATGCAGTCCAAGACGAACCTACCACTTCAATTAGGAGTCTAGCTTAGGATTCGTCAAGATCTTTACATGAAACCATATAAGTTGCAAATGTACCAAGAACTTTTACCACTCGTTTATAATAAAAGACTAGCCTACTGTCGGTGGTTCAATGAAACTATGAACGACGAAGCGTTAAATTTAACATTTTTCACTGAGGAAGCCTGGTTTCATCTAAACGGATACATTAATTCGCAAAACATGTGCATGTGGAGTGTTGATAACCCACATTTTTTTAGAGCGACCCCACTGCATCCAATCATATGTGTGGTTAGCAATGTCAAGACGCTGAATTATCGGTCCAATATTTTTCGATGGTAATTTAAACGCTGCCACTTATAGAGCCACTATTTTGCAACAATTTATTAACGAACTTCATGATGATGAACTCCAAAATGGCTTCTTCCAACAAGATTCTGCTAGACCGCACATTGCCCGTGAAACATTAAATTATCTTCATGAATTCTTCAACGACAGGCTAATAAGCAAATACCTATTTCCACCACGTTCTTGTGATTGTGAACTCTTCTGGACTTTTTTCTTTTTCCATATTTTAAAAAATCAGTATTCAGCAGTCCAGTGCATAGAGTAGAAGATCTGCGAAACAATGTATACAATAAGAAAATGTGAAGAGATAGACAACACAGTATTACAATGTGTTCAATGTGTTCGATAACATAAAACGGCGAATTAATTTGTGTATTCGTGAAAATGGACAACATATTCAACATCTGTTGTAATGTTTGTTCTTCTTTGTCAATTTCATAATTCACAACAGTTAGTGGCGGATATACAAATCTGCCGTCTAATTTATATTTCCGTCTAATATATTTAAAAAAAATATCTAATGTGTGCGCAGTGACCACAAAAAACGCGGGTGTTTTTTCGAAATTTCAAGGTCACGTTATTTACGTAAGACTTTAAACATACGCTTTTAATGAAAAACGAGTAAATCTGGAAAAAAAAATTAATAAAATACAAAATACGAAAATAATACAAACGTTTATTAAATCAAATAAAATGCAATAATAAAATAAAATGTTTATAGTAAATTTTTTTTCTATTTTTTAAATTTTCCGCATACAAAAATTTTCCGTCTACGAAAATTTGCCGCCGTAGGCTACAGCCTAGCTAGCCTATTTAGAAATCCGCCACTGCACAAGACTATAAAATATATCAGTGTTAAATTTATGAGAAGGCGTTTTATTTATAACAAATGAAATTGTTGAACTTAACACTAAAAACAATGCGACATAACCTCAAGACCACTCCAAATAATAGGCTAGTTGACTAAATTTGAAAAATTGGTTAATACGTACTGTACTTTTACACCTACTTAACACAAAAAAACATTTTATTTTTAAAAAATCCATCATTTACGTTAAGTATTTTGCGTTTAGAAAAAACAATTTAAAATTACCTCGAAAACGCCCAGTACTGTCAATGACGTCAAATCGTGCGGTACGAATCAAAACAATAGTGTTTTTGTATGACAGTAGTTACTGCAATTTTGTTTTCTTTAAAAAATGAATTTCTCATATTACAAGTACTGTGTAGTGCCCCAGTGTAAAAGCACAAGTATAAAAACGCCAAATAAGTTATTTATATACGTTCCAAACATTGAAAAAATGCGGAAAATGTGGCTAAAACTTGCAAGGTGTGATAATGTTAATAGTTTTTCTACGGTTTCCCGAATGTATTTTTGTGAAGATCATTTTGATGTAAGTATTTACACAATTTATGTCTAAATCTAAAGCAGTAAGTATTTTTTGATAAAATATTATGATGTTTGAGTTGAGGTTAAGTTTTTTTAGTATTCTGATTTAAAATCTTGTTTTAGTGTCATATTTATTATAATAAACACAGTTTCTTTTATTTTTCTAGATGCCAAATGATATGGCTAATTACATGGAGTATCATATTATGGGAACAGTATCACAGGTACGCATGAAACCTGGTTCTAAACCAAGTAAATTTGAATGTCAAGAAGACAGAAGAAAACGGACGTGTAGCAGTATAGCACGGCCATATATTGTTAAAAAACAAAGAATGATGACAATCGCTGAGTGTTTGAATGATTCAGAAAAAAGCTGTACATCTAGTTCATCTCTCAAAGATACTTCTGATACAAGTTCAAGTATGTATTTATTTATTGAATAGAAGATTAACAGCAATCGAAGTTATATACAATTTTGCTTAATATTCCAAATAACAAATCTTCCTAGTTATCACAGTTTATATTATTCTAATTACTCTCAAATGTACCTATGTTGTGAAAGTACAATAGTATGCATTGGTGGACATTAACTCGTTAATCCGTTAACCGTTAATTAACGAAGTTAACAAAATGTTTAACTGATTAACTTTAAAGTTAACTCTAGAAAAGTTAACGCTCTTGTTAACTTCCGTTAAATTGAACTTCCGTTAACTTTAGTCCGTTACATTGGTTGTTTATTGACATGTTGTCATTTTCTGTTTGAATTACGCCCCACGCGGGCACACCGGCGCGGCGCGGCGCTGTTTCTCAAAAAAGGAAAAATCCAGAGCCGAAAAACTACAGAACCGAAAAAAATAAATCGACCCTGTTGATTATTTGCTCCGTGCGAGTGAATACGACAAGTTATCATAACCTGACTTTTTTAGCGTTTGCATCATTTTTAACCGACTTCATTTATATTTTATCAATCTTCATTTATTTATCTTTTTCGTTTGTGTTGGTTATTGCTGGAAATAACTGATGGTGTAACATTTACAAGTGTACATCATGAACATTACTACTTCTACTCAAAGTACGCAAAGCTCTGAAAGTGAAGCTGAATCAAATCCTTGGCCGCACTTGAGTGATTACTTTATATTCCAATTAAAACAACAGAAGTTGATTTATGAATGCAAACTGCGTTTGCCTAAAGTTTGTACAATAAAGGATCACATGTCTAGTCTTAATAATCTTAAACAACATGTGAAAAGGACGCATCCATCCAAATATATACAGTTTGAAGAAAAAGTAAAAGCAGCGTCAATTCGGGTTCAGACCAGGCAGGTCCACAACTGACCAAATATTCACCGTAAAACAAATGTTCAAATGCACTATGTAAAACAAATGCACTATGTGTACAACATATTTGTGGACTTCAAACAAGCTTACGATTCGGTCAATCGCACCAAGTTGTACACGACTCTTTAGGAACTCGTTATACCAGGGAAACTGGCAAGACTTGTACGCATGACCATGGAAAAGTGTACGGCAAAAGTGCGCGTACAAGGACAACTAACTGAAGAATTCACATACGCGCAGGAACTGAAGCAGGGAGATGAATTAGCACCGACCCTCTTCAACCTGGCGCTAGAACGGGTAGTCAGAAAATCCGGTATCGGCAGAAACAACTTACTCACTAACAAAACTGTTCAGCTAGCGGAATACGCCGATGACATCAACATCTTTAGCCGAACCAAAGCCGCAGAAGAAAAAGCGTACACCCTCCTGAAGCAATGCGAGGAAGCGAAGAAGCAATGGCGGTAACAACACGAGACAAGTTAGACCAAGTCAGCCACTTCCACTATCTAGGGGTGACCCTAGAAAACAACGGAAGCGAAGAAGCAGAAATAAGAGCCAGAACCACTGCTGCAAACGGAACATACTTCGCTCTCGCACATATCTTCCGATCGAAACACGTGCACAGAAACACAAAAATAAGAATGTAGAAAACAATTGTCAGACCAATACCCACATATGGCTGCAAAACCTGGGACTTGATACACACCAGTGTCAACAAAATAGATATCTTTAAGAGGAAAGTATTGCTTAGAATACTCGGACCAATCCAAGACGATGAATAATACAATAAAAAGCCTTTTTCTTCCATATTAATTAGTCTTCCATAGTAGGTGCGTATATGTTCTGCTACCCCTACGAAACCAGGGCGGGTCGCTAACTGTCGCTTGTAATAATTAAATCAATTAATCTATCTACTTGTTTTTGTTTTATTTACCAATGTATCCCATCCCAAAACGATGCTTAACTTTTAACGGTTAACTTTAACTTCCGTTAAATTTTCGAAATTTTAACGCTTTAAAGATTAACGAAGTTAATTTTTTATTAACGAGTTACGAAGTTAATTTTTGGGTTAACTGTGCCCACCTATGATAGTATGTAACAAACAACATAATGGTTTGAAGATTTAAATACCAAGTACCTAGTTATTATCATTATAAAGCTATTTTCTTGTATTCATGTAATTTTTACATGTGTTTGCACTAATGGGACATTTAATTTCTATTATGCCATCTTCAAATATACCAAATATACTATCTGGGGAACCAGCAATCATAGGATATTTGGAATTTAATATCAGGCCACACTTATTTATCTTCAGTTTTTTCTTTGCTGTTTTCCTTACTTCATCTTTTAGGACACGGCCACGTTTCAAGGATGGAGTGTCTGGAATTTTACCACCTAGTATGAGCGACATGAGTACGCCATCATTTGTCTTACACCGGCTAATTTCAAATGCTCTTGAAGCAGTTATTCGACCATATCTATGTTCATACCAAAGACTACTATTGGATTGTTCCCTAGTTTGTTCTTCAACTTTCTCTATTAAAGAAGCTGGTAATTCAACTTTATTTAAAAATACATCAACACATTTCTCTTTAAAATTCAATACAAGCTCGTGCATTGAGACAGCCCGTGTTTCAATTAGACAATAAGTGCGTTGATATTTAAAAACTCCACAGTTCTCAAATTTTCTTTTTCTTCCCTCTTCCAAAAATTTCTGGAAACCAGATGAATTTCCTGGAAATATAGGACTGCCCTCATACCAGTCTTTTGCTGTACTATATTTCAGGCTACTACCAACTCTGGAGAGCTTAGATTTTTTCCAATAACACTCCACAGAAGTGCATGATGGTTCATCACTTTGGCGATGAACCCACAATAGAAATGCTATTGCGTGCTTGCAACCACCCTGTGAAGCAACACAGTCATGACACTGAACGGAGAGAATAACTTTATTATCTTCGTCAACAACTAGTGTGCATCCATATAATTTTGCGTGAACTTTGTGCTCTGGACATATTTTGCACTTTACTCTGCACAATTTGCTGTCACGCTTAAGCTGCAAATAACCGATGGCATAACCTCCATATGAAGCTCGTGATGACCTGAAATCAAATTTAGCTATTGACACTCGTTTATATTTCACAAATCTAACCTGAAAACCACTTCAATTAACTTACAATACGTACATCAAAACAAACGGTTGTTATCTACAGAAGTGAAATAATTATATTTAAGCTAGTAATATATATATATATATATACATTATATGTTTGTGTATACTTCCATCGAGGTTTTAACATTGCGGAATTCCGATGAACAAAACACCGTTTGACGCGAAAAATTTGCCAAGCATAACAACATCAATTTTGGGCAAATTACTACTGTTTGCTTTGTTAAATCCTGATTCCAAAGCGAACTCTACTTGTTTCTCGAAATATAGTTAAGAACAACTGTATCTAATCGACAAGAAAAATGTTAAAAATTTCATTAAAACGAAAAGCTTCTCAAATAACCGACTCTGCTCTATGTCCCAGCCAGCGTTGAATGTTGCAGGAATGTTGCAGCAATGTTCCGAAGGCTGCACAACATTCCGAATGTTGCAGCAACATTCCTGAACATTCCAGTGGCAACGTTGCAATGTGAATGTTGCAGCAACAATCCTACAACATTCCAGTTGCAACATTACAATGTGAATATTGCAGCAACATTCCTGAACATTCCAGTGGCAACATTGGAATGTGAATATTGCAGCAACATTCCTGCAACATTCCAGTTGCAATATTACAATGTGAATGTTGTAGCAACATTCCTACAACATTCCAGTAAGGCTGCGCCAATTATTTTTTTCATTATTAATATTATAATTTATTTTTACTGTGATTATTTTTACTCGTCTCACTTTTTTTTATTCTTATACTCAAAAATGTATTATATTTTTAGTTATTTTTCCTATCGGCGCGTGTATTTTCCGCCGATCGGAATTTGCATATACAATGCGTGTATATACTCAATGAAACATTGATGTATTTATCCACGCTCTCTCTTCTTTCAGTACTCCTCTCTTCCACTTGTATGTAGTGTATTAAGGCGAGATTACGATTAACTTAACGTGACGAGATGAGACGTGATGAAAACCTAAAACCCATTGTTTTATATGCGGCCTATTACGATCGAGGTAATGTGAAGTATCCGAACTTAACGTAATGTGAAATCTACCAATGTCCAAAGTTTCACGTCGTGTCGCCTTATCTTTCATGCACTCGAATTCAAGAGTGGCATTTTCCATTGTGTTGTTACATTGACTTTGTTTACAGTTCGAAAAGTTTGTAAATTAAGAGTTAAAAAATTTGATTAATGACGTTTTGTCAGTTGAGTGTGTGCAGGCGTATCCCCAAATATATGATAAGGGGCATGCAGGTTTCAAAAAAAGACTCCGCATGGAAGAATGTGGCCGAAACAATGAATGGTAGGTTATGTTGCATCTTTTTATTCGAAATTTACAGTTCATACTTTTCTATATCCTTTCTATCTTTATTTCAGCAACAGTGAAAGGATGTAGCTCCAGGTGGCAAACGCTTCGTGAGAGGTTTGTCAAAGAGAAGTGGATTGTTGAGCTTGATGGGATGGGTCAGGGGCAGTGGCATCGACTCGTCCAGAATGGCCCTTATTGCAAATATTGCAATTCCTGAAACCCAATATTAGGAAAAGGAAGTGTATGAACGCTGAGTCCCTCCTAAACGCGTTTACATAACCCACTTGTACAAAAAACACATTGCCTTAAAATTTAGTTGGCAAGTTCGATCAAATAAGAAACGATGTTTTAGCCAATTGATGATGGCGAAATTACCCTGCAGTAAGTTTATTTCTTTAAAAGTGAACATTTTTATATTTTTGCCAGATATTTGTACTTATATTTTATATTGTCCTACAATTTTACAGAGACCTGGCGGAGAGAAATGGTCGGAAAAGATATAGAAGAGACTCTGGCGAAATGACTTATTCAAACTCCAAAAATAGTTAGTCGAGCCAAAAAAAGCAAATGCGGAAGTTTCCTCCGATGAGAATAACAATAACAGTACATGAATTAAAAAAAAAAATTAAAAGTGAAAGTGAAATATGTAATTAAAAGAGAAGAATAAAAGAGAATAAAACTAAAAATATAATTTTCTATTTTTCAATATTCAATATATTCCTATTACATTCCTGTAATATTCGCAATATTCCTGCAACATTCATGCAATGTTCGTAATGTTCCCGCAACGTTCGTAATGTTCCCGCAACGTTACCAAAACATTTCTGAACGTTGCAGAGAGGCGGACATAGGAATGTTGTAGGAATGTTGCAGGAATGTTGCAGCAATGTTTAACGTTGCGAAAGTAACATTTCTGCAACATTCTTGCAACATTCAACGCTGGCTGGGGTAAATGCCAACAACAACAATGGTGGCACGTCGTGACGTAACGCTTTCTGGCTGGTGTTCACTGTCACGTGACAGAATGCTTACTTTTGTCGATTTTGTTTTGTAAAAATATTAATAATCCTTATTTTTTTAAACCTTTGGGTACATATTTATTTAGAGAACGCAAGACAAGTGAAACATATGCATGACGAGCCTCAGCCGTCAAATGTACCCAAAGGGTTAATTAAATAATTTTGTTTTTTGTGATCTCTTAGTCATAATTAATTATTAGAAACTGTCATTCATTCGATTTATTCTCAGTGGACACTACCCTATTCATGGTTATGAATTTACATTAACAACCAGCTACTTAAAAATGACATTTGATAATTTGTTTAATTTTATGTGTGTGAATTAAGGGGTTATACGCACTTGTAATTTTCAAAAAATCGATTTTTTTTGTTGCATTTTCGGAAAGTATATTTAACTGATAATATTCCCTGAGAATTTCAAATCGATCCGACAAGTATTTTCCGAGATATACGAGGTAACGGCTCTCGGACTGTTAGAAAGCAGCCTACATCGCTGCCGGGATCTTTAATGAAGGCACAACTTCAATTTTATATTATATGCATGCAATGGGACTACCAATTGGGCCCAATGCCCATGCCTATGTTGAGGAAGAGGATGCAGAGCGCGTCGCGATCTCTGCCTTGATCGCGATCTCTGCCATGGGAGTACGCGAGAGGGAAGAATGGCTCGTAGACAGCATCAACTCGAAGTATTAGAAGCTGCTAGTGATACAGAGGGTCCATCGTATGGCCCTGGAATAGATGACACCATTTAAGTAAAAAAAATAAAAAATGATCTATGTGTAAACTTCTTCCGAAACTTTAAACGCGTTTTTCTCAAAACTATGTTTTCCAAGTAGGTGGCCAAGATTTCTAAAAAACGGCTCAACCGATCGCTTTGAAATTTTAACACAACCTTCTCAGATATATTCCTCAGGTATTAATCGAAGGAATAAGATTTCGAATAATTATTTCTATTTTTTTAAACAATTTTACCTGGCAATTTTGGTCGAAAATTCGATTTTTTTTTACAATGCCGCCATTTTGTCAAAAAAAAATTCGATTATTCCTTCGATCAATACCTAGTTTTATCTGTCCACTAAAAGAATATTTTTGGTTTTTTGAATTCACATGAACTATACTGGAGAAATCGTGGCCACCGCCGAACACCTTTTTTTGGAAGACCTTCAGGAGATCGTCTGCAGGAGCACACCAAATCAATATTTTTACAAATCACTAGTGCCATTATAAACTTAGATGTTGCCACTAAATGCATCAATACTTTTTGTTTTTGTAAAATAAAATACCTTCTCAAAAAAAAATTATAACAAAACGTCTTTTTTCGGCCTTCTAAGTGCGTATAACCCCTTAAGAAATGACCTGTCTCTTCAAATTCATGCAAGGAGTGGATGAAGGAGGAGGAGGAAAACTCTTGGTTTTTGGGACTCATGTTATAACAAATTCGTACTTTATTTTCTCCCATTTTATTATTCTATAAAATAAATAGAATTCTATAAAATACTATGAAATGGTGTAGCGGGTAAGACGACACATGTGATTTATTCCTAATATATGACCATCTAGGTAAATATGTATGAAAATATTTGAAGCCAATGTGAGGTAATTATGCTTCACAGGTTGAGCGCCATGGCGGTGATTATGCCCGATTCACCGATCGAAGAGAAGCTCCACAAGTGTCTGCGGTCATAATGCCCGCCGGCATATTTACGTTTTACCTAGCGATCTTTCCACGGTGACCGCTCTTTCTTTGCATTTTGTGTTGTTGCACTATCACTATAGTCCTAGAGATTGTATAATAATATTGGCTTTAAAAAAAATTCCTTAAGCGACCAATAGGCTAGTTGACTAAATTTCAAAAATTGGTTAATATTGTACCTTAACGCCTCCTTGACACAAAAATCATTTTATTAAAAAAAAATCTATCATTTACATTAAGAATTTTGTGTTAAACAAAAATAATTTAAAGTTCTCGAAAACGCTCAGTACTGTCGAATGACGTCACTTGATGCGAAACGAATCAAAACAATGGTGTTTGTGCATGGCAGTAGATACAATATTTTTGTTTTCTTTAATAAAAAAAATGAACTTCTCATATTACAAGTACTGTATAGTGCCCCAGTGTAAAAGCACAAGTATTAAAACGCCAAACAAGTTATTTATATACGTTCCACGCTATAAAAACATGCGTAGAAAGTGGCTAAAACTTGCAAGGAGGGATAGTGTTAATAGTTTATCTACAGATTCCCGAATGTATTTTTGTGAAGATCATTTTGATGTGAGTATATATTAACACAATCTATGTCTAAATCTGAAGCAGTACTGTTGAATTTTGCAAAATCACTATTTGTCAAGAATTTAAAAAAAAAATATTATGATGTTTAAGTTGAGGTTAAGTTTTCTTTTTATTCTGATTTAAAATCTGGTTTTAGTGTCATATTTATTATAATAAACACAGTTGATTTTATTTATCTAGTTGCCAAATGATATGGTTAATTACATGGAGTATCATATTATGGGAACAGTATCAAAAGTACTCATGAAACCTGGTTGTACTCCAAGTAAATTTGAATGTCAAGAAGATAGAAGAAAACGGACGTGTAGCAGTATAGAACGGCCATATTTTGTTAAAAAACAGAGAATGATGACAATCGCTGAGTGTCTGAATGATTCTGAGAAAAGTTGCACATCTAATTCCTCTCTCAAAGATACCTCAGATACAAGTTTAAGTATGTATTTATTTATTGAATAGAAGATTAACAGCAATTGAAGTTTAAAACTAATACAATTTTGCTTAATATTCAAAATAGTGGCCAATAACAAATCTTTCTACTTATCACAGTTTATATTATTGTAGTCACTCTCAAATGTGCTTATGTTGTGAAAGTACAATAGTATGTAACAAACAGCATAATGTGGCATTGTAGACAAATTCAATAAAACAACCGAAAAATCGGGCATGGATTGGTTACAATCGTTTCTTTCGTGCATTGCTTGGCTCCTCTCTGGCTCGAGTGCGAGGCTTGAACAAGGAATATAATGCGGAACACTTTAATATATTAGGTAAAATATTAGAGAGAAATTATCTCAAGAACAAAATAATTAGGGAAATAATACGACTGGGAAGAATTAGAACTGAACATTCAATTTGCAAAATTATGAGTACCTGTTACACATAAGAAAGCACTTTGCTTACCATTAAACAGCCAATATTATTATTTGTACATCAAACGCAAGATTAGACAGACAAAACTAGATACACTAAGTTTTCTCTTATCTGTACAGTCAAACACACAGTCATACAGTCAAGGCTAGATGGACAAGACTAGACAAATAAGATTTAACAGACAAGACTACAAAATCAATATTAGAAGGCAGGACTAGGCAGTCAAGGCTAGACAGACAAGACCAGATAAGAATAGAAAATCAATATTAGCCAGACAAAACTAGACACAGAAGACTAGACAGACAAAACTAGATTAAACAGAAAAGACTACACAGGCAAGAGTACACAGGATTAGATTAGACCTGGAGTAACAAGACACCAAAGACAAGAATGCTGTATTTGTTGTTGCTGCTTTTGCCATTGTTGCTTTTGCTGTTACTACTTCAGCTGCATAGACGTTACTGCTGCTGCTGTGGCTAATCAGATTGACTGAAGAGAACAAGATTTGACAGACAACTAGAAATAAGTCAATATTAGACAGACAAGACAAGACTGGCAAGGCTAGACAGACAAAACTAGACAGACAAGACTAGACAGACAAGACCATACAGACAAGACTAGACACACTAGACAGACAAGACTGTTCGATTCCTGGTCGGGGAAGCGACAACTAGGGCAGCTTTCACTAACCGTCTCAGGGTATGATACCTGAGTGGCACATACTAAAGGTGGAATAGGGGGTTTATTGAGAGTTCCCCCAAAACAACAAAAAAGCAGACAAGACTAGACAAACAAGATTAGACAGACAAGACAAGATTAGATAGACATGGAGCAAGAAGACTACAAAAACAATATTGCTGTATTTGCTGTTGCTGCTTTTTCCGTTGTTGCTTTTGCTGTTGCTACTTCAGCTCTACAGATGTTACTGTGGCTGATCAGATTGACTGAAGAGAACAAGATTTGACAGACAAGACTAGAAAGTCAATATTAGACAGACAAGACTAGACTGACAAACACTTGACAGACAAGACTACATAGACAAAACTATACAGACATGATAGATAAAACTAGACTGAAAAGTGTAGACAGACAAGAGTAGAAAGATAACACTAGACCAGGGGTTCCCAGTTTTTCTTAGGCGGGCCAATTTAATATTACCGAATTTTCTGGCGGGCCAAACATTTTTTTGTTTTAAATATCTTTAACTATTTCTTATTTTTTTATTAGCATACTAAATTTAATATAAATATAAATCTGTAATGATATATTTATTAAAACAAAAAAAGTTGCTAAAAAACATCACGTGATTAATGGACGACCCCTTAATACTGCTTGTAAATGATTATCACTCAATTTTGATCTTAATTTCGACTTATTTATGCTCATATTTGAAAAAGTTACTCGCAAATATATGTGCTCCCAAATAATGAAAACATTTGTTGAGCATGTTTTAGTATTTTCGGATAATTCACGCATGAATCGTTTATAAAAATCAATTATCGGAAATCGGAATTGTTCCGATAAGAATTTTTAGCATCGATATGATTTTGTAATTCTATCAATTCAAATTGCATGTCTAAAATGATTAACAGTTCTGTATCTATTTGAGACTACTATATTATATTCTGTACAAATGTATAATAACTAGACTAGACATACTAAAATATTTTTTTAAATATAAACAAAACAATATTTTACTAATACAAACGCTTATTTTATTTGTAATATTTATTATAGATTTTACTTATTTATTTTTTTATAATAAAATAATATATCGTATCGATAGCGCGGGCCGAATTCACGGGCTGTGCGGGCCGCATTTGGCCCGCGGGCCGCACTTTGGGAACCCCTGCACTAGACAGACAAGTTTAAAGAGACAGGTCGATACAGACCAAATTGGAGCAACAATACTACAAAGGCAAGAATTCTGTATTTGCTGCTGTAGTTTTTGTTGTTGCTACTTCTGCTACTACAGACGTTGCTACTGCTCCTGTGGCTCTGATCAGATTGATTGATGATAACAATATGTGGCAGGCATCACTAGAAAGTCAATATTAGACAGAATACAAGGCTAGACAGACAAGGTTAGAGAGTCAGGACAATACAGACAAGATTGGGGCAGCAAGATTACACAGACAAGAATGTTATATTTGCTGCTGCTGTTTTTGTAATTGCTGCTTTTGCTGTTGCTACTTGTATTCTTATATAGTTGATGATGCTGTTGTAGCTGATCAGATTGTCTGACAAGAACAGGATTTGAGAGACAAGACTAGAAAGTCAATATTAGACAAACAAGACTAGATCGATGACACTAGAGGTTAGAGAGTCAAAAGACAAGTTAAGACAAGGTTAGAGAGTCAATATTCAAGCAACTACACTGACAAGAATGCTGTATTGGCAGTTGCTATTTTTGATGTTGCTGTTTTTGCTGTTGCTACTTCTGCTGCTGCAATTCTCTGTTGCTGTTCCTGCTGTTTCTTCTGTCGATATTTTGATCCCTTCTAATGTTTTGAAAGTTCCATTGTTTGCCTCTGTTGATTTCTGCATTGGTAGCTGCTGTTGAAGTTGTTTCTGTTGCTACTGCTGGCTATTCTACATCAAGATTGTCATAATTTATTGGAAGCAAAATAAATTTATTCATTACATGATTCTATTAATGTTATTATGAAGTTATATGAAATTATAAGAATAAGTGTAAAAACTTGTATGTGTAACGTAGATGTTTTTTTTATATAAATTGTCTATAATATTGTATAAATTTTATTGTCACAGTTTTGATTTACAGATGGTGAGCAAATGTGGACCTCAGAAGATATTACATCCCTGATTTCTTTGGTGCAAATACACAGTATGCTATATGACCCATCTGATCCAGATTACAGTAACACAGAAATAGTAGACACAATTTGGCAACAGATTGGCATAAAATTAAAAAGGACATGTAAGTTATTTTTACTTTAAACTCATTATTACTTTATATGATAAATACATTTATTTATCATTGTTTTTGACACAAATATTTAAAAAATATTTCATTATTTAACTGTAAATAATCCTTTTATTTAAGCGGAATCATGTTCGAACAAATGGCGAGAACTGCAGTCTGAATACCAAAAAAGAAGTAATAATCTAAAATTTAACAGCAACCATAAAAGCAAAGATTGGGTTTACTTCGGTTCATTAGATTTCCTAAAACAATATATACAAGATACTCTATATAATGAATCTTCCTTACCTGATAATTTAAACCCCTTTCTCTTTGTTTCCTCAAATAGTCAATCATCTGAAGTAATCCAAAACGTTTCAACAGGAGACATTTTTAACGAAACTAGTTCATCTGCTTCCACAGATTCTGTGTCCATTAAATCAGAAATTGATGTTGAGGATAATTTCGTAGAAATACAAAATCACAGTGGAAATGATATTTCAAATGAGATGGAAAGTGACAGTAAATTAAACCAAGATTTGGATAATACAATAGATAATGAATACAGTTTAAGTGAAATAGAAAGTCATTTTCCTACTAATGATTTAAATCTAGAGACAAATGTGGATGGTATAAAGAAATCTATGAAACTATTTCTTTTGAGTTTATTGGAAGATGCCAGTCATTTGAGTATACCAGCTCAAAGGGAATTTAAATTGAAAACTTTGGCATTGTTACACAAGTTACAGTGAATAGGTACGTTTGTGAAGTTTAATTCACTCATTCTTGCTTAAGATCTGTTTATAAGAATTCTGTAAAATTTGTTTCTTTCTGTGAAAGATTTTTTTGTTTTGATGCCACTTTTAGAGTAAACTAACTCATAGGGAATTATAATATAATTAACAATGAGAAATATATTTTAAGTATTCATATTTATTGTTGTAAAATATGGGCATAAAACTGTATGTAATATTATACATCAATAAAATCTTCAGTAATAAAAATTGTGAAGGTATAAATAAAGTAATCAATGAAACATATTCTTTAAAAGATCTCATTGTTTCTTCTTTTCATTATGTTGCATCTTTCAGGATTCTTGTCCCTGGAAAGATACCGTTAATTTCAAGTATTACTTTTTCTTTAATTTAAATGTGCCTTCGTGCACCCTGCTCCCCGCTACATCTATAAATACTTTTTTGTTCCATTGGTTCAAGCCCTTTTTTTGTTCAATTCCTGCCAGCTTCCTCTTTTTTCACATAATCTTCCAGCTAGCTTTAAACAATTTGCGTCTGTAATGGACTCATAACGGCACTCATATGCGTGCGGTTATGGCTGGCCGAGTGCGATACAATTTTCTCAATATGTATCGGCGATTTTTTTATTTAGCATTGGCATAAGAGGGCGCAAAATAGAAAAAATAGTATAAAAAACTCGTTCGTAGGGCGTTTTTCAGCACTTGTCCATTAGAAAACTCGTCGCTAGGCTCGTCGTTTTTCAAAATTGGAGGCGTGCTGTAAAATCGCGCTTACTGAACTCGTCCTTCAATATGCTATTATTTTCCGTTTAGTTTTAGAAAATGTATTTAACTGGAAATACAATTCTTCTCTCAAAACTAAGCAAATTGTTTATTTATGATGCTTGTGGTTGAAACAGTCGAGGCACATTTGCGGATAGCCAACACAATCTGCACAGTATGTAGTTCCTTTCCTCATATTTTTTGTGATTTTATTCGTCTGGTTTTTTACACTCAAGACAATATTTCCGCGTTTCTTTGGCTTTCCCTTAATTTTTTTCCCATTATGTGATTCCTAAGCAATCGAGTACAAACATTTCCAGAATTATTTTCGTTGCCTGTTTCTAGATTTTCTTCTTGTGCCTTGAGCAAACGTTCTACCACCTTCTCCCTAAATTCAGTTATACTTATTTTACTTATATGACTATAAATAAGATTGTTTATATGACTATAAATGAAATGAGTATCTACTAAAGTGGTTTCTGGTAAGAGCTTAATTGCTACTTTTCTGTACCACTTCAGAGTACGTCGTAGAAGCGCCGTAAAAAGTTTAAGAAGCCGTCTCTTAAACTTTTTTCATTCACGACTCCATTTGTGATTGTGATTTTTTCGAAACCCAAAAAATATAAAATATAGATAACTACATGCAGAAGTAAGATGGATATCAAGAGGTCTCAGTTTAAATTTAAGTTTAATTGTTATGTTTCCGAATTTTTCTCGGATATAAAATTGTCGACACTGGAACACATTTGGAACGAATTCTTTTCTACCCCATTCCAAATGTTGATCTTTTTAATACATCTTTCAATTTTATCATTCGAAGTAAATATATTACAATTTTTTCCTTGAAGATGCAAGTTGAGATCATTTAATTTCTCAAAAATATCTGATACATAAGACAGCTTGGATAGCCATATCTGATAGCCATTCTAGTGCTATTTTTGTGTAATGAGATGGTCTCCCGACGAATAAGGCAGTACGTAAGTTATATGATCATAATGAGCAGCTTGAAAAAAATGTTTTTAAGCCAATATTTTGACCTGTCATCGCTTTTGTAAAATCCGTTTATACTCTACAGCAGTTTTTACATTCTAACCTTTCAGTTTTAAAAAATTCCTCAACTTTACAATATATGTATTTTTCCGCCATTTTGTAACTCTCACAAATGTATTTAAATATTTTACATTACAATCGCGCGACCCCAAGTTTTCGCTAAGCGATCCCATTTAGGGTAGCGACGCATACTTTAAGAAGCCTTGTCGTAAGGCATTACTGTAACTGGGCATCTGATCAGCCAAATCTATTGAAGATTTTCCATTATTGTAGTCCATTACAACTTTAGGTATTTGGATTTGTCTGTCATTTGTCTGGTATTTGGAACTGTCTCATCGGCATGGGAGATTACTGTCTCATCCGTATTTTTTTGGGTTTCCTCAAGGGTCCTAACAGGTGAGTCTTTTTATCAAGTAATATATTTGCTAGCTCAATACTTATTGTATAAAAATTGTCAACCACAATAGTTTTCCCAGAATTCAGCAAATCATTTGAAAGATTAAGGACAACTTTTGTGGACACAGAACCACCTGCGTCATTTTCTTTACCTGCATAAATTTTCAGTACCAGTTGTATCCATTCTCACAACATATATAGCATGAACATTTTGGTGCCATATTTGTGGGCTTTTTGAGGAATGTATTGTTTTATAACAAGTATTCCTTAAAATGGCATGTGACTTTCATTGATACAGATAACTTTCCCTGGTGTATAGATATCTTGATAGATTTTATTTAATGCATCTAATAAGGGTTGACTTTTATGCAATATATCGCCTTCAACGCTTTGATTATTGTTTGAAAAATGCTACATCTCCAATAACAATTCGAATTCATTACGTGACATGGTAGATGACGCGATTTCATTTTTGTACAAACTATGTATTTCGACTCCTGTAATTTCTGATACAACCGATCCGTACTCATCCCATATACCCGAATAACCCCAAAAAATGCTTTAGTTCATTGCTGTCTGTAGGTTTCCAGGAACGGAGTCTTGATTTTGCTGACATATCAACTTCTTTCATTAGTGGCTGTGGTTCATAAAGGTTAGTCAATTTACCATTTGGTCAAAGATGGCTTCAAAATAACAAAAGCACAATAAAATTCAAATGGAGATTTGTAAAAAAAGGTTATGGAGGCTATGGAAACCATCAAGAATAAAATTTTGGTGGTTACCTTGAGGAGTGAACCATTCTGTATTAGTTGATAGCTGATAAGGAGTCTCGTCATCGTCAGTATTTTCTTCTACGCCTTGATTTCCATTTTTGTTTTTTTGTTTCATTTTTGACTGAAAATGTTTGCTTGATGAAGGGGCTGGGTTGTCATAGTTTGTTACCCCACGTCCTCGCTGGAATTTGAAAAAAAAGCCGCCTGGAAAATATTCGAAAAGGAACTGGATACGACCGCTTCGTCAAACTTGTAATCTCAAGCACATCCCCAGGGGGTACAGGAAAGACTACATACCAGGGTGGAGCGCAAAGAGTACTCGCTTGTTTGTAGAATTTGAACGAGGTGGTAGCCGATGACCTGCTAAGATCGTTAGACTAAACCCGGCTAGAAAAATGGGGGACGACCATGCAGAATTTCGATTTTACACATTCTTCTGAGGAAACTTGGCGAGTCTAGCATCAAGAAAACTGGTAAACTCAATATAAAGGCAGATATAATAGCGAACCGAATTCAAGAAGTGGCCCGTGCTCCATCTGATAAACACCACTCAACACGCGTTAAAAAAGAGTTGAAGGCCTTGAAACAACAAGGCCCTCACAATTCAGTTTCTCTGAAGCTTTCTCAACCGGTGAAGTAGACGCTGCGATTAAAATGGCCAAAGATGGTAAAGCTGCAGGGTATGATGGCATCTATCCCCAATTTCTAACGCCCAGCGAACCAAACACTAAGTTGGCTTGCTGATCTCTTCTCAGAAATATTGCATACTGCAAAATTGGTAAAGTTGTTTAAGATTATCAATAAGCGGGTATGCCGCTTGATAAACCTGAGAGCTACCGCACAATCGCCTTACTCAGTGTCTGCTATAAACTGCTGAAACGTCTCACCTATATTCGAATCAGCGGCTCTGCCGACGCAAGTGTTCCAATTGAACAAGCTGTCTTTCGTGCGGGACGTAGCTGTACGGACCAAGTACTATCTCTCACAACCCATATCGAGTCTAGTTTTCAGAGAAAGATGAAGACATCAGTTGCATTCATCGACTTAACTGCTGCCTATGATACGATTTGGAGAGAGGGACTTCTGTATAAACTTATTAAGGTGATCCCTTGTCGCAAGATAATACAGCTCTTAAACAACATGCTTTCCAATCGACTATTTCAAGTACATCTGAACAATGATATCAGCACTAGGAGAAAATTAAGCAACGGTCTTCCGCAAGGCTCAGTTTCGCACCGCTCCTGTATATACATGATCTTTATATACATGATGAAAATTGGCATACGCAGACTATATGGAGATTGCAGTGCATCGTAAAGAAATTGCATCAACCAAACACGCACTCAATACTGACCTTGAAAAAATGTGGACTTACTTCAAGCAATGGCGCCTACGTCCAAGTATGCAGAAAACGGATGTATGTTGTTTCCACTTGTGCTCCAGGTTAGCGAATGCGTCGAAACTCTCGGTGAGGTTCAACGCCACATTGCTGGTTCATAATCCGAACCCTAAGTATCTGGGGTTACTCTGGACAGATCGCTAATATATAAAATGTATATGAATAAAACCGCTGGGAAGCTAAAAACGCCAAATAACACAATTCAGAAACTCTCCGGCTCTTACTGGGGAGCGCGTGCTTTTCCACTCCGCTCCAACATGGGCGCTTGGCTTCGTCTTCTAGGTAGTCGAATACTGTGCACCTGTGTGGATGAATAGCGCTCATATCAGTAGAGTTGATGTCCTTCGCCGTTCAGCCGCTCTTACCCGTGAAACTGGAAAAATTCACAAGAATGCACTGCTTCCTGTTCATCAAGACATTCAGACACTAGCTCAACCACAGAGACTAAAATCACGAAGACCAACATTACGTCCGGCAGCACAATTGGGTGGAAGATCATTTGATCCTAAGGGTGACTGGACTGCTGAGTGGACAGCTCACCACCCTGTGGGACTGATAACTGTTAACAAAGCAACATCGTGCCCAGTATTTTGATTTGAATTATTGCTTTTGTGTGTGATTTAGTAGTATGGAAAAGAAGCGAAAAATTGATAGTGAATGCAGAAAATTCAAAGATCAGTGGAACATTCAGTATTTCGTAATTGAGTCCAGTAACAAGGCGCTATGTTTGATTTGCAATGAAAGCATAGCCGTTCTCAAGGAATATAACATTAAACGTCATTATGAAACAAAACATTTTCAAAATTACTCAAAATATACAGGAAGTTTGCGGACAGAAAAATTCGAAGCTATGAAGCGCGGATTGAAATCGCAGCAATCTTCATTTACAAAACTCAAAACTGAACAAGAGGCTGCAACTCGTGCCAGCTTTCGTGTGGCTCTTGAAATTGCAAAACATGGAAAACCATTCATCGATGGAGAAATGATCAAAGAATGCATAGTTGCAGTAGCCGAAGAAATGTGCCCTGAAAAGGTAAATTTATTAAAAACTGTCAGTATGTCAGCAAACACTGTGGCTCGAAGGGTAGAAAACATCGCTGAAAATATATCCTCTCAACTGTTCGACAAAAATGGACATGTTGAGTGGTTTTCTTTGGCCTTGGATGAGTCAACGGATGTGTCAGATACTGCTCAGGTGTTGATTTATATTCGAGGAGTAGATAAAAGCTATGAAGTGCATGAAGAACTTCTTGATATGTATAGTATTCATGGCACAACTACTGGTACAGATATTTTTAAAGGAGTTGAAATGGCCATTAATCAAAAGAACCTTTGATGGAAAAACTTGAAATGTATTACAACTGATGGAGGCAAAAACATGAGTGGGAAAGATAAAGTAGTGGTCGCTCTTGTGTCAAAGGCTGTAGAAAATGATGGTCGTTCAAAACCATTAGTCTTACATTGTATCATTCATCAACAGTCTTTGTGCGTAAAATGTTTGGATATGTCTGAAGTTCTGAAACCAGTCATATCAACTGTTAATTTTATCAGATCTTTTGGGCTGAATCACCGACAATTCCGACAATTTATTGGAGATTGGAGAAAATGACTTACCTTATCATACTGCCGTACGTTGGCTTAGTTGTGGGAAAGTCCTTCAGCGCTTTTTTGAACTTCGAGCAGTGATCGAAATTTTTTTGAATGAAAAGCATCGCCCTCTTACTGAATTACAAAACAACGCATGGCTGTGGAAGTTAGCATTCTAAGTTGATTTGACAAAACATGTGAATGATCTGAATTTGAGATTGCAAGGAGTAAACCAGCATCTTCCTGATTTATACACTAATATCAAATCATTCCAGAAGAAATTGATACTGTTTCAATCACAACTACGAAGTAAATGTTTTTCACATTTTAAAACATGTGAAATATTCAGCCACACCACTGAGACTGAGTTTCTTATCGATTTTGCAATCGAAACTTAGAGTGCTTTGAAAATAAATTTTAATACTCGTTCCTCGGACTTTGATGCCATTGCGAATCAAATTAAGATTTTTCAGAATCCTTTTGATACTGACATTGAAACCCTAGCCCCGGAACTTCAAATGGAAATGATTGATCTACAGTGCAGTGATATAATTAAGAACAAATATCAAAACTCATCTTTGTTGGAATTTTATAAGAGTCTTCCACTGACACAATTTGCATAAATTTGCTCGTGGGCTGTTTTCTGTTTTTGGTACTACTTATTTGTGTGAGAAGACCTTCTCCAAAATGAAGTACACAAAAATGTTTACAGATCTAAATTAACTGATGAGCATCTTAAATCTCTTTTAATAATTGGTACAAGTAAAATTAGTCCACAATTACAAACTATTGTCAGTGGAAAATCTCAATTACATAAATCTCATTAGTATTTCATATGTCATTATGCTTGTTACAAGTTATGTTTTTATTTAAAATGTATAAAATGTTAGTTGGATTCATTTCAATAATTTGTTAGTTATTATTTACTGAAGTTAAATTTTCTGCATATTATACATGTCTTTACTCATTACAATTATGTGTTTCTTTATCCAACTTATCACAAAAACAATAACCATAAGCCTACAACAATGTCATGAGTAGTTAGCCCATGACCATATCAATGTAGATGTCATATTAATAATTATTCAACATAAAATTAGAATACTTCAGTAAACTAAATTTAATTTGCTATATATATTCTCTAAAAGGAGTTTTCAAGTATGCTAGCTCTCCGCGGGCCGGACAAAATCTGTCCGCGCGACGGATGTGGCCCTCGGGCCGTAGTTTGGAGACCCCTGACATAGACAATCCAAACGCAGTTGACTGGCTGAGTAAGTTATACGTTGATATATGACATTAATCAATTAATCTGCTATACATTTACCTACAATGTTCGTTTTTCTTGTAAATCCATACGATAAATAAATAAATAGTTTGTTGAATCAATTTCTTCATCAGAATATAGTTTCGAATTCTTCAGAACTGGACGGTATATAATGGGGATCCTTCACTGAATCAAATGAACTAAAATCTTCCGAATTTCTTTCTAAAATGTTATGAAGAAAATTAAATTTCTCTACTTACATAATATCAATGAATGAGTTTCTTACCTTTTTGATGCATTACTTTTGCGTTCTGAATTAATGATTATAGTGCTAGTCTTGAACAAGGCACAAAAACTAATAATCAAAACAATACAAGCGGAACGCGGTGCGTGCAAATTTCGACTTGCATGAATGACCGTTGTGGTCCCACGCATCTTTAAAGGCCGCCGGGGTCACGTGTGCTCGCTGCACTATTTTTCACGAAAACTTTTGACCAACAATAATACCGTTTACAAGCAAATCTGAGGTTGGTCCAATTCCAAAATTTCGCACTTCCAAAACTTATTTAAAAGTGGCATAACGGTATTAGGTAAAATTATAAAGCAACATCTTGACTAAAAATGATCTGTATGTATATGCCAATGCTATAAACATGTAAGACGTAGAGACTGTTTATAAATATGTTCTGCACATACTTATCAATTATGATGGGTGTAAGAAGTTTTGAAGTAAGTTTTATCACCATATTCAAAAAACCCTTAAAATGTATACAAAATATAATACATAAAACATTTATTCAGCTTAAAAAAATCTTAAACATAAAGATATTCTAAAAAGAAATTAAACCTTCTCAATCTCCCCTTCTTTTTTCTCCCTTTTAAAAACCTTCCTTATACGGTCATTAACCCCCTCCCTATTCCTAGCTAATTCAATGGCGTAGAACTGTATTCTTGAGACTAAAATTGAATTTTCCTGAGTATAATCCTTGCTTGCATCCGCTCTTAACAACGTTCCAAAACTGTAATCCTCAATAAACTTTTTGAACCTCTCACAGAAATTTCTCCACCTAATTTTTCCATCTGGACTTTTCATTTCATCCTCATTCAGTTTTGATATGTCCAAGTTATTGAATTCTTCTCTAAAAATTTTGTATATTGTGTCATCAAACGGTGTCAGTCTAAGTGGTTTTGGATCCACAGATGATATTATCTACAAAATAATTTATTTTTAATTTTAAAATAATTAAATTTTATGAAAATTAATCCATATTGTCCTATCTGTTTTCTGATTTGAGTATTATCTGTCTATCCCCATCTGTCTAGTCTTGTCTGTTTGGTCTTATTTGTCTAGTCTTGACTGTTTTTTTGTGTATCTTGTCTTGTATGTCTAGTGTTGCCTATATGGTTTAGTCTTCTTATCTGTTTAGTCTTCTTGTTGGTCTATTGTCCTTGCCTATATAGTTCTTGTGCATCTAGTTTTCTTGTATGTCTTGCATTGTCTTGTCTTTCTAGTCTTGATTTATTTGTATGGTCTTAGATTGAATGACTACTCTAATTTGTTTAGTTTTGACTTGTCTGCCCAGTCTTGATCTCACTGCCTGTCTGCTGTTTAGTCTTGTCTTTGGCTTGTATCTTCTCTATTCAGTCACATTTCCCAAACATTTATTCTACTTTTACTAGTCAATAGGTTTATGTTTAGCACATCTATATGTATGGAAATATAATTTAAATCTTCAAAACTGCAGTATAACAATATACTGCATATATCATAGTTTGGCATCCCACTTCTGAAATAGATGCTGCCTAAAATGGATACTAAATATAAAGGTTTAATATATGGATGCAGTTATAGCCACAATTCAGGCAAATTTTAATTTGGTCAAATCAAGAATGTCAAATTTTAATTTGGTCAAGAGTATTCTGAATTTTGATTCAGAATACAGAATTCAGAAACATAGAGGAAGAATACGAATATATAAAGAGGGTCATACACTCAGCGGCAGAGGAAGCATTGGCTTATGAAGAAAAACAAGGAAAACAGAAAAAGCCATACTGGTGGGATGAAGAAATTGAATATGAAATAGAAAAAAAAAGAAAAAGGTACCATGTATATTTAAGTTCGAAAACTATGGAAGACAAGATAAAATACAAAGAATCACAAAAGAGAGTACGGAAGAAAATATGGGAAAAGAAGAACAATCAATGGGAAAGGACGTGTTCAAGACTCAATACAGACATAGGAGGAAGAAAGAGTACAGAAAGTTGGAGCTCCTCAAAAGTATGAGAGGAGGCCAAACAAAGGACATCCGAACAATCTCACCTATAACACCTCAAAAATGGAATCAATACTTTGAAGATATGCTGAGAGAAGACAGACCTCAATTTAAAGACATCCAAAACGAAAATCAGTGTATATTTATACAAGGATCCCCAATTAGAATTACTGTGCCAGAGGTTAAAGAAGTCTGTAAAAACTTAAAAAACGGAAGAGCCCCAGGACCGGGTAATATTACTAATGAATTTTTAAAATATGGCACAGATAAACTATACGGGTTATTAAGAAATTTATTCCAAAGGGGCCTCAACAGGCACGAAGTACCGATAGAATGGAAGACATCATACCTATCGACGATATACAAAAAAGGCGATAAGAGTAACTGCGACAACTATCATGGAATAGCCGTTACAAGCACTATAAGTAGAGTTTATGGAAAGATCTTAAAGAACAGAATAGAAAAAGAATATGCCGATATGGAGGCAGAAGAACAAGCAGCCTTCAGAGCAGGAAAATCCACAGTCGACCATCTGTTTACGCTAACTTAAATTTTAGAAAAGAAAACAGCACGAAATCAAGAAGTACATCTCCTGTACGTAGATCTGAAAAAGGCCTACGACAGTATACCTTTAGTAAAACTTTGGGAGGCTCTCCCAAATAGCAATATAAACACAGAAAATTGCTAAACAACATAGCAATATAAACACAGAAATAATAAAAGCTGTGAAGTCTTTATACGCAGGCTCTACATCCAGAGTTAAAACCAACGAAGGATTAACATCTGGATTCACAGTAACCAAAGGTCTTAAACAGGTTTGCTGTATATCTCCGACACTGTTCAAAATCTACTGGGAACATGCACTGAAGACATGGAAATGGAAATGCAATGGCATGGGAATGCCAGTGGATGACGACACGACAGTATATACTCTCTCTTTTGCGGATGACCAAGTAGTTATCTCACAAGATATAGATGACATGGAATATATCAGCCGAAAGCTCATCGAGGAGTATGGAAAATGGGGTCTGGATGTCAACATTACAAAAACGGAGTACATATGCATAGGAGGACAGCAAGAAGACTTACATCTAGCAACGGGACAGATCATCAAACAATGCAATATATACAAATACCTAGGAATGAAAATATCTAAGGAAGGGACACTAGACAAAGCAATATCGGACAGAAACGTACAGGGAAGAAGAGCTACTTCCATGCTGAACAGTATTCTTTGGGACAAAACCATTACAAAAGAAAATAAAAAAAGGATTTACAACTCCATCGTGTAAAGCATAATAACATATAGCTCGGAGGTATAGCCGATAAAAGAAAAAACAAAAAAGCTAAAAGCCACAGAAATGGACTTCTGGAGAAGAGCGGCGGGAAAATCCAGGAGAGATAGAGTCCCAAATAAAACCATTAGACAAGAAATGGGAATACAACATGACATTATTGATGACATTACAACTAAACAACTAACATGGTATGGACATGTCCAAAGAATGTCAGAACACAGAATCCCAAAGAAAGTACTAAACTGGAACCTCCAAGGAAACCGAAAACGAAGAAGACCACACAGAAGCTGGAGAGACGGAGTGGACAAGGAAATTCGAGAGACGGATCTGGAAGAAGGGCTGTGGATGAACAGAGGTGATTAGGAATCGGAAGACGTAAAACGTTATAACCCGACGTGTATATATATATACAAATCAAGAGTTAGCAATTCTAGTAGGCAAACAAAACTATTAAATCTGTACTTCATCCAGAGATAAATTCAGATAAATGTCCAGATTTATTTCATTAAGAAAGGTGAAAATTAATTGAAGTGATAATGAAGAAAGGATTAACTTGATTTTTCCATAAATGCTATATTTTATGTAGTTATATCCCAGGGCTTTTATCATTCAGCTTAACAGATTTTTCCATAAGAAAGTATAATATTGTTATTGTCCGAATGCATTAGTGAGAATTATCAAGTTCAGAAACACTTCCACCTGCATGTACAAACATCTTACTTTCTGAAAACATACCAAACCTGACAATGAGTTAACCCCTACTTCAACCATGAGTTAGTGAGACAATATAATATAAACAAGAATATGTAGTAGTAAAGAGGTATAAGCAAAATTTAGTTTAATTGAATTCGTGATTAGATTTACTTTGGAATGAATAGTTTCATCTATTAACTAACTACTCACATTGAAATAAACTTCTGCATGTTCAAAGGCTCTCATAGCCCAAAGTGTTTCAACCTGCGAATCATTTTCAAATTCTTCTGCCGGCCTGGATAAAACATCCTAGAGAACAATTAATCAACATCGGTCTTAACGAATACAATTGCCTTTATTATAAATATATACTAACCATAATCTTTTCAAATTTGCAAAATAAAATGTAAACACACGTGCTAAACAAAGTGCTTAATTGACATTGACAGACACTGCTACCAAAATATAAAAAAAATATTGAAATAACAAAATTGTTTTCAAAATATTTGATTACAAACTGTCTATTCTTGCCTGTTTCGTCTTGATCAATTATTATCAGTATAGTTTTGTCTGTCTAGTTTTGTCTGTCTAGTCTTGTCTGTATAGTCTTGTCTTGGGTTGTCAACATTTTATAATTAATGCATTATTGCACGGCATTTTATACGAAAAATGAACATTTTAAGTTCAAAAAAGGAACGAGTTCTTTGTTTCTCCATTCAGACTTATACATCTAATACTAGGTAGATAAAATGTCATCATTTCATTATGCCTAGGCCATAATAAAAATATGATGTCATAATGTTTCATGATAATGTGCCAAAAATGACCTTCATTTCAATTGATGCAAATATAGGCTGTTTCTGTAATAGTATCTCCCTCATCCCTTTCATCCTTCTCATTTCTCCTCATTATATATCCAATCATTGCAGTCAGCACGCCCCATCCATACTCACTGCGGCGCATAATTTATTTACATTCTCTCCCACCTTGCTTTCTGCTGCGCTCCTCATTCTCTCCCATATCATACACTCAAAGATGGTATGCTCCGCTGTGTCCTCAGTCGCTCCACAACAGCTCCACAACCACAATACCTACAGTGCGCCTTAACCAGTTTTCCGATGCGCACAAGGTAACACCCAAAGCATCCATGACCCGTAAGCGCCTGGGCGAGGTGATCCGAGCTACCTTCGAAAGATGGTGGGGAGCTACTTGAATGATAGGAATATATTGACTGTGGAAGGTAAAATCTTTAAAATGAGTGCGGGTGTTCCACAGGGTTCGGTACTTGGGCCGATACTGTGGAACATATGATGTGGTTTTGAGATTGAGGCTGCCACACGGAGTTACACTCGTCGGGTACGCTGATGACTTAGCGGTGGTCTGACCGTGCGTCAGATCATCAAAGCTGCGTGAACTGACCGTGCGAATGGAGATAGTTGACGTACCGGCTCGGGAATCTGTAAGATATTGCACTCCATTCTCCTGTATGGGGTGCCGGCATGGATAAAGTCGTTCAGGATTGAATGTTATAGAGCGAGACTGATGAGAGTGCAAAGGTGTATGCCGCTGCGTGTGTGAGGCGCATACAGCCTGTATGCGCCTCACACATATGTCTCACATATACGCCTCCTGTATGATACAGGACTGTTTCTGGTGACACCGTGGCGGTCGTTGCTGGAGTTATCCCGTTAGACCTCCTGGCGCATGAAAGGGTGAGAGTTTGGGGAGGTAATGACCCTAGAACTGAAAGGAAATAAACAATGCGTGTATGGCAAGAGCTATGGTAGGGGTCGGAAAAGAGAGCCTGGCCCAGGCAACTGATTCTGACTTTCGATTAATAGGTCAACCGTGGGCACGGGTAGGTGAATTATCACCTCACCCTGAGGCTTACGGGGCATGGATGCTTTGGGTCTTACCTGGTGCGTATCGGGAAACTGGTTGAAGCGCAATGTAGGTATTGTGGAGCGACTGAGGACACTGCGGAGCATACCATCTTCGAGTGTACGAGATGGAAGAGAATGAGGAGCGCAGCAGAATGCAAGGTGGGAGGGTAAATAAGGAGAGTATGGTGAGAATCATGCTCCGCAGTGAGTATGAATGGGGCGTGCTGACTGGCATGATAGGATATATAATGAGGAGAAAGGAGAAGGATGAAAGGGACGAGCGTAAGGCGGGACGAGGGGTTGCTACGCGCGAGCCGTGCGTGCCAACGTCGGCCCCCCCTTAGTTCGAAGGGGGCGCACTAAGGGGAGCGCACATAATGCTTTGGACATGAAGGGGGAGGAACGTGATGAAGTTATGCCAAATTTTGGATTCCATCACGTTCTCTCCGGTTTTGGCTAGGGTGGTCTGAATCTTGGGGTTTTTTTTAGTGGGTCGCCCCTCTTAGGGGGGCGGGGGCAGCCCCACACTACCACTCAACACGGGTCGGGTGGTGTCAGATGGTCGGGTGGTTTGCAGATTTTCACCTCCAGCACGTGCAAAAAATAAGTCTTGTCTGTCTAATGTCTGTCTGTCCAGTCTTTTCTGTCTAGTCTTGTCTGTCTAGTCTTGTCCGTCTAGTTTTGCGGGTCTATATAGTCTGTCATTCTAATATTGTCCGTATAGGTTTTTTCGAGTAGTCTTGCCTTGTTTGTCCTTCTCGGTAGTGTAGTTGACAACATACCCGCCTGGAAAGCAGGAGACCCGGGTTGGATACGGGGTCGATGAGGTAAGAACTAGGGCTTCAGTTTTCAGTAACCATCCGGGCTGCCCACCCTGAATGAATGCGAAATATGCGATACCGGGGTGGCACATACTAAAAGCCAAAGTGCAATAGGGATTTAGTTAGATTTACACACTTTAGATTAAACCATTTGATTGAATCTGGTCTTGTTTGCCTTGGTTTTGTCAGTTAGTTTTGTATTTTTAACTTTATCTTGTATTAAAATAAATCGAAAAAAATTGTTATTCGTAAAAATGTATTCATAATATATAAATTATTCATAAAGTGATTATTGCTGTATGAAAATTTCTAAAAATAAATGATCGTGTACGCTATAATTTTAGGTCAAATTCTATTGCGATTGGAATAAATAAATATCGCTTAGAAAAATAAGCAACCAATAATAAACGGCCAATTCGTCTCATTTATATCAATTCATATTCACTTTAATTTAAATAATATTCAATTATATAATCATATAAAATTTTCGTCTAATGTATATAAATAAATATACTTTGTGTCTACATAAAAAGTTTAATAACCATAGTTTAGCTTTGCTTTAGAGCAGTTGCTTAAATAAAGTGATCAGAGGTCTTGGATTTTGCTGAATTGTCTCGAAATTTTCATCAAATGTTATAAATAAATAAACGTTGAATCTATAAAGTTTAATAACTATGGTTTTAAAACAGTTGCGTAAATAAAGTGATCAGAGGTTCCAGCTTTTGCGGAATTGTGCCTAAATTGGGTTGTTCGTCGGATTGAAAACTGGTTTGGAAGTTGCGAGTATCCTTTTTAATCAGCACAGTGACTGAAAACTAGGCTATCACTTTAATCGATAAAAAGCTATAAATATATAAACAAACAAAAAGCAACAAAACATCCACTTGTTTTTTCGTCTTCGTTAAATTCGTTTCCAGAGAAAGCGTTATATAAGTCACAAAGCGTTAGCGAAAGCGTTATATAAGTCACAGTACTTTCTTACAAACAATCTAATTCAAATAAATAAAGATTTAAACTTTTGCATACATTATTTGAGCTAAATTTTACTTGCTTTACCTGAATTGACCAAGTATGAAAAAGTATTTGTGCTTCTTACTATTATTTTGTATACCCACAGGGAGGTGTGTTATCACCAGTGATGTGGAGCCTGGTAGTTGATTAATCACTGGCTTGGGTGAACGACATAGACATTAAATGTCAAGATTACGCCGATGACATAGTCATCATCGCCAGAAGGAAGTTTGAGGGAACGCTCTGTGAAATCGCCCAGATAGATAGGCTTGAACTAATAGATGATGTCAAACAGTGGGACTGTAACTCAACACGAGCAAAACCACGGTGTTACCATTTACTAGGAAGAGCAAGTTAAACTGCCTACAGACTACTAGATGGGAGGGCAGTAGAAAAAAAAAACAGGAGATAAAATATCTGGGTATAACACTAGATAGTAAACTCGGGACGCTGAAGAAGTGGTAGGAAAAGCCAAACGCGCTCTAATGGTGTGCAGAAATCTGGCAGGGAAAACGTGGGGTTGCAACCCCACAATCCTGCGGTGGATGTACACCATGATAGTGAGACCTGCGACCACTTACGGGGCCGTTGCATGGGGAAGTAGAAAACCAAGCTGGTCTCTAAGAAGAAGCAGCTTGAGAAGATTCAAAGACTGGCGTGTGTCTGCATCACGAGAACGATGGGGTCATGCCCAACAGCAGCAATGGAACTGCTGCTGGATCTGACTCCGTTGCATCTTATCGTGAGGGGGGCTGCCATATCGGCGATTGTAAGGTTCAGCAATGAAGGAATAGGCAGAGGTAAAGTAATCTGGGAGCATCTCGCTACCAAGATCCCTTGGCTGGAAGTACCGAAAGACGAAATGGTATGCAAATACCATTTTGAGAAAAACTGCACAGCAATGTGTAGTAGTAAAGCCGATTGTAGCAACGAATCCTCAGCACACCACATAGAGCAAGGTGCTATCAAGTGGTGTACGGATGATTCGAAGACAAAGGAAGGTACTGGTGCAGGAGTGTTTGGACGTCGTACCAAATACTTTGAATCCATGGGAATCTACCCCGCTATACTGGGTACCTGGACACACTGGAATAGATGGAAACGAAGTAGCCGATCACCTAGCAAAAAAGCGAACCAGTAATCCATTTATAGGTCCGGAACCCTTTGCGGTATGAATATGAACACCATCCACAAAAGTTTATCTTTAGAATGATATACATGAAATGAATGGTACATAAATATGTATTGTACCTATATTGATTTAGCATTGGAAACGTTTACGCTATAAAAAGAAACATTGGGTTTTATTATTAATTAGTGAAATTATCCAGTCTTGTCTGTATAGTCCAGTATTTTTCCACCTTTTTAATTGAGTGGCACCCCTGACTGAAAAACAAAACATTTGACTGAAAAATAGAAAATCGTGGCCAGCATTGGACAGTGGCAGATCTAAAATCTGAATAAGTATGGATGTTAATGGGCCAGGTGATTCTTTTGCGAAAACAAATATCACGCGCAACGGTGGGTGTTAATGGGCTGATTTATTTTTAAAAATTTTATTTTTTTGTCTCTGTCCTCAGTGCGCCGTGTCGTCTTCCGATATGTATTTTGGGTGTTCATTGTTTGTTAGTTTGATGCTCTGGTCTCAGTTTTCTTACTTCTCTTCTGTTGGTTTGCTAGGGCTTCCCTAAATGTCTTGCACCTGCCCCCTCCTGCTAGGTGGCCAGTTTCCTCGCAAAGGGGGCATTCTGGTTGGTTTTCGCATTCCTTTGAATTATGTCCTTGTTTGCCACAATTATAGCAAGCTTCGGATCTATCTACCTCACTCTGGCATTCCTTCGCCCGGTGGCTATAGCTCCAGCACTTATAGCATCGGGGGACGTTCACCCTCTCTTGTACTTTGCATCTGCTCAGCCCTAACCTTAATGTCTCTTTTGTCATAAGCGTGTCGTGGTCATCTTTCGCTACCATGACAGTCACCGCTTGTGTGTTTCCGTAGCTTGGTCTTAAGTTCCCCACTTTCCAACTCATCGGGTCTATCGTACCGGTTAGGCCAAGCTCTGTGGCTAATGACTCGGCCACATCATTTTTTGTTGCCATCGCGTCCAGTCCCTTTATATGTACTGCTTGTTTGTTTTCGCTGGAGATATTTCTTACTTTGACATCTTTTACCTCCTCCGTGATTGTGTTTATTACCTTTTGGAGACCCTCCGCGTCCCTGTCCGTGACTATAAGCAGGCTTCCATTTTGTAGCTTCTGAGACTCCTGATTATTTTAGCCTCTGCCGTGCTATTAATGACTGTCTTCAGTTCATCTAGTAGCGTCATATATTCTCCCTTCTGTCTAGTGATAGTTATGGCGAACGAATCCCTTTCCTTCTTGTTTTGTCCGGTTCGCCTTGCTTCGTTTTGTCCTTGTCTCGCTTCTTTTGGCGCCTAGATTTCTACTTCAACCTCCCGACCTAAGAACACAGTTTGGGTCATTTTCCTCATTTTATACGTGTCCATAAACCTGGTCCTGTGTAGGACAACCTTTATCACGTTGTCGCTTTCTGCTTGCATCCTCAAGTTTATTAAGTGATCCCACATGTTCTTGTCTGTCCCGTCTGTTTTAATGTTTGCCATCTTCCTTGTTCTTTGGGTTTGTTCGTTTCCTCGCCCAATTCTTATCGTATTCTCAAAGATTTCAAAATCTTTTGTTGGATTACAGAGTTCTGGAAATCTGTCGCAGTATATTCTTTGTATGCTTCTCTCCGTTTTCTCATCATCTGGATCTACGAATACGCATTTCATTGTGACTTCATCATCCGTGGTTATGGGATTTCCCACAACCACCTTTACGTTCTCGAATACCTCTTCCTCCGATGGTAGACTTTCTGCTTCCTTAAAGTCCTCCAGCCTCTCTATGTCTTGTATTATTTTTCTCGTGATCTTTTTGGTGCAATTTCCCCACCCAATCTGGTTTTTTTCGAGCTTTTCAATCCGTTCTTGGGCATCCTTCAGAAGCAATGCTCACCGAGCCTCTTATTTTCTGACCTCAGCTCCGCTTCTACGTTATTGACCTCTTTTGTCGCACTGATAGGTTCCCTTTCTTTTATTTCTATTTCTTTTGCGTTTATTTGCGCAGTCTCCCTGCTCCCCCTGCTATACTCTTCGTCCTCACTGTTATCTTCCTCTTTTGTTAAAAAGTTCCGTACCCTGCCCGAGGTCATTTTGTTCACGCTGTCTCTTAGTTTATTTACCGCTTCTTTAATCTCCCTCTTAGTATTTATGTTTACCTTAGTCAATTTTTGTAGATCTATTATATTCTTTGCCACTGTGTCGAGAAGCTCCTGCAGTGCACGCGCTTCTCCTTGAAAAAAAAACACCCTTGTGGTATGCTCTCCTCCGGGTTTTCCGTAACTTTGTCTGTAGCTTTCCGCCCCGTCCACTCGTAGCCATCTCCATATCCATGTTCATTGCCTTGTTGTCACCATTAGCTCCACCGTCGATAGTTGCCGTAAGCGCTCCCCCCGTATTCCGTGGAGCACCTGACAAGAGTTTGTCAGGTGACGGGATTCCCTCTATCTGGGTACCCGTCCGGGGATTTTGTTTCTTGTCCGCTATTTCATATTTTTTGGGTGATTTTTTTGTTCTGAGTGAGTTCCCCGCCCTCAGTACACCCGTAACCCGGGTCCCGGTGCTTTTCCAGAATCGTCATCTCCTGTTTCGAGAACCTTCCATTCCTTTACGAGATCGTGTCCGTGTCAGTCAGCCAGATTCGTCATCGATGTTTTTTATTCCTGGAGGTTTTCTCCTGCGTTGCGCTATTTGGTCCGCGGTGGCTGTTTTATTTGACCACTACCCGCCGGCAAGCCGGTGAGGGCTTCCCTAACTATCCGCCACCTGTGGGACGCGCCCAGTAGGAGTTTGGCTTCTCCTCTGGGGATCTAGTTTGGTCTAGTCTGGCCTAATATGATCTAGTCTGGTCTAGTCTGGTCTAATCTGGTTTAGTCTGGTCTAGTTTGGTCTGGTCTACTCTTGTCTAGTCTGATATAGCGTGGTGTAGTCTTTTTTTTGTGTATTCGTTGCTAACCATTTTAACAAGGGAATTTATATCGCCGGCCAGTTTTTTCACAGCTTTATGGCAATTTTGATTTTCTTTGCCATATTGGATTAGTTCCTCAGTCTTTTTGGTTAACTTATTTAGAGTCTCCCTCTGCGCGATCTGTGTAGGCTGCGCTAACAGGGAAATCAGGTCGCACTTCCGTTTTTTGGGTTATTTTGGTCCAACTCTATCTGTGCAACCGTGCTTCTTACACTCTGGCCCCACGTAGCGGCTCTTTCTCGAGTTGGAGACCTCGCTATTCGAGGCTTTACCTTAAAGGGATTTTGTTCCCCGGGTTTTCCCGAGTCTCCATCTATGGTCTGTCGTGTCGGTTCCCTCTTTTGGATTGCTCCGATTTCTTCGCGTTTACCTTTTCCTTTGCCGTGTCGTCACTAGTTCCGATCTTTTCATCTGAACCATCCTTATCCTGCCCGTTTTCATTGAGAAGTCGTCATTTTTTATCCCCGTCGTAGGTGTATCGAAAAGCGCCTCCTCCGTATCCCGTGAGGCAGCATCTGACAAATCAGACGGAGGGATTTCCTTCACAGCAGGACCCTCCCGGAGATTCTTTTTCTTCTTGAAATCCATGGTTTTGTTTTTACCAGGTGGTGGGGCTGCCACCTACGGCCCCCTGGCATGCCTCCGTTTCCATAGCCAGTCTTACCCTATATGATCATCTCGTATTCGTCGTCGGGCAGGGTTTGTCATAATATTATTTTATTCATGGAGGTTGTCTCCTCCGTTGCGCTTATTTGATCCGCGGTGGTTATATTATTTCACCACTACCCACCGGCAAGCCGGTAAGGGCATTCCCCTATCTATCCGCCACCCGGGGGGCGCCCAGTAGGAGTTTAGCTTCTTCCTTGGGAGCCTGGTGCAGTCTGGTCTATTCTACTCTGGTCTAGTCTGGCCTAGTCTGGTCTAATATGATCTAGTCTGGTCAAGTCTGATCTAGTCTGGTCTAATCTGGTTTAGTATAGTCTGGTCTAGTTTGGTCTTGTCTCGTCTTGTCTTGTGTAGTTTTATCCTTGTCTCGTTTTCTGTAGTCTTCTCTAGATTCATTATTGAAATAAACCTATTATTAACTATAAAATGCATTTAATTTTACTTTAGAATTATAGAAATTTTTATCTATAGAAATTTTTATTTTGTGATTTTAATAGTTCATTGAATTTTAGATAAACTTGGATGAAAAGACCAATTTGTAGCGTTTTGTGTGTCTAGACTAGATTACAATTTTATAATCTGTTATTTATAATTTTCATTGTATAGACTTGTCTCGATAGAATAAATGGACTAATTTCTATGGACTATTATTTTTATTATAATTACTACGCTTAATTAAAATATTTTTTTAATTACATATATTAATATAATAGTGGTAAGACATTGCCCGAATTGAAACTCTTAAACCTTTTTCAAACGCAAACGCTTAAATACTTAATATACTGAAACGTGAACTTATATCACATTCAAAAAAACGGCTCATGCTGAAACGACTTTTTATCAAAGAGCAAGCGAGGTATAGTATAAGTCTAGATACGGCTAGATAACGGTTCGACAGCTATAAAAATAACATCGTACAAAAGCAATGTCCTTGTACACAGTTATTTACAGTTTATGAGCCATTAAAAATCGATTTATCTGTTTAAAAACTCTAGTTCAGCTTCATTTATAATTTGTCATGATCTTCTGTTTTGCTGTCTTTATGTTTCATTTGCTTCAAATATTTTGCTATTTCAACAATATTGTTTAAAACAAATAATACAAAAAAATGCAAATAGTGTTAAATCACCTACTCAACAAAAAAAAAACTTATAAATAAATCATAATCATGTCTAATTTTGCCGTAGTAAGTCACCAACAACAAAAACCACACTGTAAAACCCATATCAAGTAGCATCAATGTTAAAAGAGAAAGCATTTAATTTTTTATACACATTTCTGCTAAACAAAACCATTAGAACTTTAGCACAGTCGACACCTGCTATCCGTCCAATATTCAACAATGACGTTACCATCGACTAAAAACGTTATCGAGGACGAATAAACAGAATATTCTTATCAAACACAAACAAATAAAAAATTGTTGTATTTGCAAAACTTATCAACACAAACAGATATGGATGCTGGATACAAACTCCTAACCTAAACCGTTTAACAACATGACAAACGACAAAGAATATACAGGTAAAACAACAAAAACACTTAACTTAAGTCTTATTTACTTGTTGCGTTCTTTTCAGAAAGAAGAGGTAGTTTAATTATATTAACAATAACAATAATTCTTGTAATAATTATTGTTGCTATTGGAATTTGTACAATATTTTTGTTGGAGAAGTCGCAGGCAAATATTATTCTTTATGTGTTGATTGGTTTGTTGTTGATTGTTGCTGTGGTGTCCTTTATATTTTTGGAAGTTCAGAGAAGGGAAGCGCAGAGGAAAAGGGACAGGGGTGCTGCTGAGTTGGTTAGGCAAATATACGAACAGCAGAAACACCAGGAACCTATAGCGGAAATGAGGAATGGGGAAAATGGAAGTGCCACTTGGGCCTTGACTAAGCCTTGGAGGTACAGTCAAAGGTCCACTTTGAGAATTTAGTTTTTTTTTATTGTTTGAAAATTTATATATTTTTGTTATAAAAAATGGTTCTCAATTTAACATTTTTGTTGTTACATTCGCAATGTGTGCTGTAAATTGTTATAAAAATTATCTATATTAATTAGAAAGTTGTTATTTATCGTAAATATATGTGGTAAAAAAGTTTCTAATCTAATTAATTTTAAATATTATTTCTAAAGAAATCCCAATAAATTGCAGGGATAATTATAATATAATTGAGTTGAAGTGAAAATCGAGTTAAGTGCCAAAAAATCCATTTCTTCTTTTTACGAAGTGTGAAAGTAAAGTCGTCAAGTAACCTGAAAATTGAGCTATATTCAAATGCACTAAAAAGTAGTTGAAAAAAGATCGAAGATGTAACGTGTTAAGCCTCGACCAACCGCTTCTTTAAAAAAAAAAATCGATTTCCTAAAAATATTTGATTTGGCACTGGAAAACTCGGTTTTCACTTCAACTCCTCAATATTTCTCTTAAAATAATTTTGAAAAATTTCTATCGATCAAGCAAATGTTGCAAGTGGATAATATGCAACAGAATAAGGGGGGTCTTAGCTTATTGCATAAATATTTTTGTTATAAAATTTGACAAACGGTTTAAAACGGAAACTGTTCTAGCTGCATAACACAAAATGTAGCAAATATAATATAGTATGCAGCATAACGCAACATAAAGCATGCAACGTACAGATTACAGTGTACGGGTACGGATTACAGCATGGCGTAACAGGGCCGTGCCTGGGTATATGGCCGCCTGCGTGCTAGCATGCATGAACGCCCTTTGAGATAACATCAAAATCAAAGAAAAAAATCAAATTTTCATTCTTAATGTTTATTATTATACTTATATATCTAATGTACATGTACATATTACCATTGAATATAAAACATTAATATGTTTTGGCACATCTATAAATCTATGATATTACAATCAAAAATTTACTCTACGCGATTGTTTAGAGGCAAATTCTTCAATCGCCCCTTCAATATTTAAGGAATCAGCAATTTCACTTTCAATTGCAATAATTGATATATTACTGAGACGTTCTTGAGTCATTGAAGTTCTCAGGTGGTTTTTGATTATTTTTAATTTTTAAAAACTTCGCTCTTCAGATGCAACAGATACTGGAACTGTCAGTAAAAGTTTTAAACTTGTGGCGACATTTGGAAAAGAAGTCTCCAAGTTGTATTTGTATAAAAACTTTATGAGTTCTTCGGGTTGCTTTCTGTCTTTTATGATAATTTTTAGAGAAATTAACTCTTGATATAATTCTACCCCACTGATATCACAAGATTCACCATCTTTAAATTTATTATGGAGATTGAAACAACTTTTTTTTATTTCCTATAAAATAAATTTGTATAGAAATCCAAAACATTGTTCGAAATTTGACAAAGTTTCAAAACGGGTGGTAAGAGATGAAATAGCTGTATCTAGTATTACATAGAAAAAAATAATTTGAAAATGTTCTTTTGGAGTAAATTGAATATCTTCATCTCCTTCATAGCTAAATTGTTTTCGGTGATGTCGGCGACGTACACTAATTTCAGCAGGAAAATCCGGTTCTGTTTCAAGTGCTTTACAAAGTTCATTAGAAATCAGCAAATAATTTTCGAAACTTTCGTCATTTCTAATGCTTTTGAAAAATTTTAAAACTTCCTTAATTGATTCAGCACACGAACTGATATTCCAAGAAACTTTCTGCATCATTTTGCTAATAAAATCTACCTTTTCCAAGATTTCGTACCATATTATTATTGAAGAAATAAATTTATAAGATTTAAGTTTCATTGCCACACATTCAGCTTCATGTCGAACTGTTGGCATTGAAGATTGTGAAGATTCCTCAGCTATTTCTATAAGGCTATCATAAATTTCACCTAATTCATTTCGCAGTGGTCTAATCGCTTTAATTCTTGCTTCCCATCTAGTTTCACTAACTTGTTTCAATGTTAAAGATTTTACATTTTTCTTTAAAACTTGCCATCTAAATGGTGATCCACTGAAAAAGTTGTATATTGCAGATACATTACTGAAAAAATCCACCGTTGAAAACGAAACTTTAGCTGCATCATTAATGGCCAAATTTAATGTATGCGCGTTGCATGGCATAAACAGAGCTCGTGGATAATTGTCCAAAATTCGTTCTTGCAATCCTTTATGTTTTCCGGACATATTAGACCCATTATCGTATCCCTGGCCCCTCATATCGTTAATATTTAATTCAAGATAGTTTAACTTTTGAATTAAGAAGTCGTAAAAAGATTCTCCAGTACATTTTTGATAAAAAAGCCAATGAAAATTGAGCTTGATAAAAGCCAATAAAATTTTATCTTACTTCAACTTCATAATTTTTAATATGTACATACCTAATAATCATTGTAATTTGCTCGACATGTCCAGTGTCCGACGTACAGTCCAAAATGACTGCCTCTAAATATTTTGCCTCTTTTATTGATGTTAATATATTTTTGAATTTGGGTTGCAAGGATAGTGATTATTTCATTTTTAAAGCGATTTCCCAGGTAGTGTGGCATGTGGTTCTTTAAAGCGATTGGTTCTTGTACGCGTTTTATGTGGTCTGCCATTATATCATCAAATTTTCCTATCATTTCAATTGCTTTCAGAAAATTTCCATTATTTTTTTCGTACAATTTGCTGGAAGAACCTCTAAAAGCTAAACACTGTCCTGCTAGAAATTGTACCACAGATATCATGCGCCTGACAATTTGACACCATCGTTTTTTCTCGGCGTCATAATACCGTTGCATATTCTTATCAATTGTAGTTTTTCTTTTTAAATTTAATTCCAATTTTTTCCAACAGGTGCAATTTTCGATGTGCAGCGATGTTTTTTCGTGACGAAATAAGTTGTCAGATATGTGTTGCCAATCGTTGAAGCCTTCATTAACTAATTTTATTTCTTGTTTGCCAAATAATTTACAACAGAAGCAAAATGTGGCATCATTTTTTGGAGAATAGATTAACCACTCACGATTAAATTTTTCACCATTTGGCAGTTTTCTATAGAAATAAACCTTTGAAAATTATCTTCCAAATTCATTTAGTGGATATGTAGATTGTATATTTTGAATAGGGCCTTTTTCAATTAAAATATCCAGCATTTTATTGGTAAGTGTTAAAGGCCAGCAAGCTGGATCATTTAGTTCTATACACATAGCAAAATATTCTTCATCAATTTCAGTGATATCGTCGGTATTTGTAACTGCAATATCTCCTATTTCATCACTACTACTAATATTGTCATTATCATTTGTATTTTCGGCAGATAATTCATTTTCATTGGAAAAAAATTCACTGCTTGGATTTGCTTGGCTACTGCAAGCATTTTGCATTTCTGGAGGTTTTTCCAAATATTTGGTTAGTGAACCAAAGATTTTTTAGCAACATGTTGTTTTTCTTCTCGCTTTCTTTTATACTGTGCTCCAGACAAGCTTTTCGTTTTTCTTCCAGTCATTCTTAGGCCTTTTACTAAAATGTTTAAAAATATCAATAAGGATTTATATTGAAATTAATTTATTATAAAATTAAATTCATTACCTTTTTCAACCTTTGGGGTGAGGGACCCTCCCGGTGAGGGAATCTGCCCAAGCGCTTTCCGAGTTCGAATAGGGTTTTATTGCCACGCAGCTGAGACGCTTGCCGTGCTATAGACAAACAGGTAAATCACATATTATAACACACACACACACACACACACACACACGCGCGCGCGCGCGCTCCCAACTTACCTACAGCCAGGTAGAGCAACTGAACACACGTGAAAGATGAATTTGCACTTTGCACTTGATTCTGATATGGCCTATGCCGAGCGCATGTGAGCGCATGCTGGCGCGTAGAACCCGTAGAACTCAGTAAGGTTAAAATCAGTTAGAATAAAGAGAGATGTACTCTGTTCATCGTGGGTTAAAAAGAGTGTTCATCTCTCTTTATTCTTACATCACGGAGTTCTATGCGGCCACTGCGCCAGCATGCGCTCGCCAATAAGCGCACAGAATAATATTCTGTGATAGGCGCAGCTAAAAAAAAATTGCAACAAACAATTGACAACAACACTCAACTATTTAACAATTTACTTCGATTATATATGACTATGACTATATATTAACATTGTTTTTTGTTTTTTGCTTTTTAATTTTTTTTTGTTTTTCTGGTCGTCAGGCCGCCTTTTAATTTGGCAATTACAGCAATCAATGTACGTATTTCAGCATGCAGCGTAGTTATTACAGCACGCGACGTAAGAAACTACTATAGTAGATATTATAAAAGGACCAGCCAATACAACGGATCAAATGCCTCAAGATTGGTAGATAAATCGAGGGTGGGGTACGCTTGCACCTATGCCTTCTTTGGAGAAAACTTATGTACACTAAATTATACAATGCACTATTTAAAAAAAGGATAGGTATTAAAATATATTTTCTCTAAAATGAAATTAAAAGAAATTTAATAAAGATGACGGACTATTGCCAGGTCGCTTACACAAATGGTCTACAAACTGGGGTCATGGTGCGGCTGGTCGTAGATAGAGTTGAATCTAAGGAAGGGTAGTAGTGATTTCAGGTAGGGCGGAAGTAAAAACGTGTATCCTAAATTATTGTACTTGTGAGCGAGGTGAGGTAGGTAGGTAGTACTTATAGTTTGGTAGAATAATAAAAATCATTTTGTAGGCGATAAATGTATGATTTTATATCTCTAATCAAATTATATCCAATCAATAGTGTGTAATGGGGGTTCAAGTTTTGAAATATTAATAAAAAGACCTTCTTTAATACAGCTGAATTCTCCCGTTCGCCAGATAATTAAAAATGAGAAGAACTTGATTCAAATCAACTGATCAGAAATACCTTCTTTCATGACGGCCTCTGAGGCCGATTGATTGTGGTCAACGTTGAAGACGTAGATTCACATACAGCTGTGCTATATCATATGCGGCAACCATAAAAACGTTCATACGTATCTTTAACCCTCTGTTACTTGTGCGTATCTCACAGATACACGATCATGTCATGATCGAGATCAAATGCGTCTAGATTGGGAGATATGTAGATCGAGGGTGGGGTACGCTTGCACCTATGCCTTCTATGTTGCCTAAGTTGTCGTGTTAGTTAGCTCCAGAGACAAGCATCGTAAGATATAAAGTATCCTACCAAGATAAACCCAGGATCTTGAGGTGTGTGCAACAGCGATTCATCCACGCCTGTATCTCACAGATAATCTGCTACTACTTTTGTAAATATTTATGTTTGTGCTACATGGATAAAGTGACCACACGTCCCGATTTTGGCGGGACAGTCCCGCTTTTGGAGGGCAGTCCCGCGTCCCGCCGATTTTTAAAATTGTCCCGCTTTTTAGAAATCTGCATTTCTTATTTAAAATGTACTGTAATATATAAAATAAGATTTTTCCACATATTCCTATAAAATCTCCTTTTTTAATGTCACCCTTCTTCAAGATATTCCAAGCAGTTATTATAAAAATTTCTGACTTCTTTCAGAAAATCCGGTCGTTTAATGGCACCTTGTTCTGAAACTTTAATGGAGTTATATTAAAAAAGGAGATTTTATGGGAATATGTAGAAAAATCTCTTGAATATATGAGGCATTATTTTTTAAAAGATACGTTACTGATGAAAAAATTAAATGTTGATTGTCTGCAAATGTGGAAACAGACAAAAATAGACGGAGTTACTCTATATATACTTCATTTTATACAGAATAATGTTCCTTATTAAAATATTTTGAAAATTGTAAAATACGCGCTCTCCCTTCCGGGAACAAATGCAGCAACAAAAAGTGTTTTTTCTAGTATCAATAAAATATGGACAACTGAAAAAAAAAACCAGTTGAACATTAAAATCTATATTAAGCGTAAATTGTAGTTTATGATACAAGTGTGTGATGAACGGCTTTTGCGCATGAGTTGCGATGTTTAAAGCACGAGCCGATGGAGAGTGGTTTAATCGCAATAAGTAGATTTAATCTAGATTAGGTTATGGTTAGGTTAAGTTTATATAAGAGCCAATAAGAGAGGTTTCTTGGTTCAAAATAAGAAAAATTAATTCAATTTTAATATATATATATATATATATATATATATATATATATATATATATATATATTTAATATATATATATATATATATATATATATATTTAATATATATATATATATATATATATATATATATATATATATATATATATATATATATATTGGACTTTTACGCACGATTTGGATACTTTCACACACGATTATAATAATGGCATCCTTCATATACAATAATGTATGAGTGTATTCATTTTGGTGTGTGAGTAGATAAAATATATTTTTAAATTATAATTCTCATTTCATTCCATTTGTCCCGCTTTGACTCAATGAAAATGTGGTCACTTTAAACATGAATCGTGTAAATGCGTTACAATGTATCGATTTTGAACCGATATAGGATATTTCGTAAGATATTGTTCATAATGGGTTTATAAAATGATAATGTATCTGATATATTATATATATATATATATATATATATATATATATATATATATATATATATAAGAGTGTAGACTTTTTCGCAACGGGGGTTCCGAAAGCAATCTTGGCAACGGACACTCTCCAGACGTACCCCACACACACGCACTAAAAAGGAGGAACATAGTTCCTACAAATTGAAATAATGATTTTTTCATAAAAAAATCAAGTGATTTAAATCATGATAGATTTCTCCGGGGCCCCTAGAACCCAGGGGCTCCGGGTATTTTCCCCGTCAACCCCCCCCCCCCCTCTTGTCGGGCCTGAATATACAAAAGATTGGAGAATGGGTAGAACAGAACAGAGAAGAATGGAATCAGAACATATCCAGAATGAACGAGGCCAGACAAGGATAGCAAGAGATAGAAGACCCCGCGTGAAGCGCAACCTCCGGAAACACAAAAAAAAAGGTAATCTGGAATGAACAAGATATTAGCTTAATAATAATAATAAGAAGAAGATATATATATATATATATATATATATATATATATACGGGGAAAATACCCGGAGCCCCTGGGTTCTAGGGGCCCAGGAGAAATCTATCATGATTTAAATCACTTGATTTTTTTATGAAAAAAATCATTATTTCAATTTGTAGGAACTATGTTCCTCCTTTTTAGTGCGTGTGTGTGGGGTACGTCTGGAGAGTGTCCGTTGCCAAGATTGCTTTCGGAACCCCCGTTGCGAAAAAGTCTACACGGCACAAACGCATCTTGCAGTAATGGTAAGCACATGTGGCAATCTTTTGTTTGTCAAGAGTCAAGTGCTTGCTGTCACTGGTCTGGCGCCAGCACCTTAAGGCCCTTAAGGGATGCGTGTGGGCCTACTAGGGAACCGTGTGCGGGAGACGGTTATTTTCACGCGAGTTCATCCTGTACCGCACACGATCAGTCAATCCAGTCGAGTCCAGTCGCAACCAAATATATACTAGTTTTTGACATTTTGAGCCTGTTTCATTATTAAGTGCTGGAGTCTAATTTTCGATTATTAGTAATTAGCAGTCAATGGGAGACCGCCATCGACTCCGATATTCGCGACGTGGATATTTTGCACAAAATAAACATTCAGTCCGTGCAAGTCAACGCGGCGCAGCTGCCCACAAAGGGACCGCCGCGCCGACGACTCAGCATCGCGCGGCGTGGAATCAAATGCAATGCTCTCCCTTCTAAGTAATGCCCAAAACACTTTTTTCTGCGCGATATCTGTGTCGTCGGCGGTCCCTTTGTGGGTAGCTGCGCCGCGTTGTCTTGCTCGCCGCGAATATCGGAGTCGTTGGCGGTCCCCTAATCGAAATCGATAATCAAATTAGACTCCAGCATCGGTAGAGAAACGCTTGTAGCCCAACGCTAAGGTAAGTGAATTTAAATATTTTTAATATTGTGGGTTTGTTGTGCGCAATTAACAAATCCTGTGATGTTTTAACAGTAATTGGTTTATTCTTAATTCAATCCGTTTCAATCTTTACATCGACAATCTTAAACTCTTAATTCAATCTGTTTATATCTTTACATAAATCTTAAAATCTTAAATCGTGTGGATCGCGTGACTTAAAAAGCGACTTGAAGCGACTGTCGCACGTCGCAGTTGCCAAGGGCATCGTCGCACTTTGGGGGGATACGTCCCGTTCCCTCTTTCCTGCATGCCGGTGCATGCGGACGCGAACTTCGGCCAACTTACGCCGCACAACTGGCCACGCACATACGCGAATTCACACACTCACACTATTGTTAATGCATTTATATCAGTGGTGTCCATAACGTCGATCGCGAAGCCTTTAAACTTTAAACCTTTAAATGAAGATAAATATGTGGGAAGAAGAATACGATTTTTTTTTGTCTTCACATTTAGTCGATCTTGTCAAGACATTTTTATAATCGATCTTCGAAAAGTCGATCGGTCAAAAATTAGTGGACACCACTGATTTATATGATTGAAACGTGTAACGTGTCCATCTTATTAGCAAAGCAATAATTTGCTTATCAACATGCAGCATCATTAAAAAAAATTAATTAAATTAAAAAAAAATTAATAAATTATTAATTTATGTGCAGAGCATAATGAGTCAGCGTTATAAATCCGGATGCGAAAAGCGTAAAGAACGACAAAAGAAGCTTGAAGAAAATGCTAGAGGAAGAAGAACATTGGAAAATTTGGGTTTCATAACTTTATCGAAATCCCTACAAGATGAAAAACAAAACCCTTCCGAATTAATTAATTAAAAAAAACATTCAAAGGAATCTGATGGAATTCCTACACTTTCCTTGTCTACGGAAGTTGCGGATCCTTCAAGTTCAAGAACTGAAGAAACAACATTTCCCTTGTCTGAAGAATCGGCCAACTGTGAAATGGAAGAAGCATCCACCAGTGAATCTATGGATGTGAATTTACTAAACATCGACATTGGATTGTTGAAATTAAATTTAATGAGAAAGGATGTAGAAGAGGCTATTCAACGAGGTCCAGAATCACATCCAGCAACATTTCCTGTTGATAAACAGGGCAATCAATTTCCAGTAAATTTGTTAAAATTGCGTTTAAAAAATAATGAAATTGTTGCTCGAGATTGGCTTGCTTGGAGCAAATCGAAAAATGCTCTGTTTTGTTTTCCTTGTCGTATTATTAATTTATAATTTTCGAGAAGATCAAAGATCAGTTTTGGCTACGGAATTGGGTTGGCAGCCTGATAGAGGATATAAAAAACTATATGATAGAATACCTGAGCATGAAAAATCAACCCACCATAAATCTTGTTATATCCAGTGGCGAACTGTAGAAATTAATATTAGTAAAAATAGAACAATTGATTGCCTTTTAGTACAACAAATACGAAATGAGATACAAAAATGGACAGATTTATTAAAACGATTCTTAGATGTAACTTTATTTTTGGCTGAACGAGGTTTGGCTTTCAGGGGCAGTTCACATTTGATTGGAGATTCAAACAATGGAAATTTTCTCGGAATATTAGAACTTGTCAGTCGTTATGATCCACTTTTGGAAGCACATTTAAAAATGGTGAAACAATCACAAATCGAGAAACAGAGATTGCAAGTACATTATTTATCAACTGACATTCAAAATGAATTCATATCATGCTGTGCCGATTATTTGAGAACTTGCATTTTGAGGGAAAGAGAAACTGTAAAATATTATTCTGTAATTGTAGATGCAACTCCAGATTCCGCCCATATAGAACAAACTACATTTATTTTACGATACGTCTCTGTAAATAATCATTCAGATGAATACGAAATTAAGGAAAGATTTCTTGCATTTGTAAACTGCAATAAGAAGACTGGAGAAGATATTGCAAATTTAATTCTCGAAACGCTTGAAAAATATAATATTCCTATAAGCGAATGTCGTGCACAAGGGTACGATAATGGATCCAATATGAGTGGCTCATATAAAGGTGCTAAAGCTCGTATTTTGCAAATCAATCCACTGGCAATATTTTCCCCTTGTGCATGTCATAGTTTAAATTTGTGTGGTGTTCATGCAGCAGAAACTTGTCATGAGGTTGTAACGTTTTCTGGTACGGTACAAAAATTATACAATATTTTTAGCAGTAGCCCTCAAAGATGGGAAATATTAAAAAATAATACTGGACGTTCATTGCACTCTATGTCAAATACACGTTGGTCTGCTAGAATTGAATGTATTAAACCAATTGCTGAAAATATTCCTGCAATTAAAAGTGCCATAGATTCTGTTCTAGAATTAAACTTAACATGGGAAATTCGTTCAGATCTGAACGGAATAAAAAAATATATGGAATCGTTTGAATTTTTAGTAATGGCTAAAATTTGGTACAAAGTCCTTCAAGCTATAAATTATACAAAGGTTGTTTTACAAGCTCGTGATGCGACAATTGATGTAGAAGTAGCGAATTTGTCAAGTCTTCTTGATGAATTACAAACAATAAGAGATAGTTGGGAAACTCTCTTCAATGAATGTAAATTGTTTGGTTCATCTTTAGAGATAAATACAGATTTTGAAACAAAACGTAGTAAAAGGAAAAAATGGGGGAACGAATTAGAAATGACACCAAGTGACGAATTCAGAACAAATGTTTTCAATGTTTTCTTAGATTGTATTATTGGAAATATTGCAAGAAGATTTAATGCGGCAAAGAAATTGATTCGTTATTCAATGTATTATGGTTATTTCATAACCTTAATGATGAAGAAATACAAAAGAAGTCCGAAAAATTACAAACAGTATATGAAAATGATATTGACCATAATCTTGCTGAAGAAATACTCCATTTAAAATCAATTTATGATGCCAATATACAAAACAAATCTCTCTCGCCCATTGAGTTACTAAACATCATTAAAAAAATGAAACTGGATGTATTGTTTCCCAACATAATAATAGCAATAAGATTATTTTGTACGATCCCTGTAACCGTTGCTGAAGCAGAACGATCCTTTAGTGTTTTAAAAAGGATAAAAGATGTATTGAGTTCCACAATGTCACAACACCGATTGAATGATTTAGGAATGCTGTCGATTGAATCTGAAATGAGTAGGGAAAGATCCTTCGTTCTAAAACCTCCACCTCCACTGTCATGTGCATGCGCGATGACCTTTGACCCCTAACCTGACCTTGACCCCTAACCTAACCTTGACCCCTAACCTAACCTTGACCTAGGAACTTCCGGTTTCGACTTCCGGTTTCCGGTTTCGACTTCCGGTTTCAACTTCCGGTTTCGACTTCCTGTTTCCGGTCTCGACTTCCGGTTTCGACTTCCGGTTTCGACTTCCGGCCGCCATTTTCGGAACTTCCAGATGCGCGGGAAAATTCAAAAAATAGACGCGAGGCGGGGAAATTCAAAATTAGATCCTGTTGAGACAAATGAGGTGTGAAAAGTTGGTTGCATACATCAACGGGGCTAAACACATGAGACTAGACAGACGAAGCTAAATACATGAAACTAGATACATGGAACTAGATAGACGAGGCTAGAAACATGAGACTAGATACACGGGGCTTATGTAAAATTTCTTAAACTTGTCTGTGATTTAGATCGTATTAATTATTTAATATAAATAAAAAAGTATTTCAGCAATTAGGTTTAATTTTGAGTGAGAAATGGAATATATTGTTTCTTTTTCAGTTTACGTAATCAGTTTAGTATTTGAAGCTTTTAAATGTATGAGAATGAAATAATATCTAATAATTTTTATTACAACTTCCACGATAGAAAATGTTTATGTAACCACACGTCTAGATAGGAGCAAACGTCTAGCACTGATAACAATCCTGTCTCAACCTGTTTCAACCTGTCTCGACCTGTCTGTAAACATATGTGAAACAAATAAATTATTCCGTGTTTAATTTTATAAACGTAATAAGATTTTAATTTAAATAAAGTTTCAGTATTCGGTTAAGCAGAGCCGGATGTTTGTGCATGTCAGTGTAATCAATTTCTTCGGAAGTCGAAACCGGAAGTTGAAACCTGAAACCGGAAGTCGAAACCGGAAACCGGAAGTGCCAAACAGGGTGTGAGGTCTATGTGACCCCACGCTAAACAGGGTGTGAGGTCTATGTGACCCCACGCCAAACAGGGTGTGAGGTCTATGTGACCCCACGCTAAACAGGGTGTGAGGTCTATGTGACCCCACGCTAAACAGGGTGTGAGGTCTATGTGACCCCACGCCAAACAGGGTGTGAGGTCTATGTGACCCCACGCTAAACAGGGTGTGAGGTCTATGTGACCCCACGCTAAACAGGGTGTGAGGTCTATGTGACCCCACGCTAATCTAATGCTAACCTACCCTAATGTTAACTCAACTTTAGGGTAGGTTAGCATTAGATTAGTTGGGATAGGTTAGGAATGAAGCGCGCTTCATTCCTAACCTATCCCAACTAACCTAATGCTAACCTACCCTAAATGTGAGTTAACATTAGGGTAGGTTAGCATTAGATTAGTTGGGATAGGTTAGGAATGAGACGCGCTTCATTCCTAACCTATCCCAACTAATCTAATGCTAACCTACCCTAATGTTAACTCAACTAACCTACAACCTACCCTAACCTAATCCAACTAATCTAATGCTAACCTACCCTAAAAAGTGGACGGAGTTTAGCGTGGGGTTACATAGACCTCACACCCTGTTTAGCGTGGGGTCACATAGACCTCACACCCTGTTTGGCGTGGGGTCACATAGACCTCACACCCTGTTTAGCGTGGGGTCACATAGACCTCACACCCTGTTTAGCGTGGGGTCACATAGACCTCACACCCTGTTTGGCGTGGGGTCACATAGACCTCACACCCTGTTTAGCGTGGGGTCACATAGACCTCACACCCTGTTTGGCACTTCCGGTTTCCGGTTTCGACTTCCGGTTTCAGGTATCAACTTCCGGTTTCGACTTCCGAAGAAATTGATTACACTGACATGCACAAACATCCGGCTCTGCTTAACCGAATACTGAAACTTTATTTAAATTAAAATCTTATTACGTTTATAAAATTAAACACGGAATAATTTATTTGTTTCACATATGTTTACAGACAGGTCGAGACAGGTTGAAACAGGTTGAGACAGGATTGTTATCAGTGCTAGACGTTTGCTCCTATCTAGACGTGTGGTTACATAAACATTTTCTATCGTGGAAGTTGTAATAAAAATTATTAGATATTATTTCATTCTCATACATTTAAAAGCTTCAAATACTAAACTGATTACGTAAACTGAAAAAGAAACAATATATTCCATTTCTCACTCAAAATTAAACCTAATTGCTGAAATACTTTTTTATTTATATTAAATAATTAATACGATCTAAATCACAGACAAGTTTAAGAAATTTTACATAAGCCCCGTGTATCTAGTCTCATGTTTCTAGCCTCGTCTATCTAGTTCCATGTATCTAGTTTCATGTATTTAGCTTCGTCTGTCTAGTCTCATGTGTTTAGCCCCGTTGATGTATGCAACCAACTTTTCACACCTCATTTGTCTCAACAGGATCTAATTTTGAATTTCCCCGCCTCGCGTCTATTTTTTGAATTTTCCCGCGCATCTGGAAGTTCCGAAAATGGCGGCCGGAAGTCGAAACCGGAAGTCGAAACCGGAAGTCGAGACCGGAAACAGGAAGTCGAAACCGGAAGTCGAAACCGGAAGTCGAAACCGGAAACCGGAAGTCGAAACCGGAAGTTCCTAGGTCAAGGTCAAGGTTAGGTTAGGTTAGGGGTCAAGGTCAAGGTTAGGTTAGGGGTCAAGGTCAGGTTAGGGGTCAAAGGTCATCGCGCATGCGCATGACAGTGGAGGTGGAGGTTTTAGAACGAAGGATCTTTCCCTACTGAAATGGCTAAGAAAATTGATTTTCAAGACGTAATTAATTTGTTTGCTAGGCGCAAGGTTCGGAAAGCAACATTCTAAAAAATAATTTGTTTTTTGTACTTTTTTTGTAATTTTAGTTGTAAACGTTTTCATTTTTGTAAGAGAATTATTGATGAATACATTGTTCGAATAACAATTAGGATATTTTTCGGTTTCCCGCTTCGTTTATAAATAGCCCAAAGTCCGAGGGAAAATTTTTTTTTTCACGCTCTTGGCAGGGGCCCCCACAAGAAGTATATCCTCGGACCCCAAAAGTCCTCTCGGCGGCCCTGTGTATATTACATTCCTGTCTAATATCTTCGCTTCGGATATCACCTCTGAGGGATTTATTTGTTATTTTTCGAAGTGTCTTAATTTCCACAGTTTGCAACATTTGTTTTGTTTTAGCTGTATCCTCACGTGTTTCTGAGGCATATGTCAGTACTGGTCTTATTACTGACTTGTATACTCTTACCTTACAGTTCTGGTTTTAAGTACTTATTTCGCCATATGTAATCGTTCAGGCATCCAGATATTCTCAAGGCTTTATTGGCTTGGCTTTGTACTTCGTCATTCAATCTTCTTTCACTCGTTATTTCTGTCCCTAGGTAGTTGAAGCTATGTACATGTTCTATTATTTGCCCGTCTAGTTCTAGTTTACATCGGATAAAGCTGTTAATATTTCTTCCTCGTCAACTTCGAGGCTGGTGCGTACTGTCCTTTCTTTCGTCGTCCTGCCCTCCGTATCCGAAGTATTCGACTCATATGTCCTATTTTATTTTATTTGTTTCTACATAATCTTTCACTTCTTTCTTTTGTGTACATTCTCCATATTTGTTTTTGTTGGCCGTAAAAGTCGCGGGTATATATTATATATCCGCGACGTTTCTTGTTTCAAAGCAAATATCCATTTACAGCGAAATGGCTAGCGACAGAGTATATCACTATAGTAATCCGAAAGATTTTGCCGATTTGCAAAGGCTTCTTGAAGATGATGATGAGGATACTGGAGATACAACGCTCGTTAAGATCTTGTTGTTAGTGTCTTTCAAAATACCGTGGATCTGCTTGCGTTGTGTGTTTGTGAATTCCTTGATCTTTTTGTTTAGCTTTTTCTCTAGTTTGCATTTTTCAGCTAGCCATACTTCTTTTGCTTTTCGGCATTCTGATCTCACCGCGCTGTTCAGCTTCCTGTACCGATTATTGTCTGTGGCTTTGTATTTCCTTCTCTCGTTCATAAGTTGGAGAATTTCTTCTGTTATCCACTGTTGCTTTTTAGAGGATTGTGTATATATAGAAATGTTACAGCCACAAGAAGCCGAACGAGAGATGCTCGTAAAACCGAGTTCGTAGAAATGAGAGCATTCATAGATTTACTCTATTTAGCAGGACTGTACAAAGGTGGGCGGCCGAATTTTGAATTTTCCCCAAGATTTGTGGGACATCAATGGAAATGGCATTGAATTATTTCGATTAACGATGAGTTTGGTGCGATTCCGATTCCTGTATCGCTGCATCAGATTCGATGATCGTAAAACTAGACGCGAAAGGAAGAAATTTTTGAGATGTTCTTTGATAATTGTGTAAAAAGTTATTCATTGAGTATTTATGTTACCATTGACGAAAAACTTGAAGCATTCCGTGAAAGATGTAATTTTGTTCAATACAATCCTTCAAAGCCTGCCAAGTGTGGTATTAAAATATTTGCATTTGCTGATGCTGAAACGTATTATACCAGCAAAATGAAGTTTTATGCCGGAGCCCAACCAGATGGCTCGTTTTCTGTGAGCAATAAAAGTACAGATGTCGTGAAACGGTTGGTTTCACCCATAAGCTTCGTTTTTTGCTAAAGGAAGCCCGCATATCCAGCGCGAAATCATTAAATTTTCATTTCACAACAAATGACAGCAATAAACAATTGTGTCGCTAACTGAACCTACACGCTACACTGCACTAACCAACACTGCACAACGAACAAATTGCAACTATCTTGCTAAATTAAGTTTATTAGGGGATTCTTGATACTATAGTTACATAAACACAAACTTATGATATTATACCTTAGTTGTTGGTATATTTTAAGGTAGCGCATTAATATTCCAAGGTAGGGAGGGCATTAATATTTCAAGGTAGGGCATCAATATTGTCTCACAATGCTCCCGAAAAATTAACAGTGGAAAAGGTTTGGTTTCCACTAAATATGGTTTCATGAAAATTGTTCAAAAGTAATTTGTTCTAAAGAAACATGTTCGAATTGTAACTTGTTCGAATGGAATTTTGTACGAATGAAAATTTATCAAATGGAAATTTATTCGAATAGAAATTTGTTCAAATGAAAATACTGGAATGGACTATTCCTTCGTACGTTCCTTTTTTAATTGTCAAACAATAAGAAAAATAACATTTAATACATAAAATTTATACCTAAATAGCATTTAATCAAAGTATTAATAGTAAATTTGTAGTACTTAATAGTATGTTGTAGTAGATAATAGTATATTGTAGTATCTAATAGTAAATAATGTTCTTTTAATAATATATTGCATATATTAAATGTCGTGTGATATAATAAATTGATTCCTATCAAATGACTATTTTTTCTAACAAATTTTCATTCGAACAAATTTCCATTTGAACAAAATCCCATTAGAACATTTTTCTTTCGAACAAAATTTTTTCGAACAAATTACTGTCGAAGAAATTGATTTCGAACAACTTTCCGGACACTATTAAATATAAATTTATAGGGGTACTCGAGCAAAAAGTTTGAAGACCTCTGGCCTACACAAGTCTCGTTCGTAGTGCGACTCACTAGATGGCTCTGCAGGAACTTCTATGAGTCAATAGGCAGGTAAAAGTGGTTTAAATAATCAACTAAAGCAGTTTTTAGTTATCGCTTCTCGGCCTATGGCTAAGATCAAAGTGTAGTATCTGTTCTTATCAGCTTAATATCTGATACGACCCGCATGCGGGTCCAGTATATTAAACTGATTTTTGGAAATGGATAGGAGTTCGGGGCTTGCTCCACTCCTATCACGGGTTGCCCCGGCATTGCAGTGCCGTCGGGATCGGCCCACGTTATATAAACAAACTAAAGCTGTTGATTGTGATTTATGGAAGTGAGCGTTATGTTATGAACAATCAGTGTTGCCAACCCGAATGTTAGAAAATTAATAGATTATGTGCCAAACGTTGGTACAATGTAAAATGCAAAATTGGTAGATCTACCACCTCAATTTAGAAGGTTTTTTAAGATTAATAATGCATGAACTGTTCTTAAAATGTTTATTTTTGGAAATTATACATATTTTTATTGAAAAATTTTAAATGTTCTGCGCTGGGATGCTCGTTGTTTGCTATGAATCTTTTAGTACGCAACAATCCCTCTACAGTCTCCGTGAAAATTCTATTTTTCTGGAAGGTTATCATATTATTAATTGCAGAAAACAATCTCTCAACGTTGGCGCTACTATGTGGAAGTGCGAGTAATTTTCTCACGAATTCGCATAGCAGGGGAAACATTGGAGACTGGTCTCTTTTTTTAATGGATGAAACATGCTTCCAGAATTCTTCAGGTGTAGGATCCACATTTTTTTCTGTGAAATGAAATAAATGTCATGTTTCATAATAATATTTTTTCTGGAAGCGTTTTCCAGACATTAAAAATTTTGTTCAGCATTATTATTTATTTTTCTTCAAACATTCCCTTTCAATAATCTCTAAATTTTTCCATCAGCCAACAAGCATTTATTTGCCTTCAAATTGCATTCGATTTAAAATCTGTTTACTCGTAATAGCCCGAAAAGTCTGAATTAAATCGTATTAGTCTGATTTTTACAGTTTTTATGTTGCACAAAACTATATGGACAACACGGAGTTACACAAACATTGATAGACAAAACTGAATGGGCAAAATTGAGTTGTGCATACCCTGATAGACAAAACTAAAGGACCAAATTTGTGTTGTGTAAACCTCGATAGACCAAACTATATGGACAAAATTGAGTTGCACAAATTTTGATAGACAAAACTAAGTAGTCAAAATGTCTTTGCTCAAACTTTGATGAACAACAGCTAATGGACAAAAATGACTTGAAAATGGACTAAATTGAGTGGCACAAATCTTGATGGACAATACTAAATGGACAAAATTGAGTTGTGCAAACTTTTATATACAAATTTAAATGGACAAAATAGAGTTGCACAATTAATCTGAATTTATCATTTAATCTATTCGCATTGTTTATTTAAATTTACACCTAATTCTTATCATTCACACTTTCCTATATCGTTTATCAACGTTATGTCTGAATAAATTTTGAAATTGTTTCGTAATTTTCAAAGTGTAAATATCGCGAAGAAAATGCATCTATTATTAATTCAACAGCTGTGGCTAAGCCTTCAGCTAATCGAATTTGATTTGTAACAGTCGGATTTTCCATAAAACATTTTTTTTACAAAAAACTAAGATTTTAATTTTTACTACTAAGATTTTATTATATATTTTATAATAATTCAAATTATAAAAGTATAAAGTAGTAGGGTGTCAGCTGTGTCACGCGTGCCATAGGTTCACCATCGCTGATCTAGGCTAAACTTAGGTTCATTATGTCACATCATGTTTCATCTAAACTAGACTTTTAATAATTTAGTCTGATTATATAAACTTGACTTGCGCTTAATGGTTTCATCCAAACTAAACTCTTACTAATCTACTCTGATTGGGTGTACTTAACTTTAAACATTTCATCTTTCATAAAATTCTGTCCAATTTACAAACATTTTATAGATATAACAAATTATTATTTTTTGTAAAAATTGCAAATTAAAATCAGAGATTAAAATTTTACAAAACTTACAATTTTTTTTAAATAATTGATTGATTATGGAGATATTTGTAGAAACTTGATTTAGATATTATAGATAAAGAACATAGATTGCTTAAACTTATTGTAAAAATACAACATATGTTTCGCTAACGTTGTGGCTTTTTCAGGTAATGATAATCAAATTTAAATTGTCAAGAAATAAAAAAAAATTATTTTGTTTTTTTTGACAATTTAAATATTCTCTGAATAAGCTACAGTGTTAGCGAAAAATATGTTGTATTTTACAATAAATTTGAAACTTAAAACAATTTATGTTTTTATATTTAATATTACAATTTTTGTTTATAAAGACTTTGCAAAAATATTAACGATTAAGAAATATCTAAATCGTATCCATCTAGACAATATAGATTTAGATCAAGAACTTTAAAATAGTGAATGAAAATGCAACATCTTAATTCGAAAAGTTAAAGTGAATTTGGTGGATACGAGTTTTTAAGTTTTAGGGTTGAATATGCTCTTATTTTATTCATCTAAGCAGCGATTGTGTTTAGTAAACAGTAAATGCTAGCGATTTGTACTGTTCTGTTTCTTTCTTGGCCTTGAGGGTACAAAAAATGTAAACATATCGGGTCGAAGCGAGCGTAATCAATGCGAGTAAGGTAAGTTTCAATACGATTCAGAACGTTTTCAGTTATTAGCTGCGCGTAGTGGATGTGAGTGAAATTTCGTGTGAACAAAAATTGCCGAAAATCAGTGAAAGTTGTGCTAAAATTTTGTGAGATTGTTGTAAAACGTTTTGTGAGTCTGTTTGTGAAATTGTTGTGGAAATTTCTGCTTTGGTAAGTTTTGCATTGCTTTATTAACTAGATTCAAAGAATATTTGTAAAATTTCAGAAAAGAAAGTTGTTGGGAAAATTTCAGGTTTTCTTATTTGCAACATTTTGTTAAAATTGATCAAGATTTTGGAAAAGTCGCGACGAAAATTGAGGAAACTTTATTAGAATTTGAGGGATTATAACATAACTTCGATGAAAATTCGTAAAATTAAAAATTGTGGATATTTGAAGAAAAATATCGGAAAATGACTAGTTAATAGTTTTTTTTTATGAATACATGAAATCAAAAATAATTTATCTAAACTAATTGGAAATTTAAGTAAAACGTTTACAATGTTGAATAAAATTTTAATTTCAAAAGATATATTTCCAAACTAATACTATTAGTACCTTCATTTTCATTATGAACAAATTTCAAGTAATTTTTTAAATGCAGACATTCCATTTCCAACTTTTTCTCGTTAACGCCGTCATAATAGATTTTAGCAAATTTTTTGCAACTTTGTCTCAACTCCTCAGAATTCAGAGTTTTTAAGCGAAAAAATGAACCAAAACTTTGACTAACGTTCTTATACGAACATAATCGCTATTTTAGATGAACGTTCAGGGTATCAATTATGGGAACGAAACCTATTTTTAATTTCTCTTTTCGCTCTACAGAGCCATCAAAAAAACTCTGGCGTTAGCTTCTAGGCCTTGTTTTTTGAGATAAATCTTTGTAGTCAAATTCCAGATTTCTTTCTTCGACGGACGATTCGAGGTAATCACATTTCTCTCAGAGGTTAATAATAAAATCATCAAGTGAAGTAAACTAATTAGATTCAAGATCCAGTGTTATTGTTTTTTTCTGAAGATAATTATTTGTTTCGTTTATTCTTTCCTATATAGAGCACCAAATTTCCGTTAGTATAGTCTCTAGTTTTTGTGCCTGTTCTGTATCTTTTGCGATGGACATCAAAGCTTCTATAATTTGTTTATGACCTTCATGCAAGGCGCTTACTGTAGCAGCTCGGACTGACCATCTGCTTTGTGAAAGATTTTTAACAACTTTTCTTCAACATAAATATTCTGTCAATATATTCCATCGGTGGGTAGAGCCTGAAAAAAAGTTGTACACTTTCTGAACCAATTAAAAAAACGTTGTTGTCTCTGATACACACCCAGCAGCATGGTCATCTACCAAGTTTAGTGAATGTCCCGCACATGATACAAAGGTGTCAAATTCACAATTCTCCTTGATTTTTGCTTGTAGTCGCTGATTCGCTTCGTTCGCTTGTGATCTGACAGGAACCTATAGATCGCAGGGCGCTGGGCACGTGCCCAGAGTGCCCAGTGGGAAAGAGGGGCCTGACCTTTTGTACTAATTGTAAGTTGAATGAGAGTTCAACAATTATAATAATGTGAATATATAAATATATTTTCTCACACCGACTACATTTGTTTAAAATGTCTTTATTCGAAGTAATTTGAATATACAGTAGTAGGTGTTACTTGACAAAATGTTTAAGTGTTTAATGATATTTAGAAAAAAATGAATCTGATTTAAATCGTTTTATTAAAAATTTGAGGTAATTAAATAAGGATTATTATTATATTAGGTATAAATACCGCCAATCTACACCTAAAATTTTTATGATAAATCATAAAATAAAACATGTTACTTAAAATTAAAACATTTTTAACAATTAAAATACTTGATTGGTACTTACGTATTAACGCCACCACCGCTATATATTGGATCGAGAGTTCGCGCTGCCGCGCGTATGTTGTCTTGATTTATCTTTCCGCTTCGCGGCGGGCAACCTGATCTGACCGGGGTTAAAAAATAAAAAAATTTCAGTTTTAAAAATGTTTTATTTTAAAATAAAATGTTTTACATTTTTATTTATTATAAAAAATTTAGGTGTAGATTGGAGGCATTTAAAAATGTAGCGGTGATGGCGTTAATATGTAAGCACCACTTTATTTTTTAACCCCGGTTAGATTTGGTTGCCCGCCGCGAAGCGGACAGATAAATCAAGAAAACATACGCGCGGCAGCGCGAACTCTCGATCCAATATATAGCGGTGGTGGCGTTAATACGTAAGTACCAATAAAGTATTTTATGTACCTTATATTAAATAAGTTTAATATCCCAATGTCATTTTTAAATATGTTAACTCAATGTTTGTTTTTGATGCTTTTTAGAGGAATGATTGAAGAACAATTTGAATCCAAATGAAATTCAGTTATTTAATTAGATTATCTCAAATACACATTTTTTTGAGTTAAATAAATAAGGTTTGTATTCTGCTTAATGTGAGTTCAAAAATAATATCAAAATATACTTAACATAAATTTAATTTTATTAATTCTTTTTAGATAACTGATCGAAGGACCTTTAAATCCAACAGATATTTTAATTTAATTTTACTTCATATATTCATAAAATTGTAGTAGTATTGATAAAAAAATATTTAAGCTTTCTTGCATTATAACATTTATTCATTGCACCCCATTAACAATTTTCATATAAATTGCGTCATTGCAAAATTAAAAAAAGCATTTCAAACATTGCACATTCAAACATGATTGCACTTTATGATTTTATCATTTTAAAAGAACTTATGTCTATGCTTATTTATACTGTTATCCATGCTAAAATAAATGCTAGCTAAAAGATAATAATGAACAACTAAGTGTATCTCAAACCGACAGATGGTTAGAATTGAATAATTATTGTATCATCTATTGTATTGTAGATAGTAGATTTGTTTTAAATTAATATAGAAGAATTGTAAATAGATCATATTATACTGTATTATATAAATTGAGGAGGTTTTTAATTAATAATTTGTATATCGTTGGTAACATTTTTTTAGTGACAAAAGGCTTTATAAGTTTGGTGGCTAAATTGCACACTTTTTTGTTTTCGATGCTCTTTACACAAGTATCACTTAAATAACTTTGCCTATTTAGTATTAAAGGACATCAATGACAGATAAACAGAGGTATATAAAAACCTCAATTTCTTAAAATAATCTAACTTTTGTTGTCCTTTTGTTAATAGACCGTCGATGTATTGTTCTTATCTAATTCATAAATTTATCTTACTGACAATGAGTGAATTTTTTATGTGGCATTAAAGCAAATTTAATGCAAAATTTTATTTGGGAAGTAGGTGATCATTGAATGTATAATAATAATACAATATTTATTGCTGTACTTATAATACAATAATTGCAACTATTCCCTATCGACCTGTAGTCTTTTAGCCATAAATTGATTGTATATTATATATGTTATTTTTGGTTCTTGTGTACGTTGACTTTTTATATTTGTACACTTGTATTTGTATTTACATTTACATATATTATTACTGGGTGTAATTTTGTTTCAAATTTTGTTGCTCAATCTATTTTAGTCTTGTGTTGTTATACTACTGATAATTAAAGCAAATAAAGCAATGCTAAATATCTTAGACTATATTATATTTTTGCAAACATGTTAATAATGGATTTTATATAAATTACGAGAGCTATCAATATGTTTCAAGGATTTATGATTAACTTTCGGAAATTTCTCCAGTGTAACCAACAAAGTTTGGATATAAAGATGAAATTGGTTGCGCTATTAATTTTGCGGTATTATTTGAATAATTGAAATCCGTGTCCAGTATTTCCCCTAGCGATATTTGTAAATCGATAAATCTGCTGAACTTTATAAAGTCAAATGCATTGCAAATATTGCCATTTCGTTGGATTTCATTGAGAAATTATTATTACTATTATTAGTATTGCTCACAATTCCAATAACTGTGGCTAGTAGCGAGAGAAGTTTTAACAAATATACGGACTTGCTTACGTTCGACAATGACCGATGAGAGACAAAATTCAGTTCTTTAGCGCTATTGTCAACAGAAAATGAAATAGCATCACGATTGGGTATGAGAAAAATAAGAAGAAGAAAACCGTGCAAACCATGTTTCTGATGAGATTAGTTATATTGGATTAAATTAGAGACTAATATAATTGCATTTTGAATATGTCTTTATTCATTGCTAGAAAATATTTTCTTAGGGGCAAAATTTCAATATTACCTCTGGGGTGCACATATGTGTTTTTTATTTATAAGTTATTTACCATATTTTTTTCTCAAATACAAATACAAAAATCAAATACATTACCATATTACGTATTAATACCATATTAATCAAATACATTACCATATTTTGTCTCAAATACAAAAATACAATCAAATACAAAATATATTTATATTTAATTAATAAAGATCACAGGCTGCTTCTGGGTAGCCTATACGACAGGAGCTATGCTGTTTACTCGACAGATGGATCTGCAGGAACTTCTATGACTCAATAGGCAGGTAAAAGTGGTTTAAATAGTCAACTAAAGCAGTTTTTGGTTATCGCTTCTCGGCCTATGGCTAAGATCAAAGTGTAGTATCTGTTCTTATCAGCTTAATATCTGATACGACCCGCATGCGGGTCCAGTATATTAAACTGATTTTTGGAAATGGATAGGAGTTCGGGGCTTGCTCCACTCCTATCACGGGTTGGCCCGGCATTGCAGTGCCGTCGGGATCGGCCCACGTTATATAAACAAACAAAAATTATTGATCTACGTTTCTATAAGTAAGCGTTTTGATATAAATAATATGAAATCCAATATTTTGATATAACAGGCCGATTCAATATACTCGACAAGACCAGATAAACATCGAACGATGACTTTGTCCAAAACAATTTGACCCGATGTTAACGTTCAATTTTCTTTATTGTGTTATCCTTTATTGTAATTATCCTTAATAAATCATATTTATGCGAGTTGAATAATGTGCTTTCAATAGCAAAGACAATATTTTACACATAAATAAATACACGCTTTATGCCCTTTATTTAGTAAAAGAAACTGTTGGCGATACACATCCAATCGTCCATCCAATTACCTATTGACCATTTTATTATTCCGTTTCAATTTTTGAATAATCTGAATAGTTTTGAAAAAATCAGAATATTTAATATGGGTTGCAGAAATGCACCAATTTGCTTTCTAAAACTGACACACAAGGGTTCCTAACATGGGCGTAGCCAGGGGGAGGGTTTTGGGGGTTCAACCCCCAAAATATGCAAAATATATACATATATGTTATATTGAAATAAAGAGACGAGTAGAGACGACTCTCTTCAAGAGAGCATGGTAGAGGTGAAGTTTAGGAACCCTTGTGTGTCAGTTTAGAAAGTAAATTGGTGCATTTCTGTACGCGTGTATCTCACAGATAATCTGCGACTACTTTTGTAAATATTTATGTTTGTGCTACATGTGAACATGGGTCGTGTAAATGTGTTACGTTGTATCGATTTTGAACCGATATAGGATATTTCATAAGATATTATTCATAATGGGTTTATAAAATGACAATGTATCTGATATATTATATATCTTCTTCTTCTCATTAAGCTAATAGATTGTTCATTGCAAATTATCTTTCCACCTTTTTTGGGGTTTCCGGGGATTACGCTTCCCGCGGGGTCTTCTATCTCTTGCTATCCTAACTTGTCTGGCCTCGTTCATTCTGGATATGTTCTGATTCCATTTATCTCTGCTCTGTTCTACCCATTCTCCGATCTTTTGTGTATTACATTTTTGTCTAATGTCTTCGCTTCGGATATCATATCTGAGGGATTTATTTTTCGAAGTGTCTTCATTTCCACAGTTTCCAACATTTGTTTTGTTTTACCTGCATCCGCACGTGTTTCTGAGGCATATGTCAGTACTGGTCTTACTACTTACTTGCAAACTCTTACCTTCAGTTCTGGTTTTAAGTACTTATTTTGCCATATCGTAATTTTGCCATTTTGTAATCGTTCAGGCGATATTATATATCCAGATATTCTCAAGGCTTTATTGGCTTGTCTTTGTCCTTCGTCATTCAATCTTCTTTCACTCGTTATTTATGTCCCTAGGTAGTTGAAGCTGTGTATATGTTCTATTATTTGTCCGTCTAATTCTAGTTTACATCGGAGAAAGCTGTTAATACTTCTTCCTCGTCAACTTCGAGTCTGGTGCGTACTGTCCTTTCTTTCGTCGTACTGCCCTCCGTCACTCGTGTTTTCTGCATGGAGATTTTTAAAGTATTCGACCCATCCTCTTATTTTATTTGTTTCTACATAATATAATCTTTCACTTCTTTCTTTTGTGTACGTATCATTCTCCATATTTGTTTTTGTTGGCCATAAAAGTCGCGGATATATATTATATATCCGCGACGTTTCTTGTTTCAAAGCAAATATCTATTTACAGCGAAATGGCTACCGACAGAGTATATCACTATAGTGATCCGAAAGATTTTGCCGAGTTGCAAAGGCTTCTTGAAGATGATGATGATGGTTTTGACGATGATATTGATACGGATTCCACTGATGGGTGTGTAGCAGAGGAAGTTATGTTAAATAACAATATTGATATACATACATACATATAAATAAATATTGTTATCGCAAATTACTAGTAACAGCCCAAATAACTAAACACAATCTCGTATACTTCTAAACTACTATTAACCAGCTCAATAAAACTGAATGCTCTAAAAACTAGAGCTATCGAATCCTATACATTTGTGTCTAATTACTCTTCAAGTTTTACATAGATAACTAGTAGACTATTCAAATAATCGTATCAACGTTGAAATGTATTAAATTTTCGATCTAATAAATATTCTTAGATTTTTTCAAAACTATGCAGATTACTCAAAAATTAAAACGGCATAATAAAATGGTCAATAGTTAATTGGGTGGACGACCACATAAATGTGTATCGCCCGCCAACAGTCTCTTTTGCTAAATAAAGGGCATAAAGCGTGTATTTATGTGGTGGTAATAACGAGAATAACAAACTTGTGAAAGATTGTAAAATATTGCCTTTGCTATTGAAAGCACATTATTCGACTCACATAAATATGATTTATTAAGGATAATTGACACGATATAGAAAATTGAACAACGTTAACTAACCTCGGGTCAATCAACTTGTTTTGTACAAAGTCATCTTCCGATGTTATTTATCTGGTCTTGATCGAGTATATTGAATCGGCCTGTTAATCAAAATTAGAATATTGCATTTCATATTTATATCAAACCGCTTACATATAGAAACGTTGAGCAATAATTTTTGTTTGTTTATATAACGTGGGCCGATCCCGACGGCACTGCAATGCCGGGCCAACCCGTGATAGGAGTGGAGCAAGCCCCGAACTCCTATCCATTTCCAAAAATCAGTTTAATATACTGGACCCGCATGCGGGTCGTATCAGATATTAAGCTGATAAGAACAGATACTACACTTTGATCTTAGCCATAGGCCGAGAAGCGATAACTAAAAACTGCTGTAGTTGACTATTTAAACCACTTTTACCTGCCTATTGAGTCATAGAAGTTCCTGCAGATCCATCTGTCGAGTAAACAGCACAACTCCTGTCGTATAGGCTATCCAGAAGCAGCCTGTGAACTTTATTAATTAAATATAAATATATTTTGTATTTGATTGTATTTTTGTATTTGAGACAAAATATGGTAATGTATTTGATTAATATGGTATTAATACGTAATATGGTAATGTATTTGATTTTTGTATTTGTATTTGAGAAAAAAATATGGTAAATAACTTATAAATAAAAAACACATATGTGCACCCCAGAGGTAATATTGAAATTTTGCCCCTAAGAAAATATTTTCTAGCAATGAATAAAGACATATTCAAAATGCCATTATATTAGTCTCTAATTTAATCCAATATAACTAATCTCATCAGAAACATGGTTTGCATGGTTTTCAAGCAAAATTCTTATTTCTTATTATTATTCTCTTCTTATTTTTCTCATACCAAATCGTGATGCTATTTCATTCTCTGTTGACAATAGCGCTAAAGAACTGAATTTTGTCTCTCATCGGTCATTGTCGAACGTAAATAAGTCCGTATATTTGTTAAAACTTCTCTCGCCACTAGCCACAGTCATTGGAATTGTGAGCAATACTAATAATAGTAATAATAATAATTTCTCAATGAAATCCAACGAAATGGCAATATTTGCAACGCATTTGACTTTATAAAGTTCAGCAGATTTACAAATATTGCTAGGGGAAATACTGGACACGGATTTCAATTATTCAAATAATACCGCAGAATTAATATCGCAACCAATTTCATCTTTATATCCAAACTTTGTTGGTTACACTGGAGAAATTTCCGAAAGTTAATCATAAATCCTTGAAACATATTGATAGCTCTCGTAATTTATATAAAATCCATTATTAACATGTTTGCAAAAATATAATATAGTCTAAGATATTTAGCATTGCTTTATTTGCTTTAATTATCAGTAGTATAACAACACAAGACTAAAATAGATTGAGCAATAAAATTTGAAACAAAATTACACCCAGTAATAATATATGTAAATGTAAATACAAATACAAGTGCACAAATATAAAAAGTCAACGAACACAAGAACCAAAAATAACATACATAATATAAAATACATTTATGGCTAAAAGACTACAGGTCGATAGGGAATAGTTTTATTTATTGTATTATAAGTACAGCAATAAATATTGTATTATTATTATACATTCAATGATCACCTACTTCTCAAATAAAATATTGCATTAAATTTGCTTTAATGCCACATAAAAATTTCACTCATTGTCAGCGAGATAAATTTATAAATTAGATAAGAAAAAGAAAAAAGTTAGATTATTTTAAGAAATTAAGTTTTTTATATACCTCTGTTTATCTCTCATTGATGTCCTTTAATACTAAATAGGCAAAGTTATTTCAGTGATACTTATGTAAAGAGCATCGAAATGTAAAATATAAAGCTTTTTGTCACTAAAAAATTGTTACCAACGATATACAAATTATTAATTAAAAACCTCCTCAATTTACATAATACAGTATAATATGATCTATTTATAATTCTTCTATATTAATTAAAAAAAAATCTACTATCTACACTACAATAGATGATACAATAATTATTCAATTCTAACAATCTGTCGGTTTGAGATAGACTTAGTTGTTCATTATTATCTTTTAACTAGCATTTATTTTAGCATGGATAACATTATAAATAAGCATAGACATACATTCTTTATGAAATGATAAAATCATAAAGTGCAATCATACTACTAGCCCTTAACCACCTGCCATACATCTCAGGTGAGAAAATTACATCTACTTTGGGTCTGAGAGACGTATGTCAGGTGGTTAGGTACTAGTAATGTTTGAAATGCTTTTTTTAATATTGCAATGACGCAATTTATATGAAAATTGTTAATGGGGTGCAATGAATAAATGCTATAATGCAAGAAAGCTTAAATATTTTTTTATCAATACTACTATTGAATAATAATTTTATGAATATATGAAGTAAAATTAACTTAAAATATCTATTGGATTTAAATCTTATTGGATTTAAGTCCTTCGATCAGTTATCTAAAAACAATTAATAAAATTAAATTTATGTTAAGTAAAGTATATTTTGATATTATTTTTGAACTCACATTACGCAGAATACAAACCTTATTTAATTAACTCAAAAAAAACTTTAAAGAAACTAACTTTAAAAAAAAAATTGTGTATTTGAGATAATCTAATTAAATAACTGAATTTCATTTGGATTCAAATTGTTCTTCAATCATACCTCTAAAAAGCATCAAAAACAAACATTGAGTTAACATATTTAAAAATGACATTCGGATAATTAAACTTATTTAATATAAGGTACCTACGTATTAACGCTATCACCGCTATACATTGGATTGAGAGTTCGCGCTGCCGCGCGTATGTTTCCTTAATTCATCTGTCCGCTTCGCGGCGGGCAACCAAATCTAACCGCGGTTAAAAAATAAAGTGGTACTTACGTATTAACGCCATCACCGCTACATTTTTAAATGCCGCCAATCTACACCTAAAATTTTTAAAATAAAAAAATATAAAACATTTTATTTTAAAATAACATTTTTAAAACTCAAAATTAATTATTTTTTAACCCCGGTCAGATTAGGTTGCCCGCCGCGAAGCGGAAAGATAAATCAAGACAACATACGCGCGGCAGCGCGAACTCTCGATCCAATATGTAGCGGTGGTGGCGTTAATACGTAAGTACCAATAAAGTACTTTAAGTGTTAAAAATGTTTTAATTTTATGTTTTATTTCATGATTTATCACAAAAAATTTAGGTGTAGATTGGCGGTATTTATACCTATATATTTATACCTAATATAATAATAATCCTTATTTAAATAATCATTAAACACTTAAACATTTTGTCAAGTAACACCTACTGTATATTCAAATTACTTCGAATAAAGACATTTTAAACAAATGTAGTCGGTGTGAGGAAATATATTTATATATTCATATTATTATAATTGTTGAACTCTGATTCAACTTACAATTAGTATAAAAGGTGGCCTCTCTTTCCCATCAGCTTCGACAATGCTTCAAATATGTCTGTATACGCGAATGTAAATGAAAGTATACGCGTCTACAAGCAATAATCAAAGAGAATTGTGAATTTGACACCTTTGTATCATGTGACATTCACTAAACTTGGTAGATGACCATGCTGCTGGGTGTGTATCAGAGACAACAAAGTTTTTTTAATTGGTTCAGAAAGTGTACAACTTTTTTTCAGGCTCTACCCACCGAAGCATATAATGACAGAATATTTATGTTGAAGAAAAGTTGTTAAAAGTCTTTCACAAAGCAGATGGTCAGCCCGAGCTGCTGCAGTAAGCGCCTTGCATGAAGGTCATAAACAAATTATAGAAGCTTTGATGTCCATCGCAAAAGATACAGAACAGGCACAAAAACTAGAGACTATACTAAAGGAAATTTGGTGCTCTATATAGGAAAGAATAAACAAAACAAATAATTATCTTAAACAATAACACTGGATCTTGAATGTAATTAGTTTACTTCACTTCGAATCGTCCGTCGAAGAAAGAAATCTAGAATTTGACTACAAAGATTTATCTCAAAAAACAAGATCTAGAAGCTCACGCGAGAGTTTTTTTTGATGGCTCAGTAGAGCGAAAAGAGAAATTAAAAATAGGTTTTGTTCCCATAATTGATACCCTGAAAGTTCATCTAAAACAGCGTTTATGTTCGTATACGAACGTTAGTCAAAGTTTTGGTTCATTTTTTCGCTTAAAATCCCTGAATTCCGAGCTTAAAAACCCTGAAGTTGAGACAAAGTTGCAAAGAATTTGCGGAAATCTATTATGACGACGTTAACGAGAAAGACTTGGAAATGGAATGTCTGCATTTAACAGAGTACTTGAAATTTGTTCGTAGTGAAAATGAAGGTACTAATAGTATTTTGGAAATATATCATCTTTTGAAATAAAAATTTGATTCAACATTGTAAACGTTTTACTTAAATTTCCAATTAGTTCCGATATTTTTCTTCAAATGTCCAAAACTTTAAATTTTACGAATTTTCATCGAAGTTATGTCGTAATATATTCCCTCAAATTCTAATCATAAAGTTTCCTCATTTGTCTCTGTCTCGACTTTTCCAAAATCTTGAACAATTTTAACAAAATGTTGCAAATAAGAAAACCTGAAAAAAAACCAACTTTCTTTTCTGAAATTTTACAAATATTCTTTGAATCTAGTTAATAAATCAATGCAAAACTCACCAAAGCAAAAATTTCACAAACAGACTCACAAAACGTTTTACAACAATGTCACAAACTTTTAGCACAATTTTCACTGATTTTCGGCAATTTTTGTTCACACGAAATTTCACTCACATCCACTACGCGCAGCTAATAACTGAAAACGTTCTGAATCGCATTGAAACCCAACTTATTCGCATTGATTACGCTCGCGTCGACCCGATATGTTTACATTTTTTGTACCCTCAAGGCCAAGAAACAAACGGAACACTACAAATCGCTAGCATTTACTGTTTACTAAACACAATCGCTGCTCAGATGAATAAAACAAGGGCATATTCCACCCTAAAACTTAAAAACTCGTGTATCCACCAAATTCACTTTAACTTTTCGAATTAAGATGTTGAATTTTCATTCACTATTTTAAAATTTTTGTCTAATCTAAATCTATATTATCTAGATGGAAACGATCTAGATATTTCTTAATCGTTAATATTTTTGACAATTTCTTGACAATTTAAATTTTATTATCATTACCTGAAAAAGCCACAACGTTAGCGAAACATATGTTGTATTTTTACAATAAATTTGAAAGTTTAAACAATCTATGTTCTTTATCTATAATATCTAAATAAAGTTTCAACAAATATCTCCACAATCAATCAATTATTTAAAAAATTGTAAGTTTTGTAAAATTTTAATCTCTGATTTTAATTTGCAATTTTTACAAAAATTAATAATTTGTTATATCTATAAAATGTTTGTAAATTGGACAGAATTTTATGAAAGATGAAATCTTTAAAGTTAAGTACACCCAATCAGAGTAGATTAGTAAGAGTTTATTTTGGATGAAACCATTAAGCGCAAGTCAAGTTTATATAATCAGACTAAATTATTAAAAGTCTAGTTTAGATGAAACATGATGTGACATAATGAACCTAAGTTTAGCCTAGATCAGCGGTGGCGAACCTATGGCACGCGTGTCACAGCTTGGTTTAGTTAAGGGGGGGGGGGTTTAAGACCAGGATTTAGTTTGGGGGGGGGGGGTTTTAGAAAATGTAGTAACAGAAATGCACCAATTTTAGCAGGTTTCAATTTTGCCCATTCAGTTTTGTCTATCAATGTTTGCATAACTCGGTGTTGTCCATCTAGTTTTGTGCAACATAAACAGTGTAAAAATCAGACTAATACGATTTAATTCATACTATTCGGGCTATTACGGGTAAAGAGATTTTAAATCGAATACAATTTGAAGGCAAATGCTTGTTGGCTGATGGAAAAATTAAGAGATTATTGAAAGGGAATGTTTGGAAGAAAAATAAATAATAATGCTGAACAAAATTATTAATACCTGGAAAACGCTTCCAGAAAACTTCAAATCTATTAAGAAATGTATGTGTCACTGTTATCAGAATTTAATTTTATAAAAAATGAAATTAGAAATAGCAAGCAGTTTTTAAATACCAAGCAGATATAGAAACGTAACAAAAAGCTTCAAAGTAAATTTCTTATTGTACCTACTCTATTAATGTTGTTTGAAAAGTAAACACGTGTAATGTACAATTATTATTATTTTATATTATATCGTTTCAGCCCTTTAAACGCTGCGGCCATGTTGCCTATTGTATTTTTTCCACATTTTCGATAATTCATCCATTAAGTGGTTATTCTTACACAAAGAGTGTGTAAGACAAGTACGACAGTTGGGAACAAGGGAACTGTGCAAAAGCTCATGGAAAGCTACTTATCAAACAGAAGGCAAAAAGTCAGGATAAATGATAAGTACAGTACTTTTCAGAAAGTCACTACATTAATGCTACAATGTTCAATGATCTACTTAGCAAAATGACACTATAATTTCTTACGCAGATGATAAAGTAATACTTTCGATAGAAGATTCGCGATGCCTCGTACGTGATACTATGAATAAATACCTTAATAATGTATCAGTTTGGCTTGTTTTAAATAGACTGCTTTTAGGGTTCCGTTGTTATCAACAACGAATCCTTATAGTAAAGTGGTGACGTTTTTCTTGTCTACCACATGGTATGGGGTGTCGTTGGATAGGTCTTTCAAAAATATTACAGGTTTGTGAAAACAATATTTCGATAAAGAGATCCGTTTGTGAAATATTAAGCTTTAAAGTGCTAATTTTTGTTAAGAGTCAAATGTCCCACTGCCAGCTAAATGGCTGTTTCTGGATATGTGAAAAAATTATTATATACGTTTATAACAACGCTATTACTTATAAAAATCTTTATCAATAACTTTTGTTTGTTTATATAACGTGTGCCGATCCCGACGGTACTGCAATGCCGGGCCAACCCGTGATAGGAGTGGAGCAAGCCCCGAACTCCTATCCATTTCCAAAAATCAGTTTAATATACTGGACCCGCATGCGGGTCCTTTCAGATATTAAGCTGATAAGAACAGATACTACTTTGATCTTAGCCATAGGCCGAGGAGCGATAACTAAACACTTGCTT